>JANBXA010000641.1:18950000-19550000 GCA_030556225.1 Cricetiscus sungorus
CTGAGGTAAGCATAATGCCTGGCTCTAAGGTAACACAGAAGTCACAGACTATTATTATAAAGTACAAACCCATCTCTCACAAGGATTGGTTTTATGGCCTAGAAGCAAAGTCTAGGGTTTTAGGGGAGAAAGGGTCTGGGATAAGTAAACATAAATTCTGGGGGATGTGTGTAGAGCCTGTCTCATTGGACAGCAAAGGATCACCAGGCTGTAAACCACTCATTGCCAGCAATGCAGGAAAAAGACAAGTTAAACATCTCCTCCCTTTGCAGGAAGACTGCATGTTTAACTTTCCTGCCTTCTCCAGTGCTTAGCTATGTGCACAAGGCTCTTCGCCCTCTACTGGACACAGACATACATGTAGGCAAAACACTCATACACATAAAATAATGTAAGACTTCAAAATCTAGAATAATTCTACCTTTTATATTTAATATAAAATATGTGCATGTAGATATCATAGCTAGTATTAAAAGTTGGTAAGATGTAATTTCTATTCTTCAGGAAATATACCCTGGAAGGGTCTGTCAATATACAAATGATTAGAATATGTTATAAAAAATGTATAATTACTAACAGAGACAAAATGAACACAAATTTTGAGGTTTAGAAGGGAGGGATTGCGGATCTAGGAATGGCTCACGGGGAGTCAGGAACTGAGCTTAGTCTTGGCTCAGAAGCAGTACGCTTAGTTCTACCTAACATTTCTGAAGGCTGGCTATCATACAGGGTTTGCACTAGTGAACACGTGACCCTGACACCATAACTCTATACCCTATAGACAAAATGCACAATTGTCCAATGGATCTAACAGAAGATAGAAATCCTAACGTATAAAATTTTGGCTCACCAGCGCAGCCAGGTAGCGAAGCACCTTGTTGTCATTCACCAGCATTTTGATGATGTCTTTTTTGGGGGGTTTGGGGATGAGAGAAAAACAATTCTGAGCAGAGTCTTCGATGAGTCCATAGCCATTGTACGGAGGTAACTCCTGGAGACAAACGGGAGAAAGAAGCGAGGCCGTCAGTGTTAACATTACACAAGAGGTGACCGTGAGTGTCTCCTTCAACATCAGCTCAGAAACACTTACTCAAAAGCAGCTTCCGAACACTGCAAATTCATGGCCAACCTCGGTTACAAAATTAGACCTTGTCTCAAAAATTAATGAATAAACACCACATTCTCAACAAAGTCAGGAGACATAAAAGAACTGGGAAATTGGCACATTAAAGGAAAGAAAGTAGGCAACAGAGATCATCCCTGGCAAAGATCCCAGGGAGGGTATGCTTGACAATGGCTTTAAAACAACTATCTTAAAAATTCTCCAAGAGGGCCAGCTCACAGTAGGGAGGATGTGAGGGATGTGAGGGATGTGGGGGGAGCAGCGGTATGGGGGAGTACTTTCCACAGAAGCCTCACAACCTGGACTTGAACCCTGGAATCCACTGTGGAAGAAGAGCTTCCAAAAGTTCTCCCCTGACCTCCACCTACAAACCATGGGACGCGTGCGCGCGCGCGCACACACACACACACACACACACACACTATATACATACACCACATACATACATACACACACTACATATATACACACATACCACATACACACACACAACACCTACATACACACATACACCACAAACACACCACATATACACACATACACACACTACATACACACACACATACACACACTATATACACACCTATATACACACACTACATATCACACTATATACACACACCAAATACATACACTACATATATATATATACACACACACACTAGATACACACACTACATATATACACACATACCACATACACACCACATACACACCACATACACACCACATACACACCACATACACACCACATACACACCACATACACACCACATACACACCACATACACACCACATACACACCACATACACACACATACACACACAATATGCACACACCACATACACCACACACACCACATACATACACACACTACATATATACACACATACCACATACACACCACATACACACACACACTATATACACACACCACATATCACACTATATACACACACCACATACACACACTACATACACACACACATACATACACACCACATATCACACTATGTGCACACACCAAATACACACACTACATATATATACACACACACACATACACCACATAAACACACACATACTACATACACACCACACACCATACACACACACATACACACCACATACACAATTTTTTTTTAATGTTCAAAGAATGAAAGGGAAATTCTTGTGGAAAACCTCAAGAAAATTAAGTATAAAGAAGTGAAATATCAATCACAGAAAACCTAAAATAAAACCAAAATTAAATTTAAAACAGGATCAGTGAGATGGTAAGTAAAAGTGCTCACTGACAACCTGATTTCAATCCCCACAACCCACAGGGTAGAAAGAGAAACAATTCCCATCAAATTGCCCCCTTATCTCCATTTTCATTCTGTGAGCACATGCACAAAATAAACTATAAATGTAAATTAAAGAAATTGTAGAGCTGAAAATTGAAATGAAAATTTCACTCTTAGGATTCAAAGACAGATTTTTGTAAACAGGAGAATGAATGATTCCAGAAGGTGTGGCTGTGCACCTCTGTAATGACATCACTTAGAGCTAAGGACAAGAAGAAGGTCAGGAGTTCTAGGAGAGCCTTGGCTACATAGCTAGTTCAAGGATAGCTTTGGCTATGGGAGACCCTAGACCTGGGGAGGGGCGGCAAGGAAGGGAGAAAGGGAAGGGAGGGAGGGATGCAGGCAGGCAGGCAGGCAGGAAGGCAAACTACTAACTCTGAGAACTATAAAGAGAAGAGACAGAAGAAAAATTACTAGAGTTTAGAACATCCATGGGATGCTCTTAGGAACCAATATAAGCATCATGTCTCATAAAAAGAGGAGAAAGAGAAACGAGGAGAGGGTGTGTGTAAAGAAATAATAGTTTACATTTCTTCAATCAGATGAAAGACATCAATAAAAATACACAAAGAGCCTGAAGATGAGTTCAAGGACTCAAAATTGTCAGACACACAACAATCAAATGTTCCAACGAGAAGGAAAGATGTGCCTTGTCACACACAAAAGGATTATTAGCAGATCTCTTCCTAGTAACTTTGGAGACAATAAGGCAATGGGCCAATATATCCAAGTTGCAAAAGGAAATAAAGCCCAATAATGGTGAAATCTATAATTAGCAAAGCTGTCCTTCAGAAAGAAGGGATAAATTAAGATATTTCTAAATGAACAAAAGCTGGGAGTTAGTTACTACTGCACCTGACTGGCAAGCAGTGTGCCAGGGTATTCTTCTAACTTATGCAAAGTGGCAGGACACTAGATGATACTTAAATGTTCCTTAACAATGAGCACACAGAGGTTAACTGAGAAACATTCCAAACTAACCTACAAGTAAATATTCTTAAGGTGTGGGGTTATAATGCCATACTTTCTCTGTTATGCAATTTAAGAGACCTAGAGATATTTCTATGTGATAGAGGACTTGTCTGCCATGTGCAAAATCCTAGATTTGACAACTATAGCTAAAAAGACAAAAAATCCCCTTCATGATGTGGGACACTAATCGACTTGAATCTACAAAATACACTTCGGTTTAACACCACTGTACTAGATACTTTAATGTAGTTCAGATAGTATGTCTTGTGCATTTGAGCATAATTTAAAATGAAAAATTAAAACATTTTTAAAAATAATACAGCTTTGCTATACAAATAAAAATTAGAGCCGCTTAAGGACTATCAGAAGGAAGTTCTCCTGTCATTCCCTCACTTTCCCTTCCCATGCCCACAAAGAGGGACAGTGCCCACAAACGATGTGGCAGCTGTTTTCAGCCTTTATAAACAGAGGTTATGCGCAGAAATGTAGACTATTTATTCACCTGAAATATTCAATGGGAATTTCCCGTCATAATATGCATAGACTTACTTTATGTTTTATGAGCCTTACAATTTTATATTAGTGTGGACAGGTGCATTTTGTGAACGTCATTCTTTATTCTGCATAAAACATGCATTCCTCTATTGTCCTCCAGGCATATTTGGTAGACCAAAGATAAACAATATTCTAAAGAATTAAAATGACCACAAACAGCACTGCAGAAAGGTGATTCTACCTGGCTTTTCTATGAACAGTATATGAAAGTTGCATTTTCAAAGAGACAAAACACTAGGTACTATAAAACCTCATTTTAGTTGCTCTGTTTCTTTGATTATAACTAGACTGTGGGTGTTTTCATGCAGTGATGGGCCCTTTGCATTCCCCCTTTTTTTTTTTTTTTTTTTTTTTTGGTCTCTATCATTTAGGAGTCATCCATTTTTATTGGATTTTTTTTCCTTCAGTTTCGACATTTTTTGATTTCCACACTTGATACTTCTATGCCATTACCTGTTTTACAGGAGGTGGCTCTTGCTTGCTCACATCAATGCGTGGCAAATCAGGCATGCCAAACTTGTCTCTGTAGTACTGTCGCGTGAACGGATCACAATCATAAATGAAGAAGGTCCTCCCGAGGATAGTGAGTGGCTTCCCCACAATGAAGTCCTTGGCAGTGTACCACTCCAGCACCTCTTGGTCAGAGATCTCCAGCACACACTGAGGGAAGTTCTCTAATTGGGGATGGAGTCAGAGGGATGAAGGAAAGCACACAGGAAGAAAGCTTGACACAAGGACTGGGTAGTCTTGACGGCCAGCTCTTGTTAAGGGTTGAGTACCCAACAATATGAAAAAGGAATGGAGGGCTGTATATTTCAATCTTTCACAAAATACACAAATAATATGCTAGCTACTTTTCATAAAATCTCTCTTTTGCATTCAGCTAGCACTATCATCAAAAGCCTCTGAGATCCACAGAATTAATACTTGGCCATATAAGACCAAGAAGAGAGTTGGTTCTGGAAAGGATCTAAGTCACTTGGTTTTAACTCACCACCCAGTTTCCCACACATCCCACAATTAAGGTCTACCTGTGTACAAAATGCACTGCTAACTACTGAAGCTTCATGTAACTGTGCTAAAACAACTCCCACCTTTGAGGAGAAAACATGTTTGTTGAGATAGACAGTAAATAATAACATAGATAATGGGTTCTCTTCCACACGTACACACACTCCACCCCCCACAATAACCAGAAGAGTATGACACAGTCTTACACATGAGGTAGGGGCACAGGCAATTAATGAGATAATTACAATAATCCACTCACATAGGAATCACCTTCAAATACTGAATGAATCTTGCATTTTGGAAATAAGTCGAGTTTTATCCGTGTGTTGTAAGAACAAAGATCAATTTATTTCAGATGGATTTAATGTAGCATGGCCTCTATGAACATCACAAAGGCCAGTTAGTTCTGATGGGGTACCACACTACATAACCATAAACACAAAGCCGGGATTCATGGAGGCAGAAAGAGGGCAGGACTCTACTAACGGTAATTACAGAGATGGAAAATTAGAAAAAAAAAGATGAATTTCTGAAGTGTGATAAATAAATGCTCATTTAGCAGCTCTTTCAGTTTTCCAACAGATCAATAAAAACATATAAATTGCATATTAATACATGTGATGTTTTGATATATTTATGTCACTCAACCAAATGATCTCCAGGGTTCAATTCTATGCTGGCACATGTCAGGTTTTCAATCTTTTTATGGATGACTAGTATGCCATTGTGCATGTATGTACCACATTTTCTCTGTACATGCATTAGTTGATGGACACTTAGGTTGTTTCAATTTCTTGAACACCAATTGAATTATATTACATTAAACATACATGTACAGATACTTCTTCTACATGCTGATTTCATTTTCTTTTAACTAACATGCACACGGAACTGAGGAAAGTTCTGGCTTTATCTAATTTTTTTTTAATAATGGCTGTATTAATTTTCATTCCATCAATACTTTGTAACTGGAATTATACAGATGGTTGTGAATTGCCATTCTGGGTGCTGGGAATTGAACCCAGGTTGAAAGAGCAAGGAGTTCTCTTAACTGCTGAACCATCTCTCCAGCGCCCCCATAAGGCATTCTTATTAGAGCGATGTAATATCTGATTATTATAGTTTTGAGTTGCCATTGTAAGAAGATTACTAATTTTGAGCACTCTTTCATCTGTTGACCAAGTGTCTTTAAAAAATAAATAATTGCTTGCATGTATTTTCTTATTTACTGGGGGAAGTACATACCATGACCAATGTGTAGAGGTCAAAGGACAACTCTGGGAGTCAGCTAGCTCCTTCTTCTGCCATGTGGGTCTCAGGGACTAGATTCAGGTTGTCAGGCTTGGTAACAAGCACCTTTACCTGCAGAGCCATCTTGTTGGTCCTGTATGTTTGTTTTTTGTTTTGTTTTTTAATAACTATTCATTCAGGTATATTTTTCTATTCTTGGCTAGGTCACTTGTCTGTCTGTCTGTCTGTCTGTCTTTGCTATCGAGCATTTACCCTTTAGTTCTGCAGCAGTCTAGTTTGCAAGTATTTTTCCATCTACATGTTGTCTCTTCAAACTTTGTTTTCTGTGTAGCACAGAGGCTTCTTAACTTCATACATCCCATTGGTATAATTTCATTTTTGTTCCCTGGGCATTTGGGATCTTGTTTTTTAAAAAAAAAAAAAAATCTTGCCCTTTCTCGTATCTTCAACTATTTGTTTGTTTCATGTCTTGCATTCACATCACTCTTCTCTTTTGAGTTCAGCTTTGTAACTGGTAAAAGGGAGTATCCATGCCTTGTTCCTGTCTTGGCAAAAAAGTGTAGCTCTTCCTCATCGAGAATAAGGTGAGGTTTCTCATACACGATCCATATCTCACTGAAGCACATTCTGTCTAAATATAATTTGTTTAGTGATTCTATTATGAAAGGGTGTTGAATCTTACAATGCATTTTCTGCAACTGTCATTTTAATGGAGGACTTTACACTACTAATTTCAGTCTTGGAGCTTGTTGTTGATTTATTCATTTAAAATCTTTTTCCTTATGCCAGTTTTATCTTTGAAAAGTTGTGTTGTCTAGGAATTTGTCCATCTCTTCTAGATTATCTAGTTTTTGGTGTATAGGTGTTCGTAATGAGCTGCCATGAGCTTTAAAAGACATTTACCTTCTTTCTGATTATGTGCATGCATGTGTGTCTGTGGAGAGTAGAGGGGTCAGCTCCTAGAACTGGAGTTGCCCACAGATGTGAGTCGCTCTGTATAGACACTGAGAACTTAACCCAGGTCCTCCGCAAGAGCAGTGCAAACTCTCAGCTGCTGAGCCATCATCGCTCTAACCCGTAGACATCCATGGTGATGTCTCCCTTCTCGTCACTGGTTTTGAATCTTTTCTCCCTTGCTCCTTTGTCCAGCTATGAGACAGTCAATTTTCTTTGTCTTTTTTTGGAGAACTATTTTAATGACCCTTTGTATTTTTTATTTTTATCCATTTCACTTAGTTCTTCTCTGATCTAATCTTTCCTCCCTCCCCCTCTCCGCCTCTCTTTCTCCCTGTGTATGTGTCTGCATGCCAGAGCACACACACACTTCTATTCTCTCTCTCTCTCTCTCTCTCTCTCTCTCTCTCTCTCTCTCTCTCTCTCTCTCTCTCTCTCTCTCTCTCTCTCTCTCTCTCTCTCCCCCAGTCTCTGACTTAAGGGTTGGCTTGTTCCTGGTTTTTCTAGTTCTCTGGCATACCTTGTTTGTTTATTTGATATTAGCATGAACCAGAGAGTATGCAAAAATGGTTGTCCATCACCCCAAGTCTCTACCCAGGTAAAAATAGGTCTAGACACCAGCCTCAGGTCCCACCCTGTGTCCAAGCTCTAAAGCCTTTTGCCTGTCTCAAAGCAGAATCATCACAGAGGAACCAGCCCCAGACAACTTAACCACAAATATACAGCCTTTTAAATGAATGTCGACTATGGATACTAAGAGTGAATTTTACTTTATGCAAATGTTGTCATATTTTCTCCTTTTACTCTCTGTTCTTATACTGCCTAATAATGCTTAAGACCTAATCATTTGCATTTTGGGTAAACCTTGTTTATTGTTTCCAATTACTGTATAGAAATCAAGATATAAAGCTGGGCACGGTGGCACACACCTTTAATTCCATCACTTGATAGGCAATGCTGGTCTACACAGTAAGCTCCATGCCAACCAAGGTTATATAGTGAGACGCTGTCTCAAAAAACAAAAGTAGTTGAGCTAAGAATCAGAAGCTGGAAAGCATACAATGAAATACATTGTATGATTAGTGCTCAGTGAGTATTAGGGTATAGGCCTGCAGTCCTAGCTACCTGAGAGGCCGGAAGTAGGAGTGAAAGTAAGCCAGGCTGGGCTATAGAGTGAGGTGAAGGAAGGCCAGATTGGGGAGTTTAGTGAGACCCTGTCTCAAAATAAAAAATAAAAATACATTGTTGGGAGATTTAAGTACTTGTCCCTTACAGCTCTCTTCCTCCCCCCCCCCCCCAGCTGTGGAACTCCCATGCTCTCAAGGTTGATCAAACAAGATTGTTCTCCTAACTTTCCGGTGTGCAGTGCCCGGGCCTTGACCCCCAGGTGTGGGTGGTGCATGACCTCCTTCTATGCTTAGCCCATCCCCTGGCTTGGGTATTTAAGCCTATTACTCTCTGCAATAAACAGAAGCTTCCCCTTCACTTCTCGCGGTGATCTGTTAAGTATTTCAATCTCAACGCCCTCTGCCACCTCGTACTCTGGCTGCATGGGCGTGGCAATAAATAAAACACTAAACGGCAGGGAATATGGTAGAATGGCAAAATGCCTTGCTGGCATGCACAAAACCCCAGGTTTACTACTGCCCAGTACCACTGAGACAAACAAGCAAAGCTAACTCTAAATGGGGCAGTTAAGAAGTTTCACTCTACCATTCTTTAAATGACTCACCTGTTGCATGTTTTGTTTTGTTTTGATTTGATTTGATTTTATCTGTTAAGTCACTTCTACTAGAGTGTCCAGGAGGCATGCCTAGCCTAATAGGCAAACTATAGAGGAAAGTTGTTAAAGACCCAAGAAAACACCGACAGAACCAAGAACAAAAGAGTTATTACACTGACTACTAACTCCCTAGAACCCCAAATCCTCCCAAGTAACAGAAGACACACTTAGTCAAACTTACTTGCATTCTCCACCAAAATCTTGGGCAAGCGCTGGCGGTTGATGAGGAGTGGGAACGGATCTCTTCCGTTGTTCCGTTCATGGACCTCTCGAATCTCCACTGTATCATCCATGAGGTAGTAGTGAATGATGTAATGTCGGCATTCCCCAAACAAGCTATCCGTGTCATCCCAGATGGCATAGAATCGAAGAACCTTTGAGGGGTCCAAAGTGATGACTTCAGATTCTAAACTGGAGCCTTAACTTCAATATGACATCTGTCTATCAGACACTGATAAATACTAGCCAAAACACTCTCAGACAGTAAATCAAAATAGCATCAAGGACAGGAAAATATCCAAAATCATGTACTATATACAAACAGCCAAAAAGATTAGCACAAAGCTTCTAAGTTCTGTGCCAAGACAGGAGAACTTACTTTGGCCCCAAATATTAGTCTGAGAAAGAGAAGCTGAGTAAAAAATAATGGGGGGGCGGGTTGCCACTAAAAGTAATTTGTGCGTATTGACAAAGATACATGGTGAATCATGTGTAATAAATCTGGTGTGGGAAGGATTCTCATTAATGAAACTATCAGGGTACATAACAAGTTTGACACACACACTCATACTCATACTGAGGAGAGAGAGAGAGAGAGAGAGAGAGAGAGAGAGAGTCAGAGTCTGGTATGGTGTATACCCTTAATCCTAGAATCTGGAGGCAGAATTCACAGAATTTCTGTGAATTTGAATTATCTCCACCCCCACGGGGAGCTCTGAGGCAGCCAGAGCTATATTGTGAGACCCCATCTCAATAAAACAAGCCAACTTAAAACAAACAAACAAAAAAAATCTCAATCCTAAATCTATGCTGACACTGAGTGGAACTTTCTGAAGAAACAGAAGTTAGGCTTTCAGGAAATTAATCTCAGAGTAATTTCTGTTACTGATTTCTTTCCCTTTATCAATGAATGAAGATTCTGGTCTAATTCTCTACTGCAGCTCACAGGTGGTGGGGTTGGAAAGCTGGACAAGTCAGAAAACACTCAGAATACTCTGTCCTCTACCACTGCTGCAGTATTCAGCAGGGATGTCTTTGAGATGGGCTCCCTGGGAAATCATAGATTATAACTATTTTAATTAACTACTTTGTTTTATTTTAATAGCTATTCAGTATCAGAACAAATATGCAATAGCATCAACCGCCCCCTACCATTCACCTAAGCCCGCCCAGAGAATTCAGTGAGATTAACTAAATCATTTGGGGATAGTGTGCCAGCTGGTTTTTATGTCAACTTGACAAACTGACAAGCTAGAGTCATCAGAAAGGAGGGAACCTCAATTGAGAAAATGTCAGCCGGTTGGTGACGCATGCCTTTAATGCCAGCACTTGGGACACAGAGGCAGGCAGATCTCTGTGAGTTTGAGGCCAGCCTGGTCTACAGAGCGAGTGCCAGGACAGGCTTCAAAGCAACACAGAGAAACCCTGTCTTGAAAACCAAACCAAACAAACAAAAAGTCTCAAAAAGGTCTGGATGTAGGCACGCCTGAAGGATATTTCCTTAATTAGTGATAGGTTCTGGAGGATCCAGCACATTGTGGGAAGTGCCTCTCTAGGACTGATGGTTCTGGGGTCTGTAAGAAAGAAGGTTGAGCAAGCCACAAGGAGCAAGCCAGTAAGCAGCACCCCTCCATGGCCTCTACACCCGTTCCTGTCTCCAGGTTCCTGACCTGTTTGGTTCCTGTCCTGACTTCCTTCAATGATGAACAGGGATATGAAAGTGTCAGCCAAATAAACCCTTTCCTCCCCAAGTGGCTTTTGGCCTTGGTGTTTTGTCACAGCCATAGTGACCCCAGTAAAGCAGGGGAGAAAAAATGAGGGGTTGGAAATGGGAAGAGAGAAAAGCAGATATATGTGGCTCAGGAATTGTTTTACCATGTGAACATATGGAGGGAGGTTTACAAGACAAAGCTCCTTTATATCCCTAATAATGAAGCTGAGGGCCTGCTAGATGGAAAAGGGACTTGCTGCCAAGCCTGACAACCTGAGTTCGATTCCCAGGACCCACATAACAGAAAGAGAAAACCAGTGCCCAGAAGTTGTCCTCTGTCCTTCCCCAATAGGTTGTGGCATGTACAACATACATTTATGCATCCACTAATTAATAGAATGTAACAAAAATTTTAAGAAGGTAAAAAATAGAAATCTAGGCATTGGCATACTTTTAGCCCTAGGGGAATTCCAACAAACACATATCCACACTCAAACAGGAGTAAACCCACACGATTAGGTCACTTACTTGTTTGTCGAAGGTGAGAAATTGCTTTAGTTGGTCAAAGTCTGATGGCGTGATGTATTTACGAACAGGTTCTTTCCGGAGTTCAGTGTAAGGATCAAGAGCCATCTTCTCTGGGGGATTTAATTCAATTCCTTGACTTTCCAAAAATTCCTAAAATTTCACAGTTAATATCAACATCCTTTGGAAGGTTTTAAATGTCATAAACTAATGGTCTGAAAAATTAGTGTAAAGGAGTGAATGCCTGATTGATAGATATGATAAGTCTTAGAGATACTATCTCCCAGGACCCAACTCTATAGGGCAGACAATAGCTGATAACTGCCTGAAGTATTCTTTAAGTGTGTGTGTGTGTGTGTGTGTGTGTGTGTGTGTGTGTGTGTGTGTGTTAAGCTAGTTGGAAGGCATCATGGTAAGGTATAAATTAAATATGAATGTCTCTCAATCGAGGTAGGTGCCTAGTGTTAAAATTCTGGCATTGTTTTAAGTCAAGCATCTGGTTCTCAATCATAGTTTCACAAAAAGTGTTTCACTTTTTGTACATCAGGGCCAGGTGAGGATGGAATAATGTCCCCAAACTTTCTCAAATAAGTATATAATTGCTTTTTAGAAAAAAAAATCCAAGACAAAGTTGGCATTGGTTTCTTAATGTTTCTACTCTGTAGTAGTAAAGAGTGCACACTCACACAAATACTAACCTGCTTAGTAACCTCCCCCTCACCCCGCAGTCACCAGTGTCTTCACCATCAACTTCGTAACAAATGGAGTGAAGAAATGTATCCCACCAGCTAGAATACTGCTGTGGAATCCCAGCCCACAAGGAATACACCCTACCTGTGTGAATCGGTCACAGTCAACAATCCGGAAAGTTTTGCCGTAAATTGTGATGTTGATTGCCCGATTGAGGTCTTTCCAGTGGTAATGGTCTCCCACGTCATTCTTGGCTAGCCGCTGGCGCTTGACCAGCTTGCCTTGTGGGATCCCAGAGTTCTCCACTACTGGCTCTATGATAGACATGCTGTCATCCTCTAGATAGTAGTAAATATTCACTTGGCGGATTCGATAGTGCTCCTCTGTTGACATAGGAACATCTTCTTGGAAGTAGGCGCTAAATTTCAGCACCTGTAACACAGGAGAAGGGTTTTCAGTATAATCTGGCAACAGTTATAATACAGGAAAAGTTGAACCACCAGCAGCCATAGGCTCATTGGGCAGCATCTAAACAAGCGTCCTCACATCTTTGGAAGCATTTGTATTCTATCTAGACCAAAGATTAGCCCTCTGAGTATCCATTCAATGTGAAGTCAGAATGGCTTACTGAGTGCACAATCAAAAACTATTAAACCTTCTGAAAACAGCGTATATTGATACGCTTGGGGTCACTTTCCATTTCTGGTACTTTATTTTATTTCGTGTTTCTTTTCAGAGAGACAAGGCACTAGCATTATATTCTATGTAGTCATGAGACTTCTGAAACCTCCCTTAAGTAAGGGGACAACGGGGGAAAAATAAGATCCTGAAATTAAGACACAGTGTCTTACTCATTGAGAACATAAAAGTACAGACTTTTAAACAGCAGAAAAATCAAAGTAAAAGCCAAAAATAACTGGCTACCTCTTAGGAAAACTATGAATGTAAAGGAAGGAATTCCTTAAAATTCCAGAGGGAACAATGGTAAGGGACACATTTCAATGATATATTTAAAGAAAAAGAACTAGTGCTTGAACTGGCTTTTTGGAACCCATTTCCTGTGGTGGGATACCTTGCTCAGCCTAGATATAGGGGGGAAGGCCTTGGTCCTGCCTCAAAGAGATGTGCCAGATCTTGTTGACTCCCATGGAAGCCTTACCCTTTCTGAGGAATGGGGGGGGGATGAGGGCAGCAGGAAGAGGGGAAGGAGTGGGAATTGAGATCGGTACATAAAATGAGAAAAGATGAAGAGAGGAAGGAAGGAATATATGAGTAAGGGAGGTCAAGATCATGATGGAGAAATCTACAGAGACAGCTGAATCAAGCTCATGGAAACTCATCAACTCTAGACTGACAGCTGTGGAGACTCCAGGGGACCGAACTAGGCTCTCTGTATGTGGGAGACAGTAGTTAAGCTTGGACTATCAGAGGGGTACCTGGCAGTAGGACCATGTTGCAAACCTGGTGCATGAGCTGGCTTGCTAGAACCCATTCCCTATGGTGGGATGCCATGCTCACTCTCAATCATGGGAGAGGGGCCGGGCCCTGCCCTAAACTATTGTGCCAGACTTTTTTGACTCCTCATGGGAGTCCACCCATAAGGAGGAGTGGATGGGGGTGGGGAAGGGTGGGAGAGTGAGGGGGTGGGGGAGGGTTAGGGGCCGGGAGGTGAGGGGCAATCACAGGAGGGGTTGGAGGGAGAACTGTGGTTGGAATGTAAAATGAAATTTAAAAGAATTATTAAAAAAAAAAAAAACTTAAAATATATAAAGGATAAGGAGTTGTAGGCCCCTATAAGGAAGCAACTGAGAATAATGTTAACACAAAGAAGCTTTTTGTTGTTAGGATAACAGCTGTATTAGGTAGGACAAGAACTTGATAACATGTAGGAGGAGGGGAAAATAATATTTAGATACTCTGTTTAAAAATGTATCTTTTCACTGAATCTTACAGTGGCCTTGGCTCTTGGTGGTGTGTTCAAACCTCCTGAGTTTGTAGAGATCATATTGCTTGTTTGAACTTTGAAGATGATAGAGGAAACCAAAGAGAAATACTTGGCTTGGCATCTCATTGAATGTGGGGAGGAAACATCATGCAGGGATGCTCAGAATCCAAGCTAAAAGAGCAGCTCCAATGGTCCTGGGGGCTGACTAATATGGGTATCAAATACAGGCTAAGTGTAAATAAACAGCTCACCCAGGTGAGGGGTTTCCACTCCTGGGTGGCCTGAGGCTAAGGTCTGGAGTTCAGTGAGGTCAGAGCCGAAAATAAAAACTGACAGTTGTCTGCACCGAGGAGACAGTTGAGGCCACAGAAGTAGGTGTGATCTCCTAAGAAGGGAAACTCAAGAACAAGCAAATGCTTACAAGGAGAAGGCAGGGAGACCAGAGAAAGAGCAACCTGATAGACAGGAGTGGGAACCAGGAGAATGACCTATCTACAGGCAAAAAGCAGAACCTGGGAGGGAGGGGAGGGGAGGGAGGGAGGGAGGGAGGGAGGTAGGGACGGAGGGAGGGAGGGAGGGAAGGGAGGGAGGGAGGGAGGGAGGGAGGGAGGGAGGGAGGGAGGGAGGGAGGGAGGGAGGGAGGGAGGGAGGGGTATCAGAGAGAGCTGAAACAGGGCCTAGAAAAAGGGCCACGGGTGCCTGCCCAAGCTCAGCAAACAGGGCATCACTGTTATCTCTGAGAAAACAGATTGGTACTCAAGGATGAGATAAAATTCTCTTCCTAAAGCAGGCATAGGCAGGAGGGGTTTTGTTGTTTTGGAGGGGTTTTGTTGTTTTGGGATAATATGAGCTTTGCTAGAGAAAAATAGTCATTAAGAGTGTGTGAAACCAAAATAGCAACAACCAAGAAAGGGTGGATGATTGAGTAAATGAAATCTTGTTAAAAAAACAAAACAAAACAAAACAAAAAAGACAAAACAGACAAACAGATGGCGATGTTTTCAAGCTATTTTGCACTTGATGGAGATTTAGGATTCGTTGTTCCAGAATAGGTGGGAAACAGCAGATGAAATGTGGGATTTGGAAGTCAGGCATCTTTTAACTGTATTTGGAAAATACTCTGGGGAAGTCTACAGGGAATTATTTTCTCTAATCTGCTTCCTGCCTACAGAAAGCCTCTTTCAAGGCCCAGTTCCGCTGTTTGTGACTAAGGGTTGAGGTATCTGAACAATTTTCTCTCAGAGCACTCAAGGAATTCCGTGGTTTACTGATAACATTTCTGCAAGTGCTCAAGTCTTAGACATCTGAAGTCAAGTGGTACCCTAAAATCCCAGATGATACCTTTTTGTCAAAAGCCACATGAGCAGGAACAAACTCTGCAGGGGGGGCCTGCCTGGGTGGACCGTAAGTTAAGACGGGTGCCTTATTGGCCAACTCATCCAGCTCAGCCTGAGACAGCTGGTTGTAGTGGAGTCTGTCTCCTCCTATCCCCACCGTCGGGCGTCGGACAATGGCATAGCCGTTCCTGTAGCCGAGTGTCTGGCTTCTGTGGAATGTTGTTTTCTGAGAGAAAGAGGTATGCCATTAGTAACCTCACAGAAATCTTCAAGTAAAACAATTAACTCCCTAAGCTGTCACAGTTTAAAAACTTTCGCTTTAAAAATATATATTTTAAAATTATGTGTATGAGTGTAGATGTGTGCTTGTGAGGGCAGACGCTCTGAGACTCCTTGGACCAAGATGGTACCAGCCCCCTGATGTAGGTGCTGAGGATTGAACCCCGGGTCCTCTGCAGTTCTTGCTCTTAAACGCTGTCCATCTCTCCAGCTCTAAATGTTTGCTTCTCGGGGTCTCAAGATGGACACCAAAACTTTTCACTGCATTGAAAGTTAATAACTCTTAAAAAGTTAATTAATTCACCTTACATCCGGGTCGCAGTTTCCCCTCCCTCTCCTCCCAGTCTCTCCTGGTCTGAAAGAGTATTTCAAGCGGAAACATTTGGTCAGGAGCAAGGGAAGTAGAAGCCACCTAAGGTTAAAAATGAAACAGCCCTGCTCTGTGATATCGGGCTTTCCTAACCTCTACCACATCACATCATCCATACTCTAATTTAGTTTTACTGATCTTGTATTTCTTCTTCTCTTGGTGGTTATGAACAATAGCCTCATTTGGTTTTCCAAATTTTAATTTACCTCCAGCAACAGCCCTTCTTGTTATATTGACTCTGACACATTCATACAAGTCCTTGGAAAGCGGCTTGCCAGCATATGTGTAATCAATCAGTAATCCTGCCCTTTTCTTAAAAGATACATCCCCAAATTATGGGAAAGAATGGTAGGCTTGAAGCTAATCATAATAGCAACAAACATATTTTGTGTAAATATGATGCTTAAATGTTGGAAACAATCTAAAGGATAAACATAAAGAAGAAAGGAAATAATGGAAATCCCACTCATTGAATTTCTAGGCAGGAATTAAAATAGTTTTAAATACAATGCAACAGCCTGGTGAAGTTATTAAAACAAAAAAAGGCATCATATAAAATTATATAAATAAACAACAATTATAAGCATACAAACTGGATTTGGTAAACATTCTATATTTCTGAATTATGTTCGTTTTCTGCAATGAATATGTACTTGTTGTCATTGGAAATTTAAGATTAAATAAAGGGGAACAATGAAATTGAAATTATAGAAATTCAGTGGGTTTTATGTTCTTTGCTGAGTTATTTTCTAATTGTACATATGTAATATAGTTAAGTATTATACATATATGCTTTATATATAATCAAATTTTATTTTTATTAAGAGTAAAAAGATTTACTTGCCTATCTCCCAATTTCTTTGGAGTCCAGCCTACCATCTTTCAAGATCTATCTTACCATCAAAGGAATAGCAGTATGGACTTCTGCTAAAAGAGTTACGGAGCACAGACATTTCGTTAACGCTCATGTGTTCTAGGTCCCAAGTCAGTTGGCAGGAGCTGCCCCAGATGCCCAATGCACAGACACAGGATAAGATGTACTGCACTGGGCAATGTGCATAGCTTCAAGTTCCTCTTTGCAAGCACTCAAGACAGGCAATATCACCAGAGGCTGAGAGTATAGCTTGGTGATGGTGTGCTTACCATGTTCAAAGTCCTAGGTTCAATTCCCAGCACCAGAAGTGGGGAGGAGGGCTGGGAGATGGCTTGGTAGGTAAGTGTTACTTACCACCAAGACTGACCACCTAAATTTGATCCTTGGAACCCACATAGTAGAAGGAGAAAACTCCCAGACATTGTTTCATGAACTCTACACATGTTGACGGCAACCCCTCCCCAAAAAATTATGAAATAAAACATTAATAACTTCAGTTCATTTTCACCCCAGACAAGGTATTTTCAAGTCTCCCATCCCTCTTATTCATTAAGGTTCACCTTCTGGACACGTTTCCTTTGGAGTTACAACGTTCCTTCACTGATGAAGATGCAGTTACCAAGGTTTTCAAATGTCAAGTAAGGATAATTAATTACTTCATAGGAAGTATGTCAGGGAAGTTCATCTTTTCATATAAATATTTAAAGTCTGGCATTTCTAGCCACACCTCTATAATCTCCCAAATCAACTCAACCCTACCTTGTGGGTAACCCACACTCATGCACACCGAATGTTTAAACTGATTCTGTACAGGATAGGGAAACACCTACAATTATATAGGGAAACTTAAAAGGCTCATTGAAATGGCAAATCTGTGGTGCTGGCCAGGCACAGTGGCTCCCACTTTTAATTCCAGCACTTGAGAAGATGTGGCTGGAGATCATCGTGTGTTAAGGGCATCTTAGGTTACATAGTGAATTTCAGGCCAGCTTGGATAAAGAGGAGAGAGACTGGTCTCAAACAAACAACAGAGAAACATACATAGGGAGCTTGCATCTTTGAAAAGGTGACCACGTTATATCTTGATGCAAGAGTAGAAGAGAGCCAGAGTCCAAATCCTCTCCATCCTTTGCATCGAAATGAAACTGATGTCCCCAAGAAGTGTGAAATTTATGAGTCTGAATTATTAAACTACACAAATATAAATCACTACTGGCTCACCTACATGCACCACTCTACCGAATCTCAATGTTTATTCTCCAGAATATTTTTGTGACTCTGTTAGAATTAACACAAATGCTGAGAGCATTTAAGAGCTGGAGCTGGGGATACAGCTCAGTTGCTATCACATTTGCCTGTCACTCACAAAGCTCTGGCTTTGGTGACTTCACTGTAATCCCAGCACTCAGGAGCCCAGAGGATACGATCCAGATCACCCCAGGCTATATAGTAAATTTGAAGACTTTGTCTCAAAATAAAAAAGTAAATAAATAGTTACAGTATGTCAAGAAGAAACCAAGAACCCAGAAACCAAGACTACTGCTGTAGCCAGGCTTTCATCTGAGCCATTTTTATTTTGTTGGTGGTGCTGTGGTTTTTTTGTCTGAGTGTGTGTGTGTGTGTGTGTGTGTGTGTGTGTGTGTGTGTGGTGCATATGCCTGTGTGCATGTATATGGGCATACATGTGAAAGACAGAAGCTGACATGGGGAGGCTGTATCAGATAAGGGCCAGTCTAGCTAAGCAGCTTGCATGGGTCCTAGTGCTCAGAACTCCACTCCTCTCACATGAGCAGCAAGCACTTCATCCCCTGGGCCCCCTTCCCAACCTCCCTTATTCTTTCCTTTCATGCTGTTCTTATTCTGTTGGGTTTGGATTTGTGGCTCTTTGGAGACAAGCACTGGCTATGCAGCCCAGGCTAGACTCAAATTGGCCATCCTTACGCCTTAGCTTCCCTACGCCTTAGCTTCCTGAAAGCTTCGATCAAGAATGTATGGCACCACATTGGACCTGATTTAATTTAATTTCATCCAGACAGTGAATAAAAATTTCTGGAGGCTGAGGCAGGTGGTTTTCAAGTTCAAGGCCAGTCTGGGCTGCGTACAAGATACATCAAAGAAGCCTCCCCACCAATACACACACAGCCTGAAGAGGAATCACACACATACACACACACACACACACACACACACACACACACACACACACACACACACACTACAGAAAAAGAAAACACTGATGGTCCATGTGGTTGAGGTAAGTGAGACTGGAGAAATACAAAGCAGAGAGGAGGAAGGTAGGCGTGCGTTAACAAAGAAAACCAAGATGAGCTGGGGAGGGATTCAATTCTAAAGTAGGATGACGCTGGAGAGAAAAGTGACCCCTAACTCAGAAGCTCAGAGGCCAGGGGTGTGGGGAGAGCTGCTGGGAGCCCTGTCGGGAAAGGAGTGCATGGAAAGGGCTGAAAGGATTCAGAAGAGGTTGCTGGAGAGAGGAAGTAAGGGAGGATGAAGGCGGAGAGGCGCTGAGTAGGGTAAAAGTGCATCTGGGAAGAGGCGTGGAGATGGCCTGGGGCAGTGGGGCCAGAAGGCAGGTAGATGTGCAGAAAAGTAAGAACAGGGCCGCAGTGAGGACACAGAAGGGGTGCGGACTACCAAGAGGCCGAGCAAAGGCTGGTGTGCGGGAGGGCGGTGGAGCCTGCGGGATAGAGGACAGCAGAGGCGCCCCGAGTGGAGAACCCTTCCGACTGGCCCTCACCGTCGAGTCCGTAAAGGACGAGCCCGGGAGCAAGGGCAGGCCGTGCACCGGGTTGGTCACCATCGCAGCTGTGCAGCCGCCGCCACGGTTGCCTTCTGCCGCTTGAGTTACCCTGGCAACAAACAGCATCCGCGGGCCTCTCCAGACTCCATGGTAACGCCAAACACTACCGCAGGGAGGGGGAAGTTGGGGGGGGAGGAGGAGCGAAGCCAGGTCTGCGCGTGCGCACAGGACCCCTGAGGTTCCTGGCCCCTAGATGTGGCTAATGGGTGTGACAGAGGCGGCTCCGCCCCTTCCTTCCCCACCCTTTCCTCTTCAGCTCCCATTTGGTGGCTCCCAGAGGATGCAAGCCAGAAGCGGTGTCTATGCAAGGCTGAAGGAGGCTGGCGTCCTTGGGCCTTGGCTCATGCAGTGAGGTCTGCGGATTGGAGCACGTCCTTTTAGATGAGCTACAGATCAGAAGTGCCTTCTCGCTCCACGGTCATCCTCTCAAGAGCTCAGGAACTCGTTCTCATCTCTGCTGTCCCAGTTCACACAAGATGTAAATGATTGCTCCCCAGTGAAAGCTCTAATTGCTTCAAAGTCATGCTTCTCGGGGCTGGGGCCGTGAATTAGATTATTACCGACTGCATTTCTGTTGCTCAGACATGATTTAGAACACACCATCCCCACCCCCACCCCCACACACTTCCCCAATCCCTCCCCAGCTTCTTGGTCCCTTCTCAGCTATTTCGCTATTGGTTCGTGCAGGCTCAGAACTGTAGTGCAGAGCAGAGCAGGAAAGTGTCCATCGTAGTCTCTGCTTTGTAGCTACAGAAGCAGTGGTCTCAACCACAAAAGAGAGCACCTTCAAAAAGAGAGGCTGAGTCACGACAAAGAAACAAGGACAGTGAAATACCATCGAGTATGGCACTTTCTGGACAACCTAATATTTTTCTTTTTAAAAGTGTTTCCCGGCTATCAGGTTGGGGTGCGTGAGCTCCCCCTCGTTAGGTCAACGGTTCCTGTGGGTTTCTCCAGCCAGGTCCTGACCCCTTTGTTTGTTACTCCTCCCTGTCTGCAACTGGATTCAGGAGTTCCTCTCAGTATTTAGGTGTCTGCCTTTTGCATGGGGCTGACCCAGATTCCCTGAATGTGGTGTTAGTTAGGAGGACTGGGCGTTCTATGGGGCCTCTGGTAATGGATCAGTATTTATCCCTAATATACAAATGGACTTTGGGAGCCCATCCCACATAGAGGAATACTCCCTCAGCCTGGATACTTGGGGGAGGGCCTGGGCCCTGCTCCAGATGATGTGATACACTTTGAAGACTCCCCTGTGGAAGGCCTCACCCTCCCTGGGGAGCAGAAAGGGAATGGGATAGGGGTTGGTGAGGGGAACAGAGGAAAGGAGGGTGTGGGGACTGGGATTGACATGTAAAACAAGCTTGTTTCACACACACACACACACACACACACACACACACACACACACACACACACATATATATATATATATATATATATATATATATATATGACCCCATTCATGAAATATCAGGACAAAAAATCAAGAATCTATCATCACTGAGAGCTTAAAATTAAAAACGAAGCCAAGATGTCCACGGGTTTGGATTATATCTCAAGATTTCCCAAGTGTGCCGCGCCTGCCCTCGCCAGCAAGGAAGACGCGACTCCGGGAAGATCTTCTTCATGCAGTTTTAATCAGGATCCTTGAAACATGTTCTTCTGACCCGTGAGACCCCGGGGGACCCCTGCACAGGCTTAAATCCCCTTGCTCTAACCAACCCCAGTGAGCTACGTGGACCCTGCAGATAGGCTACTCTAACGCAGAAGCAGACAGGCTGAACAGACTTAACCAAATAAGGGCTTGTTTACACCAGAGAGCACTCACCCTTGGGGAGGTGGAAGGCGGAAGCCAGCACCATCTTTAAGGCGCTTCACAGCTCTCTACACCCAAGGAGTCTGATCTTCAAAACATGTGTTTCTGACCTATGAATTTAGAGACACAGTAGAGTAATAAGTTTGAGGGAAAAGACATAATGCAGCTTCATGGGTCACTTGCTGTCACCAGTTCAGATGGCAGCTGTATTAGGTAGGCTTCTCTAGAAGAGCAGAACTGATAGGATCACACACACACACACACACACACACACACACACACACACACACACACACTTTATTAGAATGACTTACAGGCTGTGGTCCAGCTAGTCTAATAATGGCTGTCTACCAACAGAAGGTCCTAGAACTCAATAGTTGTTCAAATCTTGAGGCGGAATGTCTCAGCTGGTCTTTGGTGTATGCCAGAATACCTTCTTTAAGTAGGAGTTAATGCCAGTGAGAGGATGGACTCCTAGGGAGAGTGAGAGCAAGCAGGCTGTGAGCACGCTTCCTTCTTCCATGTCCTTTATAGAGGCTGCCAGCAGAAGGCGTGGCCCAGATTGAAGGTGGATCTTCCTACCTCAAAGATCTCCATTAGAAGTGGGCCTTCCCACTTCGAATGACTTAATTAAGAAAAATCCTTCACAGGAGTACCCAGCCACTCCGGTTTTAGTTAATTTCAGATATAGCCAAATTGACAACCAAGAACAGTCATCACAACAGCTTTGCCTTTATGGAAGATTTACCACAGCAAATCTTCCTGTGGGTTTCACTAATTGGCAGGAAGCTCCAGGGGACAGGATAAGAAAACAGTAAGTGGCGTCTAAAGCCATCACTAGTGACTATTACACCTACCCATAAACAGTTGTTTTTAGTACCTCTTCATTTCTCCTCACTACTGTTTTTTGTTCTTGCCTGTCTATGGCCTTGTCTTCCTCCTCTACCCCCTCTTTCTTTCTTTCTTTCTTTCTTTCTTTCTTTCTTTCTTTCTTTCTTCCTCCCTCCCTCCCTCCCTCCCTCCCTCCCTCCTTCCTTCCTTCCTTCCTTCCTTCCTTCCTTCCTTCCTTTCTTTCTTTCTTTCGTTCTTTTTGAGACAAGGTCTCATTATATATTCCCTGCTGGCCACCTAGAACTCTCTCTATGAAGACCAGACTCACAGAGATGTTTCTGTCTCTGCCCCCTAGTGCTGGTGTTAAAGGCATGGACCACCACACGTAACATCAGTGCTGCAGCTTCCTCTTGCTCCCCTTCCTCTTCTTTGGACAGTCTGGGTTGTGTGTGCCACCATACCCAGGTCTTATCCCTTAAGGACTCTTTCTCGTTCCTTTTTCTTGTGTACATTAATTAATTAGAACACCCCCAGCATTTCATTAAAACCCTCCATGAACTGATTAGCATCGTGCAGTTACTGAAAACTTTAGAAGCACATGCCATTGCACTGTACCTGAGACACTGACTGGAATGGTGACCAGGAAAATTAGTCACGATGATAAACTGAGCTCTTCAGTTTTCCACTCCTCTGTATCTCACTGCTGCTGGGTAGCCAGCATCACTGGTAACTAACCTCATAGGGAGTGGCACTACTAGGGGGTGTGGCTTTGTTGGAGGAAGTGTATTACTATGGGTGCAGGCTTTGAAGTTCTAATGCTCAGAATACCACCCAGTGTCTCAGTCAACTTCCTGTTGCCTGCAAGATGTAGGACTCTCAGCTACCTCCCCAGCACCATATCTACCTGCACACGGCCATAGTCTCTGCCATGATGATAATGGGCTGTACCTCTGAAACTGTAAGCAATGAACTGTAACCAATTAAATGGTTTAATTTATAAGAGTTGCTTCATAGCAATAAAAACCCTAACTAAGACATAGGGAGTGGCATTAGGAGAGGAGTTGTGGCTTTGATGGAGTGAGTAAGTATGGTCTTATTGGAGGAAATGTGTCACTATGAAGGTTGACCTTGAGGTCTCACATGCTCAAGATACCACTCAGTGTCTCAGTTCACTTCCTGTTGCCTTCTGATCAAGAAGCAGCCATCACCATATATGTCTGCCTGCATACCACCATGACCCACCATGATGATAATGGACTGAATCTCTGAACTATGAGCCACCACAATGAAATGTTTCCCTTTATAAGAATTACATGATCATGGTGTCTCCTCACAGCAACAGAAAGCCTAATTAAGACACCCACAACGCCCATTCCACATAGAGGGATACTGTCTTAGCCTAGACACAGGGGAAGGCCTAGGCTCTGCTTCAAATGATATATGACAGACTCTGAAGATCCCCTATGGAATGCCTCACCCTCCCTGGGGAGCAGAAAGGGAATGGGATAGAGAGTTGGAGGGGGGCACAGGGAAGGAGGGGAGGGAGAAAGAACTGGGATTGACATGTAAAAGAAGCTTGTTTCAAATTTAAATTTAAAAGGGGGGGAGGAGATACCCACAATCTCTTCATCCATGTCAGAAAATCCCAGGATATTAGAAGCCTTTCTGACTGATTTTCCTGGCTGCTCTGAGTCTACCCTCCCTGGTTTGAGCAATGAAGAAGCATGTGGGGCTGGAAGGGTAAGTCACACCACAGCCTACTGTTTATGAGGAGTTTGTGTGTGTTTGAGGAGTGACTTCTGTCCATGTGCTTTTCTTTCTGAGAAAATCCTGCTAATCAAATGTTTTATCTTTTGTTGTGCTGCTAATCGAACGGTTAGCAGAGTGTTTTATCTGTCGTCTTTTAAAGGGAGGAAAAGCCAGGCAGTTGCTGCAATGGTTTGAACATGCCCTGTCCACTCTGGTGCTTATGATGAGATTTAATGGATATGGTGGTGATGGTGGTGGTGATGGTGGTGGTGGTAGAAGGTGACTAGGCCATGGGACAGCTGCCTCCTGAATGGAAGTATATCACTAGGGGAGGGCTTTAAGGTTTTAAAAGCCCAGCCCAGTCCCAGTGTCTGTCTCTCCCTGCTGCCTGTGGATTCACATGTAGAACTCCCAGCTACTTCTCCAGCACCACGTTTGTCTTCTCTAAGAGCTGCCATGGTCACAGTGTTCCTTCACAGGAATGGAACACTGACTAAGACGTCTGTGTACTCAAAATATTATTTTCCAACTGAGTGATAAGGAACAATTTGAGAAAGTACTGCCTAACTCTGTTAGGACTAGAACATACACTTCTGCATGCACAAAGAATCAAAAAAGTTGTATTACACTTTTGTTCCATTAAAAAGTATCGTAACACCTGTAGCTAGAACTGATAACAAGAAGAGAGATACAGCTGTGATAAGAACGAATCATTTGAGTAAGGCGTTTGATACAGTCGAGGCAGGGGGGGTTATACTAACAACTGTAGTAATAAAAGCAATTGCACCTAGGATTGATGACACATCAGGCACGTGAATAGATGCTTTGCCATAGGCTAGGCCTCTCATTACAGTGGATGTACAGCCTGCACCTGCTTTCACTCCAACTACAGGGAGAAGTCAGAAATGCATATTATTAATCTGAAGGAATGCTGTACAAGGAATGTCAACCATTCAAGGTACCAATTAGTCACTGAAGCCACTAATTATTGTAGATATTAATATGAAAAGATTATGCCAAATCCATGGGCTATAGTGACAACATTGTACGTTTAGTCATCCCCTAATAGAGCTCCTGATCTAATTTTGCTCAAATTTGATGGCTTATAGTAGTATCTCCCTTCCCTGATCATTCCCCAACTAGAAGCTATAATGTCCCATTTTTTTGAGAATAACCACTGGAGTGTGAACATAAGCACTATGGCTAAGTAAACATTAAACTACAAATCTAACGACAGAGGTTTAAAAGATCAAGGAACCATTGGCTAGTGACTGTGTCCTACCTGAATACTTTTTCCCTTAATCTCCTCACATCTGTGAAAATGGAAGACATTCCTCGTTGAGCACTGGAGACATCCGTGAACTCACCTCTTGCTTGTTAAATGCCTCTTGACTAATAAAACCTTCAGCTGTACACACACACACACAGAGGGTTGTGAAATGTGATAGTAATATCTATCAGAACTTTGTCTGGGCTTCCAAACAGTGTCTTGGTTTCTCTTCCTGTTTCTGTGATTAAAAAACAAACAAACAAACAAACAAAACGAAAAGGCACTCTGACAAAAGTAACTTAAGGAAAAAGGTACTGGGGTTTTTTTTTTGTTGTTGTTGTTTTGTTGTTTGTTTGCTTTTTAATTTCACAGGTCAAGAAAGGATCTGTCATGGCAGGGCAGTTAAGGGAGCAAGAGCTTCAAGAAGTTGGTCACCTCCCATCCACAATCAGGAAGCTGGGAGGGGTGAATCACACCACCACTTGGCCCCTTTCTCCACTTACACCATCCAGTATTCCAGTCAGGGAAAGGTGTCAACCACAGTGAACAGGGTTTCCCACCTCAAATACCAGCAGGGTAATGCCCCACGGCAAGCCCAAGTGGCCACCGCCCGGGTGATTCTAGCTTCTGTCCAGATGGCAGTCAACATTGGCCATCATGGGACTCTTGTAGGACACTGCTCATATTTATTTACTTATCGATTGCATGTATATTCATGAGGGTAGGGGTGTGCCATGGCATGTTTGTCAGTCAGAAGACAACACAAAGTAATTGGTTTTTCACCATGTGGGTTCCAGAAACTAGACTCAGGTCATCAGGCTTGGTAGCAACTGTCCTTACCCTCTGCACCGCTCTCACCAACCCCCAAGCCAATGCATTTACATGTATAGGCTTTACTTACTGTTTTTTGTAGTCAGTGAGTGTGTTCCTGTGTGTCTATGACTCATCAAGTCCTTCCCTGAAATCTATGAAATGAGGAGTCCTGGCGGAACCCCGGGATGGGATGAAGGAGCTGGTCAGAGTGGTAACTTGTCCAGGACAAGAGATCTTGCTCTGCCAATGAATTCCAAGGGGCGTGGCAGAGTGGAGTGAAGTGGAAGGGGCCTTAAAGATAACAGGAAATATGAGAAATGGCAGTGTGATCTCATAAGTGATGGCAGTGTGAGCTGTGTTGGGTCCTTGATCCAAACAAACAAACCTCATGTTAGCCAGTAAAGTTACTTGGAACCAAACAGTGGCTATTTAGTGATACCAAGGAATTGTTTGATATTTTAGACATGGTGGAAGCGTTATGATTTTACTTTGAAAAAGTTTCACATTGGCCAGATGTTAGATTCCCTGTAATCCCTGCACTGAAGCAGTTGGATTATTTCAAGCTCAAGGACAGCCTAGGCTGCACATAAAATTCTAGGCCAAACAAGACTCCATCTCTGTGGAAGTGCAAAAGTACACAAATAAATAGATACAAACAAGAAGAAATCTCCATCTTTTAAAACTAAGCAATGGAGTATTATGGGGGAAAGTGTACTATTTGCTTCAAAATACTATGTAAAGGGGCAGGGGTATTTAAGGATACAAATGAAATCAGACCTTCTACAAGTGGAAAATTGTTGACTTGATTACATAAGGATTCGTTGTACAATGCTGTCTGATTTCTGTCTGCGTTTGAAGTTTCTCCATGATACAAGAGCTGGGAGAAGGGGAGGAGCAGGGGAGAAGGAAGAAAGATAAGAGGAGGGCAGAGGGAAAGGGAAAGGGTGGGGAAGGGAAGAGAAGGGAGGGGCATGTGGACAGCCTCTGAGCAAGACCAGAGCAGTAAAGATTGGGATTCTGCCACTTGCCAGTTCTGTGACCCACTGAATTTGTTAGCTTCTCCCTCTCCTAGCTGCAAAATGGGATAATAATAGCCATCTCCCAAACCTGGTGGTGTTGTAAGCATAGGATGAGTTAGCACGTCAGCTCTGGCAGCAGCTATTGGCATCTTGTAAGTGCAATGACTGTGCTAACCATTGCCTGGTAGAGAATTCTAAATGGACGGTTTGAAGCGTGACTGGGGACCAGGAAAGCTATAGGTGATACAATGAAGGTACAGAAGAGGGGAAAGGATGGGGGCATTTTACAAAGTATTTCTTTTTATGTGTGTGGGCTTTTGTGTGCATGAATGTCTGTGTGTCGCATGTACACAGTGCCTGAGGAGGCCAAAAGAAGGCTTGGGGTCCCATGGAACTAGAGTTACAGGTTATGAGCCACTATGTAGATGCTGGGAACTGAACTTTGGTGCTATCCACACTTTGATTTCTCAATAGTTTTCTATCTGAGGTGGTTAGACATTTATTCACAGCTCTGCATGAATACACACACACACACACACACACACACACACACACACACACACACCAACATGTATGCTCATGCATGTGGAGGAAGGCCGGGGGACAACCTCAGGGATGTTGGACCTGTCCGTTCATTTTGAAGCAGGATCTCTCTGTGGTTTGGAGATTGCTAATGAGGTTGACTGGCCAGAGAGCCCAGGGATTCTCCTATGTCCACCACTCCAGCACTGGGATTCCAAGTATGCAATGTCCATTTTTAAAAACATCTGTTCTGAGGATTGATCCCATGCCTTTGGGCTTGCACAGTGAAGTATTCCCTTGGCATGCTTTTTGTGGACCACAACACAGAACAGGTAGGAATTAAGATGAGAAGAATAAGGGGACCATGAGGTTTCTTCTGCAAACCAAGAGCACTTGGGGACAGCAGTGACCAAGGATGGGTAAATCAGCCTGTTTGTGGCTTGGGGTACTGATAGAAGACTTTTCCTGCCCCCGATGCCTGTGAGAGCCTGTGATCATAAGTACTGGGGCATAAGGGAAGAAATATAGAAGGAAACGAAGGAAGGAAGGAAGGAAGGAAGGAAGGAAGGAAGGAAGGAAGGAAGGAAGGGAGGAGGGGGAGGGAGGGAGGAAGAAAGGAAGGAAAGAAGAAAGGAAGAAAAAAGAAAGAAGAGAGAGAGAGAGAGAGAGAGAGAGAGAGAGAGAGAGAGAGAGAGAGAGAGAGGAGATCCCCAAGACACAACAGGACTCCCTCTCTACCCCATGTCCTTGGGAGGATGAAACATGTCTTACTCCATATTGGTGGGCAGAAATCCTTCCCAAGAGCGAAGGGCTCTTGCTCCTCCTGGAGAGAGATGGATGGGACCCCAGAGAGAGGGTGCTGCCCTTTCCATAGAACCCACAGCATTCTGCTCCTTGTGAAGGGATGGAAGTAACTATAACGTCAGTGACTGAAAAAACATTTGTCAATGCCAACAGCCCCAGGAGCCGGATTATGGTATTTTTCCCATAGAGGAGTCAGAGTCTATGAGAAAGTTCGTGGAATGTTTGACATACTTCCTTAGCTATCTTCGGGAAAATGGAGTTGGCTCAGCCTGGAATAATGCTCAGATTTACTGCGATGAGAAATGGGATCCATTTACCACATCCAATTTAGTCATCTTACGAATGCTAAAAAAAAAGTATGGAGAGATAATTCGAGGCCAGTTGGTGGTTCTTTAAGCAGGTTTATGGTCTAGAAAGCATTTCTGGTGATTACAGATAAATCTCAGCACGGAGCAGATATGGAATTTCATCTCTGGTACCCACTACCCCAGCAGCATCACTTAAAAGAAAAGTGTGGCCAAGCTGTATAGGAATGCAGAGAGAACGGCACATTTAAGATGTTTTCCTTACCGAGGGATGTGGGGAGACCTACATTGCATAAAACTTTTCTAGTTCCCACAATGACTTGTGGGAAAGACTTTTCTACATTTCCTCAATTCTGATGGGGAAGACTGGGAGTTTCAGATCCTAAGACCCAAGTTTGTGGGAGATTCTGTTACTAACCCAGTAGTCCTGGGTTAACTTATTTGGCTTATGGCCATAAAGACTGTAACTAATTCTGAGCAGTGGTGGCACATGCCTTTAATCCCTTTAATCTGGAGGCAGAGGCAGTTGGATCTCTATGAGTTTGAGGCCAGGCTGGTCTATGGAATGAGTTTTAGGACAGCCAGGGCTACACAAAGAAACCTTGTCTCAGAAAAAACCAAACAATAGCAACAACAAGAATGGTAACTACCAACAGGCTTGTTGTGATGGGGGAGTGAAGACACACGTCATGATAAGTCGAGAAATGTACGAGAAATGTAGCATGGATGGAACAAGCTGTTAAATGTTGTTTCTAGACTCTACCCACAGTGTGTGCTCAGAACATTACCCAGAGTACAAACCTACTGTCAACAGAATGAAGAAATTCAAAGTCTTTCTAGGAAATGGAACCCAGTGTCTTAGGCAGCTGAGAAATAACTCTGAGAACAGTCTGCTACCCCCAAGAGTGTGCCCGCAGGAAGAAGGTTGGGCCAGGCCCATGAATCAAAGAATTTAACAATAACTTGGTTTTGTGTAAATTGAAGGAAATAGACACATGAATAATTGGTTACTAAAAAAAGAAAAACAAAACAAAACAAATTAACAGTGACCTTGAATACACCCCCTTTTCCTGAAGTTACAGTGACCTCCTGGTAAGTTTTTTACACACTCCATCCTCACCTCCTACCTCTCTTCTCATCAGTATCCCTTCTAATCTGGCATGCTCTGGATAGAACACAGCTGGTTGCACCTCCCTTTCAGTGGTCTTCCTTTATCCTCGTCAACAGGGAGGGGACTGGGGATGTAACTGGATTGGTAAAACAGTTGCCTAGCAAGTAGGAAGCCCTAGGCTCCATCATCATTGCATAACGGAAGTGCAAGTCCATGATGGCAGCCCTAGGAGCTGCAGGTGGCAGCACCAAGGTTGCCTTTAGCTACTCAGCAAGTGTTAGGCTAGCTTGAGCTGCAGGAGACTATCATAGCCAATCATAGCCAAACAGGGGCTGGAGTGATGGCTCTCCTGCTGTGATGAGCCGCAGGCAGCTGCCACAGGGAAATGGGGGTCGTACACATTGGCTTCCTGGGCCCTGTACAAAATTGGTGCACAGGCAAAACAGCCATACAGATGGAATTCAAACAAAAAAGCAACAACCAAACAAAACTCTGTACATTCACCCAGCCCTTCAGCCCACCCCTCTTTTTTGTTCTCGTCTTCTCCAGGATCACCTTTTAATGCACCAGTGCCTCATTTATGTGGTTTTCTTTTTTCTACAAGTAAGAGGATTCACTGTTTTCTCTGCTACTGAGTCCCAGGTGCTCCGTAGGGCCACGCCTGGTTTCTGGCAGTGCTCGATATTTGGGGAATGAGTGACTACTGCTGGACTGGCCGGGCTCCAATGGAGATCTCTCCAGCACAGCCCTTGCTGGATGTCTGAATCTGAGGAGGCATTTCACACAATTCTTTCAGTGAGTGTATCACGGGCTTTGTTTGCTGAGCTGGCATCATCAGATTACCTACATAGTGTAATGTCAGAAGGGAGTGTAATGGAGCTCTTCGTATTGCTGTAAACTGAAGCCTGTTCGGTTTTATACTTGACAAAATGAAAGCACTCGGTTGCTTAAGATTTTTACTTGCTTTTTGTTCCCCCAGGAAGTTTTCTGTGGCATCACTAGCTTACATTTTATGACTGAAAATATTTTGATAAAAGCTTTGCTTTCCTACCAAAACGTTTTATTTCATTAATGGCTCCGTGGGTTATCGTTTCCTACCACTTTGCTACATTTTCTTCAATAATCTGATATTGCTTAAAAAACAAACAAAAATAACCTTTCTACTGATCTATGAAATCTACACAGCTCCTCGAAAGGAAGAGGAACCATTTTAGAATTGTGTCCTTACATTCTTATCTCTTGTTGGGGGCAGGGGAGAACCAACTGCTTGGGCAAAGGACGATCCCAGTGAAATGTGAGAAGGATTTGAGATTAGGCAAGATTATCAGACAAGATGCTATTCTCAAAAACCTCAGTGAATTGGACTTTGCAATCCAGGCTGACAACGGACGATGGGGCCATGGGCTTCTGAGAGGCCTCTGTAGTACATGTAATGCTCTCTTTTGACATCCAAGAAGGTGGTGTGGAGGTCACTTCAGCTGAAAAGGAGATAGCACAGCCATGGCTGCTTATGAGATGTTCAGGACCAGACCTTCCAGTGAGATTCTGGAAACTGTTCCATGCACACTGCAAAAGACTGGGCAGACATTTGGGGTTGGTGTTCCAAATTAGCTGGCCCTGAAGTTCTCTGAAAGGAAAATATTTGAACATTACAATGAGTTGTGTGGCTCGGGAAAATCCCTTTCTCACCTTTCTCACACCCTCAGGAGCAGTGGTTCTCAACCTGTGAGTCCAGATCCCCTTAGAGTCAAACCTTTTTATGTGGGTCACCTAAGAACCTTGGAAAACACAGGTGTTCACATTACGATTCATAACAGTAGCAGAATTATAGTTGTGAAGTAGCAATGAAAATAATTTTGTGGTCGGTGGTCACCATAACACAAGAAACTGAGTATAAAAGTCCCAGCATTAAGAAGGTTGAGACCCCTGCTCTATAGCAATGGAAACCCTTTGCCCTTGCTCCCTCATAGCTACTTAGAAGCTCAAATGGACGTGGAGAGGAAAGCATGGTGTGTGTTAAAACCTGATTTGATCAGGCCTCCTGGAGTCTAAGGTACCATGAACACGTCTTCCTATGAGACTCACGATATAATAAAAAAAACTCTTACCTTCAGTAAGCTAGCAAGATGATGATGATGATGATTGTTTTGTTTTTCGAGACAGGGTTTCTCTGTGGCTTTGGAGCCTGTCCTGGAACTAGCTCTTGTAGACCAGGCTGGCCTCAAACTTACAGAGATCCACCTGCCTTTGCCTCCCGAGTGCTGGGATTAAAGGTGTGTGCCACCATTGCCCGGCTTCTATTTTACTTTTTTAAAGTTACCAAATCAGAAATATGTACTCTGGTGGAAAACCCACATCTCCTTCTGCAAAGGGTCAGACATTACATTCCCGAGAATTCTAGACTGCTTTGTGTAATTCATATTTTTTTAATTAAAAAATGTAGGGCACAAATTCGGAATGTCAAAAATCTTTAATGTAATTGTGAATGCAGCTAGGAATGTTTACGTAAATTATTTTGAAATCCTCATAGAAATCAACTCCATGGTTCTTCGAAGGGTAGTTTGTTTAGCCCACAAGAGGAGACGTTAGCAGTAGGCTTATCTTAAGAAGTTTTTTTACTTTCTTACTTTTAGATGCATGGAGTGCTGGGGTCCCCTCTGCCTGGCAGTATCAAGTGAAATACAACCCAGGTTTAGGATGTGTTTTAGGTTCAGGCAGCCCTTGTCAAGAGGTCAAGGAAGGTAGGTTTTTTTTTTTAAATATTGTCAACACACCAAAAATCCATGTACAAAATCTTTTTAATGATTATTCATGTAAGTAGATTTATAGAGACAGAAAACAATCCCACGTATTCTTTACCAAGCTATCAAGCAAAACACAGTAGTACAACTAATGGCAAAGCCTTAGTAACAAGCGCTGAGGGAGAATTAAGTAAGACCACATCGCCATCTGGAGGATGCAGGTGGAACTACTGAGCACTAACCAAAGGGCTCTGAACTCGTATTTCATGCTTCCAGTCGATGACTTGCACATTGCTATTGAGAGACTTAGAAACTGAAATTACAACTCTGACATCTTTAAGAACTCTAAAACTAGTTCATTAAAATTGGGTGTGGTGTGGGCGCAGCCTGTATCCCCAGCTCCTTGGCTGACTGAGATGGGAGGACCAGGGAGTTCCAGGCCAGCCTGGGAAACACAGTGAGACCTATCTCAAACACAAAACAAAACACCCCAAACCAGAAACAGCTACAAAAGCAACCCTCACCAGCAAAGAAATATCAGGATTCTGAAAAGAGAAACAGGTACCCCAAAATGGATCCTGTTGGCCCTTCTTCTTGAATTCATCAAGGGCCTTATATATTTCTGAAGGATTTTACTCATGACAAAATATAAATGACTGACAATTGTTTATCAGAGGCATTTACACGTTAATGGGTTGAAAGTTTTAGTTAAGAGGGAAGTGGAGACAACTAAAATTTCTAGTATTGGAGAGCAAGATAACCATCTCATACTATCTTTCTTTCTTTGGGGGGGGGCAACAACTTCACTGTAAATCAATAGGCATCCATATTCCTCTCTACAATCCTTAGTTGTCACTTTTAAACTAACCAGGCCTTTTCCATACTGAAAGATTCATTTTAGTGGCTGTTCAAAAGTGAGTCGGAAGAGTTAAGAACCACCCATATTTATACTATTCTAACTAGACACTGATAATTTTAGGGGAGATCACAGTTCCCCCACCTCAATGCCTCCCAAATATCTATTAAGCATAAACTTTTCCTTGGCCTGGGCATGTGTAGGTCAGTGGAGGAACTCTTGGTTAGGATGTTGGAGGTCTTGGGTTCAAGTCCCAACTCCACAGAAATCACTTTTCTCTTATCTACTTCCAAATCACGTTAGCAATATTTGTATAATTAAATCAGAAATTGGATGCCACGGTCTCACTTCTTACACATATGGTGTCATGGGCCCACCCGTGACAGCGTGCAGCTCGGCACTGGCCTGCAGGTGCACAAAGAGCACCAGATCTCTGTTTACAGGGCTTTAATCCTGCCACTTGGGAGACAGAGGTAGGTTTATTTCTAGAGTTCAAGGCCATTCTGGTCTGCATAATGATTTCCAGGTCAGCCAGAGCTATAGCGTGAGATCTTATCTCAAAAAAGAAAGAGAAGGGCTGGGTGGCTGTGGTGCACACCTTTAATCCCAGCAGCGGGGAGTTAGAGACAGGCAGATCTCTTAGTTTGAGGCCAGCCTGGTCTACTGATGGAGTCCAAGGGCAGTCTCCAAAGCTACAGAGAAAGTCTGTCTCAAAAAGGAGGAGGAGGAGGAGAAGAAAGAAGAGGTGGAGAAGAAAAGGAAAAAAACCTCTGTTCATAAACAACCACCACCGTTACAGTCAAGAAGTCAAGACCAACCCCCTTCCCTCTCTCACTTTTCACACCAACTTTTAAAAGAATACCATCTTTGAATCCATAGCAGTGAGAAGTTCTAACACTTTCCCGTTCCCATTTTAAATAGCTCCTTTTCTTGTATCATTTACACGACCTCCGGCCATCATCTTTTGCTCAGTTCAAAGCAATTCAATTTTGCTAACATTCCTCACCATGTATTTGGCCTAGACAACCAGAAGCTTGTGTAAACACTCAGCTAGCATAGAAGTTCAGATTCTCGACCATGAGGGAGCCCATCCAGTAAAACAATGCAGCAGACACATACTTTCTTGCTTTAAAGGTGGTAGGGAAGTTTCCGTTGACAAATCCCTCTGGCTTTCTGTGGTTCTTCTTTTTTTCTTGTCTCAATAATCCAAAACATGAAATTCCACGGAGGCATATATTAAATAAAATGTTTAGACATTCCCATGTATAAGGCACAAAACTCACAAATGTCTTAAAGAAACACACACACACACACACACACACACACACACACACACACACACACAAAACCTTAAAGACTTAGCAATAACCTAATAGAGAAGGTGAGATGCTTCATCACACCGGAGCTGAAACAGATCACTCCCTGTTTTAGTACAGAAGGACCTTATACTGATAGGAAATGCAGCCTGTGAGAAGAGGGCATCTCAGCTCTTCCTGGACCACAGCCTTCTTCACTGGATTAATGTAGAAATCAGTCCTCAGAGAGAGCTGTGTGGCCAGATCGTATCAGCCACAAGCACCGCCCATCTCACAGAGGCTGCTGGCAGCAATGTTACAAACAGTGGGTTTGGCCATCAGGCGCCTCACTCTTACTCAAAGGACCATCAGGGGCCAACCACAGTTAGCACACATTTATCTGTCCTAGGACCTGTTCTAAGGTTTCTTCTCCAACCTGAGGCAGAACTGCCTGTTTGAGGACCCCGGATTGGGGTGGCTGTGTTGGTCCTTCATGGGACAGCGCCTAACAGAAACGTGAACTTTGCGTCTTAGGTTACTCTTGAAATCATCAGATCCCTTGAGCAACAACATTAGAGCCAAGCTTTTAAAAGAGTCTGTTCAAACCTTCAGCTAATTCCCTGGCCTTCAAGACAACCCTAAATAGCTCACAGTTAATACAGCCCTGCACACAAACAAACTAAAAGGCCCCCATGGGCAACAGACGGACAAGTGTATCCATGTTTGCTGGCTGGGTCTCTTGGTAGCTCTTGGCACTGTTGCATTTTCTGATGTTTCTGTATGACAGGAGAATCAGCTTCCTGAATGTTCATATGGCTCCAAGCATTTCCTGGAAGTGTGATAGCTTCAGAATTCTTTATATTACCATGCAGACTAGGGATGGGAACAGTACTTCAGGAAAATCAGACAGCTTGTTGGCCAGTGGATGAGACCATATATCAGATAAACTGAATAGTCCATTCTGTCTAAGGGTTTCAATGGATTTTCTTGAAAATTCCGACTTTTCCACCCTAGACGTTCTGAAATCCTGTCAACACAGAGTCCATGGGCCAGTTTCCCCAGTTCCCAAGACCAGAAGTACAGGGTGGATGTTCTATTAGGGTGCGGAACATCCACCGTTCACTTGGCAGTTCGATTTGATTACCTGTCCAGTCCAGGACTCAGCTTTGGAAGCCACACTCAGAATTCTGCTAAGGATTCCTGGGTGAGAATGGTCTTCTTTAGTTTGGAATCTCATGCATCTTAGCCAGGATCCTTTCCCATGGAGGGCTACAACCCAGACAGAAAATGAATATTTATTTTAAAAACTCTCAAATGCCTTGCATTTGAAATTTTATAGACAAACCATGCCCTTGAGAATATGTAATAATCTTTTTTTTTTTTTTTTTTTAAGATAAGATATCGTATCAAAGGCTAGCCTTGGACTCACTATGCATCGTAGGATTGCCTTGAAACTTCTCATCTTCCAGCCTCCTTAAGTGCAGCTACTGTTCTGTATGATGCTGGGGGTCGAACCCTGGGCTTCCTGCATGCTATGTAAGCACTCTCTACCAATTGAGTTTCATCCCCAGCCTGTAATACATATTAATTTAAAAATCAAACCTTAAAAATAAAAATAAAAAAAAATCAATTTCTATTATTGCGTCAAGTTTTCTCCAAATCACAGTAGCACATCTCTACACCTTTCCTCGTTTGCAGACCTCAGGAATCTTTCTTAATCAGTCTGGCCTTGACTTTGTGTCTCAGGAGGGAGGCCGTGGCTGCGCTGCAGGCAGCTAAAAAGAAAAAGGAGAGGCAGGCTGTGTAGACGGACAGGGGGCCGTGGCGCTGCAGGAAGATCTCGTGGCGTCCCTGGTAGTCTAGAAGAATGGCTTCCAGCTGGGAGAGCGTGCAGATGGAAAGAAAGGCGTGGAAGATTTGATGTCCGTGGCCCACAATGTCACAGGAACCAGGGAAGTACTTCTCGGGTACCGGGCAGGAGAAGAAGTAGGCGCTAACAAGAAAGAAGAGGATCTGGAGGGTGTGGTACCAGGCTGCCTGCTCTTGGCAGCCAGCCAGATGACAGAGAGCCACCCGGTGGGCCACAGGGCTGATGTCTAGGATGAAGGCCAGCCCTGCGGGTACCACTTGACAGATCTTCCGCATAACTGGATAAGGCCTTCGGTAGCGATACTTGGCATAGCAACAACCAGCACAGGATAGCCAACCACAGAAAGCAGCCGCTGGCAGGAAGAAAAGCCAGAAGCGCTCGTACCAGGCCTGGTCCGAGCTATAGAAAAAGTGAGCCAATGCACTGCCATACTGGTAGACGCTGACCCCGACATAGTCCACAAAGTAAAAGGTGTAGTGGGACAGCTCTGACTTGGACTGCAGCAGGTGGGCCAAGAGGCTGCAGGTGAGGTAAGTGATTGATGACAGGATGAAGAGGAGCAGGGGTAGGGTGTGGGGAGAGGCCCACTGCAATGCCCCAGCCTCTGCAAAAGCCCAGAACCGCAGCAGGACCGCTAGGGCCGCCAGCAAGTGGGTCCAGACGTTGACCACCTCGTTGTGCTTCTGAAAAAGGCTGAAGAAGTAGTAACGCCACTCGTGCCCCGTGGGGCGGTAGCCTGCGTGGATGTAAGGCTCCCTGAAGAGCTGGGGCACGTCGGTTTCTGGGACGGTGCACGGCATCTTGGGAAGCCCTTCTTCCAGAATCTTGGGCAGACGGCGCAGCTGCTGTCCGCTCACGGACAGGGTGCTCAGGCGTTCCAGGATGGCGGTCGTCATGGCAGCGGTGTCCCGGGCTCTACAGGACTCAGAAGAACAACCTGCAGGGAAAAAGAGGAAGGCTGAAAAACGAACACAGTCAAGGTGGCCAAGGAGCTATTCATAAGGGAGCATGGCTTGCACAGACAACGCGGGAAGCTAGGCGGTCCCGATGGATTATCCGGGCCTTGCTTTCTTTATCTGGATTGTAGAGTTGCAGCATCCTCCCTTATGGTGACAACATTCTGAGGCATCTCTTGTATAAAGGCCATGTTAGCCTAGCACGACTTAGTGGTAAGTGAGATTTAATGGTACCTAGAAGGTACTCTTAAAGATCACTGTATTTCCTAGATATTGCTAAAATGTAATCACCAGATGTCCTTAGATTATTAAACAGGTTGAAATAGAAGAATACGTTTTAGCTGGGCATGGTGGCACATGCCTGTAATCCCAGTACTCCGAAGCCTGAGGCAGGAGGCTGTTAGTTGGAGGCCAGTCTGCACTCCTCAGTCAGTTCAAGACCCACCCTGTGCTGTATAACAATGCTTATTGATAGGTAGCTAGATAGACAAATGCCTGAAACTCAAATTAAAGGCAGATCAGTTGTGAATGAGATTGGAAAGCGCAGTGCACAACGCGGGATGTCTTAGCAGCATGAAGCCACCATGGCTTGAAAACAGACATGTTGGGTATGTTGGCTAACACATTAGCAAAAGTCCCTGGCTAGGCTCAGTACTGTGCTCAGTACTGCGGTGCTGCCACCAAGGGGATCAGTCCCAGAAGCCCAGGCACATGAAGGCCCTCTGCTGGTTGACAGTGGAAACACAGCTTAGCTTTTTCTTCGTTTTTAGATGAATTTATTCTACTGATCATTTGCTTCCTTTATTTACAAACAAAATAAAAACGCTTTATTTGTTTTTTTTAATCTGCATGCGCTAGTGTGTGTGTGTGTGTGTGTGTGTGTGTGTGTGTGTGTGTGTGTGTGCGCGTGTGTGCGCACGCGCGCACTTGGGTGCTCTGGCACGTGCATAGAGATCAGAGGATAACTTTCAGAGTTCTTTCTTCCAACACAAGGGGTCCAAGGATCAAGCCCTTGTTATCAGGTTTGAAACGAGGTGCCTTTACTCGCTAACCCACCTCAGAGCCCCCTCTGATGATCATTTTCTTAGTTCTACACTCTTTCCTTCAATGTCTATGTCAAGCCTTCGTTCAACAGAGGAATTAAAAACATGGCCTAACTATAATTAAAGTCTAATGGCAAAGATGGCTCTATTTTTCTGCAGATGGTGCTCAAGAAAGCAAAGGCTTGGGACTTGCCCCTCCCGGGCAACCCCGTGTGTGATGAGTTTTGGGCCTCTGAAATGCTTGCTTTATACTTAGGATTTCTAGGTGGCAATAAGACAAATGCCTCCAAGATTTACTTCATACAACTGATAAATTTTCATGTGCACTCACTGAGTAAATTATGTTTTAATGCACAGATACTTTGTGTTTTTTATTTTCTAAGCTTTTTTTTTTTTTTTTTTTTGAAGGAAGTTAAATTCTTGTTTTATCTAAATGACCCTCTTCCTCCAAAGGGCTTTGACTAGAGGGGATACAAATGCTGCTCAGGAAATATAGTCTTTCAATTTCACTTTTTTTTCCCCTTTGATTTTTCCAGACAGGGTTTCTCTGTGTAGCCTGGCTGTCCTGGAACTCACTCTGTAGACCAGGCTGGCCTTGAACTCACAGAGATCCGCCTGCCTCTGCCTCCTGAGTGCTGGGATTAAAGGTGTGGGCCATCCTTGTCTGGCTCACACCACTACCACCAGCTAACTTCCCATTTCTTTTTTCTTTCTTTTTTTATGATTCCTTTTTATTTTTTATGTGCATTGGTGTTTTGCTAGCATGTATGTCCGTATGCGGGCATTGGAAGCTCTGGAACTGGAGTTACAGACAGTTGTGAGCTGCCATGTGTGTCTGGGAATTGAATCGGGGACCTCTGGAAGAGCAGCCAGTGCTCTTAACCTCTGAGCCATCTCTCCAGCCTAACTTCGCATTTCTTAATGCTGAAAGAAAAACTATCTAATCAGGTGAAAAGTGTCAGGAATGGAAAGAAGAAACTGTGAAAGAAGTCTGGCTTTTAGTCCCAGCCCTCAGGAGGCAGAGGCAGGAGGATCTCTGTGAGTCTGAGGCCAGCAGGGTCTACAGAGCGAGTTCTAGAACTGTCAGGACAACATAGAGAAACTCTGTCTTGAAAACAAACAGAAACCTGAGCCAAACAATTAAAGGACAGGAAAAAAGTGAAGGAAATTTGGGAAAACCTAGAGCCACGCTGTTGCTTCCATAATGGCCAGCTAGGTTTTACAGGTCTCAGTCTCAGTCTCTTCTCATATAAAACAATTGTCTGGTTTGGGATAACAATCAGAAAATGCTAGGTAGTTCTGGGCTAGGCCCTATGCCAGATACTAAGTGCTATGTACTAAGTACTAGTTAGTAGGGATACAATGACCAAAAAGGTAGTCTACTTGCCTTTGTAGAGATTCACGTCTCTACCCAGTAGCGTTACTGGGTAGAAAGATACATAGTGGGATTATGCTGCAGCTGAGGTGTGCGATGACCCTCGGGGTCTTTGCAAACAAGAGGGGTGGGCTGGGAGACAGGCTACTTGAAGTGCTTCAATCAGGAATTGAGGAATTTCTGGAAAAAAGCAAACACACAAAACTTCAGATGGAGAACACATTATTTACTTTGAAATGTTATTACATTTTCTATGTGTATATGCTTTCTGTGTATTTCATTTAATATGTTGCACGCATGTGTGTGTGCATACCACATGTGTGCTTGCTGCCAATGGAGTTTCAGAAGGAAGGGGAGTTAGAGACAGGTATGAACCACCCTGTGGGAACAAGGAACTGAGTCCTCTACAAGAGCATCAAGTGCTCTAACCGACAAGCTAACTCTTCCTTTATTTTTGAGATGGGTTTTGTTCTGTAACCCAGGCTAGCATTTGAACACATGAAACTTCCACTTCAGCCCTCCAAGTACGGGATGCCACCATGTCCTGCAACTCAAAGAACTTTTGCTTAATCACAAACTAAGAAGACCCACTCTGTGAGTGAAGACGGAGTGTGGAGAGGTACCTGAGAGACCGGGAGTTCCGGTCTTGAGCACTGCTGCTCTCCAGTCCTGTGCCTCTAGCCTGCACTCTGTCTGTGAAAGAGTTCATGAGAAGCTGTCTCACATGCTGCCGTAGGGTCTCCAAGACACAGAACCTTGAGGTATTTTAACAAAATGTTTGGTTCTAAATCCCAAAACTCATTTGCCATAATTATTGCCATAGCTTACTTGAGACACAAGAGTGGTTTGTGAGCACCCTGTTCCTCTACCATAGCATCCATCACCCCGTACTGGCACGTTGACTCTGCCAGTGCCAAAACAGTAGCATCTCACCAGGAATAGGCTTGGAACTAAGGCTCAACCTGGGACTTGAAGATACCAAGAAAGAAACAAGGATTACAGAGTCAATCAGAAAGAGAAACAGAAAAAGACAACATGGAAGAAAGTAATTGTCAGGATACCTTCACTCATCTATAAAGGGAGCAGGGGCTAGTGAAGATCAGTGCCTGGGCTTCTGCCCTAGATTAAAGGACATCTATCTACAGGAATGAGCCTGGGAGATAGGATGACTTTTCAATATTCCCGCTGCTGTCAGCAACATCTTTTCTGGAGATGCTCAGCTTTGTGAAACTCTGCTGTTCATACACAAGCTCCTGTTGTATCTCTGTAAGGGAGGTAAGGAAATGAGATGAGGGGGCTGGAGAGAGGGCTAGCGTTCAAGAGCTTGCTACTCTTTCAGAGTACCTGAGTTGGCTCCCAGTCCCGGCCTCAGGAAGCTCATAACTTCCTGTAACACCAGTTCTAGGGGATCTGGTGCCCTCTTCTGGCCTCTGTGACCCCCTGCATACATGCACTACCCAGACATACACACATATGCATACGTTAAAATAAATCTTTACAAAAAAGAAATGAAAGGACTATCATTCCAGTTTATGATTGGGAGAAGCTAAGGGTGTGAAGCTGTGCAAAAAAGACATTTCCCAGCAGGCTTTACAGGTATTTTCAATATAAGGACATCTCCGTTGTGTTGAGATACTCATATCAATCACGTACAGTCCTGTGCCCAGAATTAAATAATACACTACTGCACAAATCTATCCTTATCTTCCTTTCCTTTGGAATAGGGTGTCTATTCAATGGTTCCTATGACCCAAATGACAACAGAATTCCTAAAGACTAAAACTCTATCTGGGGTCTGGTTAATGGACAGAATGAAGCATAATTCAGTTCTGGGAACTAATGGTTGTCTTTCTGCTCTGAGAGAGAAGATGGAGTGTGATGCTGTCTTCTTTTTCTTTCTGAGACAGGGTGCTCTGTGTAGCTTTGGAGGCTGTTCTGGAACTAGCTCTTATAGATCAGGCTGATCTTGAACTCACAAAGACCTACCTGCCTGCCTCTGCCTCCGAGTGAGTGCTGGGATCAAAGGCCTGTGCCACCACTGCCCAGGTGATGCTGTCCTTGTGCTGATCTTCAAACAGCTATGGCTGATGAGTCATTACAGTTCCTCCAATCACGACTTTCTTGACTGTATGTTGAATTTCTACTAAGACTGAGTATTTCTACTTTGCTCTCACAGAAAACAAACTAGGAAGAGCTAGGAAGAGGTTTATAGAAGTAAGAAGCAGAAAGGAGTACAATGGAAGGAATTTTAACTTCAAAGTTAATCACACACACACACACACACACACACACACACACACACACACACACACGCACACACAATCACACACAGCAGAATCACCATTCTCTTCGCAAACTCCATGTTTAAAATGTGGACACGTCAGACTTTGAATACCCGTCATAACCCCGAGAGTGTTGTATAACCTAACACTGGATCCTGGTAATCCAGGAATACAGTCATCGCTACCTCCAACCCAGAACATTCCTTATCTGGCCCATTAATTCGGGGATCCCAGGGATTGAGTCTTCTTTCTTAGGACGGGAAAGGCTTACATTTCCTTTGGGAGTTCAGGGGTATGAAATTCCAAACCTTCCAGAAAGACAGGGTGCTATTTCTCTATTCTTTCCTTAGTAACTACCTCTTTACCTGATATAAAATTATCCCTTTGAGAGTAACCAACAAAACCATATCAGGCCCCTAATGCTGTTATGCTAAAAACCATTGACCCCTCATTTGAACCTACAAAGAAACAAATTGCAAGATGAAAGCCTGTCATTGCTATCTTCATGTTAGATCTGTCATCTTTATTTTGGGACACTCTCCAGCCTGACTCTCTTCAAGCACATTAATCACTCTGGTGTCTGAGTTAGTTCAAAGCAGGGATTGCTTGCCACAGAGGTTTCCATATATAAAGTGGCATATGAAAGACACTTATTATTTACTGAATAAGTTGTAAAGGGGAGAGTATAACTACTGGGTTGGTAGTCAGGAAGTCTGGCTGCCAGTGTTCGTTGTACTCAGTTAACTATGTGTCCCTGCCCAAGACAGTGAACTATTCAATGTGACTGCCTACTAACACTGTAGGTAAGAGGAAGTGTCTTCCTCTTTAGGCACATCTCAGGAAAATAATAAATAGCAGTAGAGTGGACAGAAGTGGATAGCACGTTGAAAAGATGAAATATGCACACTAAGGTTCCGGTAGTATGTGGGATAAAGAGCCACCTCTTGATATGCCAGACACTTAGGAACTGCTTTTGCTAAAAAAACACCTTGATGCTTTAGCTCTTCACTTGGTCTACTGGCTGGTTTTATGTCAACTTGACACAAGCTAGAGTCATCAGAGAGGAAGGAGCCTCAATTGAGAAAATGCCTCCATAAAATCCAGCTGTAAGGCATTTTCTCAATTAGTGATCAATGAGGGGAGGGCCCTCATTGGTGGGTGGGGCCATCCCTGGGCTGGTGGTCTATAAGACCACTCGCTCGTTCCCTGAGTGAGCCGTGGGAACCAAGCCAGTAAGTAGCACCCTTACATATCCATTACATCAGCCCCTGCTTCTAGGTTCCTGCTGTCCTGATGAACAGTGCTGTGGAAGTGTAAACTTTAACTGTTTCCTCCTCTACATGCTTTCTGGTCATGGTGTTTCACCACAGCGATAGAAACCCCAACTAAGACAGTAATTAAAAGTGGGTTACCAGCCTCCAGCTTGCAGCTTTCTCCTTTAGGCATCTACTGCCAGCTTCCCGTGACCTAAAGGACACCTTCAGGTGCCCAGTGATTGTCCTACACCTGCAGTCACCTTGGATCCCAAAAAGAGCAGAATTTTGCAGACACGTCACACTAAGCAGGAAGGATAATCATATGGAAGTAGATTGTTCTAGATACAAGGATTTCTTCAAACTGTCCTGTAGAACCAGGCAGTGATCAACCAGACCAGTTTACCCAGATGGTTTAGTAATGAATGGCTCTTGTTCCCTGACTGACTCAGTGTAAAGCTACTGTAGGCATTCAGAAGACAGACTTGAAGTCACTGAACATTTTTTTTCTGTTAAAACATTGATTAAATCTTCTTTAACCACCATCAACCATCTCTTTAATAGGTACACTACTGTGGTAGAGTATTATTTTAAGGTGTGTGACTTTTGTTTATGCTGCTTTTATTTAACTCTGTGGAGCTGTGTTACTGTGCCTGTCTAAAACACTTGGTGGTCTTAATAAAGAGCTGAACAGCCAATATCCAGGCAGGAGTAGGATAGGCAGGGCTGGCAGGCTGAGAAAATAAATAGAAGGAAGATGAGGAGGAAAAGAGAACAGGAAAGGAAGATGTCAGGGGCCAGCCAGCCAGCCAACCATGGAGTATGAAGGAAAGAAAGATATACAGAAATAAGAAAGATAAAAGCCCAGAGGGAAAAGATAGACGGGATAATTTAAGATAAGAAAAGCTGGCTAGAAACATGCCAGGCTGGTCACTTATAACTAAGAATAAAATAAGCCTTTGTGTGTGATATACTTGGGAGCTGAGAGCTGGGTGGTGGGTCCCCCAAGAGAGCAAAAAAAAAAAAAAAAAAAAAAAAAAAGCCAAAGAGTAAAAAGACACACTGGAATGGATAACCGGACTTTATTAGCTGGGATTCCTGGGGCTGAGCTTTTTGACCCAAACTTTCACAACACATTCACACTCATCACCTTCACCATCACAGTTGAACCTCTGTGTCTGTGGGTTCTGCATCCACAGAGGCCAGTAATTATGGATTAAACTTATCTTAATCATGTTTGTACTGAGTATATAGCAGCCTTTCTTGTTGTTGTTTTTAAACAGTGTGCCATGACATTTACATATCGTTTATATTGTATTAGCTATTATTAGTAACCTAGAGATGACTTGCAGTATACTGGAGAATGTGCAGGGGTCATACAACTTTAGCATCCCCTGAGTCCTCTGATTCAGAAATGGGAAATGAAACCAATCCACTGAGGGCCAGTATTTTGTACCTTGAAACTTATTTTATTAAAATTTTTAATGTTAAAAAGGAACTGGGACCCCTCAGAATCCTCCCCCCAATTCCTTTAAGGGCTCCCCCAACTCTCTCTCTCTCTCTCTCTCTCTCTCTCTCTCTCTCTCTCTCTCTTTCCTGTGTGTGTGTGTGTGTGTGTGTGTGTGTGTGTGTGTGTGTGTACTGGAGAGTATATCCATGGCCTTAGGATTTGTAAAAATGTGTAAAAATGCGCCCTGCCACTGAGCTACACCCACAGCCCAAAATTAATCAGACTAAGCTTAGAATGGGATTGCAATGAAAAGTTATGGTATGTGTACCATGAAATCATTCAACAGTAAAAATAAAAGTTACAAAGTGTTATATCATGTCTCTGTCTTAGAAAGCTCAATTCTGAAAGTTTTATACTAAGAAACTCTTTTAAGTTATTTAGAAAAATGTAAAGTGAAGGCAAAAAAAAAAAAAAAAGAAAGAAAGACAAAAGCAGTGTAAGCCTACTATTCCCAGCAGTAAGTGACATTTGAGTCAAAACTGTGCCTTTAGATGTTTAGAAAGGGGTATCACAAAAACAAAAAAAGAACAAGAAAGAATGGAAGACAGAAAGAAAGAGAGGAAGGAAGGAAGGAAGGAAGGAAGGAAGGAAGGAAGGAAGGAAGGAAGGAAGGGTTTCACAAGCTTGGGTATGGTGGCACACACCTTTAATCTCAGGACTCTTGGAGGCTGAGGCTAGCAGATTTTTGTGAAGTTGAAGATAGCCTGAGCTAGGTTCTGAATTTCTAGCCAACAGGGCCACATTATGAGACCCTGTCTCAAACAAACAAACAAACAAATCATACCACCAAACAAACTAGTATTTTTAAAAGGATAAATGTATTATTGTTTTTATATTTTATACACATGAGTCTTTTGCATGAGTCTATACATTTCATTACATGTGTGCTGAGTGTGCTTGGAGATGAGACAGGGTATTGAATTTCCTGGAACCAGAGTTAGAGATAGTTGTTAACTGCTATGTGTATGCTGGGAATTGAACTCGGGTTCTTTGGAAGAGCGGCTGGAGTTGTTAGCCACTACAGCCATCTTTCTAGACCCTAAACATAAGGTTTGGTTTTGTTTGTCTAGTTTAAACTGATGAAAAATACCTAGTATACATTTCCTTTTCAGTAAGGACAAAACCATGAGTTTCTGGTGATTGTTGCAATGCCCTGAAAGCAGTTAAAATATGTGTCCTGACCTACTGTAACTCAGTCCTCCTGCTCTGTGTCACCCCTCAGTCAAGCAATCCAGGAGATGTGAATGATTTCTCCCAAACTGTAAACATCAGACTGAGATCACAGTCCCCAGAGATTTCTCAGCAGTGATTCTAGTACCCGAGGAGCCAGAAGAGGGCATCATATTCCCCTGAAACAGGAGTTTACAGGCCATTGTGAGCTACCTAAGAGTACAGAGAAACTGAACCCAGGTCCACTGCAAAAGCAGCAAGGTACTCTTAAGAACTGAGCAATCTCTGCAGACCCATTGTTGCTAGATTTACAAAATGCATACACTGAGACACTCCAACCTAAAGACCCTGGTAGAAAATACAACAACACAAAAACACATGTATGAGAATGCCATAATGAAACCTATTATTATGTATAATTGATATATGTTATAAAAATTGAAACAAAGAACAGCCACTGAAATCTGCTACTCGTATTCCATGCATTCCAAGAAGCCTCTCCCAAATCAACAAAGAAGCAAATTAAATTGATGGTCCATATTTGGGAAGCTGACATAGCTTGGTATGAAAGATATTTTAACTGGTAACCATCAAGATGCCCTTCAAAGCAATAGTGTTCCTTGACTCATTCCAAAGATCCCACAGAATCCTACCACAAACTTGGACTTGCCAATTCCATGGGAAGAACCTGGAGGAGAAATGAGAAGTTCCAGCTGCTAGTTTGGCTCTCCTGCAAGCCATGAAACTTTCGGCAAGTCATTTATCCTCTCCATGTCTCGGCATCCCCGTCCATAAAAACAAGGGTGTATAGTCTGTACAAGATCAGCTATCGTGTGATTTCCGAATTCACCTGGGCTTCATATTGCTCATACCGAAGTCATCAGGAGACAGATTCTGTGACATCACCCTGTGCCATTATGTGCAGGGGACACAGATGGCAGGCAGGTGGCCCTGCTAGTTGTTGGGCAAAGAACAGAAGAGTAAACACTCTCAGTAGAGGTCAAAAGAAATGCTTCCAGAATCCCTGGATCACTACATAACCACGGGGGTGGAGAAGAAATGGCAGCTAAAGGAACAACATGGGCTCATTTAGGACCATAGCCTGGCCCCACAAGCCATGGAAACTGAGAGAGAGAGCAGGGTACAGACACAGATGCTTCCAGAACCTCCAGTCACCCATCAAGCAAGAGAATGCTGGGCCCTCCCAGATCTTTGTAGCTTCTGCCAAGAATCATATCATTGTTTATAATGTCATATTTTAAGGCTCAGTGTTGCCAACCAAATACTATTATTAGCAGAAGTGATTTTAACTTGGATTCACCAACATGTTTTCCTTATGTTAGAGAAAAACCAATGGATAGTATCTTGACATCCCCAAATGGAAGACTAGACTGAATATATTATAAATCTGTACAATATTTATCACACCTCATCTCTGGAAACATGCACGCAGTAGAGTTGTGTGCCCCTCTTTGTCTCTGAGTGCCCTGTACTTTGAACAGTGACTGGCGAGCACGTCATACAAGTTCAGAAATGACTTGCTGAGTAAGTAAATAAAAGGCATTATTACAAGGAAAAGATAAATTAATGCATGTCCCATTTTTGCAAACACAGAAAACATATCTGTGCATAGAACTAATGTGACTCTGATAAAACCACGTGGTGGGATTTCAGGAAATCTACATTTCTTCTTGGGTAAATACCATCACCACAGTCTTTGTCAATATTTACTTGTATAATTGGAAAACGAGGGTTATTTCCATTTTGCAAATAATATTTGACATACATATGTAAAGACTGGAAAAGGTGATTAATTAGTAAAATGAATATTAGCAATTAAATTACCATCCTTGGAAAAGCACTGCAATATTTTAAAGGAATACACACACGTACATGCATTATTCTCTGGGTCTTGAACTTGTCTGGTTAACGTGCTGATGAGTCTGTTTGGAATAACCTGACCCATTCTGCTATCATACAAACCAACGGTAAGGTGGCAGGGTTAGGATGAATCACATCTGTGAATCTCACAACTATGTCGCCTTAGACCAAGAAAGGCTGGACACACAGATCAGAAGGGCCTGAGCCAGCTATCCTCTGTAACCAGCCAAGGCTTCCAGTGGTGGGCCTGGGATACCAACCCAGCCACAAAACCCTTGACCTACAATTTGTCCTGCCTGCAAGATGTGCTATGGTACGGCAGCACAGAATTTGTGGGAGTGGTCAAGACCGGTCCTGCATGAGGCCCACTGCCAGCAGAATAAACCCATGCCTGGATAGCCAGGAGTCAGAGGCTGGATAGCCCAGAGACCTAGTATAGGACTAAACATGCTGGGAAAAAAAAGTCAATGAAATTATTACTAATGATACTCTGCTATATTCATAGACTGGAGCCTAGCATTAATCATGATCAGAGAGGCTTCATCTAGAAATGATGAGACCAGATGCAGAGACCCACAGCTAAACACTAGGTGGAGCTTCCAGAATCCCACAGAAGAGGGGGAGGAGGGATTGCAGGAACCAGAGGGCTTGAGGACACCAGGAAAACATGGCCCACAGAATTAACTAAGCAGGGCTAATAGGAGCTCACAGAGACTGAACCAGCAATCAGGGAGCCTGTGTGGGTCTGACCTAGGCTCTCTACATATGTGCTACAGTTGTGTAGTTTAGTGTTCTTGTGGGGCTCCTAACAGTCGGTGTGTGTGTGTGGGGGGGTATCTTTTGCCTGCTTTAGGGACCCTTTTCTTCCTACTGGGTTGCCTGGTCCAGCCTTCATATGAGGGTACATGCCCAGTCTTATTGCAGCTCGTTAGGCCATGTTGGGTTGATTTCCCGGGAAGGCCAGCTCTTTTCTGAAGGGAAATGGAGAGTGGATGTAGGAGAGTGTGGGAGAGGAGGCTAGAAAGAGCAGAGGGAAGGGAACCTGCAGCAGGATGTATCACATGAGAGAATACATTAGAAACAAAAGAAAAGGAAAGGCTGGGCACACTGGAACGCAGGACTTTCCATACAGCACACGAACCCAAAGGGTACTAGCAATCGCGTCAATCCTAGACTGTGTTGTTCATGGCACGATGGAAACCTTATTCAAGCAGAAACCTTCCTATTAAAACCAGTTAATGTGTGGGAGATGTGGGAGGTATGGGGGGGGCGGGAGAGAGGGCTCAGCAGTTCAGAGCACTGGCTACTCTTCCAGGGGACCCGGTTCAATTCCCAGCTCCCACATGGCAGCTTGCCACTGTATGTAACTCCAGTTCCAGAGGTTCCGACATCCTCACACAGACACACATGCAGGGAAACACCAATGTAGATAAAATAAAAAATACAATAAGTCATTAAAACAACAACGACAGTAAAACCTATTCTCTGAATGGACATGCTAGAGAAGAAGAGATCTAACTTATTCCAGGACATCAAGGACACAAGTTCTTTTAGCTTTGTGTTTGATTTCTGGCTGCAGGAACCGCCCTGAGCCCTGTGCTGTGGGGTGTCTCACCTGAGGTGGGAGCTAAGGTTTTGTTGTGATTGTTTATGGGTGCTGTTCTAAACTTTATTTTAATTACTTTTGTTTCGTAGATGAGCTCTATAACTTATGTCTGGAATGTTAGAACTGGTACAGCTAGCATTGACCAAGCTACCTAGTGTAGTTGGCCCTTGTCTTTTTAAATACTTTCTATGTTAGGTGAAAACAAAGAGAAAAAACATAAAAACACCCTGCCCCCCCCCCCCATGCACAAAAGAAGCTACGTCGTCTGATAGGCATGTTTGCCATCTTCTAGGCTCTGTGTTCTCTGGGTCTCCTATGTAACTCTGTACGAGGGTGAAAAATGAAAAAGAAATTCATAGTTTGTCCCCCACCCCTGGGAGAGGGACACAGTGTAATTCCTCAGGGTGACCAGCTCACCATGGGAGCCTTCTTGATAGAGCTCCTGGAGGTCCTTTGTCCTTCCATGCTTTGCCACCACGTCTCAGCTTATGACATTCAAGCAGGTGCTGTCCTCAAAATGCATCCCTGTATCCCTGTACACACAAAATGAATCTACCCCCGTGCAGCAGACAGTATCTGTGTCACCACGAGGGAGACGTCAGGGGAGCTGGGAACAATTCAGAACACACTGAACAGTCGCTGACCAATCAGCTACTCTGTTGGCTGGGTAAGGAGGCTCATCTGCTCTTTCTAGACTTCTTGTTTGGGTCCGGGTAAGCCCTGCTGTCGGAAACACCTGCTAATTAAAGGCTAGGGACAAGGAGTCTCCATAGACATCCCTCACCAGCACAGCTACTGGCTTCTCTGGGCGTGGCTTGGCTTCAGTCATGTTCTAGCTTCTGGCAGGCAGTTTCTAAGCATCTGAAACCCCACTGGGACCTGGGCCAGCCCAGGTGAACTGCAGGAGGCTGCTCATACCCACTGACCAGTCCATCATGGGAATGTCCTTGATTTCTTGCTGTGGCGTCAGAACACCACACTGACACCTGTCTTCCCTAGGCCCCTACGGTTTGCATCAACCCTTCTGGCAGTTGATAGGGTACACACTCTTCAGAGGGTCCCCAGATCTGACCTTTTAATTTACTATAAATTCAAGCAAACGGCTTGATTATTAGTTTCTCTTTCAATAACTAGAAGGTTTTAGTTCAATTTTTGAATCACCAGGAAGCCTTCTTCAGGCCATTTTAATTGTGCTTCCTCCTGAAATGCTTGATTACCTGTTTCACAAGCTATGGCATGAAGCACATTTTATTTCACTACCGAGGTATAGAGAGCTTTGTCCCTACAGCCCAAGCTCTTTTGAGACTAACTCAGATTGTTCCCCCTTTCTCCTGTTTGCGAACTAGCAGAGTAAAAAGACCCCAAGATTCATCAGTAGGTAACAACTGCTCAAACACAAACAGAAATAAGACACCCTTCACCCGCCTCTAAAGGGACAGTCCATGCACAGGTGGCACATGCCTATAATTCCAACACTTGGAAAACTGAGGCAGGAGGACTGCTATGAGTTCAAGGCCGGCCTGGCCTATAGGTACATATACATTGAAATTCAGACTAGGCTGGGCTGCATAGCAAGATGGGGGAAAGGGATACCTAAAAATAATGGGGACTGGCAAGATGGTTTAGCGGGTAAAGAAAGCCACTTTCTGCCAAGCCTAATGACCCAAGACCAATTCCTGGGACCCACATGGTGAAGGGACAGACCAACTGTCACAAGTTGTCCCTTTACTTTCACATGTGCTCTGTGACACACTTCTGCTTATAGCCACACAAAAGCGGTAGAATTTTAGGTAATGGGGTTGTGCTGTGTTTTGCAAAAGGAAGCAATGTTTGGATGTGACACTGGAATCTGTAGATGTCCATAGCAATATTTAAATTGCTGACGGAACTTCAAAACCACCAGCTTGCTTCAAGTCTTTCATCTCCCATTACTGGTAATTTTGTGTCCCAAGGATCTAATAAAGATTCAGGGAATGGAGAGCTAGGCAGGAAAAAAAAAAAAAAAAAAAGGTCAATAACACTGGAGAAGAGTCAGGGACCTAATTTCTTATTCTTGGTGCATAGAGAAAGCCAGAACAGCTTGTCCTGGTTCCCTGAGCAAGCCAGACACTGCCAATGTTGCTGTACCCCACTGTGCCTGGCAAAAGCCGCTTCCTGCTTACCGGCAAGCTCAGAGCCTCCCTGTGACATTCAGAGCAGCCCCTGGCAGAACTGACTCCATCCGCCCCTGCCCTGGGCATTTCATGTTGCCGTAACATAATATCATAAACCAAGTGGGTTTTAAACAGAAAACATTCATTTCTCCCAGCTGTGGAGGTTTGAAGGCCAAGAACAAGCTTAGTGCCCACTGAGGATTTGCTTCTGACTTGCAGACGGCTGGCTTCTAGCTGGGCCCTCCTCCCAAGGCACAAGGACCACGGAGCTTCCGGAGTGTTATTTTATAAGGTCACCCTCACATCAAGATGAGGATGTTTGAAGACATGGAGTTGGCCGGGACACATCCCGTCTACAACACCGTCATAGCATTACGCTGTAACTTGTGTGTTTTCTTTTACTTGACATTGTAAAGTTCACTGAGACACATTATTGGAGATTGAGCCCAAGGCTTTGAGCTTGGTAGGCAGGCACACTGTCACAAAAAAAAAAAAAAAAAAAAAAAAACAAACAAACAAAAAAAAAAAAAAAAACAAAACAAAACAAAACAAAACAAAAAAACCTTTACCCTCGTTTGTGGCACTTGATTGTGAGAAGACTTGAGATAGAGCACAGAGCACTCAAGCCTTAAGGAAACCAACAATACCACACAGATAGACCCATGCTTTCTGCTCTCCCATCCTAAGAGTCCAGCAACTGACTGCGCTGCAGTAAAAGAAAACCCATCAACCATAAATGAACAGGAACATCTAGGTGACAAGACAGTGAAGAATCTAGGTGAAGAATCCTGGGAGTCACCCAGAAGCACGTCCCGGACCTTCATTTCCCAGGTTATTCTTTCTATGAGGCCTCTCTTAAAGGTACCTCTGAAGTCCCTATTCCATCTCCCACAACCACTAGTAGCAATCCATGGTAGCCTTTTCCATAACTGTTAGTGTTAATCCATAACCGTTAGGAGTAACCTATAACCGTTAGTAGTAGTCCATAGCCATTAGGAGAAATCCATAACCAGTAGTTGAAATTGTTAAAAGCATTTGACTTCAATTAAAGTCGGCATGTTTAGTTAAGATCAGTAAGAGCTGCCACACGGGACAGCTTTCCTCTCCATTATACTAACTGCCCATCCGCTGCCCTGCTCTGTCTACAAAGGTCATGATTATTTATACTCAGAGTTACTCTAGCTGCAAGGTACCAGATTTTAATCCCCTTTCCTAATGATTACAGCGGTCCTGACTCCTACCTGTGTCTCGTACACCTTGGGTTCCTAATAACCTCCAGTCTTCCTTCTTCTCTCAGTTCACCTGCATGATTTCAGTCTGTGGCATCCCAACACAAATGTGACTCACTTCATCCCTAGCCTGCCTCCATCCCTTCTCCATTACCACTGGCTTAGTCTGCCTGCCTGCTGCCCACTCCCCTAATTACACATAATTTCTTTTTCTTCTCATCTGGTGTGCTGTGGGAAGTCCTAACATATTGAGAGACTTCAATCCTTTTAACCACGATTTCTCTGGATCTACCTAGCTGCCCATACCACTACCACAAGCAAACATCCCTCGGCATACCTAATTTTATTATTGGCATAGCTGATTTCTTACTTACAGACCCTTGAAGTCTAGACTGATATCTCTCATGGGTTTTGGTGATTCAGGCCTATGATCCCAGCTACTCAGGAGAGACAGGCAGAAGAACAGGGAGATCAAAGCTGATCTCAAGGGCAGCCTGTGTATCTCAGTGAGATCCTGTTTCAAATTAAAAACTAAGATGACCGGGGCTATATAGAGCTCAGTGGCAGAGATATATAACAAAAGAAAGACAGCCTCCTCTCTTTGCCTCCCACATCTCTTAAAAGTTCCCAGTCATTAAAACTTAAAAGTTTTCAGCATATACAAAACCTGTTCTTTTTGACAAGATAAAGCATGTTCTGGGTAGAATGGCTATAGAGAAAACCTGTTGCTTTGTTTCACTTCTACAGACTTGTATCTTGTCCAGTGACACCAATGGTGACAGTTTCCTAACTGTTCTTGGCCCCAGTTCTATCTTATTTGATTGGCCAACATTTCATCTCAGAAGGCAATGCACTCCAAAGCCTCTGGTAACTCCCATTTGCCAACTAAAGCTGGCATTCCTGAGCTTGGCAGTCACAGCAGGACCTGACCCTGCTCCTCATCCTTAGGAATCATACGCTCTTGAAGTCATGCAAGACAGAGGAGAGCAAAAAGAATAGAACATCAGAGCCAAGGATCTCTCCCTTTCTTTCTGTATATCTATTTATATATCCATCATCTACCTGTCATCTCTCTCTGTATCTGTCTGTATCTTTGTCTCTCTCTTGCTTGCACGTGTGTGTGTGTGTGTGTGTGTGTGTGTGTGTGTGTGTGTGTGTGTGTGTGTATTGTCTATGTGTTTGACACAAAGTTTTCATCATATCCCAGGATAGCCTGCAGCTTCCTAAGTAGCCCAAGTTGCTATTCCTTATGCTCTGTGACTTCCTCTTTTTGAACTTCTAATTCTCCTGCCTCTATATCCTAGGTTCTGTGATCCCAATTAAGTGCCACTCATGTCCATATTCTCCACTTTAAAATTATGAAATAGTTCAAGTGTATAGAAATGTAGACAATAAACAGGAGTTTGCCAAATCTTAGTATGTTGTATTTACTTCAGCTTTTATATAAATACATAAGTGTTTGTGCAACTTTCCATTGATCAATCTCCCTGTCTGTAAGATAGATTCCCCTGAACCCTTTCTCTCCCCAGAAAGAGTTGTATGTACTGAATTAATTGCTCATCCTGCTACTTTTTTCATTTGAAGACATTATGAAATTATGAATAGGCATCAACATGGACTACTCTAAAAACATCATGAAGTTACATATCTACAAATAATATAGCCTTTTGTATATTTTTAACTTTTATACTATTTTCAGCATCCTATAGCCTTCTTTCATTTAATATATGTTATTTTATTTTTTCTATATTAATCATTTCATAATCTCTATTTGGTTTATTTCCTCATATGACCATTTCTTATTGGTTAAATGAGTCATAACTCCTTTGACTACCCACTTGAAAATAAATGCAGGGATTGTTTCTAGTTGTTTGCTTTGACAAACAACCCTGAGGGGTCATGACTTTTTGAGCAGATGCTCAAAGGAGGCTTCCTTTGTGGCATCTTTGCCCAAATTGATCTCTTTACCTGGGATGACTTTCTCTCTATCTGTGAGTTTCATCATCTCTGAAGGCACATTCAGATACTTGCTCACCATGCTTTCCAAAGCATCGAGTCAAAGCAACACCTTCCTCCACCCATCCTCAATAAGCAAACCATCTGCCTTTCTGTTAGTCAGATGGAGTATTCAAACACAATCTTGTCCTGTGCTTGCCTGGATGTTTCTTCCACATCTCTATCAGGCCATAATTTCTTAGAGGTAACTACTGTGCTTCATGGGATTAATTTCCTTTTCCTCTCTTATGAGAAAATGCAGAGTATACAACAATGACAGCAGAATTTACCTGGGCCTTTCTGTTTTTGCTTCAAGTCCTGCATCCCCACTTAATGATACATTCGTGTAAGGCGCTGCTACATTTCCATGTGTTATCACTTGAGCCTGGGGGTAAGAAGCTTGGTCCTATTACCAACACTTTATGCTGGTAAAAACCAGTGGCCCTGGGGGGGTCTCTGGGCTCAGTAACCAGGGGTAGATGACTGCATACGACTAGGTGGGTGTGCACAGAGATGAAGAAAAATACCCCTTTCCTTTCTTTCTACTATGAAAGTATTGGGATGGTTAGAAAGAAAATGGACCCCAAAGGGAGTGGCACTATTAGGAGGTGTGGTTTTGTTGGAGTAGATGGGTCCCTGTAAGAAGAAGTGTGTCACTGTGGGGGTGGGCTTTGAGGTCTCCTTACTCAAGCTATGCTCAGTGTGGTAGACAGTTCACTTCCCAATGCTTGTGTACCAAGATGTAGAATTCTTATCTTTTCCAGCACCATGACATGCCCCACCATGATGACAATGGGCTGAACCTCTGAAACTGTGAGCCACCCCAATAAAACGTTTTCTTTATAAGAATTGTCATGGTCATGGCGTCTCTTCACAGCAACAGAACCCTAATTAAGCATCTAAGATGGAAAGCACATACCAAGAGTTTTATCTGAGGATGGGGTGTAGGTCAGTGTAGAGTATGTGCTTAGTATGTACAAGGTTTCAGGTTCCATCTCTGCAGAAGAAAGAGAAGGGAGGGAAAAGGAAGAACATGAAAGAGAAACAGGAAAGAAGGGCAGAAAGAAGGAAGGATATGAAAGAAGAAAAGGAAGGAAGGAGAAAGGAAGGGATGAAGGGAGAGAGAGAAGAAAGGAGGGAAGAATTTTGTTCATAAACTAAAGGAAATCCAACATTAGGCAGATTGGTTACCAAAAATTGGAGTTGACAGCCATTTTCAAAGTTGATGATTTTTTTTTCCAGACAATCCATAATGATTGCTATAGTATAGAAAGGACATAGCAAAAGAACCTGCTTCTACCACCCCCCCTTCCCTGCAGTGTAGTTTCAGACCCTTGACTAGAAGACAGAATTGGGGGTGGCGGGACAAAGGCATTGGCCACCCATATGGCCAATGGCGCCTTCATGTTAAGTAGTGTTGAAGGGACCAGACCCTCACCCAGCCCCCTGCTTTGGCAGCCATGACAGGCTGCAGAAAGACCCAGCAAGATGTAGGCCTCTGACACAGCAAAATGTGCTGAGCTTCCTGACTTTGCCCAATCTCCTAGTCACTAGGAGGTCAGATACCTTCCACATGTCAAGTAACCAGTCAGAAGTTAGCTGGTGGGCTCTGGATGTGCTTTAAGGTATCAGTGGCTTAACAGTGTTGTAGAGAGCATAGCAACCAACCTGGGAGGGCCTATAGGCCATAGCAACCAGTTGACAGGTCATAGCAACACAGGACAGGTTGCCCAAGCCCGGAAGTGCACAACCCCTAGATTGTTGCAGACCCCTAGATACTCCTTTTGTTCTACTCAATAAATCCCCTGCCTTGTGGCTCCTTCGGGTCCTTCTCCTTCCACCAGCCAAGTTGGACCAACAGAGGAAAAGAGTTAATATGGTTAACTCGATAAATAGAAGACACTTTGCTTTTGCATCAGATTGGGTTTCTTGGTGATTTGGGGGTTCAACATTTGGAAACAACAGTGTGTGGTGTGTGTGTGTGTGTTGTGTGTGTGTGTGTGTGTGTGTGTGTGTGTGTGTGTGTGTTGGGGCATCTTCCTGATTGCAGAGCAGAGAGTTATTTTCTTATTACATTATTTTCTTATTACATCTAGAAGAATGACATACAAAGATGCCATGTGGGAATCAGGTCAAGACTCCAAAAAGTACCAATTCCTTCCAAAGTATTGGCTTGAATGATGGTAAATTGATAGCTGTTTATTCTGGCCTTCTAGGTTCACGGTAAGACATGACCAGGTCACAGACTTTTCCAGGCAGTTCACCATTCCATGCCACATGATCTATTAGGTAAAGAGTAGCTGTAATAAGCATATCTGAGCTCCTTCCTTACTTAGAAGTTGACAAGAAGGTCAGCTGAAACTTTGCAAAGCCCCAGGCTTATGAGGGACTTAAAATTTATACTGGAAATGAATGTTTTCTCAGCTCGCAGGAAGCCAAGACTCTTCAGGCTAAATAACAGCCTGCAAAGCTAAGATTTAGGACAACAAGAAAAAAGAAAATCACACCTCTGGTTTGTGCTACTTAGGCTATGGTTTGACTTAAGAAAGGGTCACACATATGAGGACAAGCACCTATCATTACAGTAACCTGACCTGCGGACTCAGGTGACATCTCATTAAAGCCAGTGCAGGTGCCACTAGAGCACCCGGATTGTCTTTCTAATCAAGTTGAAATGCATCCATCCCCAGCTTCACCCTCAGCGGCCTACCTGGGACACTGTTTGATCATTGTTTGGGCTTTGTCACTGCACCCATGGGCCCTGGAAGATTTAGACATAGATTACTACAGCTGCCAGGACATAATCCCTTCCAGGCCTTGCTCAGAACTCCCATTCTCCAGGAGTTACACAGCCGCCCTCTTGGTTTAAAGCTGTGTGACACTCCACCTGACACCCCACTCTATTCCTTTGCTTCAGCTCAGATTTATCCCTTGTGCTTAATGTATTGCTTGCTTTCTCTCTGTGTTCAAGTACACAAAATTTACCACTTAACCCCTTCTCTCTCTCTCTCTCTCCTTCCATACTGTCTCATTATTTAATCCTGATTGGCCTCAAACTTGCCATCCTCCTGCACACAGGCTAAGCTGCAGGATCACAGATATGCACCAATGATTTCAGTGTCCCATCTTAGCCCTTCTTGGCGTGCGGTTAAGCACATCATATAGCATAAACCAATCTTCCCAACTCTTTCCACTCCTGCAAAACAAAACCCCAACAGCTACTGAACAATTCTCCGTTCTCCCTTCTCTCTGGCCCAGGCCAATTATCTTTTGCTGTATGGATTATCCCTGGAACTTCATACTTAAGGAATCATAATCTTTTGGTGACTGGCAATGCACTTGGCACAGTGTTCCCTAGTTTTGCCCGTGTTTGTAGTGTGTTTTGTTTCTCTTCCTTGAAGGTCAACATTTCAATGTGTATACGCATCACCCTTTGTCTGCTTGCTCAATAGACAGTCCTACTTTTTGGCTATTGTGAGTGATGCTTGCTATGAATATGGTATACACATATCTTCCCAGTACCCTGTTCTCAAGTCTTTAAAACATACACACCCTGAAGTGGGATTTCTGGATCATAGTAATTTCATTTTTAATATTTTGAGAAGCCACCAATACCATCCTCAATGGCACCTGCAGTTTTTTTTTTTTTTAATCGCACCAGAATGCTCCAATTTCAGCATAGCCTCAATATGTTTATTTTCTGTTTTTCTTTCTTAAAAATTATTTAATGTGCATCAGTGCACCCCCTCCCCTGCATGTACACTACATGTTCTGGCTTGTGGAGGCCAGAACAGGGCATGAGATTCCTGGATATTGGGGTTCCAAATGGTTGATAATGGGGGTCCACATGTGGCCATGTGCTTCTAGGAATTGAACCTGGGTCCTCTGGAAGAGGCCACCAAGCCATCCCTTCAAATCTATTTTCTGTTTTTTCTTAAATAGCAGCCATCTGAATGGATATGAGGTATATTATGTATATTATATATGAGGTATATTATGTATTTGTAAGCTTCCATGCTATTTTGGACATGCTTTCTGTTCCAACCTTATTTACTGGAAATCAGTACAAAATGTCTAAGTCTACTTCCTTCAGTTGATCAGTTGATATGAGAACACTATTCTAACAATTCAGACCTGTCTACATCTTCCACCTCTATCCAGATTTTGGCTAAAGAAGGTAACCACAGCCAATGGCAGACTGAATCTAAGACTTTGCTGGGATGCTGGGCTTAAACAAAAGTCCAAAAGCACTTGATTTTCCTGCATTTGGATGCCTTTTCTTTAAAGAGAGTATATCAGTAAAAGTTTAATTAAAGGCGGTAGTAAACCAGATATATTATAGCAGATACGTTCTTTAATATCAAAGTGCATCTATTACAAATACCAAGTTTTATTCTTTGGAGGATGTATTGATCTTGGAAGCAGAGTAGGCTGGGAGGCAGACAGCCCAAGCCTTGCTCCTGTTACATGAAATGAAGCACACACTTAGAAATATACCACAGCCCTGCAGGCCCCGGCAGAGCCAGCTCTAAATTGAGAAGGATAATAAAGGCACACAAGTTGGGGGCTTCTGATACCTGCAGATATCAAGATCACTACAGGGTTAGCAAACAGCCCTTCTCAGTTTCAAACTTATTCTGTGTGCAATCACTGATATCACACCTGTTTGCCCTCAGATGGGCATTCAAATGCAATACCTTTTAGCCAGTTGTCCTAGCTCCCATCAGGCTGAGGCAGGGGAACAGCAAGCTTGAGGCCAGCCTGAGCTCCAGAGTGTGATCCCATCTTGAACAAAGCAAGAAGCAAAAGAAAACTAAACAAAGATTCAGTTTAAATCCAAAAGGGCACATTATAGAGGCCCCAGTTCCCTTTAGCAAACAAAGGAAACAACACCGACCCAAGCTGTTTGGCAGGGCAAACCCGGGCTAGGAACAGACAAGTACTCAATGTTACCAGCAAATTCAAGGTCAACGCTTGGGGCTTCACCCCAATGCTGCCTTTGACAAAGGATTGCCCTATATTCTGAAGAGTTGCATTCAGTCCCCAGCTCACCATTCAGCCTCATGCAGAGTCCAGTTACACTTCCAAATGGTGTTTGGCCTTTTTTTCTTTTTCCTTTAGATGACATCCCAAAGGACTCGGGAAATAAAGAGAAACAGCGAGCTTGCTTTATAAAACTTCTAACTAAGCATTACTACACAGAAATTACCCTTAACGGAGCAAGGAGTATTCTTTAAATCCTACCTGGTTTAAAGAAAGAAAGAAAGAAAGAAAGAAAGAAAGAAAGAGAGAGAGAGAGAGAGAGAGAGAGAGAGAGAGAGAGAGAGAGAGAGAGAAAGAAAGAAAGAAAGAAAGAAAGAAAGAAAGAAAGAAAGAAAGAGATACCCTTAAAACTCTGAGTCAGAGGAGTACTGTCTGACCTATGTGGGTTTTTGCCTCCTCCCTTCTCCATCCCCAGTTCACAGTGGAGACTTTTCAAACAACAAAGGATCTCTGTTGGTTCTTGCAGCCACATCAGAGCATCCTCAAAGTGGCTGGGTTTGACTTTGCCTTGAAATAAAAAAAGGTGCTATTGATTAAAACAACAAAAGCAAACCACAGCGACAAAAGCAGATCTCCAGCATCCAGAAGACAGCCTGGCACCTTCTATTAGTCTTTCTAAGGACTTGTGAAGCAAGGCCTGCAAGCTCCTGTCAACATAGCTTATCAGCCAGAAATGCTCTCCACAGGCACAGACTCACTGAAACCATTCCTATCGCCCAACAGGTGACATGAACTGCTGCCAGGTGCACAGCAAACAGCTTCCATCGAGGAAGTGTAGGATTCTTTATATTCTTCCCTCACCCCTTGATTTTTTGAGACAGGGTTTCTCTGTATAGCCTTGGCTGTCCTCGAACTGAGAAATCCATCTGCTTTGGCCTGCATCAAAATGGTGGGACTGAAGGTGGGCACCATCACGGCCCAGCCAAGTTCCATTTTAACATTTAGCAATGTCTTCAAAAGTGACGGAGTTAGCCATGCCTGGGCACTTAATCTGCGCATCTATACTGGATTTCCTGTTATCTCATCTCACGAACCCCCAGCAAATCCAAATCCAGCCAGGTATAATGGCTCCAATAGATTAGGGACTTCACCTGGACAGGCTGTGGGTTTGGGTTCCTGCTTCCTCCCTTGATCACTATAGTAGATATTCCATTTCTCCTCCTAAAAGACGGGCTATATTTTTAAGGTGGGTGATGAGGCACATTACTGTAATTCCAGCCTTCAGGAGGCTGAAGCAGGATAGCCATGGGTTAAAGGTCAGTCTGAGTTAAGTACTGAGAACCTCAGACAAAAACAAACAAACAACAAACCAAACATCAAAACACAAGAAGACTGACTATACTTGGTCTTACTGATCAGCCAATCTACAACTTCCTTGAAGAACCTATTGTGCACACAAAGGGAGAACTCCACCATCAAACCCTCCAGGAAAGGTTAGTATTTAAAATATCCTCTCTAGCCAGAAGTGGTGCACAGACCTTTAATCCCAGCACTCGGCAGGCAGAGGCAGGTGGATCTCTGAATCCTTGAAGCTAGTCTGGTCTACAAGAGGTAGTTCCAGGACAGCCAGGGCTACACAGAGAAACACAGTCTCGAAAAACCAAGTGGAGGAAAAAACAAAGCAAAACTCTCCCTTAACTGAACCTGATGGCTCACACCTGTAATCCCAAGCACTCCCTGTGAGTTCCAGATCAACCTGATTTGCTTAGTGAGTCCCAGGATAGGCAGGACTACAAACAGGAAGACGCTTTGTCTCAACAAATAGAAAAACAAAAGTCTCTCTTGTCACCTGTCTTCCAGAAGCGTTTTGGCATCCTTCAGTGGTATGATTCCCCCCAGCCTTTGCCATCACTCTCAGAAACACTTCCCAAATGTTAGGAAAGGAACCTCACAATCAAAGTCTGGGTTAGCAAGCAGCACAGAAGTTTCACTAGTCTTGTCATCTGCTACTGCTTGGTGAGGGCTTCTTGGAGTAACGTTTTGAGGCCCCTACTGGACCTGGGAATTTGAGGTATTGTGAGTGAAATGTCTGCCCTAGGCTCTTATGGGAGACCAGCCTCAGGGGAGCCAGGGCTAGGAGACATGATGTCATGCCTAAGCCTACTCTACTGGCGAGAGCTAAGTGGCTTGTTCTCCACTGTTTTGCCCATGAGACTTTTTTTTATATATATATATAGAAATCATGTCAATAATGAAAAATGACTTAAAATTATTTGCCGCAACAAATGTTTAAAGGAAATACATTTCAGAGCCGGGGAGGACATCACAGGGGGATAGTTCTTGCCAAGCAGGCATGAGGACCTGAGTCCCACACAAGAAAAAGCTGTGCCCAGTGGTATGTGCTGATAACTCCAGTCCTGGGAGGGAGAAACAAGAGGATCCTGTGCAGGGGCGGGAAGGGGGGTGGGTAACTGGCCATCTAGCCTATCCGATCAGTGGGGTTCTGGGTTTAATGAGACTCTGTCTCAAAATCTAAAGTAGTAAATGATAGAGGAAGACACCTGATTTCAACCTCTGGCCTCTGCACATGCACACAGGACACACTCACCCTCACACACATGTGTACACTCACACACACACTGAGGAAAGAAATAAAAACTAACATACATGTTTCCTGGAAAGGACCTTGGCTGCGGAATTAGGGGTCACATTTCATGAGGGACAGGGGTGGAATTTGTTCTCAGCCTCAAGAGCAGCATGACAAGTACTCCTTATGGTGTTACACAGTGAGAGGAGGAGGAAGCCAGGAGTTACACGGCCTCCATGACGAACGGGACTGGGCAGGTAAGAGATCAAGAGAAGAAACCCACACTCAAGACTTGGCAAATGTCAGTGATCCCAGCGACCAGAGGAAGCAGGAAGTGGACATGCTGCTTGCTTAATGGGGAGAAAGAGACCCGAGGCTGCAAAGTGCCTTGACCAATTGATACGCAGGATGTGCTTGCTTCTCGCCTCGTGATGGACCAGGTGGATACAGAGAGAGGGAAGAGACATGGCTCTTTGTTTATCCCAGTCTTCTCTACATCAGGCTTGAAGGCCAAGGAGGGGCCTGCTGAGGTCAGGTCTCTCTGGAGGGGTGGAATTGGCCTCCCTACATCTTCTTTGTTTGGTCAGCCAAGTGGCTCCCCCTGTGGGGAGACATTTCTGGCAGTGAAAAGAGTACCCAGCAGGCAAGGGACCTAAGAAAGGGCCAGGGAGTGAAAGCGAGCGTGTGACACAGGAGACAAGCACAATAAGCCTTGCCCAGGACAAACTGAAAAGACACAGTGGGAGGACAGACTGACTCCCTCTGCCAAGAGAGGAGAGCAAAGGGAAATTCAAAGAAACCTTTTTGTTCCCTTGGTAGCGGCAGCCTCTTTTCCTATCACATCCATCTCAGTGTGGGTCCCTCCAACGCTACCTCAATAAGAGTTTGACTGCTCCATCTATGCTCCTTACTAAATAGGATCCACCAATATTTCAAGCTGGCCCTTTCTTTACTAGAGACGGCACCGGGGCCTCTCGCAACGCTCTGTCCCCAGTCCACAGCAATGGCTGGGTAACCGAATTTGTGGAAACCCATATGGCGGTTGTCATTATGGAATTCTGCCACAGCCCCACAAGTCTGCTCTCTCATAGTGTGAGGATTAGCTTCAGCAGTGTGGTCTGGAGGCGACCATATGGCATTTGGTAAGCAAGACAGGCTCTAGAGCTAGGCAGTGTGTGTGTGTGTGTGTGTGTGTGTGTGTGTGTGTGTGTGTGTGTGTGTGGTTACTTACATGCTGGATGACCTGAGCAAGCCTGTAAATTTGTGGCCTCACCGTGAAACACAGATTATCATGGCATTCCATGAAGAGGGATGTTGTGAAGCTGAATTATAATGATGAATCTTTATCTTTTAAAACACATTTTAGAAGATTGACAAATAGTATTCGGGGCACACTTCAAAATAATCTGGAGGTAAGGCATATAAAAAAAAAACAAACAAACAAAAACCTTGGCAGGCCAGGTGTGGTGTCACATGCCTTTAATCCCAGCACTCAGGAGTCAGAGGAGGGTGGATTTCTGTGAGTTCAAGGCCAACTTGATACACATAGTATGTTCCAGGACAGCCAGAGATCTGTAGAGAGACCCTGTCTTAAAACAAACAACAACCAAAAAGGAAGAAAAGAAAAGAAACTTGGCTATAGTTATCAAATTGGATGAGAACCTGGGGAGAGGGTTGTACCATTTTGTCCCAAAATATTTGTGATAGAAATTTAAGAAAGAGAATATAATGCATTAAAATTCTTCAAACACAGCATGCATGTGGTCAATAAATATAATCTGTTAGAGATCAGGGAGGGTCTCAAAGGCATTATTCCCACCAGGAGCTAAGCCTGCCTCTGGACACTAACACAAAACGATATGGGTGGGCGGGTACACTGCAAACTTGACTGTTACTTGAAGTCACCAATGATTGCCTAAGCTTTCTGTTTGGACGTTTGCTGAATCAGCTGAATTTATTAAGATTAATGATACCCCATCCTTCATTGATACAGGTAATCACAAAGAGCCATAGACTTTCAGTGTCTTCAAACAGTTGTCACCCCAACCCAAAGCAAAGCACTTCTAAATTTTGATGAATTTGAGCAGCTCTTTGACACACAAATTTGTGGGATTACAGGCATATAAAACAATGGAATAAAAAAAATGTTCTTCAATAAGTTGCTGAGCTGGACAGGAAATCTGACCCCGAAGTAATTCTAGGTTGAATATTCAAGAGCCCTTAAGTTAAAATTAAATGAACATTTCAAACTCCATGTCCCATCATTATGAAGGAATTTATGGTACCAGCCCTGATCCAGACCAGCTTTGTTCATCTGTAAACTGGAATGCAGAAAACAGATTCCCCTTTACTAGCAACTCCAGAGAATACTGTTAATGTCATATTCTTGCTTAAGTGCAGGACTAGGAAAGCTAAGGTTGTTGCACTGAATTCACTTTGCAGAACATGATTTTTGTAAGTTGGGTAGCCTTGCCTGCCATTACTGATTTCATGTTATCCTCTGCTTAGAGTTCCATCAATTTTCTTCTTGGACTTGTTCCAAAATAAGAAGGCTTTTCCCAACAAAAGGTATATTTCCCTTCCATCTGCAATAGTTTGAGTAAGCGCAGCCTTCCTCCAGTTTCCAGACTACTGCCCTAGTGAATATTCTCTTGGACCAAAAAAAGCAGATGCCATGGATGGGGCCAACACACACTCTCAAGACACAATGACAAGCTGCGAATGCTCTCTTATTTGCAGATACAGAGTCCGTTACCTTTCTCTTTCTCCTTTTAATCTTTGACAACATTAGCTAAGAAGGGTAAATGTCACCACCTCTGCTGCTAGCTGTGTCTCAAATCCACACAGAGGCCTCTTAAACCAATAACCCTCGCACTGGACTCCTTCACCTTCATAAAGGCCTGGCTGGGAGGCAGGGTTGATTAAAGTCAGGAGTTGGGTCAGCCAAGGTAGGAAGGTCTACCTTAGTCATTAGGTTAGCTTTTCTTAAAAATCTAGATTATTGTCATACTCGTTGTATATTAAAACTTATCCTAATTATTAATTATTCATTTGATGACTATTGCTCTGATATGGTATTGAGTCCTCTTCACACAGGAAAACAGGGCTAGTCTGTGATAGTGAAATCTTTATTTTCAACTTGCCTGGACTTCAGAATCCCCCATGAGAGATACACACCTCTGTGAAAGCCTGTGAGAGTGTTTGCACTCTCTTATCTCTCTCTGCTTCCTGACTGTGGGTGCAATGTGACAGGTTGCCTCATGTTCCTGGTGCCAGGCTTCCCGGATGTGATGAACCATATTCTCAAACAGTGAACCTAAATTAACTCTTTCTTTCTTTTTATTTTCTTAATCATGTGGGAGCTAGAGAGAAGGTATCTGTGTGTGGTGCACATGTGTGGGTGCATGTGTGTGGGTGCAGGTGTGTGTGGGTACATGTGTATGGGTGCATGTGTGTGTTGCATGTATGTGGGTGCATGTGTGTGGTGCAAATGTATGGGTGCATGTGTGTGGGTGCAGGTGTGTGGTACATGGGTGTGGTGCATGGGTCTGGGTGCACATGTGTGGGTGCAGGTCTGTGGTCATGTGTGTGGGTGCATGTGTGCGGCCTTGGGTGTCTTATCTAAATAACAGACTTTGTCTGAGGTGTGTGGTTACTCTTGACCCTCAAGGCCAGATAATGAGTGAGTCTAAGGTGTGGTTACCAAATGCTCAGAGAATTAAGGAAGAAGATCTGTTTGTTCCGTGTACAGGATACCATGTTCTCCTTTTTGGTTGGGGAATATAAGTGTTGTTCCTTCGTTACAGTTATAGAATAAATCTGGAGAAAGGTGGTGGAGTGGTGTGTCCCAAGTAGGGGTCCCAAGGTAAGGGACCTCATGGGAGAGCATAGCAGGTTCCACAGCAGGTAAGGGTGACCAAGGCACAGGAATTAACACACCAGGCAGACAGAGCTTAAGTGAGAAGTTTGTTTAGAAGGGGGGGATGGGGGAAAAGTGAAAAGAGACATGGAGACACCTGGAACAGAAGAGAAGAGAAGAGAGGAGAGGAGAGGAGAGGAGAGGAGAGGAGAGGAGAGGAGAGGAGAGGAGAGGAGAGGAGAAGAGAAGAGAAGACTAGAGAAGAGGAGAGAAAGGCGAGGAGTTATGAGAGAGAGATGAGGGAGAGAGCAGAGAGAGAGAGGGGGCAGGGTCAGTAGAATGCCAGTTTCCAACCGGGCAAGTCTTCTGGTTCCAACTAAAGGCCCACAAAGATGGGTTCCACACCAAATAAATGGTGCCATGGCATGCATGCACACCCCTAAATAAATACGCATACTAAACATTTTAAAAATCACAGTGGTGATGGCATTGTCCATGCCACACAGGGCGAAGCAAAGCTGTATTTGACAAGGTTTGTAAAAGTACCCTGAAAATTGTTTGACTGAGGCACACACAGAAATATTGAGTAAGGTGAAGATGTCAGAATTAGCTAAGTTCTGTAAGGCTCTGAAGCAATGTTTCCATGACTGCAAGCTTGCCTCCACCTCTCACCAAAATGAGAGCCCTGTGAAACAAAAGTTTTATTTATTACCACCCCCTACCATTGTGTGTGTGTGTGTGTGTGTGTGTGTGTGTGTGTGGTCACATGGGATTGTGTGTATATGCATGCCAATGTACATGCAGAGGCCAGAGTTCATCATCAGGTATCTTTCTTTATTTCTTGAGACAGGATCTCTCCATCAGAATGACTAAGCTGCCTAGCCAATGAGTTCCAGGGATCTATATGGCTCTGTGATTCCCCCTACATACCTCCTCTACCCCCCTCCCCCAGTACTGGGTTAACTGAATCCATTGCCCTCATCTTTTTATGGGTTGTGGGGACTGACACAAGTCTTCCTCATTTCACAGCAGGTATCTTGGCAGCAGATGCATCTCCCTAGCCTTGTATTTTCTATTTTGTTTTCTTCTTCTTTCTTTTTCTTTAGTTTTCTGAGTTTGTTGTTGTTGCTGTTGTTTTGAGGCACGGTCTCGGTGGATATCCCAGGCTGGGCAACCCTCTGGCTTCAACTTTCCAAGCATTGCAGTTATAGGCACAAAAGAGCTGCCACTACTCAGTCTCCCTCACCCCGCCCCCTTTTTATTATGCAGGTCATTAATCTAACAAGGCAGTGGCCCCTGACTTTCAGAATCATCTGAGAAGTATTTTAAAAATCTGATACCTGGGCCCCATCCCGAGTTTCTGAAAGGGCGGTTTAGGGTGATTTGCGGTGGGGTTGGGGCGCCCCAGGCAAGTCTCTTGTGCAGCAGGCACAGAGCCACAGGCCCAGTGGTTTCCATCTTTCAGCTAAAAGGCCACTCGAGGCCAAAAATAAATGGCCAACAGTAATACGCTGAAACTAAAGGGAAGGCTACTGGCATTGCTTTCAAGGTCAAAGAGACTAGGGAAAAGCAAAGGCGCACTGGTAGACCTCCTTGCCTGCTCACATAGCACAAGCCTGAACCCTGAAGGACAAGGAGAGCCTTCCTTGCTGGGAAGGAAAGCACGGCAGGCAGCATCTCTCACCCTGGCTCTCTCCCCTGCCAGGTAAAGCTAGCAGGAAGAGGAAAGAAAGCCCTTTGTCCCCATGGCGTGTTTGCTTTACACAGAGAAGTCCTTCTTGACCTGCAGACTGCTGCACTCACCTGCCTGGTCAAGCCTGGGCTAGACTGCAGAGGCAACGGCTCATCCATGCCCCACCCCACTTTGGGTACATGGGTCGATCAAAAACTGTGGGCTCTTGGTTAAAGACCCGACTTGATGCCCCTTGAGAGAACGATCCAAGGATTTTTTTTTATTCAGATCTATTAATAAGTCATACTAACAATGGTAGTTTATTGGTTCTTGCTGTGACCTACCTGTTTCATATAGACTACCTCACTTATTTCTATGTTATGTCTTCGTTATCAAAATGAATCGACATGCTGGGCATTGGTGCCGCACGCCTTTGATCCCAGCACCCGGGAGGCAGAGGCAGACAGATCTCTGTGAGTTCAAGGCCAGCCTGGTCTACAGAGCTAGTTCCAGGACAGCCTCCAAAGCAATACAGAGAAACCCTGTCTCGAAAACCAAACAAACAAAATGTGTCTATGTTATCTGAATATCTTTCCGAGCTATGCGGTGATTTATCAAGTCATGCATGCATGGTGCCTGTAGAATGCCTGGTGGTGCCATGATGCTAGGGCAGGCTTATTCTGACACCAGATCGGTGCTCTACTCCAGGGATACTTGGCATTATCAACATTTTAGACTGACATTTAGACAGTTGTGTTTTGGGGAGGAGTGTCCTGAGCTTTATAGGATGCCCATTAGCATCTCTGGCCTCCCGTCATCAAAGGCCAGCAGCAATCCTCCCTATGTCTGTAACAATCAAAAATATTTCCAGACATGGCCAAATCTGCAGAGGTGGGCAAGGTCAACCTCCCTCCTCATTAGTGGTGATCACTCTAGGCTGAGGTGTGCTCTGTACTGTTTTCTGGCATAAGAACACAGGCCGGGGATGGAGAAATGGCTCACAGGTTAAGAGCACTGACTGTTCTTCCAGAGGTCCTGAGTTCAATTCCCAGCAACCACTTGGTGGCTCACAACCATCTGTAATGAGATCTGGTGCCCTCTGCTGGCATGCAGACAGAATACTGTATACACGATAAATAAGTAAATCTTTAAAATAAATAAATAAATAAATAAATAAATAAATAAATAAATAAATAAATAAATAACAAAGAACAAAGAACAAAGGCCATTGCTCAGGACTGCACAAAACAACAAAACCCCCAGCCCCCACAGTTCTCCAGGGGAGGATGATATTACAACAATGCAACCCCATTCTACAGCAATGTATCACTATGTGACTCACAAGTTAAGTTTTTTAGAGAGGGTCTCCCTGGGTGGTACAGGGTGACCTAGTCTTCACAATTCCCCTGACTCCATTTCCCGAATTGGTGTGCACCACTATGCATGGCCTCTAGGTGTTTTTGTACCATCTTCCGTCATGACAGCTAAGCCTGTAGTGAGAGCTAATCCTGAAAGAACTCACCCTCCTCCAGGAAATGGAGGTAGGGGGACTGCAATGTTCCTTCTTAATGCAATTGGTTTTGAAATCACCAAGGAGACACACCTGGGCTTGTCCTTGCCTGCCTGTGGGGGTTTAACCAAGGAGGGAAGATCCTTCCTGACTATGGTTGTGCCATCCATGCACTGGGTCCCAGACTGAATAAAAAGGAAAACAGGAGACAGTGAGTGCTGCTTCCTGACCGCACTGCTCTTGGCTCCCCCCCCCCCACCACACCAACTCCCACCATGAACTGTTCTGTCAAACCGCGAGCCAAATAAAAGCTTCCCTAGTTTGCTTTTATTAATTATTTTGTCTCTGCAATGAGAGAAGTAGCTGATACAAGGATACTCTGTGGAAGTCACATTAGTCCTTGGCACCACAAGTAATTAAGAGAAGACTTTTGCTAATACCTACTCCCAAGACAGTATATAGCACTTATCTGAGCTCTGGAGAGGCAAAGTCCACATCTTATGGCTCTCTGCATTCCTGGCACTTGCTGGCCTCCAACCCAGTAGCTCTCATAAAACATTATTTCTTGAAACATGATGTTGTGCACTAACCCTGGTCATTTGATTAAAATGATTACATCATCTTCCTGATTCATATCTGAATAGTAAAATTCACGGAAAAACTTAACGTCCATATTTACAAAACAGCTGAGAATTAAACAAGTCATTCTTCCTTGCCTTAAAAAAAAAAAAGAAAGGCAGAGTGAACTCTTATTTTAACAAAAAAAGGAATGTTCGTTACAATCAGCCCTCTCAGGGCTGGGGACAAAGCTCGGTTGGTTGGTGGAACATTTACACAGAATTCACGAGGACCCAGGGACAATCCCAGCACCACATAGACCAGGGACAGTGGTAGCAGACACCTGGAATCCCAGAACTCACGGTGGAAAAGGGTGAATAGAAGTTCCATCACCCACAGCTACACAGTGAGTGCTAGGTTGGTCATCTCAAAATCTGTTAAATGAACTATACACATTCCAATGGAAGAAAGGGGTGGGGGGAGAGCAGGCAGAGAGGGGAAGAGGGAGGTAAGAAGGGAGGCAGAGAGGGAAGGAAGGGGGAAGGAGGAGGGAAGAAGGGAAGAAGCAAGGAAGGAAGGGGGAGGGGCAGGAAGCAAAGAAGCAAGGAAGGGGGAGGGGGAGGGAGGTAAGAAGGAAGGGCAGAAGGAAGGTTAAGGATGGTGTTTTCATTGGATGTGGTCGGAGAAAAGGACTACAGGAGAGACTTAAATTACCTTATCCTTTATATGTTCACTACCATGTCCAGCTGTAATATACAACCACAACAGGAATGTTCACACTATAGGCATCTAAACTAAAAGGAAAGTAACTGTGGTAGCTTTTAAAGCCACTATTTGTAATTAACATAAAAACAAAAACCTAAGATGCCAGGGAGTGGTGGTGTATACACTTGGGAGGCAGAGCCAGGCAAATTATCTATGAGTTCAAGGCTAGTCTCCTCTACAGAGTGAGTTCTAGGACAGCCATGACTGTTTCACAGAGAAACCCTGTCTTGAAACAAAACAAAACAAACAAACAACAACATAAAAACAAAACTTAAGATGTTAGAAAGATAAAAAAGAAATATTTTTTCTTATTCCTGTATTGCTATGAAGTTTACCTAAAAGAACTGTCATTTGTTATAAAATTATAATTTTTCACATAAAGTCAAAAGATTTTTTCATATAAACCTACCAGTAAATAATTTGACTGTTAAAATAGCCAGACTCTGCTCACTACGTATTTTGTTACGCACATAGCACATTTAACCTTCCTCTCAAACCCATGGGGTGCACACCTATTATTATTCCCATTTTAAAACAGATGTCACTTGAAATCAAAGTTATTATCCATATGGTCCAAAGGGAGGTTTGGAGCGGTGAAACACATGTTCATGAACACACTCAGCCCAGAGTCAAGCCACGGTGGTGTGGAGCTTCTTACTACATTACCTGAAAAGAAAATTGAGGATTTAGGGAAAGCAGAAGAGGGATACATTCTGGTTCTGTTGGCTTCTTTAACAGTGTGCCCTGCAATCCTTATGGTAAATGGCTCTTCAGAAGTCATTTCCTTCCATTTGCCAACCCAGAACTCAAGCGCTAGGCATAAGTACGTGTAAGCATTGCTTGTGTGTGTGTGTGTGTGTGTGTGTGTGTGTGTGTGTATGTTCAAAGACTAGTCTCTTATTTTGCTGCTTGTAAAAATCTGCAGCAATACAAACTGCCCAGCAAAGAATATCAAGGTGAAAGAACATTTATTTCCACATGACCTAATATATTATAAAGTATACTAATTAAGTAGTATTTCTAAGTTATTTTTCCTATGCATACTGGAGCATAAACACCCAAACGAAGGTGGTACTTTTATTGATTTGCACCTTAATTTTTGGAGGGCATGGCCTCACCATGTAGTTTGGCTGAACTTGATATACAGATCAGGCTGGCTTCAAACTAGCAGAGACCCACCTGCTTCTGCTTTCCTGGTGATGGGATGAAAGGCAGATAGCACTACATCTGGCTGATTTGGACCTGAAATGTCTCCCAGTGGCTACTATCTAGAAGGTTTGGACTGCATTATTGGGAGGTGGTGGGGGAGGGGAAAGTCCTTAAAAGGCCTGGTTGTCCCCCCATCTCTGATTATTGACCACCAGGAGGGGCCAGCTTGCTCTGTGTGTACTCCCAGCCCTGCTGCTCTGCCTTTCCATAAACCCAATTCAACTGGGCCAAGAAAGCTCTGAACCTTTCCCAGGGCATTCCTCCTTGCTTCTAAGTTTATTATTTCGGGTGTTTCCTTGCTGTCATAAATCTGACACAACTTCTGAGTAAGCCCCCCCCCCCCCCCAACTGCTAATCCTTCAAGAGAATCGTCACTATTTCCATATTTCATTTCGTAACCCAGGTTCTCCAGAAGCCCGAGTTGGCCTCATTCTGCCTTTGTCTCTGCCCACTGCAGGTTTGCAGGCACCTGGGCAATCAGCAAATGGGCCCGAAGCAGCATCTGAAAGCAGCTCCAAAGCAGGCACCCAGGGACCATTCCCTAGAATGATAGATCACTAGGCATCACTAGATTTAGTACCCGGCTTGCCAAGAGAACACTTTTGAAGGGGAGAAATAGTCATTTGAATGTATGAATACAGACATACTTATTTTAACATTTGGATAAATAATTGAAAGTATGAGCTGGTTTAATATTGAAATGAATAGATACACTACTGCAACAATGTTATTTCGGATTTTTTGATGCAAGGGTCAGGCCATTCAGCAAGCTCTATGTAAGTACGCACTTTGCACAGCAAAGCAAGTTTTGATATCACGTTTTTTTGAAATGAAAGCATACTTTTCCTGTTAGTTTACATAGCTATTGAAGAGTTCCCTTTCTTGAAGGAAAAAGGAAACTTGAAACAAACCAAAAAATAAAATTAAAAAGCACACCATCACCACCAACAAAACAAAAACCCAGTCCAGGCTAGCTGTGGTGGCACATGCCTTTAATCCCAGCACTAGGGAGGCAGAGGCAGGCAAATTTCTGTAAATTCAAGGTCAGACCGGTCTACATAGAGAATTCCAGGCCAGCCAGGGTTACGCAGAAGACCCTGTCTCAAAACTAAATGATAGTTCCTAGAATAGCTCTTGGGGTTTGGGGCTGCAGTTTAGGGGTAGAGTACTTGCTTAGCATTCGATAGGCCCTGTGTTTGATCTCCAACACTGAAAAAAACAAAAACATAAACCAACCAACCAACCAAACAAACAAACAAACAAAAAAACCCAAAAGAACAAAACAACCCCCCCAAAACAAAACAAAATAAAAAAAACTTCTTGTAATCACACACTTGTGATCCCAATACTTGGGAAGCAGAGATAGAAAAATTAACTGTTTGAGGCCAACCTGGGCTGCACAAGTCCTTGCCTCCCCAAAAAAAAAATCAAAGAAGAGACAGAGACAGAGAGAGAGAGAGAGAGAGAGAGAGAGAGAGAGAGAGAGAGAGAGAGAGAGAGAGAGAGAGAACAATCCTTGGTTTTCTTAGGGAGCAGGCATCTCAGTGTGCTCCCTGTACTCACAGCCTAGGAGGAAAGATATTCTTTCCCATACACAAATACCTTCCAATGTCAAAGAAATCACAGTCTCCATGAATCGGTTGTTATGCCTAAATAAACTACCCACCGCAATTAATCAGCCGAATAGGGTTGGTCGACAAGATGCTCAACATTACTTTAAATGAAATGACTTGTGCACCCAAGATAAACAAAAGAAAACAGACAATTCCTAGGTTGTGTCTTTAGATGTGCCTTAGACACCTATCCTCTGACGTGCCAGGGATGGAACAATTCAAGACATGGGAGCAGGCCATGAATAACTTCAAAGGGGCAATTGCGGATAGTGCCTTCAACAAAGGTAACCTCTTAACCACAGGAAAAGGAACCGGTACTAACACAAACACCGACCACCAAAGTCTGCCTGTGGAATGCAATGTGCTCCTCGACTCCCCTAGTCCTCCATTTTTAAATCTCAGAAGCTGTCTCTGACTCTACAAGAGCAAACAGTACCTGTGGGTCATTACTCTACACAAATTATATTAGTTCTGTCCAAAGCACACAAGGTCAATATCCCTTATGTATTTGAAATGTCACTCTGTGTATATTCCTTTTGTCCAGTCACTTGTTATCCGTCCCCCCCACCACCACCCCCCCCCCCGCTCTCCTCCCCCAAGCCATTTCTAAACCAGGTCAGAAATATGAGGTAACATTTAAGCAAGACAAAGTGCTCACTCACCAGGACCAGGGTTCTCTTTTATCTCTGGGTACCCACAACTGCTCAGGAAGTTGAAATACTTGGCTGCCACCAGGTCCTGGCAACTAACTGGTAACCTTTCCAGTAGGTTCCCAATACTCTTGGGCTCGCTGAGTGCTGGATCCCCATTTGTCCTGTCTAGGGCTTCTCAATCTACGGTCAAAGGTGTCCAGGACACCTTAAAAGACAGCATTCCCATGGCTTAGATATTACCAGCACTGCCCCTCTTGTCACCTCTGCCCTATTCGTGCTCTCCAATCTCTCGGTTCACTATAGTCGCTAAATCAGCACCCCTATGCTCCTTGTAGCGCCTCCTTTGAGAACCCTGCTCCATCCTCCGCAAGGAGGAGTTCATGCCTTCCTCACCTTACTCTTTCCGGGGTTCCCCTCTCTCGGGCACCCCCTTCCGCCCCGTTCTTCCTCTACTAGGCATTCCCCTCCGGGGTTCCGTTCCTCTCTGCCCTGTGGAGGGCGCCCCAAGAATGCGCACAGGACTCCCCCCTCCTCTGGATCCTGCCTCTCCTACTCTCCGGGCTCTAACACCCTCAATTCACGATCGTGACATCTACCCCAAACCCCAGCTCCCACCCACAAGCGCCCCACGGCCGCTGCAGTCCGGATTCCTTAGTGCCAGCCCTTCAGGGCTCTGCAGCTCCTCAACTCCCTGGTCTGGACTGTCTGTCCTGCATTCTAAAAACCAGTATTGCAACTCCAACATCGGGTCCCAGCCCCCGCCCCTGGAGACGGAGCACCTGTCAATGCGGTTCTACATCCTCCCTGCAGTGTCGGGTCAGGCGCTGCTCCCCAACGTCGAGATCCTGACATCCCCGCCTCCCGAGCCCGGGCAGACACTTCCAGCATCGCAGCGGAGACCTGCACCCTGCCCGCCCCCAATGCCCCGCAACCGGACTCACCAACACCAAGAGCGGCCGAGCTCCGGCTGCTCAGCCGTGTCAGCCACACTCCCTCCTGGGGCTCCCGGAGAGCTCCCTCCGAGCGGAGGGCTCTGCACCCGAGAGCGGCGGGGAGGAGGGGACAACCCGAACGGCGACGCCCAGCTCCGCCCCTTCCCGGCCCAGGGGAGGGCGGCAAAGCCGGGTGCACACCCCGGTGCCGCCACAGCCACAGCAGCTGAGGAAGTTGACTGACGCCGCTTCCTTCCACCCACCTTCAGACCCTCGCTCCCCCCGTGTAACTGCAACTCCCCGGGGGCTTGAGGCAGCAAGGGATGCTGTGTGCACTCTGTGTTCTTTCCCCAAACCATTTCCCAAGTCCCTCGGGAGGGGGAGTAACAAACTTCATCAGCCGTTTCAGGAGCTGATCCCAAGCCTGGCCTTCTTTTCTCCCACCGCCCTGGGGTGAACGTTCCTGGTAGCCCAAGAAATGTCGCGGTGCACCCGAGGAAGGCCCCGAAGACACACTCTCGCAACCCCCGTGCAAGACTCATGCTTCTGCTGTGATTGCATCACACAGGTCACTCGGCTGTGCAAAGCAGACCCATGAAAGCTCCGAGATTCGGTTAGTCCTGCCCACCCACAGTGGCTGGAGTTGTTCATCACCCACAATGCACTCTGTATTTATCATGATTTATTTTTTAAATCCATTTAGGAAGCAGGACCATCGGTTAACAAACCGAATTGGCTTTGCTGCTGAAAAGCTGCCTGTATTATTAGAAAGAAAGGGGACAGGAAGGTCAGATCCGGGAAAGACGGTCTGTATCCGTCTTCCTCTAAGAAGTCCGTCTTCGCTACTGGTTTGTGGGCTGCTAAGCTTGGGCTGTTTTCCTTTAAACGCACAGTGTTCCAGTGAAGCTTCTGACAATGTTTTACCATTGGTCAATCTCCAGCAAAACATGCAGAAGCAAAGGGAGCCGTTTACACAGTGGGATTGTTTCCATTCCATACATGAAGGTGGTTGAATTCTGGGCTGTTTTGTGTCAGGTTGAAACAGATTCAGACCCCGGGAAGAGTGCAGCAACCTGTCTCAGTTTCACTGTTTTTCCCATGGGACAGTGAGTGACCCCCTTCCCCGAATGCAAAGCCTGGCTGCAAAAGCTCCAGGGGGCCCTCTCTGTGCAGCTCTGCTGCCTTCATCTCTGTCTCAGCCTAGAGATGGCCAGGCTGCTCTCCCATCCTGCAAAGGCAAGGCCTTTCACATCAGCAAGCACTCATTATTTTAGCCAGAGAGCTCAGCTGTACAGCAATGTTCATTAGGAAAGGAGGAAAGGAAACCACACCCCCAAAACACCCCCCCCACACACACACACTTACTTTCTGTCTAGATCTAATCTACAATCAAAATGAAAAGTCCCCAAATCTGAGGGTCTACCCACGGGTTCAGCTGAACGGATGTGAGCTGTAGCAAGAACAAAAAAGCCTGTGATTTGGATCTTTGTTCTTGCAGCATCCTCCACCCCTGGGAGAGCTACTTTATCACAAATGTAAGCTCTTACTAGGAGATGAGTTCCTGTGATCCACAGCATCTTAAACTGTGGGTTGCAATCCCGTGCAGGGAAATGAAGGTACGGTTGCAAAAAACCTGACAACCATGAAAGGTTTCTGAATGTGCAACCGCTGAAAGGTAACGCAAACTCAACCGCATGAGGAAGCCTTAGCCTCCGGTGTGAGTCCCTTCACAGTAGTCTCAGTTCTTTACGTACATGGGCACGTTGCAGGGTGCATGCCATCACAACATGCAACCCCAACCGGTATTGTCTGAAGTGTCTCTGCTCAGAGAGTCTTACGTTAAGAATTGCACTGTTTTTACTGTGTGCATAAGGTTTTCTGCTCTTACCAAACACAATAGCTCAACTACAGAAAACGAAGACTTCTTGGATTCCTGTACTGTCATTCCCCAGCATGTTAGCATCAAATCAGCATATCTGGGGATTGTAGGTGTGTTACAGAGCTTAATTTTGGCAATTGTTTCTTGCTCGCCTGACTGAAATTTCACTTAAGGTCTGTTCAATGAACTTCCCTTCAAGCTTAGGACAGAATTCCCAAGCATTTCTGAAAAGCCCTTACACAGGCTTCTTCCACTTCGTGCTCTGTGCCCACGTGAAGATGTGGTTGTTCTCTGCATTGAAGATCATAAAATCAGCCCATGGGTCATCCCTGAAAAAGACAGAAGATGTTTTACATCAGCGAGTCTCAAGTGTTCAGCCAGTTTAACTCACCGTGTGAAGAAACCATCTCATTAGTATACAAATTTACTTTTTTCTTTAATAAATGGTAAAATCATGTATACTACGAGTTTGAGACCAGCCTGGTCTACAAGCGCTAGTACCAGGACAGCCTCCAAAGCCTTAGAGAAATCCTGTCTTGAATATATATATATATATATATATATATATATATATATATATATATAGTCTAAAAGTAATGATCTTCTCATTTTTATTGGGGGCTTTAGGGAGGGCACCTCCCCCATCTTTAGGAGTGTTCCCAGGTTTTTCAGACATTGCAGGCTTGTACCCTGGGGGGGGGTGAGGGCTACTGACTGAGTATGTCATGTTCCCACTATCTCAGACAGGCACTGGATAGTTGCAGCGTGTGACCTTGTTGTTGCTGATTTCTGGGGCAGTCTTGAGTAGAAAAGTTTAAGAAGCCATAGTTTAATCCTTCCTCAGGGAAAAGTTTCCTTTTCTTCCAACCTTTCAGCAAAGACAAGTGTGTATGTGAAAACACCCAGACATCGATACCTGGGTGAGAAGCGCTGTTCATCACTGACCCTTCCATCACTCTTAGACAACTAGCAATATTTTTTTCTTCATCATTCATGTCTCTTAAAAATAACTGGTGTCTGCTAGCTATCCCTCACAGTGCCAAAAGCGGTGTAGAGAAGAGCTTCTAGTGGAGAGTAGCCAACAGTCTAATCAATCAAATGTGAATCTAATGTACAACCAAACTAGCCAACAAGGCAAGATGAGCTCCCTGGAACAATAGTGGCAAGTCTGTTATGGGGGTAATGAACCACTCTTTGATATTTTTTGAATGGCATCCACCAGATCCACAGGTGCAACCAAAAGCATACAGCTAAGCAGATCATCGGCCCTAGTGTGAAGTTATGGCTGTGGTTCTACTAAGTAGACATGGTGTACCCATAACATTCCCTTCTAAATAACTATGTAAATGTTCATAGATTAGCGCTGGTCAGAAAAGTATCCCCACCCCCACCCACCTCAGTGGTCAACAGTAGCCACAGAGACTCATAATTGGCCAAAGTATTATTGGGAATAAGTAAGGTTCGAATGTTTAGCCACATTGGGACAACAATACCAACCCTATAAGATGCAAGGGATATCATAGAAGAAGGAGCAGAAAGGATGTAAGAAAGGAGTGTAAGTGATGTATATCAGTGACTTCTTGGCATGATGTCAGTGTTGCATTCCTGATCTAACAACTGTGATTACTGGGACAAGGTTTATGTAAGATTTCACACTTGGGCATCCTGTTATGGAGGGGGCATGGTTCATGGGGGCCTCCTCCTCCATGGAGATTTATAAGCAGTTAATGTCTGATGGGGAGGGAGAGACATTTTCTTCAATGGTGCTGCCACCGGAAAGGTGCCCATACTCTTCTAAGGAACCTTAAGGAAGCTAACTGGGCAACAGAAAACAAAACAAAATATGAACCTAGATGGGGAGTTATTTGCTAGTTGGTAAGAGGATGGGGATCAACCAGTGTCAGAAGGGGACAAGAGAGGGTAAAGAGGGCTAGAGGTAAATATGATGAAAATGCACTCTACACATGCACAAAAAAAACGTACTAATGAAACGTATCCATGTAGAATTAATACATGCTAATAAAAACATTCTTTTTAAAGTAATACATAAAAAGTATTAGGTCTTCAAGAAGGCAGACTCCTATTTTTTTTTACTAAAAAAAAGTAGTGACAGACTACCTTAGTTTGGACTGGAAAGATTATTTATTTATTTTTATAACTCTGGGGGAAAGAGCCCTACAGTGGTCTTCCTATTTTGGCATCATAATGAAAGTCTTTGGATCATCTGCAGCACTGGGGATATTCAGGATGCTCTTTGATATATGGAAATTCTCAGCCCAGCCCATGTCTCTGCGTGTAACAGTCCCACCAGGCACTAACATTTTCAGTTGAGATTTTTTTTTTTTTTTTTCTAAGATGTGGAAGTGTACAAGACCTGAACCGGCAATGCTCACCCAACAAGAAGGACAACCTGCTGAGCCAGTCTACATTCTGTCAGGCACCATTTTTCTTTCGGATTGTCCTTAAAAGCCATGATAGCCCGGACATGACCAAAGAGTCCATTTGCAAGTTTAGGAACTACTTGTTCCCAAAGTCCGACAAAATCATTTGACCTGTTTTATGCTGTAAACAAACCAAATTGGCACTATTTTCAATAAAACCTCTACTGTGTACTGAAAGAGCATGTGAGGGCCCCCTATATCAATCTTCGTACTTTTATATGAGGTAGGACAATGTTGACCTCATTGTGACACAAGGAAAACTGTTGCTTGTACGTCTGGTTCACATACTGGCTCATACCAGTTGAGACCAAAAGAATTTTCACAAGAGCCACTTGTGACAATGTACATAACAAAGAGAATTGTTTAAAAGCTCTAGTTACCGTTGCTTGCTTATCTCAGAGAAGGACTGGAGGCCACTCGGTTTTCATTGTCTTGGTGTAGAAATGGAGAGGCTCTTTGCATACTGGTTAAAAAGTGTGAGCTTGGCTGTTAGCCTATCCTGAGTCTGAGACCCATTAGGGCTTCTCAGAGTCAGTGATCAGTAACCTAAGCCCTCTGTGAGTCAGAGCCTTTTTGTGTAGCATGAAAACAATCACCTTACCCGCTTGGTGTCATTATTTCTAGAATGAAATGAAAGGCACACAGCACGCACTGAGCATTGTGCCTAACACATATTGAGGCCTTGAGAAAGTGGATAAAAAGTGAGGGATTGAATGAAAACGTCCTTCATATTTTCTGCTGGAAGAAAAGATGTATTATTTCAGTGGACCTTGCGGGAGGCACTCAGGGAAACTTGAATGTTAACATTAAGAATACAAAGCCTGAAATCACACCTACATTCTTGACACTCTTATCATCAGGGTATCTTCATCCTGGCGTTCCTGTTTGCATCCCTTGCAGCTAGACAACTGGGGAAAGCAACCCTCAACCTAATTCCAACTGCTGCACATACAGAATGAAACTGAAATGAAAACAAAAGCTATGGGTTGGGGCAGGCAGTGGTGGCGCACAGCTTTGATGCCAGCATTCAGGAGGCAAAGGCAGGAGGCTCTCGGTGACTTTGAGGCCAGCCTGGTCTACAGAATGAGTTCCAGAACAGCCAGGGCTACACAGAGAAATCCTGTCTTGAAAAACCAAAAGAAAACCAACAAAACAGACAACCAATCCACTGTGGGTGAATTGAGCTAAGATAAAATACAAATAATGGTTTTCTTGTATCCATTTCATCCATTTTATCTCATTTCACCCAAGAGCTCATTTTAATCTGGAGTTGGTCTCGTCCTTTCCTCTCAGAAGGTTTGTTTATTTGTGTTTTGTATATGTGCTTCCGTGCATATGTGTACCACATGCATGCTGGTGCCTGGGGAGGTCAGAACAAGGTGATGCATTTTTCTGCAGGCAGTTGTGAGCCAAACAGATACAGATTTGGTGAAGCTGGGTGTTCTGCAAGAGCAGAAAGTCTCTTAACTGCTGAGCCATCTCTCCCAGCCCTGTTTTTAGTTCTTTATAACAAATAATTAACAATTTTCATCCAGGTACGTGGCATGCAGCTGTAATCCCAGTGCTTTGGATGCTGAGGCAGAGAACATTAGTCCAGACTCCAAATATCCAGAGCTGGTGCTGCAGCTCAGTGGTAACTTGCTGGCCTAGTGTCAGCAACAGAATCTTTTTCTTTCTTTCTTTCTTTCTTTCTTTCTTTCTTTCTTTCTTTCTTTCTTTCTTTCTTTCTTCTTTTCTTTCTTTTTTTCTTTTCTTTCTTTCTTTTTTTTTTCCTTCGAGACATGTCACAGCCCGCGCAGTCGTCTCGCCAGCAAGAACACACAAGGACAACAGGATCCTTCTGCAGCAAGCTTTATTGCATCCAAGCGATGAAAGGAGGAAGACCCCAAGCCCAAGAGTGGTGCTGTATTTATAAGCCCTAGCTGCACCAGGATGGTACGAGGTGGCGTATCGCCCTCTGGTTGGCTGCTCACTCATCACCCTATGTGACTCCCCGGGCTGGGCAGAGACTTGGCGTGTTCTCGAAATCGGCACATGCACTCCAGAACTTGTTTACTGACTGCGGGGCCGGATGTCAGCGCCATCTTGTAATGGCGACTGCAGTATCACAGCTCCCTACAGAGACAGGGTTTCTCTGTTGCTTTGGAGGCTGTCTTGGAACTAGCTCTGTAGACCAAGCTGGCCTGGAACTCACAGAGATCCTCCTGCCTCTGCCTCCTGTGTGCTGGGATTAAAGGCATGCACCACCACTGCCCTGCTTGCAACAGAATGTTTCTGAGAGCAAGTCGAACTGTGCAGACAACAGACACAAGTAGACATTGCCTTTGGGTCCTTAGGAACCCCAGACTCCTCTGGAGTTGGGGAGTCTTGGATCTGATCAAAACTAGTTCTTAGTATGAGTGTAGTAGGAGGCAAAATGACCAGCCAGGAACTTCTTTATATTGTTAACAAAATAATGTGAATTTCTAAATCATAACATTTCTGTGGGTGCTAATTTTAACACTTGTTTCTAAACAAACCCTAAATTTAGGAAATGCATGATGTAATTGGATCATAGTAATGTAATGACAAAGAAAAGTGTGGATGTGATGGGTGGGGGTTGGCTTCCTTATTTGTCCATGTGACTAAAAAACATTACGGTGGGCCAGGAGTGGTGGCACACTTAATCCCAGCACTCAGGAGTCAGAGGCAGGAGGATCTCTGTGAGTTCAAGGCCAGCTTGGTCTACATAGCGAGCTCCAGGACAGACTCCAAGGCTACACAGAGAAACCTTGTCTCAAAACACCAAACCAAACAAACAAACATGTTTTATGTACCCCATCGTGGTAATTTCTTTTGTCCTATTTTGTTTTAGTTTTTGTTTCTGTGCCCCTGATTCTTAGTCATTCCTGGGCAAGAAGGTGGGCAATGAGAGGCCTTTAATGCGATTGATATCAAAAGTTTGCAGAAGGAAAATTTTTATTTTTCACTCTACCCAACCCCAATTTAATCCAGGTAACATTTAAAAAGATTTCATGGGGAAATTTCTCAGATTTGGGATTATAGAAGAAAAGTCACATGGTTTCATCCAGAACAGAAAATGGAGATGTGGCTGTCTGGACTTTGTCACACACCACCCTGCCTCTGTTAATGTGTTGACAACTGAGGGAAATACCTAACTCCCTATACCTCACATCACTCAGTCATCCATCATTTAAGCGCAGCTGATAAACAAAGGCATGGACCACCCTCTGCCCCTTTTCAGAATGCAGTGGGTCAGAATCTTCTGAAAGGACAGTGTGTTCTGTCCATGACTCCTTCGTTGTAACCTGTCTCTATGAAAATGGCTGTTTTGGGCAAGTTCAGCAACAATTGCATTATTCATGCTTGATTCTGGCCAGGCTTCAGAGTTTTAATCATCTAAATTGAAAAAGAAAAATCAGCTCAACAATGACCAGTTTGATTCAGCACATGTTTACTGAGTCTGTTTTAGCTACAGAGGGGTGAGCCAGTAGCAAGTCAGCAGCTAGAAATGGCCTGCCCATGTGGCCATCTGGAAGGCCTCTCAGAATAGATGTTATCCAGGATATACTTGAGTCCAGACCTCAGAACAGAAGCAGATGAATTGAGATCTTCTTTTGGGTCACATGTGCCTCGACATTGGCTAAGCTGTGGGATTGGTCAAGGCTGACATTCGGTTCAGTGAGACATAACATATTGAGGTGACCTCTCTTGTTGACTATTACATATCATTTAATATCTCTCTTTCTTACTTCTTTGGCATCTCTGCTGGGCTTGAAGCTTCTATAGCTCAAGGTCTGTATACATGGTCCTTACTGTCCTATCTGTATGAGACAGCAGATAGCATGTGCTCAAAAAACATTTGTTGAAAGAATAATAAACCATACAATGCCAATGCTTGCTTGGCACATTGGGGATCCACTTGGTTCAGGAGTTCATGACCGTTTACTCAAGAACTCTTAGAAGTCGGGACGATCAGGAAATGGACTAAGAGAAGAATATATGCCCTAGGGGTAGAAATAGTGGAATCTAGAGTAAGCAATTAAGGAGAAATATGTGTTCTCATTTGTCTTAGTTTGCCGTTTCTGTTGTTATGATAAAACAACAACCAATACCAACTTGGGAAAGAAAGGGCTTATTTGGTTTATAGATTATAGTTCATCAGGGAGGGAAGCGAGGGCAGGAATTGGAGGCAGGAACCCGAAGGCAGGAATTGAAGTAGACACCATGGAGGAATGTTTGCTTACTGCTATGCTTCCTTTAGCTTGCTCAGTTACCTTCCTCCTACAACCACCTGCCCAGGGATGGCGCCACCTATGGACTGAGCCCTGCATTAATTACCAACCGGGAATATACCTCACAGACATAGCTGCAGGTCAGTCTGATGGAGGAATTCTACACCTATGATTCACTCTTTCCAGATGACCTGCAAGTGTGTCAAATTGACAAAAACTAACAGTAACACCATCTTTGGTGGGGTGAGGCATGGAGAGATAATAGAGAGAGAGAGAGAGAGAGCAGGAGTGAATCTGAGTCCTCAGCAGGATGTGCTACAGCAACCGACCAGTCAAAATGTTAAAAGTGTCACATTGAGCTTTAAGAATTTGGAATATTCTTCAGCAGAGGGAGGGAAGGAGGGAGAGTGGCACCAGCCTTTAATCCCAGCACTTGGTGGGGGGCAGAGGCATGATGGGGGATGTCCTTCTGTATATATGTTTCTCTTATTGGCTGATGAATAAAACACTGTTTGGTGAATAGAAGCAGGAAGATAGGCAGGGTGAGGAGACAAGGAGAATTCTGGGAAAGGTAGGCAGCGGGAGCTTGCCAAAAAGAGATGACATGTGGCCAAAGGAGAAACAAGTCCGGACATTCTCTGGTAAGACAAGACCATGTGGAAAGACTTCGATTTATAGAAATGAGTTAATAATTAAGACAACACTAGCTAGTAAGAAGCCTTAGCCATCGGCCAACAGTTTAGTAATTAATATAGCACCTGTGTGTTTATTTCAGGCTGAGAAGGGTGGTAGGACCTGGCAGGACAAGAACTACCAGCATCAGAGGCAGGCAGGTCTCTTAGTTTAGCTGCAGAGGGGTTCAAGGTCTACAGAGTGAGTTCAAGGTCAGCCAGGGCTATACAGAGAAACTGTGCCTTGAAAAGGACCACCACCAACAGATTGGAATGTTTTTGATAGTTTTAAACAAAATAAAACTTTCCATTTTCATTCTCCCTCCCAAATAAGTTTCTATATCAGCCTTCCCATTACTTTGGGATTCTTTAGCCCTGATGAGAGCTGGTGAGGGATTTAGTGAGTCACAATGAATATATATATATATATACATATATATATATATGTATATATATGTCCAATTTTATTGCATCTTTCACCTCAATGTACCTGACAATGTTCCAAGAACTAGCTGTCTAGGGATTTTGACCAGTCTTAGAATCTTGGCAATAACAATGGGAAATACTAGCACGGAGCTGTAGTTTTTTTGTTAGCTTGTTTTGTTTTTACTCTTTGCTCTTAAATCTTTGGGAGGCCCAACACTCAGTTCCTGAATAATCACAGTCTTATTCTTACTTATGAATGCCACTTTCTATACCTTTCTTTACTTCTTACCCTGAGGCTTGCTGTGTAGCTGGGTGTCTAGCCCCTGACATCTATCCTCCTCTTCTTTCTCTTGCTCTCCGGCCTTCTCTCTTTTTCTCTTTCTCTTTATGCTCTCTGTCTGCCAGCCTCACCTATCCTTTTGTTTGCCATGCTGTTGGCAACTCAGCTCTTTATTAGACCAATCAGATGTTTTAGACAGGCAAAGTAACACAGCTTCACAGAGTTAAACGACTGCAACATAAAAGAATGCAATGCATCTTTGCATCACTGAGCATGATGTTCTACAGCATAAACAAATGTAACTCATCTTCAGCCAATATTCCACAACAGGAAGCTCTCAGGGAAAGTGGTCCCTGCAACAAGATAGGATGACTGAGGACTTCCTTAACTGGAGTCAGTCAATGAGGTGGAATGCTGTAGGCTTTAAAAATTGCGTAGATCACATAACACAGAGAAATGGGCGGTCTGTCTTTCTGTGATATACTGAGAAAATGCCCTCTAAGACTGATCAGTACACAAGCTTGTGGAGCATTTTCATGCTTGGTTATTGATATGAAAGGGACCAGGCCACCGTGGGCAGTGCTATCCCTGGGCAAGTGGTCCTGAGTTGCATAAGTGAGCAAAACGAGGAAGCCAGAAGGAGCAAGCCAATGAGTACTTCTCTTCCGTGGTCTCTACTTCAGTTCCTTCCTCCTCCGCATCCCTGCCTTGAGTTCTTGTCTTGGCTACACATAATGATGGACTGCAACTATGAGCGGAAATAAACCCTTCCAAGGTTGGTTTTGTTCAGTGTCCCATCACAGCAACAAAATAGTGACTAATGCATATAGCTTAACAAGTGCAAGCTTTAAGTTTGTGCATGTGTGTGTGTGTGCACGCGCGCACCTCGCAAAACAGAACAACGAAGAAAGAAAAGAGGAAAGGAAGAGGGACAGAAAGCTGGATGCTGTAATGGCATTTCTGGAACTCAATGTCCTCGTTTATAATTGTAAATAGTTTTGAAACTCTCTTCAGTAGATACGTAAATGAATGACTGCCACTCATTGATGTGAGCCAAAGTATGGTTCTGAGGCTCTGTAATTAGTCATACATTATTACAGTACAAAATTACAATGAGCTAATTACAGGTAATTTTGGTGGTGATGCCAGTGCTTTGTGAGCACCCTGTGCTTACGAGCTCATAACAGCGACAAATAAGAACCTTTATTTTCTCTCAAACTAGATGTTAGGAGAGGCGACCTGCTAAAGGCAACCATACACTGTCAGTCATGTCATCATCAATCACACAGAGGGAGTGGGTGGCAAGGAGGACAGAGTTGGTCTCAGACTCCTAGGAACTTCAGGGTCTTGGAGGCGACACAGTCTAACAGTTGGTGCCCTTTCTCTTAGTCACTAATGAGCACACCAGCTCTAGCAGACATATGCAGTCTCCTTTCTTCCCCCATTTCTCCTTAATTGCACACTTGACATCTCTTACCCCAGCTATTGAGTCAAGGCTGCATGGGAATTGTGTGGCCTCCTGCAATTTTATTGAGATTCCATTCTGCAAACAGCAGCAGGATGGGGCCTGGCTGCTCTACATGTTTCTCCAGTCTTTAGACAGATCTCATTATGCCTACTTCCCCCATGTTCCTCACAAAGGACAACACATCTCTGAGTTCTAAAGGGAAGTACCTTATCAGGCTGCCCTGAGGACGCTAAGTAAGATTTATTCTGGCGACCGAGAGACACACATGTCAGTACCCAATATGCAACATTTTTTCACATATCCAGAAAACACGCCTTGAAAACCACCTAAAACATTTTCCTAGGACCTAAGGCTAAAGAGATAAGCATAGTGCAACCCAACCCTCCTATCTAGGGGAGAAGACATACTTAGATTTGTTTTATTTTTTTCACAAGGCCATGTCACAGGCATCACTGGAGAGGAACACCAAGTCTTAAGAAAACCATGGACCACGGCTCTCTAATCATCTAGCTTTTCAATGTTAGCAGGGTCGGCAAGGTGATTTGTAAAGGAGGTAGCTAAGCTCCTGGCAAGGTCGGGAGAGGGCTTTTGTAGCTGAGGAAAAGAGGGCATGGAAGGATAGAGGCATGACAGCATGATGATGATGAGACATACTTTGTTCACTGCCCAGTATGGAGGGAAGACACTGTACCATCACAGCAGAAGAGTTTGATCACTTAGTCACACACAGCGAACACATGAAAGTAAACAGAGTCCTCTGCTCTGGCTTCCAGTGCCTGTGAAACGCTCAGTAGAATAGGTTTTAAGAAAATCGTTTTTTCTCTTGTCCCTTGCATGCCACCAGTTCCTATAACTACCCAATATTTAGAGCAAATTTCCACAGTATTTTATATCATTTTTTCCCCTCCCTTGTGCTCTCTGCCTTCTCAAGGCTTCCCCATTTCTTTAATATGTTTTAATTCATTTCTTTAACTTCCAGGCCTGCCGGCCTTGCTCATCTCTCGTTATATTCTTAAACAGATTGCCTGGCTGTCTACTTTTGCTAAGAGATGTGGGACAAAGCCTAGAAACTGACTTCAGGGTAAATATCTGAAAAGCATCACAGACCTTTTATATCTCCTCTTGACATCTGCTAACAAGGTGTTTACAAATTATCGTAACTGAAGAAAGTCTGAGCTGGCAAGATGGCTCAGTGGGTAAGGACACTTGCTGTCAAGTCTGGCCATGTGATTTTGATCTTCAGAACACACACAGTAGAAGGAGAGAATATCAGGGAATCTGCACACATATCACACATATGTTATGGTACACATGGGAGCCAGAACAACACACACACACACACACACACACACACACACACACACACACACACATCTAAATGTCAATTTTTAAAAATTAAAAAGAAAATTTGAATAAATATGCCCCTCATAGACTCATGTGTTTGAATGTTTGGCCCATAGGGAGTGGCACCATTAGAAGGTGTGTCCTTGTTAGAGGAAGTGTGTCACTGTGGGGGCAGGCTTTGAAGTCTCATGTACGCTCTAGCTGTTTTTCTGCTGCTGCAGATCAAGATGTAGAACTCTCAACATCCTTCTCCAGCACTATGCCTACCCCCATGACACCATGCTTCTTGCCATAACAATAATGAACTAAACTTCTGAAATTGTAAGCCAGCCCCAACTAAATGTTTTCCTTTCTAAGAGTTGCTGTGGTCATGGTGTCTGTTCACATCAATAAAAACCCTAACTAAGACACGTAGGGAGCATTTATTTGTGTGTGTGTGTGTGTGTGTGTGTGTGTGTGTGTGTGTGTGCATGCCTGTGCATGCTTGTATTTGTGTGGGCATTCAGTGTGTATGAGGAGGTAAGAGGACAACTTAACTTGCTGGAATCAGTTCTCTATTTCCACTGTGTGGGTCCTGGGATTAAAACAGTTTGCCGGGCATCATAGCAAGGCCTTTTTGCTAACCAAGCCATCCCACTCTCCTGAAGTTTTGATTTCGAAGATTTTACTAACAGAAATATGGAAGAAAGATCTGAGACTAGCAAGGCCAAAAAAAAAAAAATCTGAGACTAGCAAGGCTGGGCCAATGAATCTGAGGCAAGACCAAAGAAGCAATTGTGGTCCTGAAGGTGAGAGCTGATTAGAGCCTGGAGGGTGGTGAGGATGTGGTTTGGTGGGCAGCCAACACTAGAGCCAAGAGGTATTTAGAAGGAAATTAAAATACCATCTTGTAACTACATAGACATAGGTGGTCAGATTCCTATACTATTGTAATGGATGGTTTTGTGTGTCAACTTGACACAAGATAGAGTCATCAGAGAAGACAGAGCCTCAGTTGAGGAAATGCCTCAATGAGATCCAGCTGTAAAGAATTTTCTCATTTAGTGATCAGTGGGGGAGGGCCTGGCCCATGCTGGGTGGTGTCATGCTTGGGCTGATGGTCCTGGATTCAATAAGAAAGCAGGCTGAACAGGCCAGGGGAAGCAAGCCAGTAAGCAGCACCCCTTCATGGCCTCTGCATCAGCTCCTGCCTCTAGGAACTCGCTCTGTTTGAGTTCCTGTACTGACTTCCTTCAGTGATGAATAGCAATGCTGAAGTGTAAGCCTAATAAACCCTTTCCTCCCCAACTTGCTCTTTGGCTCTGGTATTTCATTGCAGCAATAGAAAGCTAAGTAAGACAACTATGTACTCCTAGAATTACGTGAATATCCCTTAGGTATTTGTCACCCTACTGGGTAAGTTTTTGATTGACATCTCCTATAAAGGTTCCATAAAGGTTGACACCATGTGCATTTATTTGTTCATCACTACTCCCTAACCTATAGCACAGTGCCTGATAGATACAGAGCTTGGAAAGAGTTTAGCTCAATGGATAACAAATGAATGAATGAACAAATGACAAAGAATGACTGTCACACATTGGTGGTTAGAGAAACTACCAATTAAGGGGGCCACAAATGGGGAGGAGGTTGAGTCTTTGCCTACAGGTTTATAGCCGTTATGCTGGGTTTTAGATACCTATGAGCTCTCCAGGAAAGAGTTTAAGATCCAACTGGAGTCCATGGAACAGGCTATTCTGATATTATAAATGTGGAAATTGTCAGTGGACAGATGGCCATTTATAACATAGAGGTGGCTAGAAAACAAAACATACAGAGTGAAATAAGAAGTACAAAGGACAGACATATTATTTCTATGATGAACTGTTGGGAAAGGATTAATAAGTGTGGCTGTGTTGCAGGAGGTATGTCACTGAAAGTGGGCTTTGGAGTTTCAAAAGCCTAGCCCAGGCCATTGTCTCTTTCTCTGACTGGTGTCTGTGACTCAGGATGTCAAGCTCTCGGCTACTGTCTTGCTGTGATGATAATGGACTAACCCTCTGCAACTGTAATCAATTCCCTAATTAATGCTTTCTCTTATATGAGTTACCTTGGCCAGAAGTTGGTCAGCCTTTGGGCTTTGTTGTAGCTTTCCTTGTTGTTGAAATAGAATTCATTATTTTATTGTATAGAGTTCACTAGTTTGGGGCATTATGTTATCATAATCATCATCATCAACCACTCTGGAACATTTCCATCATCTCCCCAAAGAAATTCCCCATTTTCTGATCTCATAATCTGTGGCAACCGTGAACCATCCTTCTGTGTCTACAGATAGTTCTATTGCAGTGAAGAAACACCATGGTTAAGTCCTGGGTTGGGTTTTTGAAACCTTAAAGCCCGTTTTCAGTGACCTACCTTCTCCAAGAAGGCATACCTCCTAATCCTTTGTTAACTAGGGACTAAGAGTGCAAATATGTAAGCCTATAGGAGGCATTTTCATTCAAATTACCACAGATGGCCAACTCTAAATACTTTTAAAAAAAATAAATAGAATAATAAGACTCTGGAGTTTTCCCACAGTACATTCAGGGCTCCTCCAGTTGTGTGATGAATTGGTGCTTCAGCCAGAACACTAGTGTTCAATCTTTCTTGTTGTCTGCCAGTTCTGAGTTCTTGGACTCAAGCGATCTTCATGCTCTACCTCTTGTGTACCTGGGGATGAAAGACACATGTTACCATGATGGGCTGGTTATTAATATTCAGCACATTTCCTTATATTCTCATCTTTGGCTGATAAGACTTTCCCAGACTTCACTTATGTCCCTCAAAGTCCAAATGATGGATTCATAGAGTATAGAACACCCTTATGCTGAAAGGAGCCTCAACTACAACTAAAGCTTTCCCTGGTGAATCTGGTCCATGGGAGACTTCTTTCTCTTGCTCCTAGAGCCCTGGCTGTGTGCACTGGTTCTACTTCTGGGGGCAAAAAGTAGACGGTATCTCAGGCTACGTTTACTGTTTGCAACACCAAGTCTACTATTATATGGAATTTCACCAAAAACCAAAAGGAACCCAGAATGGTACATAATCCCTATAACTTGCTAGCCAGTTTTCAGGAATAGCATTTTTTTTGTTGTTGTTTGTTTTTAAAATGAGTTTGAGTCATGGGGTGATGGCACATGCCTTTAACGCCAGCACTTGGGAGGCAGAGGGAGGCAGAGGGAAGCAGAGGGAGGTAGAGGGAGGCAATTTCCAAATCTGAGACCAGTTGGTCTACACAGTCAGCTCTAGTACAGCCAGGGCTACTCAGTGAAACCCTGTCTCAAAAAACTAAAGAAAAAAACGTGCTTGAATATTTTTGTTTTTGAAGCTCTATAACCACCTGCTCTTGGAATCACTGCCCAATTTGCAATTGTTCCGTGTTTTCTGGGAGTTGATGCTATTTTTCCTCATGCTAGGCTGATAACCAGTCAGAATGCTTTAGTCCAACTGTGGGACCAGTGCACTGCAGGTGGCTGATGTTGACTTTCAGTCACTGGTACCCTCTCTTATCAGTTACTAGATGTTCTCAGTGTCACTCTGTTGCTGCCATCCACAGGGTCTCAGCACTGTTTCCCCACAGAATGATAATACTATTTTTTTCTAGTTTAAATTGTTGTTGGGTGCTGGGCCAATGCTTATTCTGTCCTTGTGGAGATCTGCGTTTGGCTCATTCTTATTCTCTGTTTCTAATAAATGTAAAGTGAATCTTTGTCTGTTGATCTCTTTCCTCTTTCTCTGTCTCTCTCTGTGTCTCTCTCAGTTTCTCTCTCTCTCTCTCTCTCTCTCTCTCTCTCTCTCTCTCTCTCTCTCTCTCTCTCTCTTTCCTTCTTCTCTCCTTCTCTCCCTCCTCTCTCCCTGTCTTTTTTGAGATAGGGTTTCCCTGTGTAGCCCTGAATGTCATGGAACTCACTGTGAGGCTGGCCTCAAACTCACAGGGATCCACCTGCCTCTACCTCCCAACTTCTGAAATTTCAGGTAAACTTCTGATACCACAAGACTTGAAAACATCCAGAATTTTATTTAAAAAAATGATCTGTGAATGTATTGCTCAAGTATTCCTGTGTGTGTGTGTGTGTGTGTGTGTGTGTGGTGTGCATGTGTGTGGGGTGTGTGTGTGTGTGTGTGTGTGTGTGTGTGTGTGTGTGTGTGTGTGTGTAAGCTGCAGGACAACCTTAAATGTTTCTCAGGTGCCATATGTCTTTCTTGTGACAAGGTCTTTCATCGTCATGAAGGTCACTCATTAGGCTATACTGCCTAGTCCACGAGCCACAGGAATCTGCCTGCCTCTGTCTCCACAAACTCTGAGATTAAAAGTGGGTGCCAACATCTACCTTTTCTTTGTGTGTTTTCTAGGGACTGAATTTGGGTACTTGTGATTAAAAGTAAAATATTTTATCAATTGAGCTATTTCCTCAACAACTAGAATGGTTTTTGTTTTGGGTTTTTCAAGATAGGGTTTCTCCCTGTGGAGCCCTGGCTGTTCTGCAACTTACTCTGTAGACCAGGCTGTCCTCGAACTCAAAGATCCACCTACCTCTGCCTCCAGAGTGCTGGGATTAAAGGCATGAGGCACCACAGCCAAGCACCAGAATGCTTTTAATATGGCATAAATATTTTTTAAAGTAGAATTGTAAGAAATTACAATTTGACATTACAATTTGAAATTACATCATTACTTGACAGGGTAGAAGTTGAGGTTTAGAAGCTAAAGACACTATCTGGTGCCATAGATGGGATGTGTTAGAATGGAGACTGGGGTCTCATTTTCAGTGCAGTAGCCATTCCCTCATCTCCTTCAAGGATTTCCTCCAACTCACAAACCTGAACTGTGCATCCGTGGAAGACACTCACGTTTTTGAATCCCTGAAGAAACATGATTTGGTGCTTTTACTATTTGCATGGACTATTTTGACTGGTAAGGAGAGTATAACAATGTGGGTGGTCACATGGACTCAATCTTTGCTGAGAAGCTAGAAGCCTTTGACAGGCTGACAAGCAGAAATAGGAAGCACATTTTGGTTTAATTCAGGAACTATTAAATAATAAAACATCCAATTAGCTAGGAACCACCAAGAGGGTTGCAAGCTCTTTTCGCTGCTTCTCTCAAGCTCCCTGAGCATCTTTACATGGAAACTACACCTTGTTAGGGCGTTGCCAACATCTGTCTTCTCATTTCATTAGTTTCTGCTGCCCCTTTGTCCTGTTTCTCATTCTAAACTTGGCGAAGAAAGCAGGGAAATGTAGACTGTTTAGACTGATTGAGAGTATCCTGTGTTGAAGGTTGGAAAATGGTTCTTCTATTGGCCAAGTCCAAACTAGGCTGCTGGTGACCTGTGTTCAAGCCTACTGTCCAGGTTGATGCTTGAGCAAACTGAGGGAAGCAGGCCAATAATATGGCGATGGTCCCCATGCTCACCCTTCCAGAGTATCTCTCACCTAAAGACCAGTCTAAAAGTCCAAATGAGAAAAACTCAATCTTGCCAAGGCAAGGACTCTCTATTCTGACCTCACCCGAGTCACGATTTTCAATGCACCTGTATATACATCATTTAAATCTTATAACTTCCCAATTATGTATACAAAACACACCACTGACTTAACTTCTTTGTTCTGAAACTTATGGCTACATTTCATTAGTCTTCAGTTGTCATTAAAATAACTTTAGCCAAATGACTGCTTTCTCTCACAAGCTGTATACTTCTTGGAAAAAAAAATGCAATTAATTTTTCTGTTTACTTTCCAGAATGCTTCTGGGATAAGAGCATTTAAAAATCCATTAAAATCTTGTGCATAATGACTATATCATCATGCTTTAATTTAGCAAAACTCTATTAATATCCTTATGGAGTACATATCTGCCTGAATCCTTTTCACTTAGGAGCTCCCCCTCCTTCCCCTAATTGTGATGACAATCTTATCCATGGCTGATGGGAAGGGAAGAGACAGAGTTTCTTACCCCCGCTGCCCAGAGGATGGGGTGTCACTCAGAATAGACGGTTTGTTTCCTCCTCTGCTGGCAGTGTCCACTTTTTCTTGGGATCATCTTTTCAGCAAGGACCATGTCCTTACAGATCACATTTGGAAGATACCATCTGAGGTTAAAGCAATGAACCAAGTTGCAGCCCGTGCAACTTAAGTAAAGGTCTGCTGACTGTGGCTTCAGAAATCTGTCCTTAGTGAAAGAGACAACTGTGGTTCCTTCTACTCTTATTCCCTCTGCCTTGCATGCAAATACTACTGATTTGTGAAGCTGATGCATGAGTGAGATTGGCTTATCCCAGTCAACCTTTGTTGTGGGATAATCTTTTTGTACACTGTGAAGATGTGTCTCTGCCAAGGCATCCTTCTGATTGGTTTAATAAAGAACCGAAAGGCCAGTAGCTAAGCAGGAGAGGATAGACAGAACTTCTAGGCAGAGATAGGAACTCTGGGAAGGAATCAGACAGGTGGAGATTTGTCAGACAGACATGGAGGAAGTGGGACCACCGTACTGAGGAGAGTAAACAAGGTACATGGCATAATATAGATTACTATAAATGGGTTAATTTAAGTTATAAGAGCTAGTTGGCCAGTTTTCATGCTTACTTTGGGTGCTGACAGTTCAAAAAAGCTCACTTACAAATCTTTACCCCTAAGTATAGAAAAGTTGAAGCTCTAGAAGCTCATTGATACCCACTGTCATTGTCATTGTCCCCTAGTGTTCCCTAAATCATGGATACCAAAAATCAGGGGGTATTTAATTTCCTTATGTAAAATAGCATAATATTTGCACATAGCTCTTATCTCCCTGAATATATTACATCACATCTAGACACTTAAAATACCTACTCCCATATTAAAGCTACAAAATATTACTTGTTATATTATATTGTTTATGTAATAACTACAAAATAAAAATATATGCATATTCGGTTCAGTGATGGCTATACTTTGTTGTCAACGTGACACACCTGGGAAGAGGGAATCTGCCTCCATCAGATTAATTTATAGGCATGTCTATGAGTCATTTTCTTGACGGAGGAGGGCATAGATTATTGTGGATGGTGCTACCACTGGGTAATTGAGCCTAGGTAATATGAAAAAGCTAGCTGAATAACAAAGAGCAACATTGTTCCACAGACATCTACTTTAGTTCCCGTCTTTCTGTTCCTGCTTGAAGTCTTGCTGTGAATTCCACCAGTGATGGACTATGATGTGGAAGTGTAAGCAAAATAAACCCTTTTTCTCCATCAAGTTGCTTGCATTATGGTATTTATTGCAACAATGGGAAGCAAACTATAGAACAACCATATTGTTTGTATGATAACTACACAATGGAAATCTGTATGTATTCAGTATAGCCAGTCATCCCAGGTGTAACTAGACAGTGCAGGAATAGTAAGCCAGACAAATAGCAAGTGCTAGAGAGAAAGAGGACATATGAAGTGGCAAGAAGCTACATCAATATGTCTCTTCATGAATGTGGTACAATCTCTAGTGCTCAGTATGTAGCAAACTCAAATTCTTCTTTTGAAACTCTCTGGGACTTGGGGGTTAGAGGTATTGTCTCAGTCTGTGGTTGGTTGGATCTGTTGATGTTGAATACATAGATAGAGTGGGCCTGACTCTATCTGAAGCACAGCGAGTATTCTAACAGGGCATAGGAGGAAGTGGTCAGTACATATGTCGTTACCATCTGCGCTATGGTGCAAACAGGGCAATGCAATATGGCTCTGCATAAAAAGTTGCCTTTGTGTTTCTGGTATCACAGTTTTAGGAGGTCAGGATTATGGACATGTTTTAACTGGCTTCTCTGCAAGGCTGTAATCAAGTTGGTGAATATTGTTTTCCATTTGGATGCTCAGGAGGAGTTGGGTCTGCTAAAGTTGTTAGCAGAATTCATTTCCTTAATGTTGTAGGCTTGTGGCTGGTTATTGGCTGGAGGCTGTAATCAACTTTAATGATTACCCACAGTCCCTTGCCATATGGTCTTCCTGACATGGCTACATATATCATCAAATGTGCAGGGAAAGGCAGTAGGGCAGTGGCCCTCAACTGTCCTAATGCTGTGACCTTTAATACAGTCCCTCATGTTGTGGTGATCCCCCAACCATAAAATTATTTTTGTTGCTGCTTCATAACTGTAATTGTGCTAGTGTTATGAATTGTAATGTAAATATCTGATATGAAGAATATCACAAGTTGAGAACCAGTGGTCTAGACTCTGTCTTGAGCAAGTCGCCCAGCAAGATGTATCTCACTGAGATGAAATAATTATAGGAACTTCAGTCCATCGCTTTTCTGGCCATTTACTGGATAGTTTCTCCACCTACTTATGGAGAAGGATCATACAACAACACATGAAAGAGGAACTTAAGATCCTTGGGAAGGGGATGCATCTAACCAGGTTGGGTCATATAGCCAGCTCAAACTCAAGAAAGAAAATGAAAAACTTTCTGGGGAACTACAAAGTAGCTTTTCAGAAGCTGGGCAGTGGTGGTGCATGCCTTTAATTCCAGCACTCGGGAGGCAGAGCCAGGCAGATCTCTGTGAGTCTGAGGCCAGCCTGGTCTTCAAAGAGAGTTCCAGGACAGGCTCCAAACCTATAGAGAAACCCTGTCTCCAAAAACCAAAATGAAAAACTCTTCAATTCAAATAAAAATGGGAGACACCCTAGAAATAGAATTTCTGTGACTAGCCAACAACTGAGGATCACGCAGGGAAGGAAAGAAATGAAGATGACTCAGGGCCTCAAAGCCAGTGACTGGAAAGATGACAACATGCTACCAAATTTGGGGACTCTGGCCCAGTGGGCAGAAAGTGGAGGTTTTTTCTGAGATCCCTGGTATCTACATGGAGTCACCTCCCTGGTATTTAGAAAAGAAGACTGAGACACAGCGTTCTGTGTCAGGATCTCTTCTACCTAAAAACACCACGTACAGGAGCGGGTTCCACACTTGTGAGGACAGCAGCAGGTGACCATCTCAACACCATCCTCTATTTCACAAGCTTTTCAAATTACCACTGAAGCCCATTGCATTGGCAAGTCCCCTTCCGGTTGAACTCGTGCTTACCTCTATCATCTTGAGGAACCTCCTTAGTACTCTGACACAGTTGGGAGAAGTCTCCTCAAGTGGCCTCACACACACACACACACACACACACACACACACACACACACACACACAGAGCCTTCTTCAAATGTTCTTTCTCTACTTGCAGAGCACTGAAGTCCCTTTCTGCAGTTTTAATAGTACTGTATTGCCGTTTCTTATTTTTCTCTTACTAAACAAAGGCAAGGAATAGGCCTGGCTCACAATTACAGCCCCTGTTGAATGTAATCTTCAGCACACAGTACTCACTCAATAAACATTTGTTGTATGGACAAATAAGTGTGTGTGTCTGCTTCACTTCAATCTTCTTTGCTGGTAAATGCCAGAGCACATATGAGTGGATGGAGGGACTCAAAAGATGTCAACAGATGCCATGCTTTCTTTTGCCATCCCTGGTTCAAAGTCCTCCGTTTAGCTCCATTCATGAGTTGTGTGGGCTCAGGGTAGCAAGGTGGCCACAAACTCTTTTCTTTTGTTTTAATGTATACAGACAAAGAGGCAATGCTTCCCTTACTCCAAGATATCTCAGCAGGAGTCTCATGGCATCTAAAGGACACCGAAGAGGCCTGTGCCCATACTATAACCAAGTACTGTTTGTCTAGAGAAATGGAAGTCTGTGATTGCCCAGGCATGGGTCACTTCTCAGCTCTGCTCTGTGAAACAGGCTGGGACTGAGATGAAGGATGGAGTGAGTAGCTTCTGCAAAGAGAAAATTCTCGATTTTCCATAGGTTTTGGTGAGGGGATCCCAAGTGACATCAGAACAAATAAATAAATAATGAACAAACAAACAAATAAATCAGATTTTCCTTTTTGATTTCTTTTGTTTTGTCAAGACTGCTTATTCCTGGCTGTCCTAGAACTCACTTTGTAGACCAGGATGGCCTCGAACTCAGAGATCCACCCACCTCTGCCTCCCGAGTCCTGAGGTTAAAGGCATGCACCACCACCACACAGCTCAAGTCAGATTTTCTTTAATCCAACAAATTCAGAGAGCCATGGAAGACAAACAATCAGCAAATGAAATTCCAGTTTAAATTGTCTGAGAAACATGCAAGAAACTAAGGATGCATCGTGTTACTCAAAGTAAGATGACTAATATTTGTTTAGCACCTGCGGCATGTCAGGCATTTATCAGCAATAGCACATTTGATCCTCGTAGTAACTCTGTGTGTAGACATTTTCACCCTAGTTGACAGTCTTGAGGTAATCTGTGTCAGAGGTGACTCACCAAGGCCATATAGCTAGTGAGTGGTTTAACAGAAACAGGAGCGGGAACCAGCGTCTTTCTCCATGAATGGCAAGAGTTGAATGAGGTGCAGAATGCAGTGAAGGGTTGAGGCGCCATGGGGTCTTACCACTTGAGAGCTGGGAAGCGGGAAGGGACCACTGACTTCTGTGACGGCTGTTTCACTGACTGACAACAGCATGAAGGACAAGAGGTATGGAGAAATGAAAAGAAAGCCATTCTTCCAGGACAGCTGGGAGTGGTGAGGAGGAAGTATCACCTGTTTCAATGTGTTACTTCAGTCACCAAGTGAGCTCCTCAAAGTCAAAGACCAAGAATGTATTGATCTTGTTACATCTCTAGCCTGGAAGACAGGCTTGCCCCAGAGAGCCTGTCACTGAGTGTTTGATAGCTCCATGGGCAGAGCACTTACCACACAAGTTAAGGGACCGGGATTCAGATCACCAGTACCCATGTAAGAGCTGAAAGGAACACCTGTAATTCCAGAGCTGGAGGCAGAGACGGAATCCTGGGGCAAGCTAGATGACCAGATTAGCCAAAGTGGCAGGCTCCAGGTTCAGAGAGAGATTTTACCTCAATACATCAGGTAGAGGGCAATTGAGGAAGACCCAGTGCCAGCTCTGGGCTACCACAGCTATGGGTGCATTGACAACAGTTGACATGTGTGCACCAATACACAAACAAACATACGTATATGTACACACACACACACACACACACACACACACACACACACACACACACACCTGGATACAACCTATGCAAAAGGCAGCCACAATATCAATATAATTGGTGCTTTGCAAGGGCTTTGTAGGAAGATGGAATATGGTAATACATTGTGTCCACATTATCTATTTTGCAGAATACCAAGACAAGTCAAATTGCTCCTACCATTTTCTCTGGTAGGAATGTACGTCCTACTTCATCAAAAATATCTGGGTTTGGCTGTGATAATCAGGTTGAGAGTTTGTAATAGTAGGCCCATCAACGAAAATTATAGCTTGTGAGGTTAGAGGATTTATTAAGCCTCCCCTGGGCCAGGTACCAAGATGGTCCCTCTGGGAAGACTGACTCAGACAACAAGAACCCATCAGGTGGCAGAGCTGGTCATACTGCTCTGCTTACACACCCATCTCTGCCCAGCCCATGTATCCCCGATACCAGCCTAGTGACAAAAAGACAGGCCTGCCAGGGCAGCCACCAGCTGAGGAAGGCAGCCTGATCTTCCACTCAGACAGGCTGTAAATATTTACATCTTAGAATGAGGAAGAGGGAATATGGACAATTGCTTAGAACACTAATAATGGAAAGGGTTAAATAATCTGTGGTGGCAGGGGTGGGGGAAAAAACCTACTTCCCTTGGGACTAAATGTTTCTCTGTAAGGAACCTTTGCAGTGACCCTTCGTTGGCTCTCAGAAGGTACTATCATCCATGGGTTCCTGTGGGGACAAATGGGAAGGGGAGGGGCTGAAGAGAGTGGAGATTAATTCTACCTCTGTGGCAGTGAGGGGGCCAAGGGCAGGACTGAGCTAGGCAGGGAAAGAAACAGGTAGTCGGTTTCCAGATTCACTACTTTGGTTTATTGATTGGCACAGCATTTGCTCATGTTTTCTTAGAACCACAGGCTAGGAGAAGAAGGGAGTTTGTGGTCAAAAGCAGACACACTGAAGGTTTTGATAAACGAATCTGTTACTTCATTTCAAGCAATAAACCATCTGTTCCCTTCAACTCTACTATATATGTCCCCGGCTCTGCCACCCACAGACAACCTCTTCACCAATGCCTGTCCTTTGATGGCAGTGTCTTCTATTGTGTCAAAAGAGACAAGGCCACAAAAATTTTTTAGTTTGTCATCATCTCCTCCTTCTTCCTGCTGGTCATTGACCTCCATACCAACTCCATAGCATGACCCAATCACTTAGGTGCTCGGGGAATTTCTGATTTAAGGTGTGACCTCCCCCATGGCATGTTTTCATCCTAACAATGGGCTTTGCAGTTTGCTTTCTCAAGCATCCTCCCATTTGGCCAGAATCCCTGTGAAAAAAGCAGTAATGGGAAGTATCTCCCCAAAGTGTTTTTAACTACTTTCAAAACTCACTGAGTGCTTTTTACTTGCTGGCCTCTGTGCCTCTGTGATGGTCAGCACTTCAGTGGACCATCACAGCCATTCTGTGAATGTGTGTGTGTGTGTGTGTGTGTGTGTGTGTGTGTGTGTGTGTGTGTGTGTGTGTGTATTTCCAGAGAAGAAAGCTTCTTGTATGAAATTTGCCCACCAGCTGTCAACATCAAGGTCTGGGTGGGCTAAATACAAGTCTTGTGTTCCTGCACCATTCCTGTACAGAAGGCAGCCTAGATTTCAGCATGCCGATGTCGTGGGCATCTGTCTCCATTTTACTACTTCACAGAACCTACAAATGGTGTAGCTGGAGGGAGAGCTGCTTTTAATCAATCGATTCTTACATTTGGATGACACTGTCATGTTGCATGTAGGATACAGCATGCAACAGAGCCATCTTATTGTACCTCTTAAATTACATCGCCAGCATCTGATTCTTTGGCTAAGTACAAGTCAAGTGGAAGTAGCTCCCAAACCTCCTGGAATAAGGCTCCGCCTCTACTATACCTTTGGCCCCACCCTGTAAAGGCTGCCTGTGACTTTCTGGCTGGATTTTTAATTTTCTCCATCACGGCTGTCTTGGGCTCTCTGCACTACTTCCATGAATTGAAAGCCTCCCTTGCCTGGGTTTCAGCAATCTCTCTTGGCTTTGCTGATGTTTCTCCAGGTTCCCTTCAGCTCATTTCAAAGACTTTAGTTTCTCTAACTCTACTGGTCATGTTTTCAATGCTAAGAGCTGCTCTAAGCAGATAGAGATAATGGTAGGTTTATCCCTGGCTTACGGGGTCAGGGAGAAAAGAAATAGACTACAGATTAAGTTCCAGGACAATGTCAGAGTTGGAACTAACTTGTCAAAAGAGTAGCTGCTTTAGCCACAATTAAAAATTACCTTCTGGTGAGGACATTTCTTCCAAACTGCCAATCAAGACCTGAAATTGTGTTGGGTACCAGCCTAGAGGTTTCATCCTGCCCTTATTGTCTTCCCTCTTCCCAGTTATTCAGCCTGTATGTGAGAGTCTAATTGCCAGAACCTAAGTTGGACCCTTGGACACCTGACTACAAATCTACCTGAGCTACTCAGTATACAGATACCCTAACAAGAGAACGAATCTACACCGAGCCATATGGTCCCTTACGTTTTCATGCTCATGGCATTGCATTCTTAGCCTTTCCCTTTTGTGATTATCTTGGGACAACGCATGGTTTCAAACAATGTCTGGGCTGTTCACCAACCAGATTCCAAGCCTGAGCTCTGGGCTTGAATGTCCAGCTTGCTTCTTTTGTCCCGCTCACCAAAAGATCATGAAAGGAAGGATGGCCCAAGACACACCAAGACCAAGTTCTCAGCACAAAGGAGGATCATTTGATCCAGAGTGACAAAGGCAGGAAATAAGAGACAAAAACAGAAGACAGAGAATGAGGAAGAAGGGAAAAGGAATAAGGGAGAGGGGGAAGGGATATTTGCCCCTGGGGGGACAAAGGACTGACTTCCTCTGGATAGAAAGGAGACAGACATGGTCCGTCAGCAAATGGCAGTATAAATAGATAAGAGAGGAAACCCTGTGTTAGGATGAGGTGGTTAATTTTCAATGGAACAGGTTAACTAGGTAGCCAAAAGGAGGCTTTTGATTGCTGAACTTTAATACTTTGATAGCTGACCTTGGTGATTAGTCTCAGAAATGAGTCAGTGGCCAAATAAGGGAATAGACCTTGTGCTAGCTAATCAACCAGTTAGCAAAAGGGGAGAAAGGTAAAAGGCAAAACCTGTTGGCACCATGTTAACCATGCTCAGACCTGCTGGAGCCCTTTGGGTTATTGTCTGCTTCTGTTTTCTGTGTTGGTGGACATCACAGTACCTGGCCAGTAATTCCTACCTGACACTCGGAATTTTCTTTATCCTCATCTGCATCATCAGATGGTTGCTCTGTGTAGCTTCTGCATATTTTTGAGTTTTCTTGTGATTAGGCAGGATTATGTGGCCGATAGGTCCTGGCTAGTAAAATATAAACATAATTACGTGAGTGAATTCTGAGGGAAACTCATGAAAATACCCCACATAATATCTGTGCTCTTTCCTCATCTACCAGCTATATGGAAAGCATGTGGGGCTCCAGAAAAGAATAGTGCCATGGATGGAAGCGTACTGGTGCCCTGATTAACTAGAGGAGCTTTGCAGCCTTCAGAAATGATCAGCGTCATACTATGATATAGTGGTACCATGGTCAGGGAAGTGTCACTCCTATCTCCGAGGCTGAGCAAACTTGACTACCCACACTTCATCTACCAGTGTACCTGTTCCAGGCTTGTGCTTTCCCTGGGCTCTCCCAACAATGACTAGCAGGATGTCAGGGGCTCTAATTCAGCCTGTTCTCATAACACACGGGATTTCTTCGTTCCATGCCTTGATTCAACATTGGTTCTCTGTTGGCCTGGATGAACGTTGCTTGTCTGTGTTGGCAGCCAGGGTGCCTCCCATGCAGATCTGCTTCCTTGACTCTCTTTGTCACAAATGTCAGACTTGCATCTTGAAACCTCCTTTGCTGTGGCTTCCTTTTCTTTTCTTTCTTTCTTTCTTTCTTTCTTTCTTTCTTTCTTTCTTTCTTTCTTTTTTTTTGTTCACAGATACAGGCTTTTGCTGTCCTATACAATACAATTTGGGGTTGTATACACTCCAAAGACATCTAAAAATTGCTCTTCCCCTCTTACAACTGTGTTGGTTTTGGCTCTCTAAGTTAATCAGCCCATCTTCGTGTGTGAACCTTCTGTATCTAGTCTCGGCAAGCAGCTTATCTGAGAGCCTCTCTCCATACCCTCTTCACAGTGACCTTTTCACATCTAACCATCCCCTTAACATCTGTGCAAATCACTGGCCATATTTTCCTCAAACTTCTCATAAAAATCTAGGCAGAAAGTTACTGTTTATCTTATATAAAGGGGCCTAAGATTCTCAGGGGTTAAATACCTGTCCCAAACATCACCTATCTGGGAATAAAATCAAGATTTACACTTGGATCATTTTATTACTAAGACTTGCATTTTTTAAAATATCCTGCTATTGCCTAGAACTTTTTTCAATTCATAAATAACAGATAATATTCACATTCATGATTAACTCTATTAATCTAAGCACTGATACAATTTCTAACTAGAAAATAAAGCACATAGACTATTCAAGGAAGGAGCAGTACATTCCCAAAAACAAATTGCAAACATGTGCATCGATTTGATGATGTAGATGTCTTGTGGATATTTGTATTTACACTTTATCCATTTTAAACCAAAAATGCAGTAACTGAAAAAATAAAAGTAGAAGCACATATAAATTATAAATAAGTAATATAGTATTGTAATCTGGACCAGTAAAAGAGATGAGATCAAATGCCTGTCTGGAAAGCAGAACATATGTAAGCTGGAGAGATCACTCAGTGGGTACAATATTTGCTGATTTTAGATCCCTAACTCCCACAAAGGCCAGGATGTGGCCATAAATGTCTCTAACCCCCATTTTAGGGAGCAGAGGCAAGAGCATCCCAGGGGCTTGCTGATCATCAGCCTACCTGAAGCTTTGATCGCCAGGCTCAGTGAAAGACTCTGTCTCAAAAATTAAGGTAAATAAGTCATTGAAGAAGACATTCTGGCCCCCACACATACCCATATGCAAACATCACACATGCATACACATAGTACACACACACATACACACAAGTAAGCTGGGTTATAAACTATACATGTTGTTTTCAATACTCTGACATTATCTTCTTTAAAAATGATATATTTAAGACAAATGGCTGAGAGTAATGTGTGTCTACACATCCACTCATATATAGTTTTATAGATTATGTATGTGGGTAAAAATAGGTATCAGGATATATACACACATATATACATACATATATGCATAGATAATGTTATTTATCATTTTATTATTATATCTTTAAATAGGAAGTAAATTTATATAGGTAAATTCACTATGTTTGGGATGAATCCCACTGTCCCTCTAGACTGCATTCAAGAACGGTTACAGAATGCCTTATGAAAGAGTTTTCTGAGTTCCTATATCCTGCTGAGATACTGGACTGGGTAAATTCTACAGTCCAGCATTCTAAACCCCCTGCTGGTCCATGCTTCACCAGTATGATGTCTCTATATCCACATCCCACTCCAGCCCCAGATAATCAACAGCAAGCTCTTAACGTGCCATGGCCTCCCCAGATTCTGAGTCTGGGTCTTTGAAAATGCTGCTCCTTTCAGGGGACATCTCTTTCCCATTCTCATCACCTGGAAACTTTCCAAGAACTTCCTAAGATGCAGTGTGTGTGTCACCTTCTCTAAGGATGTGTTTAATTAATGTCATTCTCACACCCAGCACAAGTGTCCTCTATACCACCACCCTTTCCTCTCCTCTTCCCCCAAACTCCCTCAATCCCCTGTCTATTGCAATTGCCTGTTTATGTATTCTTCCCATTAAAGTTGGAGATTAACTCTGTATTGCTCCAAAATAGTAAGTACTTAATAAATGTTTGTAGAAATAACTCACCCAACAGATGGGTGAATGAATGAATGAATGAATGAATGAATGAATGAGAATGTTGGCTTCTCTGCTGCACAGGAGGTAGAAGGAACATTATGAGTTCTACACCAGCCTGAGTTAAAATGAGAGACTGCCTTAAAAACATGGAAGGAAGAAAGAAAGGGAGGAAGGGAGAGAGGGAGGGAGGGAGGAGCAAGGAAGACAAAAAGGGAAGGGGAGAGAAGAAAAAAAATATAAGGAAATGAAAAGAAAGAGAGAAAAGAAAAGAAAAGAAAGAAAGGGCTGGGAATATAGATCAATAGTAAAATATCCAAAGCTCTGGGGTCATCCTTCAGTTCTGGAGGTGGGGGGGGGCAGAAAATGCTCAGAGAAAGATTGTTTACAGAAGATGCCTGAGGACCTAAATGTGATCACCACCTCTGATGTGGTGGAGGGACAAGCGAATAAGAGTGATTTGATATACATGCAAAAGAAATTGTATGTATAACCAGGCAGGAAAGGAACACTTTTAAGGTTTTGTCAGTTGTAGCAAAGAGATATTTGGGAGACAAGCAGAATGCATGGAACCTAGAAACTTGCCGTGCAGACAGGCATAGTTTGAAGTATAATAGTTTCTCTGGGGCTGCAGAGATGGCTCAGCAATTAAGAGCACTGGCTGTCCTTGTAGAGGATACAGGTTTGCACCCACAGGACCCCTCAAAAACACCTGTAACTCCAGATCAAGGGGACCTCATGTCCTCTTCTAGCCTCAAAGAGAAACATGTGCTACACAGACATCCATGGAGGCAAAGTACCCATAAACACAACACAAAACAAAAGCAACCTTCTATCTTTTTTGTTTTCTTTCTTTTTAAAATCAGACTTCTGTAAAGAATTGTTACTTTCAAAGTCTTGGGAATCAGGTTTCTTGGTGGGTGTCATATGATAACTGGCTTCACAGCAGAGGCATCAGGGCCTGATCTATTCATTCAGGTTACACAGGTTCCCCTGCTTGCCCTGCCTGGATCCGCACACCGACACTTACCTATCTATAGTCTAAGTTAGACAGATAGGGAGTGTGTGTGGCAGGCTTAGACGACAATGACAGCTTATCAGCAGTTTCACTAACCAAGCCACTCCTAGGTTCTTATTTGTTATGTAGGAGGTCTAGGTCATTCTTTAGATTGTGAAACTTCCTCACTACAAATTATCAAGTCACTAGACAAATGGAGTTGTGTGTGTGTGTGTGTGTGTGTGTGTGTGTGTGTGTGTGTGTGTGTGAGCAAATTTTAATGACTCATTTTTTTTTTACTATTAAAATGCAACACAATTTTAAATCGTTTACAGTAGACATTATGGAATTTTGCCCAGCTTTAGCGCCTCCTTTCAGATGGGAAACATCCACCCCTCGGTTACTGGAAAAGCTGATGGCTGATAGCTCCCAGCCGAGCTCTACTTCTTGTGTTATCCTCCAATGAAGAAAAGCAGTTCATCAGAGGGACATCCATTGACCGGCCAAGAGCAACAGCTATCTGCCTACACTTTTAGTGTGGAGATAATTCAAGAGGCCCTTGCAGAATGTGCAAAGGTCTGAGAGCGTCGTGGTTGTATTTTCTGCTCCATCCTGGTCCTTCACTCCCCTCTAAGGATTCTAAATCAATGCCTTTGCCTATGAACACCTCTCACGTTGATCCGCATTATACAGTGTGCTTCCTGGGAAATGTAGCTTGTGGCACTTGGTGACAGGAATGGTGCCAAAAAGCAGCCACTGAGGGTAGGTCTTGGGTAGATGACATGATTTAGTGGGAGAGCTTGGGCTTGATCAACAGCACAATAAGTAAATATAGACAGACAGATGAATGAACAAAAATGAAGGTGGGTACCATCTACTGGATGAAAATAACCCATGTGAGGGGGTAGGTGGGGCAGAGCTCAGCACACGGTGGCAGTGTGATGAACACTCTTGGAATGTCATATCTTTGGAAATGAATGCACTGGCTGGAGCAATAGAATCAGTATTTGAGCAGTATGAGCACATTAGTATTACAAAGACAATGGAACAGGATGGCTGTTGCTAGGGGCAAAAGATATGCTGGAGCAAGCCAAGCCCAGGCTGAAGGTGATTAATCAGTAACTAAGCCAGTGACATAGAAGCCTGAGGGATTCTTGGCTGACTACAACCCAACTTTCATCTCCTGTGGCTGGAGGGCAGATGAAGATCAGGCTCTGCATGGCAGCATGAAAAGTAGCCTCCCAGAGTCTTAGAGAAGAAAAGGAATCCATCCAAAAAGAATCGTGAGATCTGGTCAATACGTTTAGCCCAGCTAAGACAGCTTCCAGGGATTAGAAGTGAAGAGTCTGGGATCATGGAGGATATAACATTGGCTCAAGAAACCGTGATGAATGTGGAAGCAGCCTCCTGATGTGTAGAATTTAATACCTTGGCATGGACCCTAGGACACACTGCTAAGACTACTCTTAGACACATATAACACGTGATGCCCACACTGTGCAAGAAATGGCTGTCAGAACTTCTGTGACAGATAAAGAAGAAATCTGCACTCACACACAGGTACACACACTGACTAGGGATGCAGCTCAGTGGCTCAGCGCTCTCCTAGTGTACACCAAGTCCTGGACTCACAATCCTCAGCACCACACTGAAAAGAAGTGAGTTAATATTTAAGACATTGTTAGCCAATGCGAAACACTAGTAACTGGCCATCAGTTCCATAATTAATACAGTGTCTCCGCGTGTTATTGGGGCTGACACGGCTGTGGGAGCAGGCTGATGGGAAAGTGCTCGTTACAGGTGGGGGTGTGCTTAAGAGCCCATTTTCCATGGTGGAACTCAAAGAACACTTTATTGAGTCAAGTCATAAAGGCGGCTCTGTTTGGAAAGATACTTCATCTGGATTGGAATCAGTAAATAACCCTGTCTCTGTTTATCCACCTTGGTTTCTTTTCCCTGTCGCTGTGATAAAATACCCTGGTAAAAGCAACTTAAGGGAGAAAGGATTTATTCCATCTCAGTTCAAAGACATAGCATTGGGAGCTTGAAGCATCTGGTCACAGAAAGCAGAGAAAGAATGCATGCTGCCACTACTCAGTTCCTTCTCTCCATTTATACAGTTCAGGATCCCAGCCAGGGGATGGTGCCACCCATAGTGGGCAGGACTTGCCACCTCAATTAACAATAATCAAGATGATTCTCCATAGATATGCCCAGAGACCCATCTTGTAGGCGATTCTAGATCCTGTTTAGTTGACAATTAATGCTAACCATCACATTATGTTTCCAGTTTCCAGAACCCTAGGAAGTAGCACTACCCAAGGGCTTAAGAACACAGAGAGAACTATTATGGGCTTAGGGAGAAACCTGGTTCTGCTAGAGTAATTCCCCAGACCCCGGCTAAGACTCCTAGCAATAGTGGAAAGGATACCTGAACTAGCCTACCCCTATAATCAGATTGGTGAATACCCCAACTGTCATCCTAGAGCCTTCATCCAGTAATTGATGGAACCAGATGCAGACATACACAACCAAGAACCAGGCTGAGCTCCGTGAATCCAGTCAAAGAGAGGGAGGATGGAATATATGAGCAAGGTGGGTCAAGACCATGGTGGAGAAATCTACAGAGACAGATGAACCAAGCTCATGGAAACTCATAACCTCTACACCTACAATGGTGGAGACTCCAGAGGATCGAACTAGGCCCTCCTTATGTGGGAGACAGTTGTGAAGCTTGGGCTATCAGAGGGGCCCCTGGCAGTAGGGGCCCTTCATGTTACAAACCTGGTACATGAGTTATTGTGCTGGAGCCCACTTCCTATGGTGGGATGCTCTGCTCAGTCTTAATGCATGGGAGAGGGGCCTGGACTTGCTCCAACCTATTGTGCCAGACTTTGTTGACTCCTCATGGGAGCCCTTACCCGTGAGGAGGAGTGCACTGGGGGTGGGCTGACAGGGAGGCAAGGGGGTTGGGAGGAGTGTGGGAGGAAGAACTGAGGTTGGAATGTAAAATGAAATTAAAAGATAAAAATTATTTTATGTAAAAAGAACATTTAATCTACCGTAGAGAGTGTTAAAAGATCTCATTGTTTAAAAAAAAAAAAAAAAAAAGACACTTTAAAGGGAGTAAGTTGTGGCAGTAATTGCATGGTCATGGGGTTACTTGGTCCTGTTTCATTCAGCAACATATAAAAACGGCAATAGCAGTTTCTCCATGAGCTCCTGAGACACCAATCATACATATGGTTTGCTGTCCCTAATAGGTAGAATGTAGAGTTCTGGGAATAGAGGTTGCAGTGCAGTGGCCTTGATTACTTGTCCTCTCAGGAACCTATCAGAAAAAATTTTCACTTTCCATCCCTATAACTCTGCATTCTTCATGTTCAAAAATCTTGGCTCCAAGAAATAAGATGCTTTGCCTGGTACACAGCAAGAATCCCCCCTCAATTTCAAGTTTCATTTGCTGCCCGGTCACTTTGGGCTTTCTACGCCAAGAAATCAGCAGGTGTGGAAGGAAGTTTCAGGCCTGAAGGAGAAATTGAACCCCAATCATCTGGAGGAAATAGGACTATTGGTACAGAGGGAGAAATATATTCGACCTTAGGAAATTTGCAGGAGCCAGAGTTCAGAAAGGAAAGAGTGTCCAAGAGCTAAACTCCCTAGGACATAACAACCTGGGCCATGTCACTTAGGATCTTTGCCATGCCTAACAGACTTGGGAGCTAAAGTTGGGTAGGGTGGTCTATACACAGCAGGCTTAGGCAGGGCCCTCACCATATTTGTGCGCATACATTTAGTTTTTATTTTTTGAAATTTAACTATATCTCAAAGTACTGTCTTCACATTTTGTCACATAGTTACCTGATTACATTGTGACATCACATAATATTTTCAGTTGATATGGCATAGAGTTTTTAAAATGATTCCTCTGTCATAGAATAGTGTCATTTATTTTTGTTGTAGGGACTATCTTAGGAGGAATTAATATTTATTGAAGAAAGTCAGCTTCTCCAGTGAATTAACTCCTTACATAAATGCTAAGCTGCAGGTTGAGCAAACAGAATGGCATGGGCATCTTTAGGGACAATTTTTGGGGCTTCTGTTATTTATTATTAAGCTGTTTTGAAAACCTAACCCTAACCATTTATAGCAATAGATCAAGGTGACTTTGACATGGTCTTCTCTCAGTACTAGATGTGATCACTGTAGAAAGTCCTGGTGGTTAAATAATGTAGATGACTGCCTTATTATTGTATTTTGCCTTGTATTTCTTTCTGAAATTTTCATTTGTTTTTTTTTTGTTGATTCTTGAGAATTTCATACAGCTGTGTAATGAAATATGATCATATTTAGTCCCCACTTTGCACCTCCAGCTCCCTCCATATCCCTCTCAACAGGTCCTCCCTCAACTTCATGTTTTAAAACTTTTGTAAAATCACTAAATCCAGTTGTTGCTCCCCATTTGTGTATGGACCAACCAAAGGAGCATGGGTTTCCTGCCAGTGGCCACGCCCTATAAAAGGAATGATTCCCCTCAGCAACTATCACCTCCACTTACTAGCTCCTCAGTGAAGGACTGTCAAGATCTGACTGGGGTAACAGAATGAAGAAATGATGGACATAATGTACAGAAAAGGGATTGAATGGGCTGTTTGTTGTGATGGAGAAGCAGTGGCAGCCAGAAGCACAGCCTGTTTATTATATACAGATGAATGTGGAGGCAAATGAATATGCAACTGATGAAGGGTGTGGGGTCTGTACACAGGGTCTCTGTAGGGGAGCAGTATCAGGATGCAATCACTAGGAGGAATGTGGTCCATACTTTCTGCACGCCTTGTCAACATCAGCACTTGGACCAGGGAAAAGCCTTTCCATTCCTGTTAGCTTGAGACGTTAGCATCCTTGACATTGCCGTGCCCATGCCAACAATACATCCACTCAAGACTTTATCCACTCCCCACAAGGGACAGGGCCTGGAGATCAAGTGCCATATGGATGATGGAATTTTGTCTAGCTTGATCTTGGGAAGACCCTGTGCAGGTAACCACAGCTATTGTGAGTTCATGAGTGCGATAGCTAAGCCACAGACAGAAGACAGAATTTTACAATGTTCTTCTCCATTCTCAGGCTTGTGCACTTTCTGCCTCTGCTTTTGTGATATTCCCCACACCTTAGCCATGTTGAGGGATGGCACTTGATAAGAGATGTCCTGTTTAAGGCTAAGCTCTCTTATTCTCAGCATTTTGACCAATTATGAGAAGCATCTGTTTTGTTGGGAGAACTGATGACTGCATTGAGATGAGCAGAAATTTTGAATGTAAAACATATTCTATCCCATGGTCTCCAAAACAAATTAAGAGAAATAGACTAGTTAACATCCATATCTGTCAGTCATTGTTCTGTTTCTGTGAAGAGACACCACGACCAAGGCAACTCTTAGGAAGCATTAAATTGGGTTTCAAAGGTTTAGCCCCAGAGCATGGTGGCACACAGGCTCTGGAACAGTGCCTGAGAGCTACATTTTTATCCATAGGATAAGAGAGTGAGAGAGAGAGAGGAGAGAGAGAGAGAGAGAGAGAGAGAGAGAGAGAGAGAGAGAGAGAGAGAGAGAGAGAGAGAGGTTTCATTGGCTTTTGAAACCTCAGGCCACCCTCCATGATACACTTCCTCCAACAAGGCCACACCTCCTAATCCTTCTAATCCTATCGTAAAGTTCCACTCCCAGTGGTGACTAAGCATTCAAATATAAGAGACTATGGAGACATTCTTGTTTAAACCACCACAGTATCTGATGATATTAGCAGACATTTTATAGATAATGGTTGTTTTAACCTGCACAGAGTTAGATTGTCGAGGCCCATAAAGATGGGTCTGTTTCAACTTGGCTCAAGGTCAGAGAGTTAAAAAGCTCTCCTTAGTAAGTCATAAGACCTAAAGGTCCAAGGTGTGGCTGCAGTAGGATGCTTGATCTTGGCCTTGGGTGTCTTATCTAAATAATAAGACTTGGTCTGAGGTGTGTGTTGTTACTCTTGACCCTCAAGGCCAGATAATGAGAAATTAAGTCTAAAGTGTGGTTACTAAATGCTTGGAGAATTAAGGAAGAAAGACTGTTTCATGTACACGACACCATGTTCCTCTTTTTGGTTAAGTATTTAAGATTGGTGAAGAGTAAACTTGGTGTGTTCACTATCTACCGGACTGTCCTCTGGACTCTATCCTGTGTCTCTGTCTTTTTCTTAGCTGCTGTTTCTCACTCCACACTCCCCCTCTCAGGTACAAACCAGGCAAGTCAGCTGGATCCAACTGAAGGCCCACAAAGATGGGTTACCACAATTGTTGAATTTTCTTTAATTTGTCAACAAACAATATGAAGAAAGTAAGCTAAATTCTGGAAATATAAAGATGAATATCTGTGCCTTTCCCACAGGGGTGGTCATAATTTAATGATGGAGAGAGCCACTAACTAGAGCTGCTTAACTACAATTGAAATGTAATGAGAAGACCAGACCATAACCAATAATGGCTTATAAATCATGTGTTTTAGAGTTGTAGAATATTAAAAATATCTTGCATTGAATTGAAGCAAAATTAACAATCAACTAGTAGCTTAAAATTCAAAAGTATCTGCTTTTTCAAGGAGTCAGGATTGAGTTCCCAGCACCTTCACTGTAGATTAAAACCACTCTTAATTCCAATTCCAGGTAATCCAACAGCTTCCTCTGGCCTCTTGTTGGCACCAGGGATGCATTTGGTGCACATATATATGTATAGGCTAAACACTCACATGAAAAATAAAATAATAAATCTTTACCAAAATAAAGAAGAGGCAGCAAGGCATGGTACCTCATGCCTGTAATCCCAGCATTCTGGAGGCTGAGGCAGGAGAATTGCAAATTTGAAGTAAGCCTAGGCTACATACAACCCAGGCTATATAGCATTTGATTCAAGTGGCGCACATCTGTGATCTCAGCACTCAGGAGGACTATATCAACTATTATGTAAAATGAGTACATAGTAATAATTTATATATATACATATATAAATTCAGAAATGCAAAACAAATATCCCACTTAGGAAAACAGTCAAAACATAAAAGACCTGGGTAGGAAGTTAACAAAAGATACATGATGCTTTGCTAAAGAAAAGTTTAGAACACCAGAGAGCAACACAAAAGATAATTTGAACAAAATTAATTCGAACAAATGGAAAGTCAAAGATCATCTTTGAGAGCATGATGATTCTGAATCAAATTAACCTTGCATTTAATTCAATAATTCCAGCAAAATACTACTAAAAAGTGAACCTAGAGCTGTGCAGGAAACTAAGCAAGAGTGACCAGGAAAATCACAAAGCAAACAATTGAGCCCTAGCTGTACAATATATTAAAAACAACATATTGTAAGATTATATGGGCTAGGGATGTAGCTCAGCCAGTAGACTGCTTGTTTAACATGAGTAAAGCCTGGTCTTCGAGTCCTAGTGTCTCATAAACTGGTTTGCCATAATGCTGGACACCTGTATTCCTAGCACTGAGGAGGTGGAGTCAGGAGGATCAAAAGGTCTGTCACCTGTGCATGGTGAATTTGAGGCCATCATGGGTTACATGGCATCATATAAAAGGAGGTGTGGGGAAAACAAGATATTACTATTCCAAGGGATTGTCATTGTTATTACTTGTTTATTTTGTAGTACTGGGAATCGAATTCACAGCCTTACACATCATAGGCAAGAACTTTACCTCTGAGCATAACCTCATCCTCAAGGCTACAATTTTTAGCACAATGCTATATATTAATAGCAGAGTAATGAATAAATCATTAGATAGAGCATTCTGGGCTTAGACCCAAGTACATATGGATTTTTTCATATAACAAAATTGGCAGAGTGATATAGCCATTTAAATACAGTTAGGAGGATAGTGGTAAGCCACTCACATCCTGTCCAAGGCAAAGGCTCTGACCCTCTGCTACCAGCCATGTTGTTGGCCGTAAACTCCCGACTTAACCCCATCTGAGGGATGGCTGTCAGCCAGAGAGATGAGCCACCCAAATTTATACCCATAAGGCAGGTCACATCCAGTGAGTAGCTGGTGCAGCAATCGTGAAGTACTCATCTTTTTGTGACTGGCACAAAATTCACAACTTGAAATTTTATTATAGTTGACCAGAACTTTAAATGTAAATACTTAAATATTAAAACTATGTTCAACTTTACTTGTAATAAGAAAAATGATGAGTATTATAAAATACAAAATATTATAAAAATATTCATGGCACACTGAAATGATAATTTTCCCCTATTGGCTTAAACTTTTCAAAAAGTTTGGTTTTTAAAACTGGTTTCAAAAACCAGTGAGGGATTGAGAAAGCACCTGTGTATTTGTATTTAGATAGATAGATCTTATCTATCTAAATTACAGAGTCTGTAATTCTGTAATTAATAAAAAGAAAAGCACATGCCTTTGATCCTCACTTCTATTCCCAGGAATTTATTCAGAAGATGCACTGTACTCTCAGTACATTATAAGGTTATTTATTGCAATGATAGTTCTTATAAAACTAAAATTTTTGTCAGGTGGTGGTGGCGAACGCCTTTAATCCCAGCACTGGGGAGGCAGAGGCAGGCTGATCTCTGTGAGTTTGAGATCAGCCTGGTCTACAGAGCTAGTTCCAGGACAACCTCCAAAGTCACAGAGCAACCCTGTCTTGAAAAAGCAAAAAAAAAGGGGGGGGAAATGGAAAAATAAAATTTTGAGACAATCTGAAAGTCTATCAACAGAGAAGTCTTTAAAACTTTTTTAAATGGAAAACTAATTTAGACTGAGGGTTTGTGGAGACTTCCACACGCTTTGAGTAGTCCCTGAGTGTCTCTAGCAATTTCAGGCTATTTGAGTAAATATTTGAGTAAATTGGTGGAGTTAGGGATCTGAAAATTGCTGGTAAAAGGTGCTTGCCGCCAAGCCTTGAGCCCTGAGTTTGAAGTTCACACAGTGAAGGGAGAGAGCTACTCCTGCAAGCTGTCCTCTGACATCTGTTATGGCATATGTAGTCCCCACCTTGAATAAATAAATGTAATATTTTAAAAGGCATGTAAATAGCCAAGAATATGAGTGAATGTTCAATGTCAGTAATCATACGTGAAAAAAACTGCAAGCCAAAATGACTATGAGCTGTCACCTGTAGATGAATCTCAAAGCCATCATGCTCAGTGACAGATGTCAGACACCTGACAACTTATAGTCATTGATTCTGTTCACATGGAATGCTTAGCTGGCCATGCTACTGAGACAGCACCAGGCCAGTGTGCCCTGTGCTGGAGGGTGGGAGGAGGAGGAGAGAACAGCACATGTGCATGAGAGCTCTTGGAGAAGGAATGTGGATATTTCTCAGAGCAGTTTCCTGCTGATGGCTGCACAATTTGCTAATCACTTAACTGAATGCAAATAGGTGATTATACAGCATGCAAAATGCCTCAAGAAACCCATCTTCAAGCTAAGCATGGTGACACATACCTAAAATCCCAGTACACCAGAGGTAGGGATAAGATTAGAGTTAGAGGTCATCCTTGGCTAGATAGTTCGAGGCCAGCCTGGTGAACGTATGAGTCTGTCTCAGTATCTAAACCAAACAAACAGAAACGTGATTTTTATAAAAGTCTTAGTGGGAGATGATGTCCACTCTTGTGGTTTGCAAGGCTCAGTTGGTGGCCTCTTCCTTGGGTTCCCACTTTAAGTCTATGCTTGTCAGCTAGAATCAGCTGCAGCAAAGACTGATCCACCCAGAGAAAAGATTAGAAAAAAGATAGGCCTTCTTGGGAACCTAGAATGACATAGACTCTTGCACTTCAGAAAGCAAAACAGGAAATGAGAGCATGAGCACAGGGTGGCTTGAAGCTCTCTGTAGTTGCAGCTAACAGGGACCCAGGGTATGCTTAATGCTAGCCCAGAGGGAGGAGTCTAAACCCAGGCTGAGGTCTAAGAGTCAATCTCATGGCCTAGTTCAGATGAACAAGGAATCAGGATCATGGTTATTTCTTGGAGTTGGTAAAATTTAGAGTTAGTGCTCTTTCTAGTGGCCAGGAAGGGAGGTGGAGGGCAGGTAAGGCTGGGGCTAGTCATGAGGTGGCAGATAACGCCACCCTGGATAGCACTCTCCACCAGGTCTGTAAAGAAAGGGTGGGGCAGGAGATAGCTCTGAGATAGTGCCTAGTTCAATAATTTCATCATTCTTTGGCTGACTCTCAGCGGTGAGTCATGCTAAGAATCTGAGATTGTATTAGGCCTTGGAACTGACAAGGATATACGTGGATATATATGTGAGTGAGTGTGTGTGTGTGTGTGTGTGTGTGTGTGTGGAGAGAGGGAGAGAGACTCAAAGGTAAATTAGGACAAATGTTAAGGAGAACAGAAAGGCAGAGGACAAACACTAAATGACTTTGGACTGCAATCTCACACTTCCTTAATACACACACATTCTTCCTTGTAGAAAGTTGCACAGCCTCTTAGAGCTTCGTTTTCTTCATTGCTGAAAAGATAGTATACAGGTTATTTCCCTCCCTGCCCCCCTCCCTTCTTTCCTTCTTTCTCTATACAAGCCAGGATCATCTGGGAAGAGAGAAGCTCGGTTTAGACACACCCCCCCCATCAGATAGGCCCGTAGGCAAGTGTGTGGGGCATTTTCTTGATTGGTGGCTGAGGTGGGAGAGTCCAGCCCACTGTGGGTGGTGCCATCCCCTTGAAAGGGGGCCTTGAGCTTCATAAGGAAGGTAACTAAGCTAGCCAAAGGGGAGCTAGACAGTAAACAGCAATCCTTCATGGCCTCTGCTTCTGTTCCTGCGTCTAGGTTTGTGCTCAAGAGTTCTACTTAAGAGTTTCTACTTGGAGTTACAGAGTTCGTTCTCTGACTTCCTCTCATGGTAGATTGTGATTGGGATGTCATAAGTCTTCCCCAGCTTGCTTTTGGTCGTGATGGTGTTTTTTTTTTTTTTTTTTTTTTTTTATCACAGCAATAGAAGGCAAACTAGGACTGAGAGACAGAGTGACTTCGACTCAGAATTCTTGTGCTAACAGAAGACTATAAAGAATCTAAGTAGTTACGACTCCCAGGCACCTAGCAGGCTTGATAAATGGTAGGCATCCCATTGTTGATATTGTCTCGTGTTACATTAAAAGTGGTGCAGTTGGGCCGTGGGAAAACATTAGTTTATTTGCCTCTTTTGTAAGTGGCAAATAACGGCCAGCCCACACTTCCAGGTAATGTTACCATTCCTCACCAATGCTCTGATAAACTGGTCCCAAAGGGCATGATTTTTAACTGGAAAGCAGTCGAAATGATAGGGGCCGGGGAAGAAGAGCAGGGCATTTTTAGTATACTATACTGTAAAGACACATCCGTTCTCCACATTGAAGAAGCTGTGTGCCAGTCCGTGTGATATCAGTGACTAGTTTTGCTGAGTTAGCCTTCTTTCTACAGCACAGATGCCCTCGGAAGAATACCAGTTGATAGCAGCACTAGCTAGACTCAGCGTTTCAAAATGTGTTTGAGTGGCTGGCTGCAGAGATAGTTGAATGGCCAAGAGAACATACTGCTCTTGCAGAGACCCAGGTTGGGTTCCCACCTCCCATCTGATGACTAACAACTGTCCACAGCTCCACTTTGAGGAATCCAACACCCTCTCCCGGCATCTACCAGCACCTCCGAACATGAAGTAAACATCTATTCATGCAGGCAAACACCCATGCACATAAAGCAATTTTAAACAGCCTTTTTAAAAAAGGCAACGCGGAGTCTACACATCCAGAGAAGATAACAGCCCAAAGAATGACAAAGGGGGCATCACAAGTTTCAGAAATGTGACTGACCGTCTGGCCAGAGGGGCAAGATGATTGACACCTTTAACTTCTCCTACCCCCTTCTATAAAGCATGCTGCCTGGGGATGAGATGTAAGGCAGCTTTTCGCACCATGTTAATCTACTGCTTTCTCCCTTTTCTGTAAAGCACAACTTAGGGATTTGGTTATTTCTCTGCCTTTGGCCTGTTTGGCGAAGGCCCAGGAGTCCATTTACACAAAGCCTCAGTGTTTCTCACCCTGGCTCTCACACTCCGAAGCCAGGCCGAATAAAAGCATCTTGGAGCCCACAACAATCATCTACAGAGGGGACAGAGGTGGTTTTTACTCTGTGTGAGGATGACTTAGTGTGTCTCTTTGTGCTGCCAGATTCTCAGTCAGAAGGCCGCAGACTGGCTCCTTGCCTTGAGCCTTAAACACTGCCAATAACCCATTTTAATCCCTTTAATATTCCTCATAGCAGCTACAGGAACAGTGACAATTTTGTAGGAGAGGTCAATTTTTTTGAACCTAGAATATGCACAGATAAATTAGGTGCCTATTCATCACTGGGCATGTTAATCTGTGTTTGTGATACAAAGCCTAGTATACATGCATTATTTAAAGTGTCCTGTGGTTTCAACTTTGGTAAGATTTGTGAGATGGGAGATGTGCTCACACTTGAATTAAATTTGAAAATGTGGTCATCATCTATCAAATAAACTTTAATCCTTACAGCCACTGTTTACTGTTTTTACAGGCAAATATGCTTTATCCCTCAAGGGCATACCAGGGGTACTAAATTGTGCCTTTTTCAGCCAGAAAATTTTGTTTTTTTAGGGAGTTCTACTTTTATTTTTTTTTTTTTTTTTTATTGACTCAGGAGCCAAACATGGCAGCATTTGGTCAGTTATGAAGGCACCTCATTGAAAAATACATCACAGTGTTGGTGGGTGATCCCAGTCAAAGGATTTGAGGACGAGAAGGACAATCTTTGGATGCTTTAGCTTAAGACATTTTAAGTTTTGTTTCCCCATTGATTGTTGAGGACTGAACCCAGCAGGGCCTTGTAATGCTAGGCACACATGTGCCACTGAACTACATTCCTAGGCCTTGTTCACTTACTGACAAGGGTCCCATGAATGAACAAAGGCAAAGTTGTCAGGACTAGTGTGTGCTGGGTGGCTGCTGAAGGCTTTGCAGGCCTGTAAGTGATAGGAAGTGTGGGATCTGTGTCCCCTTGCTCCCTCAATTCCAGTAAAAATGATTTGCTGAGCCACCCCCGATGAGGTCACATCCCGGCCTCCTCTATATGCGCAGATGACATGGGGAGCCACCAGCAACAGTCCACATCCCAGCACCCACACAGGGTACCCAGGCCCAGTTGACGGCTGCATTCTTGGTCTGGTGATCCATGAGCTTCTTACAGAGCAGCTGAGGTCTCTTGGAGCATTAGCTTTGTGGTCCAGAGTAAATGGAAGCTTGATTGCTTTAAAAATACTGTAGCTCTTCATTTACATCAATGCCCTCCTGTCACAGTTTTTTAAAAATTAATTGTTCCCCTTGCTTATACTTTACAAATTCCCATCCATGCGCAAACAACAACAACAAAACCTTTCTAATTATAACACTGCCACTGTTCCAAATGCTTGTCTTGAGCCCTTCACACCTCCCTCACCATCCTTCCTTTTCATGACCACCCTTTTCCCTTCTACCCAGCACCTAAGAGCAGGTATCACGCAGCGGGGAGATGAGCAGGGTGCAGTCTCACCTGGCCTTCTTTTACTAGGATGTGGCTTTGGAGAAGGCTGCTAAGATGCTCGCAAACATGACATCAGGGGTCTGGCATGCATCGATAGCAGAGTGAACCCCCTGTTTCCTGTAGTACTCCACGAGAGGGCGGTCTGCGTGTGGTAGGCCTCCAGGTGGATCTTCAAGGCCTTCTCGTTGTCATCTGATCTGCAAATCAGGGGCTCTCCAGTGATATAATCTTTCATGGGCTCCTTTGGAGGGTTGAACTCCTCATGGTAGGACCGGCCACTATTGGGGTGAATCAACCTTCCAGTGATCCTCCGGATCAGCAAGGAGTCTGGAATGCTGAACTCAATCACCAAATCAAGCTTCTCTCTCCTCTTCTCCATGAGGTCATCAAGCATTTCAGCCTGCCTCACAGTCCGAGGGAAGCCATCTAGAAGAAAGCCATTTTTGTATGAAGGACTCTCCAAATTCTTCTCAATGAGCTCCACAACCATTTCATCACTCACCAGTTTCCCAGCATCCATCGTCACCTTCAGCTTTTTTCCCAACTCAGAACTTGAAGCTACCATGTCTCTCAGAATGTCCCCAGTGGCCAAATGGCTGACACAGAAGTATTCAGCCAATCTGGGTGCCTGGGACCCCTTGCCAGCCCCTGGCGGCCTCAGCAACACAGCCTGGATACCCTTCTGACTCTCGGGTTCGGGAGCCAGCGCGTTGGGAACCATGTCTGCCCTACGTAGTTCTACTTGTAAGGATGGAGCTTGAAATGCCTCAGAAATATCAGCTCTACAATGTGGAAACAAAGCCCAGCTCTCAACCCCTGGGAAAATTTTATGGTTTTCCCAACATGTTAAAGATAAACCCCCTTTGTGCTTAAATTAGCCTGCATTGGCATCTGTTGGTGACACTAAAAAAGCTGATTGGTAGAAATTTCTAGTGGTCCAGCTCTGTCTGAAAGATGTGCAAGTCTTCACTGTTTCTGCTCATCCTGAGTTGAGTATCAAAACGCTCATGGGTGATTAAATGGGTGATTAAAGTCTCTTATGAATAACTACCACTGGCATGATTGTATATTTAAACATGAAGCTAGAACATTTGCTTTTTTCCTTCATTATTCTGCTTTATTTCAAAATAGATGCTAAGGTATATATAAATTCCTTGAGGTGATTGTGAAGTTATTGGTCCTGTCTGTCTTTATTTCTTTTGCTGGGGATTGATCCAGGGTCTTGTATGTGCTAAGCAAATGATCTACCACTGAGCTTTGTGAACTTAGCCACAATGATTGCTTTTTAAGGCAAAATTTTCTAATAGAAATATTATAGTACCAGCCAGGCAGTGGGGGTGCACGTCTTTAATCCCAGCACTCGGGAGGCAGAGGTAGGCTGATCTCTGAGTTTGAGGCCAGCCTGGTCTACAGAGCAAGTTCTAGGAGAGCCAGGGCTGTGCAGAGTAACTGTGAGAAAGAAAGAAAAAAAGAAAGAAAAGAAAAAAAAAAGAGGGTGAAGAGAGGGAGGGAGGAAGGGAAGGAGGGGGGAGGGAGGGAGAACCATGATCATGGTATGTTATGAGCACTTTCCCACCAGTCTGGTCCCATAGCTGCATCAGAGACACTGTAATGATTATGAAATTGTTGGCCGGTTACTAGTGTTTCTTATTGGCTAGCTCTGTCTAACTTATTAACTCATAATTACCAATATATGTAATTCTACATCGTCTACCAAGAACATGCAGGATTCATGTGCCCTTTCCTCCTGAGACCACATCGTGATCCTGCCCTATGTTTCCCAGAATCTCCCACTTCTCCTAGTCCCTGCTATCTTGCTTCCCTATTGGCCAATAGTGCTTTATTCGTTAACCAATAAGATAAACATATTTACAGAATGACATCTCCCATTATTTCCTCTTTTTGGTCTACTTAAAAAGAAGGGTTTTAACTTTAACATAGTAAAATATATAACAAAACAGTTATCAAGTAAGAACTATATTTAACAATATTTAGTCCATTAACATTTAGCAACAAAGAAAATATTCCATCATCTATCTTACCTTTGTGAGTCTAAAGTCTTATATGTAACTTATCTTTAATCCTAACTAAGAAAAACTATAGCCATGACTAGCTGTCTTCAACTCCATCAAATACCATAAAAGGATAATATATAAACTCTAGAATTGACAGAGACAATTTGCTGCCTGGTAAGTTACCCAAAGTTCTTCTGTAATGTTCTGTCTTTAGCCCATAGACCATAGTGTGTCTTATAGATTCCTCATCAAAGCAGCAAACTTTAAATTGTCTGCCTGTATTGGCAGTTTGTCAGTCACTTTTCTCTGTGTCCTCTAGTCTGTCTGTCAGACTCTTCCATGAAGCAGAAACCCTGTAGCAATGTCCATCTTGTCCCAGCAGTCACTTTCCTGTGGGTCCTCTATGTCCATTTTATACAGCATAAAGTCAAACAGTCTAGAAAAGAGCAGATTCTTGATCAAATGGCCAGTCTTACCATATTGGGAGTAAACTCCATAACAAGTTTCTTTGACATCCATCTTCCTTCGTGACCCAGGTCACCAGGAGCAGTTATGTCTCACTGCCAAGAAAAACCCTAAACCATTTTAAATGCCATATTCTGAAGGTCTTTGAAAGGTCTAAAGAGTGCCTATCCATTTGAAATATATCTCTATATATCTAGAAAAATCTAACTAACCTAAGTTTTGACTATTATAGGTAACTGTCTATAATTTGTACTTAATTACACATTACATTTTTGAATGAGCTATGCAAACACAATACCTAAACAAGAGGGGAAATATACATATAACAAAATTGACCTTAAATTTGTATCAATAAATGAAAATCCATACCAATGCAAAGTATTCATTCCTCTATAATTCTCCCTGTTTTCTTTAGATGGAACTTGGCTGAAATCATTAACCGTTTATAACCAACCCCATTTAAATGAAAAGAAACATTTAAAAACAATATTTGGGAATTTGGGCTTAATGAAAGAGGTGCTCTTTCTGAAAATATACATGGTCTTGGCTTTCTAGGAAGGAAGATGATGTAAAATTACAAAATTCTTACTAAAACATATCGTCATTGGCATAGAGTTTGACAGATATCCCTCTCAAGCTGCAAGAGACAGCAGGAAAAGTCATCTGTTCCAGAAATCAGTCTACAAGCTTGTCACTGTTTCTTAGCCACTATCTCTCTATTTTGTAAAGCCCCCCATTTTGGTTGAACAATACCAGTTCCCAAAATGAATCTAATTTTGTTTCCAGAACTAAAACAACTAGACTCTTGCCTTCCCCTGGTAATGGCCAGTCAAAAAAGATGTTTCTCTCTCACCTGATATTCATTCACTCACTGATCCTTCATTATCCTTGGACCAAAAAAGGGAAGCTTTTCAATCCCTGCCTCCTTGTTTCCCCATAAGCCAGTGGTTCTCAATGTCCCTAATGCTACATTCTTTAATATAGTTTCTCATGTTGTGGTGACCCCATGAAATTAATCTTGTTGATACTTTTTGGTATTGTTGCTATAATTTTGATATTGTATGAACAGTAATGCAAATATCAAACATGTAAGATATCTGAAATGTGACCCCTATGAAAGGGTCATTTGACCCCAGAGGGGTCACCATCCACAGGTTGAGAATTGTTGCTGCTGTAAGCAGATGACTAGGTCTCTGGGTTTTTGAAGTAGAGATCTCCCCTTGCAGGATTTTTTCCCCCTAATTAAACCTGTGCTACTATAGAGTCACTCCCTTACTTGTCTGTGTTTTTTTTAAATCTACTTTACACTGAGTTATGAATGAGGTGGAAAGTGGGCATGGGGGTTGCTCTCACAAAGGACTGTTTTGTTTTGTTTTGTTTTGTTTTGTTTTGTTTTGGCTTTTTCGAGACAGGGTTTCTCTGTGGCTTTGGAGGCTGTCCTGGAACTAGCTCTGTAGACCAGGCTGGTCTCGAACTCACAGACATCCTCCTGCTTCTGCTTCCCAAGGGCTGGGATGCATGTGTCACCAATGCCTGGCTCACAAAGGATTTTTATACATTTATACATTTTATACATTTTATACATCAAAAAATATAAGTAATATTGCCATTCTTAACAAATTTGTAACTTAAATTTGTTCTTTATATCATTCCTCTTTAACTGAAGGTCACTCTATTCAATCTACATTATATTTTAATTATAATTTAATTATGAATAATGCTGGAAGTTGGTTCTCTTCTCCCACCTCTGGGTCCAAGGGATGGAACTCAGGGCATGAGGTTTGGTGAAAGGAACTTTAGCCAATTAGCCATCGCACCCATTGACTCTACTGTATTTTATTAAATAAGTGTGTGTGTGTGTGTGTGTGTGTGTGTGTGTTGAAACAGTCTTTGTTATATTAGGCTGGCCAAGCTCACTAACAAGCCATGAATGATGATGACCTTTGACTCCTGATCTTCCTGTCCCCACCTCCAGTGAGCTGGGATTACAGACCTGTGTCACCACACTCAGTTACTGGGTTGTGGGGTTGAATTGGGACTCCTGTGCACTAAGCAAGGACTCTAACAACTGAGACACATCCCTAACCCTCTGGGCCATTCTAGTGCCAGCTTTGAATTTCACACCAAGTGAGCCTTCTTCACACCTACCAGACTGATCTCTATTTCAAAGAGGGACTTTTAGAGAACAAGAAGAGGAAATATTCAGAGATGAAAATAACAGAAGAGAGAAACAGTTCGGGCAGATCTAAGGGTGGGGACCCTGAGGGCAAACAATTCTAATTCTCATCCATGGCCTGAAGTAAGGAAAGTTCCTGGTTCTGTCCTAGCCAGAGGCCAGAAATGCCATAGGAAACTAGTGTTTCCTGTTGTCTCTCTTAAATAAGTACCTTGCCTGGAGGCCATATGTGAGCCTGTGACTGAAACTCTAGTCCAGACATTAATCCCATCTGTGAACAGTTTTGGGACTACAGCTCTGGATTTTCATGGTGGGAATGGGATTTGTCTATTTCCCAATTGTGGCCCATCTCCTAAATTATCTTGTATTCTCCATTCTTGACAAGGGAACACTACCTACATGTTATAATTCATTGAGGCTAGATATCAAGGCTCTATTGTGGCCTATTAAGGGAAGGCTATTTTCTCCTCAAAAGAATGAAATCTCCTGGTCCTGGGAGCAGGGAGTCAGGACAATATGATCTGCCTCAAACATGACAGAACATCACAAAGTATTGGTCACTCCCTTAAGAGTTAGTCTATCTGGGTCTGCTAAGGAGATGAGCGGAACAGTAACTCTCTTAATGAAGTAGCATCGTTTCCTTCCCAGAAATCCCACTACTGGATAGCCTTTACAGAGCATCTATCCGGGACAGCACCATGGAGCCTCTACCTGCATCCTGCCCACTTTTCTGAGAAAAGCATGAATTTTCCTTCTCTCTCTCTCTTTTCCAGATGCTGGTCCAGCCACGCATGCTCTTCCAGATGCCTATTCTCCCCTAGCTCCTTCCACCATGTAGCTGCTTGCCAAACTGCACTGCCCAACAACCATCTTTTTTTCTTAGACCCTAACTCAAAAAGCAAATTCTCTCTCTTCTTCAGCTCCTGTTCTGGGAATCTGCTGGGATTTATAGTCTATCTGTCTTGGTTTTTTTTTTTTTTTCTTTCAAACTTTAATAAATTATCCTTGATATTTCTTTTGAGTTCATTACTGGATCCTTTTTAAAAATGAGATTCAAAGTTGGAAGGAAATAACCCCAGTTTGTAACTTAGGATACGCCGCAATGTCTAGCACTCCAGAGTGACCTGTAATAGGGACGGTGGTGAAGCATATGGCTATAAAGGGGCCATAATCAAAGCTTAGTGCTTAGGAGGCAGACGATGCTGGTACCAGGCAGCACATGGGAAATGTCAGCAATGCTTGAGCAACTGTAGCATAATAGTCACTTCTTCCTGTGGCCCTGTTTTCTATTTAAGCAATACAGCTTAATTTTTCTTCCTTTCTTTTGTAAGAAAAATACAAACTCGTGCTCCAATGACCTCAAATACTTGATTATAAAAAAAAAAATGAGTTCACGGTTCGATTCTTCAAAAGGAAATTTGAGGCTGGCAAGATGGTTCAATGGGTGAAGGTACTTGCTGCTGAGTCTAATGGCTTGAGTTTGATCTCTGTGGGGAGCCGCGAGCCAACGCCATTGCAGGACACCCCTACAGGATGCAGTAAACAACTCCATGTTAGGCAATGCCTCCTCAGACTGCATGTCCTGCACTTCCCGCATGCGCAGTAGTAACGGTGTCTCTGGCCAATCCTGAGGCCTCGGGTGTCTGCAGTTCGGCTGTGACCAATCAGGGTACGACCCGTGTCCTTTTTCCCTATATAAGCAGTTGCATTTGGGTTTTCGGGGCCCCTTGCTTCCTGCTCTCCCTTCAACCAAGAGGCTCCAATAAAGCGTGATTTGAGAAGAATCCTCAAGGTGTGGTCGTTCTTCCTTGCTGGTCGAGGTGCATGCCGCAGATCTCTTCCTCACTTGGCAGAGAAATGAGTCTTGCAAGCTGTTCTCTGATCTTGGTGTGTGTACACACCCATACACAGGGACAATGAATAAACAATATGTAAGCGTAATAAAGAGGGGCTGGAGGAGTGGCTAGGCATTAAGAGCACATGTTGTTCTTACAGGGGGGGTCCACGTTTGGTTCCCAGAACCCACACTCAACGGCTCACAACCTCCTGTAACCCTGGTTCCAGGAGATACGACCCCTTCTCTAACCTCTGTGGGAAACTGCACTCACTGTCCCACACAGACACACATGCATGAATGCACATAATTAAAACGTTTACAGAAATTTGTGTTCTCACATTTTCCCAAGTAAACATTTGATGTATACATGCTAGGTTGTGTTTTCTTATCTATTTCTGCTATGACCCAAGCCTAGAAGTGCTTAGAATTCAATACAGTTTGGTGATTGATACAACAGAATAAAAAATAGAATCCTTGATTTTTAAGTGCCTTTAGAATCTCCCCCAGGCTACTTGGGTCTCTTGAACATGGTCAGTATTCTTTGCCAGGTTCATCATCTACCTTTCAATTTTACCCCTTGCTGTCCACATAGCATTTCTGGTTGTCTTTGGTAATTTGAATGTGAAATGCCCACCATAGGCTCAAGTGTTTGAAAGCGTGGTCTATATATTTATAGTACTTGTCCCAGTTATGTAAGGGTCTGAGAGATGCTGAAGGCCCCAAACTTGACTTGTTTGTAAAAACTAAGAGCGTTCATTAGGCAGGAACAACATGGGGGTCAACCATTTGTTGAAAATGGTGAATCAGGGAGGAGAGCCCAGACCCCTTTTAAGCATAGCTAGGGGAGTTCCAGGAACAGTTAGGTCATCTCAAACATAATTGGTTAAGCAGGCAGCAAGTATATTAGTGATAGGCTGAGGTTTTATTTTTCCCATCTATGGAGATATTTGGGAAAGTTCAGGCGTGTTTTGGGGGGGGGGGATTGCAGGAGCTGTCCTCTTTTGGTTACTGCCAAAAGATATCATGGGGGCTGGCTCAGGCAGGCCTTGTATGTGTTGTTCTTTCTTTCCCTCATCCCTGTTGTGATGGGTGTTGTTGACTTATGAACCATTGTTAGAAAAAAAAATAAAACTTGTTTGCTCTTTAAAAACTGAAACCTGGGGGCTGGAGAGATGGCTGAGTGGTTAAGAGCACTGCCTGTTTTTCCAGAGGTCCTAAGTTCAATTCCCAGCAACCATATGGTGGCTCACAACCATCTGTAATGAGATCTGGTGCCCTCTTCTGGCCTGCGGGCACACATGCAGAGAGAACATGGTTTAACATAATAAATAAATAAATAAATATTTAAAACAAAACAAAAAACTGAAACCTGTTGGAAAATCGGGGTAGGAGGGTAAGGAGTTTAGCCCTCTCATCTTTGTCAATGACATTCATCTGAGAGAAAAACCTTAATTGAGGAATTACCTTCATCAGATTGGGGGAATTTTCTTGATTGTTCATTGATATAGAAGGGCAGAGCCCAATGTGGGTGTCAGCATCCCTAGGCTGGTGACCCTGGGCTGTATAAGAAAGCTAGCTGAGCACGAGTCTGAGAGTGAATGAGCCAGACAGAAAGCAAAGAAGTAGTGTTCTTCCATGGCTCCTGTCTCCAGGCTCCTGCCCTGAATTCCCTCTGTGTTAGTTAGACTGTGACCTGGAAGTATAAACCAAATAAACCCGTTCTTCCACGAGTCACTTTTGGTCAAAATATTTTATCACAGAAACAGAAGGGAAACTAAAAATGTGATGCTGTTCTGGAAGGTTGTGCAAGAAACAGAGCCTCCTGGAGACTGAATGAGTCACTTGAGGCAGACCTTGATGTGTAGCGGCCTCATCCCACTTCCTGTCTTCTTTTTGCTTCCTGACTGTGATACAATGTGGCCAAGTACCTCACACTCTTACCACCATGTCTTTCCCACCATGGTGGATATCTCCCAGCAAATAATTAAATTACTTCTGGTCAGTGTTTGTTAAAATTAAAACTAGTAATATACCTTTTCGCTCTAGGCATTTCTGCATTGCTGTTTAACAAACGCTTAGTGCACAGTTATGACCAGCCAGACAAAAATCACTGGCTCTGATTATACAGCAAGGCACAAAATAGCTCTCTGGTTTGTACCTTTTATCTCCCATCCATGAGGCAAGATAAACTTCAAACAAACATGCAAGCATAAAATAATTACATGTTAAGATGCTATAAAGGCAATGGAACAGCCAGGAAGCTATGGAAAGAGTGGAGGGAGGAGTTAAGCTGTGCTGGAGAAGGAAACAATCCTTAAGCATGTGACTAAAGAATGTACAGGAGTTAGGAATCCAAGGAGAGTGATATTAACAGTTCTGCAAGATGGCGTCTACAACCGCCCTTAGGTAGGCAGGAAGGAGCTTGATGGGGAATGTCCTTCTGTATATATGTTTGTCTTATTGGTTGATGAATAAAACACTGATTGGCCAGGCAGGAAGTGATGTAGCATGGCAGATACTGCCGCTAGCTAACCATAGAGGTCTGGAGGTTTGTACAGAGAAGTGATGTAGCTGGACAGAATCAGAATATAAGCAAGGACAAAGAGGAAATCACTCTCTTCTCTGCTGAGATGTAGCAGGGTAAGAAGATGCAGGCCTGGCATTCCCGGTAAGCCAAGACCACGTGGAAACACTTAGATTAATAGAAAAATGTGTTAATAGTTAAGTAAGAGCTAGCCAATAAGAAACCATAACCAATGGCCAACAGTTTCATAATTTATACAGCATTTCTGTGTGTTATTTGGGAGCTGACTTGGCTGTGGGACCAGGCTGGCGGGAAAGTACTTGTAACAGGAGCTAACCCAAGCAATCCAGGATAAGGAAGTGCAGGACAGACAAGGCCCCCTTTCAACCTGGCATACACTGGAGTCGTTTTAGAAAGGGAACGCTCACTTGAGAAAATGTCCCCACCAGAGAAGCCTGTGAGCATTTTCTTATTTAATGATTGATGTGAGAGGATCCATCCCATTGTGGGAGTTGCCACCCTGAGCCAATGGTCCTGAGTTGTATGAGAAAGAAGGATGAAGAAACCTGAGGAGCAAGCCAGTAATCAGCCCTCCTCCATGGTTTCTGCTTCATTTGTTTCTGCCCGGACTTCATTCACTGACGGACTATTCCTGGAAATACAAGTGAAATAAACACTTTCCTCTCCACGTTGCTTTTGTCCGTGTTGTTTTACTACAACAAAAGCCCCAACAAAGACACAGACTAAACCTTGAATTCCCTAAGCTAACACATTGTTTCTAGGAACTCCTCGCCTACAATCACTTTTCAGGTGACCTAGCTAGCATACCACAATTAAAACACCTTACATGTGATTTTTCTTAAAATGTTTAGAAATCACTTCTATCCACGTATCATCATGAAAGATTCAGTATCAGCTGTGTTTCCAATCCATTCATCGATTGGTGCTGATCTTGCCTTTAGAAGTCACCATTTTGCATTCTGAATTAGCATTTTCAAAAGCCAAAGATTTAATTACTATTTGTTAGATGTTTTAATTGTGGTAAGCGAGGTCACCTGAAAGTAATTGTAGGCAAGAAATTCCTCTAGAAAAAAAATTTTTTTTTCTAGAGGTATTTCAAACAGAAGGCTCCAACTTCCTGGAATATTCAGATAATCTGGCAAAGGATTCATTGGGTTAATGAGTGCATGGGACAGCAAGATAACCTGAACATATCAGAATGTGCCTCAGGGGCCTCTTACAGACCCCCCATGTCAAATTCGGTTTAATCATTCCCTGTTAGCATTGGGGAAACTCCTCCACAGAGCAATTAAGACACTTAATGCCTGCTGTGAAAAACCATACTGCTCTGGAATTATTTCTTTCAAAGCGCCAGAAATTCAGATTTGTATAAAAAATCTCACATTGTAATGTTAATACGAAAAATTCAGTGCACAAAATAAGCTGTTCCATAGGCGAAAGGGAAGACACGTAGATTTTTGTTGTTGTTGTTGTTGTTCTAGCAATTATTCCAAACTCATGTAGCAGCACTTGTTCATACAAAGGGTATGTAAAATGGTCGTAAATTCTGTCTTATGGTCACAGATGGCACAGTGGTTAAGAGTACTTGCTCTTCTAGCAGAGAATCCAAGTTTGGTTGCCAGTACCTACTCTGGGTGGCAACTCCAGCTCCAGAGGATCTGTCGCCCTCTTCTGGCTTCCACGGGCAGCCGCCATATTCACAAATAAAAACTAAATATTAAAATACCAAAACAACGATAACAACCCCCCCCAAAAACCCCAAAAACCCCACAACAAAAAGAGTCAGGCTTGAAGGCACAAGCCCTCAGTCCTAGCACTCTGGAGGCAGTAATGAGGAGGGCTACCGAGGGCAGCTGTGGGGAGCGCTCCAGGATCCCGGCGGCACCTCCCTTGAGCAGTGTGTCTCTGAATCTATAGGTGTGGCTGCTGGGCAGTCAAGTATGCCAGATGTCACTGGGGCCTCACAGAAGCTGGCTGCGGGGCGACAAAACAGGAGAGGTGTGGAGGTGGGCAGCTTCTGCGTGGGCTGTGAACGGGAAGTTCAAGTTTAGGGAGCAGAAGCAGGTTCTCAGGTGAACCAGGAAGTTGGGTGAGGTTCATGTGCGCCCTGGGAAATGTAGGGCCGGTCTTAAACCAAGCTTTCGGTTTTCACAGTTCTTTAGAAACCATAGCAGCAGTCGGAGCAATGTCTCCGGCAGTGGATCCAACCTTTTGGAGAAGGGACAGGTGTGATGGGGAACCGTGGACCAGCCTTTGTGAGCAAAGCTGTGGCAGTAAATGTAAAGGGAAAAGCAGAGTTCTCATGGTCCATCCAGTTCCTCCCCTCCCCTGCCTTCCCCAGCCCTGCCTTCCCTTCCCTTTCCTTCCCCTCCCCTGCTATCCCCTCCCCTGCCCTGCCTTCCCCTCCCCTGCTTTCCCCTACCCTCCCTTTTTTTCTCAAAGTCATATTTACAGCCCATGGCTTTTCTTTCTCTGTTTACCAAGAATTAAGTACAAAGATCCTATTAGCAGGAGAAAGGATTTTCTCGGAGGTAGAATAAGAACAGGGGTGAGGGGAGACACCGAGCTGAAAATTACCCACCCTCTCCTCCCCTCCACAAGGCCCCAGTGAGAGCAGTCTAAAACCAGGTAGACAACTTTCAGGCTTTGTGGAAAGCCTTCTTGCTGCCTAGGATGGCAAGATGATTAACTACTAGCAGGAGTAGAAGCAACTAACTTGAACCATAAAGGTGGCTCAGCTAGTAACGCACCTGCTGTTAAGCTTGGCAGCCTGAGTTGGATTCCCTCGGACCTATATGGCTGGAAGGAGAGATCTGATTATGCTGTGTTGTCTAATGATTCCCACACATGTGCTTTGGCACACACATGTGAACACAGAACACGCCTACAGTAAGTAAAATAAAAAATTTAAAATGTCATAAAGATGTAGTTTTAATTTTAATGTGGGTACATCAGTGAGTCCATATATGGGCACATGCACATGTATACAAGTGCCTAAAGGAACCAGAAGAGTCCCTCGGGAGCTAGAGCGCCAGGTAGGTTGTCAGCTGACTGACATGTGTGCTGGGACTGAATAAGGGTCAAACTCTTGTTTTGTTTTGTTTTTGTTTTTGTTTTTGTTTTTGTTTTTGTTTTTGTTTTTTTGAGACAGGGTTTCTCTGTAGCCTTGGAGCCTGTCCTGGAATTTGCTCTGTAGACCAGGCTGGCTTCAAACTCAGAGATCTGTCTGCCTCTGCCTCCCGAGTGCTGGGATTAGAGGCATGCTCCATGAATGCCCATGGAGGTGCAAACTCTTAAGCAGCCATCTCTCTGACCCTCATGCAAGAAAGCCTTTAAAGAAACGAGTTCATTTGTCAAAGTTAGGAGTTTGGTTAGGAGAGGGTGTTGATAAAGGCCGATCAAGACGGTCTCAAAGATGGTAGAGTACAACGCAGCAAGTCCTCTTGATGATCGTGGCAGTCATGTCCATATTCCAAGGGGAGAGGCCAGACTGAAGTACAGTCTCTTTGAAGACAGTGCAGTGAACCCCCGGCCATGTAAACATACACTAAAATGATCAGCATAGGAAAGGTTGTTAGTCGCTGCCATGGTTACTGGCTGTTGAGGAAGGGGAGCACAGATAAGCTTTAGACAGCTGAAAGTTAGGCAGCAGTGTTTCCAGACAAAGAGCATCATGTCAAGCAGGGCACATCTGTCAACAAAAGACAGAATTCTCAGACCTTCTTCAATGGCGTTACTCTTATTTATGAGGGATGTCTATGTATCTATCTGCCCCGCTCTGCCCTAAAGATTAGTGGGAAAAAGGAGTTTTCCTTGGCGTCCCTGGACCCTCTTCTTCAGCAAACCCTCGCTCATCAGTTGAGGATGGGCTTCAGAGGTCCTAATAGGGACTGAGAGTTTCCAAACACTAGAGGAAAATTGTGGATGGATATTTCTGTGGCACTGGCTTCCATAGTCCTTCTGTCTTTAGTTAGGCCAGCTGTAACACTGCTTGTAATAACCATGGGTTCCTCTTCATTCCACTTTACTTTCCATTTCTCATACAACTTCCTGTAAGCGGGGGTACGAAGGGAGGATTTCAGGGTGAATGACCAGAACCAAATTAGAATGTTCTAGCTAAAAATAACTAACTTTGAAAAACACGCGAGGTACTAAAGAGAGATGGCTCAGTGGTCAAGAGCTCTTTCTGTTGTTCCAGAAAACTGAGTTCTTAGCACCCACATTAGATGTTCAAAATTTCCTGCATACAACTCCAACTCCATGGAAGCCTTTTCAGAGACAAGCGTGACACTGGGACAGTAGCTGGGAGCTTTACATCCTGATTAACAGGAGGTAGATAGATAGATAGATAGATAGATAGATAGATAGATAGATACATACATACATACATACATACATAGATACATAGATAGATAGATACATAGATACATAGACACACAGATATACATACACATATATATAGATAGATACATAGATAGATAGATAGATAGATAGATAGATAGATAGATAGATACATACATACATACATACATACATACATACATACATAGAAAAGATAGATAGGGGGAGACTGGGCCTGTCATGGGCTTTTGAAACCTGAGTGACACACCTCCTCCAACAAAGACATATCTTCTGATTCTTTCCAAACAGTACGTAAACTAGGGACCAAGCATTCCAACATATGAGTCTATGGGGACTATTCTCTTTCAAACTACCACAGAAGGCATCCATTGTTAATTCACCAAACACTCTCAAAGGCCTATTCCTTGCCAGACACTGCTAAGCTTTCAGATGGAGAAACAGAGTAGACACAGCTCCCTGGGAGAGTTAGGTATATAAAAACTAATTGTGATGAAGTAAAAGAAACATTCTAGTTTAATTACTTCTACAGGAACATGTTGCTGCTGGCTCCCTTCAGCAAGCTAGGAGTTTTCTACTAGAACCCTTTCTCTTTATCCTATCCCCTCCCGCCGAGTGTGTAAGAGGGTCCATTGCACATATGTGCTATTGTATGTACAGAGCAGAGGTCAATCACTCAGTACCTTATTTAATTAAAGGAGGTTCTCATATGTCATGGCTAGTTTGGCTAGACGCCAAGCCACAAGCATCCTCTTGCCTTAGTCTTCCCAGATTACAGACATATGTCACAGTCAAGCTTTTGTGCATGCTTCTAGGATTGAACTTGGGTCTTCTTGTGAGGCAAGAACTTTGCTTCTTGAGCCATCTCTTTAGTCTCCCCTTTCTTCCCAACTTCTCCTGTTATCCAAAGGCTCTCAAGAGCATACAACGGTCTTGCTAAGAGAACACAGTGTTAGATGAGCTGGCAGCCTCTGTTGTCTCCATTCTAGAGAAACAAAATTTTCCAGTAGAACCGTGCAGCTCCTTAGTCCTCTGTGTGAGGGGGGTTAATTATGTTGTTGGTTTTTTTTTCTTGTGAATAGATGTTTCCTAAAGAACAAAAAGTCTGTTCAATTCCTAAGCTTTAAACACACTAGGCAGAAACATGTCAAATGCACAGAAAAGAGAGTAGGAGGGGGCAAGAAAGTTGTAGGAGGGTGAGGTTCTCACTTTCCTTTCACTTGTTCTTTAAACAAAGAAGCAAGCAAGCAAGCAAACACATTTGTGCATTTGGAAGGATGAAGAGCAAACCCCAGAGTAGTATATGAGCTCCAGAACTGGGTGGTGGGAACAATTCCCAGGGAGATGAGAAGGGTAAAGAGCAGGGCAATGCCCACAGCATCAATTCCCATAGTTTCTACCAGCTGTGTGCACACCCTTCCCCATCTACATTCACCAGTCACTTGATGACTTCAGGTCCATGTTATCTCCTCCCACAAGAATGAATCCAAACAAATAAATAAATGAATAAAAGAGTTAATTAAAATGGGGCTGTCAATCAACTAGAGAATGACCCTAAGGGAACTGTCTGTTTTAGAAATTCTAGAAGCCAGGCGGTGGTGGCGGTGGTGCACATATTTAATCCTAGCACTCAGGAGGCAAAGGCAGGCAGAACTCTGAGTTTGAAGCCAGCCACGTCTATAGAGCTAGTTCTAGGACAGTGAGGGCTACACACACACACTAAAACAAAAACAAAATAACCTGGTTTGAAAACCAACCCCCCCCCCCCCCAAAAAAAGAAGAAATAAAGAAAAAGAAACTTCAGAAAATAGTAGAAGGGCTAGACAGATGGCTCAAAAGTTAAGAGCACTGGCTTAATATTTTCCTAACCCAGAGGATACAGGTTTGATTCTCTGCCCCTTCCTGGTGGCTCAAAACTGTCTGTGAGTTTATCCTAGGGGATCTGATACTCCCCTCTAGCCTCTGATGGTGCCAGACACACATGTGATGTGTAGACTTACACATAACAAAACACACATACTCATAATATAAATTAAAAGAAAACAGGAGCCACCCTTCCTGAAAAAGTGTACAATGGCATATTTGTCTCTAGCCATTGGTAAATCTCACCTGTGAGTGTTTACCCTACATAATGGTCTAACCTCACCCTATGACCTAGTTGGCTTCCTACTGCTGTGACAAACACTATGACTAAAAGCAACTTGGGGAGGAAAGGGTGTCTTTCATCTTACAACTCCCAGAGCACAGTCTATCACTGAGGGAAGCTAGGACAAGAACTCAAGGCAAGAATCTGGAGGCAGAAACTGAAGCAGAGGCCATATAAGATGTTGCATGCCAACTGGCTTTTTCTCCATAGTTTATTCAATCTGCCTTTTTGTACAATCAAGGACCACATTCCTGGGGGTGGTACTACCTGCAGCGGGCTAGGCTGTCCAGCATCAACCGTTGATAAAGGATATACCAGACAGACTTGTTTTTAAGACAGAATCTCACCATGTAGCCTGGAGCTTGCTATGTAGACTGTAGACCAGGCTGGTCTTGAATTTATAGAAATATGCTTGCCTCAGCCTCCCAACTGCTGGGATTAAAATCATCCTCCACCATGCCAGACCTTCAAGGCTTATCTTACAGATGTAATTTCTCAATTGAGGTTACATCTTTCCAGGTGACTCTAGCTTGTGTCAAGTTGACAAAAACAAAACAAAACAAAACAAAAACTACCTAGAATACTCAGTGAAAATCCTTCCAAGCTTTGTTTGGCTGTCATCCACTCTTATCATCTGAGGGTCTGCCATATATTCTGTAATAAACTCGGACTTCTTTAGTACAGCATGCATGTCTTGTCTGAATTCTTTTGATGGACATCACAAGGATGTGGTAGACAAGTAGCAGCCAGAACAAGCCCCTGATCATGGTAAAGGGGTCTTACTATGCTGTACAGGCTTGTCTCAAACTCTTGGGCTCAGTGATTCTCCCAACTGGCTGAGACTGCAGGGGACTATACAGGCTTGTGCTACCAGGCCCAACTTTCTCATTTTAAAGAAATAAATAGCACTGTCGTACGTCAGATCTAACCAATGAGGGTGGCATGGAGGCATGATGGTGGACAAAGAATGATTATTTCAAAAGCCACCTCCCCAGACGCTAAAAGGCTCCCAGCCTTTTGTGTTCAGTTTTCTCATATCTTTGTCCTAAATTAGCACAGTGAAGCAGGTGGCTAGCTAGGCAGACACGGGCCAGGAAATAATTTCCACTGGGTTTGGTTTCTGATCAGAGATATGCTTTGGAGGCTCATCAAAGAATCCAGTGAATAACTGAGGGAAAGAAAGGGCATGTTAGACCCCTCACCTCCTAGAGACTTGTGCTTTGATCCTTGTGGCACACGAAATATAAAATTAAGAGTGACAGTAGTCTTTTTGGCCCTTTCTAAAATTGACCCATGGGAAGGCAGAAAGGATAAAATGGCCGAGTTTCTTTTCATGTAATAATCTTTTTCTACAGTTGAGTTGGAAGAATGTAGTGAGATGCTGGGAGGGAAGGACAGGGAGAAGTGGGGGAAGGGAGGCTATTTATCTATTTCACTACAGGGCAAGAGCAAATGATCAATGTGACTATGCTGTAGATTGTATTTCCCAGTGCCTCGAAGCATCCTTTCAGAGTCTGCTCTTGTTTGGTAAAATGTTCTGTACTGGAGCTCCTAAATACGCAAAGCTTTCAGACTTGTTATTCTTACAACTCAGCAAAAATATAATCTTCCTTTCTTTTCCACTGTCCCAGATATAGTTTTGAAACAAATTGTTAATGTTTCTCTTGACTCCTGTTGGTTTTGGAGAATTCATTGTCTCTTAAATAGCTTTTCCTCTGTAGAGGATGTAATCGCTATTCTAAATAAAAGCCTAAAGAAAGAGCATTTACTTGCCATTGTAAGCCTTTGGGGCACTATGTCCAATTTAAGCCACATACACATAACTTTTACCTCTTCCTCTCCCACATTTCCGTGTATGCAAAGATACTAACTTTTGTGTAATATTGTGGGCTAACTAATTCTGGCAGTGGACCTCCTACTTACAGGAAGATTTCACACATTCACGCACACACACACACACACACACACACACACACACACACACACAATATTCATATTTGTGAGCTTTTCTTCCAAAGTCACCCTCCACATCCCCTGCCGCCATGATGGGGTCTTGTGATGCAGCACAGGCTGTTCTTGAACTTGTGACCCTCCTTTGTCTGCCCCCAGAGGGCTGGAATTACAGGCGTATCCCACCACACCTATTTTAGTCCTTTCTTTCTGACTTCTTTCTGAATATCCTTTTTGGCCTCCCTTTGAATATCCTTTCCTGGATACCTTTTTGTCTTTGTCCATTATAAATACTTTGGCCAGAGCAGTATTCCTGAAGCAAAGTTCTGGTACTGTGTCTCCTTCACTTGAAAGCCTTCTAAACCCCTATTCTACTGGTCAGCATCTTTTATTTGAACCCAATGCACTCGATGGTCTCCAGCCCAATGTATCACTGACCTGTCCCTCCAGGCCTCCATTCTGGTCACAGTGGTATCTCCCAAGGAATTGACCATGACTGTCTCCTTATCCACCTTGTAATACTCGACTCAAATATAACCGTCCCTCAGTATCCTTGGGTGATTTGGTTTCAGTTGCAGATGCCAAAGCCTTCAGATATTTAGCTGTATATAAAACTGGTGTGTTATTTTCATATAACACATATGCATTCTCCTGTGTATTCTAAATTCTCTCTAGATTTCTTGTAATACCCAATACAATGTCAAGCCATTCAAGTAGTCACACTAGGTTGTTTGTTTAGGGAATAACAGCAAGGGAAAAGGTTGTGCAGTACAGACACAGAGTTTGAGACGAACAACCTAGAATCTGTCTCAAAATAAAAAGTAAAAGGAGTATTGGGGCTTTAGTTTAGTGATAGAATGCTCTTCGGGTCCTATGTTCAATTATAAGTACTCAATTAAAATAAATATTTAAATATTTACCTGTTTACTCAGTGTTTAAGTAATTCTACTGAGCCTAATGAGCCAACATCTGCATTTGTTTTGTTGTTGTTTTCTGAGTTTTAAGACATTCATGCTTCCATTCACAAATAAAATGTGTGTGTGTGTGTGTGTGTGTGTGTGTGTGTGTGTGTGTGTGTGTGCGCGTGCGCGTGGAGATAAGAGGACAACTTTTGAGAGCTGGGTCTCTACTTTTATCATGAGGCTTCCAGGGATCAAACATGAGTTGTTATATTTGGCTGCAAGCTTCTTTAGACCATACACCATCCCACTGTCCCTATTTTCTTGTTCTGGGAGATAGGCTGTCTTTATATGGCCCAAGGTGGCCTGGAACTCAGTACAAGCAGGCTTCAAACTTGTGATTCTCATGCCTCATCCTTGTAAGAGGGGTGTTGGGGTCACCGCCATCTGACTACCCTCAGCTACATTTGGATCCTAACATACTCACTTGTTCTTGTTAGATTTCAGCTATTATGACAAAATGTCTTGAATAAGTGTGGCGGTCTGACTAAAAATGCCCCTCATAGGCTTACATATTTGAATGCTTAGTCATCAGTGAGTTGAACAGTTTGAAAAGATTAGAAGGATTAGGAGGCATGGCCTTGTTGGAATGAGGAAACATATCCCTGGGGATGGGCTTTGAGGCTCAGTCTTTCTCTGTCTCTTTCCCTCCCTCTCTGGCCCCACCCCTCTGCCTGCTGCCTCTGGATCGGGAAATAAAGCTCTCATCTACTTCTCCAGAACTATGCCTGCCTGGCTACTGTCATGTTCCCCACCATGATAATGATGAACTAACCTTCTGGAGCTATAAGCAACCCCCCACTCCCCCAAATTGCTTTTGTTGATAAGAGTTCCCAGGGTCATGGTATCTCCTCACAGCAGTAGAACAGTGACTAAGATGGTAACTTAAAAAGGAGGAAGTGTTTATCTCCACTCAAGTGTGATGTTTTGGGGACCTATAATGAGGTAACATGGTGGACATGCCTGGCCCCAACCCCCCTCAGAGAAGCCTCTTCTTGCACTAGATGGGAATTAACACAGAGACTCACAATTGGGCAACATGCAGAGAGTGAGAGACTTTTGGTCACTCAGTTCTAGATGGGATGTCTTCCTCAAACCCCTTCCCTCAGGGCTCAGGGATCTATTCAGAAAAGGAAGCTGAGAGACAGTCAGAGCCAGAGGTAGCAGATGAATCCAAAGAAGCCTTTCTAGACTCAACAGAGCGGATACACATGCGAATTCACAGAGAATGTGCCAGATGCATTACAACTGCTCAAGTTTGAGCCAGACAAAATTGCAGTATGGAGACGAGGAAGTGATGATCACAAAGTCCCACGCCTAGATAAGAAGCCATCTGCAATGATCACCTCTTGAGAGAGGGGACATCACTTTTCTCCAATGGAATGACATTGGGTATATCAACCATGCTCCAAAGTAGGCTTCACGCTCTTGAGTAGCTGGCCAACACAAAATGGCCTGCATGTTTTCTATGTGCTCTCTGTCTTCTTTTGGTCTTTGGTTTCGCTCTCCTCTTGAGAGAGAGAAAAGAAACCTTATAGTTAGGTGGGTAGGGAGGTGGAAAGTCTGGGAGGAGCAGCAGAGGGAATAGAATATGGGCAATCTATTTTTATGAAAAATAATTTTAAAAACGGGGATGACTTCTTAGGAATTGGAAGATTGCTAAAAATTAATCCTGCCAAACAACAATGAATTATACAATATTTATAGGCTAAGTGTTCTGCCAAACTTAATTTGAAAAGTTGGATCATTAGTATTGTCTGGCTCCTAGATTTCCCTGGTCTTTTAGCAATACTAACCCACAGGAATCTAGAAATAGATAGTGGGAGGTTGGAAAAGATCAAGGAAGGGAATCCAGGCTATTTTAGAAGGCACATTGACTCTTTTTGAGGGACCATTGGACATTTAGTAACATGCCTTAAATAAGAAGCAAATATGTCTGATGGTTTTCCATACAGATGCAGCCAAATGGTATTCTGTCTGTGAGTGCGTTATTTATTTAGCCAACCAAACTTCTAGTACACAAGGTCTAAATCAAGGAAGTGTTTGAATAAATTTATTTTAACTTTGTGGTGGGCATGGGAAGGGGCTTGAATCTGTGAATTGTTTAGAAATGCACTAGAGTGTTTTTAAATCATACTTTTGTTGTTTCTTGCCTACCTCTTGAACCACAGTACCACCACCATCACCACCATCACCACCATCACCACCATCACCACCACCACCACCATCACCACCATCATCACCACCATCACCACCACCACTACTCCTTATTTAATATCTGCTACATTTCTGGGTTTTTTTTCCCTGCAGTATTTTGCATCTCTTATTACATCACTAACTATCCAAACTCTTTTGTTAGCTGGATATCATGTCTAACTTCATTTGAGAGGTTAGGAAACTAAGGTACAGAAGGGTTAAATAAATTGCCCAGAGTTACACAGTGTATAAACTGAGAAGTCAAAAGTAGTAATGGACATAGACTGTCTTTGTGTCCTGCAGCATCTGATGTTTATGGCTAAGCAACACCACAGAGAATGGACCTACTTGGGTGGGCAAGTCTGCACGCGTGAATCATTGCTTAATCTTCCGTAGTACTTGAAGGGTAGACTGTCTAATCTCGGAGTTTATGTGGTCCTTGTGAGGACTGATGAGAGTTTCCTGGCTGTCTAAGACAAATCAGAAGGCATTGCTTGAAATTGTTTTGCAATATCTGATGTTGTTTAATAAACAAAGAAAGATATATTGTTTGAAGGAAATACTCATTATGATTTTGTGTTTTGTTCTCAAGTACTTTCTTTGGGCTGGAGATACGGAAAAAGGGAAGCACTTTGTATATTTTTCCAATGTCTTAGTTTTCACTGTGTTTCTGCACTCTCCTTTCCAGGTAGCCTCCCAGCAACTATTTAGCCCAGGAAATCATCATGGGCCCATCAATGCCCAAGGCAGAAAGTCAACAGATGGTAAGCAAAGCAAGAATGTGAACAGATGTGGAACTGTCAGATCTACTGTCTCACCAGATTGTATGTGTGTCTTCATTTTGAGTCAGAGCACAGGGGAGCCATTGACAAAGCTTACCTGGACTTTGAAAGAGAGCTGTACTTATGCACTGATTTGTTTTTCCTTCTTTCTTTTTGTCTGGGCTGGCAGTTAAACCTAGGGCCTTGTGTATGCCAGCCAAACACTCTACCAGCTGAGCTGTATTACTTCTAAAGTTTCTTAGGAATGACATCATTGCTCTCTCTGGGCAGATTGGAGGAGTAGAAGATAACCAAGGAAAGGTGCCTTTTCTGCTTATTGATCTCATGTCCTTATGAAGGCAGGGAGAAATAACCTTTACATTTCTCTGTCTTCATGGTTGCAGGTGATGGCAGAGAAGATCAAGTCTGTACTAAAGACAATAGCACGTTTGAATCATTGGATGGAATTTGTCCTTATACCATCTCTAGTTTGTCATTGGCTCTTGGACTACTCGAGATAGCTTACTGGAGAGTTTACAATTCAGTTTCCTCATTTCATATATGAGGAAACTGAAGGCCAGAAAGAAATCTAGAATCAATGATATGGAGAACAGAGAAATGGGTCAGTGGGTAAAGTGTCTGTCCCACATACATGGAGACCTGAGTTCAATCCCCTGCAGCCATGTAAAAAGCAAAACCTGGTAGTAAAAGCCTATAATCACTGTACTGAAGAGATGGAGATGGGCTTCTGAATTCTAGCTGAACCATCAAGCTCCATGAGTTCCTCCAAAACTCTAGGAGAGGATGACTGAGGACGACACCAGATATCAACCTCTGCGTTCATATTTATATGTGTTCATAAGTTTAAAGACATGGTTTCCAGCTTCACTTCTTTGGGCTTTCCACTGCAAATGATTGGTTTTATTTTATTTTTGTTGTTAGGTTGATTGGCTTTTGCTAAGTAGAGCCTAGCTTCTTGGCTCTTTTTAGTGTTAATCCCAACTTGTTTCAAGAACAGAGAATATTACCAATATTGTACCTAGTATACTCAGAGGTATATCCAGGTGATAAAGAGATTGAGCTAATAATCATCTCTTACTGTATAATTTCAAACAGGATAAAATCTTATTCTTCACCCTTCTCACTCAGCTAGTATACACAAAAGCATGCTGACTAGGATGACAATAAAGTATACTAAACATAAACTAAATGCTCATAATTAGAAGATGTGTGTATATCCAAAGATGGCATATATGTTTTGTTTAGGCAGATTATACTTAGAATTTTTATCTGCACACATGAGTCCCATACATCTTTAATACAAAGTAATAATGAATTAAAACACATGCTAGATCAATACATATGTGATAGTATCACTAGTATTATCATTACTATTATATTTTTGAGACACAGTTTCATGTATCTCAGGCTGGCCCTAAACTCAATACAACACAGAATAGTCAAGGATTCACTTCTGATCCTCCTACCCTTACACAAAGACCTACAGGCAACTAATGACTGCTCAAAGAGCAAAAATTAGTCTCTCCCAGGGCTGAGCCCCCTAACTGCTTATCCAGTACAAACTGGTCAGCCTTGAAATCATAGACACAAGCAACACTAAACGGACTCAACAACATTTATTTGTTTACCCATTTATATATGCATATATATTATTTAACAGTATCAAAGGAAAGGAAGCTACTAATTTGAGGGGGATGGGAACATCATGGGAGGAGTTGAAGGGAGGGGACATAGGATGGATCGAAAGGAAGAAAGGGAAGGGGGAAAGTGATGTGGCTAGACTTTAAATTACATTTTACCTGTGTGCAACATGGTGTAGTATGCCAATCTTTGTGTAATAGCACGAGATGGTCTCTAGGGCTACACACCCAAGAGTTTTCTTTTATTTCAGGCTCCTAGTGGCCTGATATTTATACAGTGTAATCAGGTAAGAAATGAGTCTTCAATGAACTAACATGTTTTTTGTTTTTTTTTTTTTTTCCTACATTCGATTTCATTTTTCGTCTGAAAGAATCTCACAAGATAATTTTTTGGGAAGATGCTGTTAAGGACAGCAACTTGGATAAATTTTAAAAAATATTTGCTTTTATGTTTTAATACTTAAAACTCTCTAACGTTTACTTTATTTTCCATCTAAGTCCAACGGTTGCAAACTTGGACACATCAGTAAGCCCTAACTTCCCACCTAAGGTCAAAAAATGGAGGAGGGACCACAACTCCCAGAATGCAGTGCTTCCTAATCTTCCTGTTGCTCAATGATCGAGGAGGGCGGGTCTTGTGTCTCCTCTCTGTCCCATTGGACAGGCTCCCTATTAGGGCGGAGAAAGCGAGGCCATTGCCCTTCAATCCAGGCACCGAAGGGAGGACAGAATAGGAAGAGCCTCGCTATTGGACAGTTGCAATCCGGAAGTCATAGGGATCAGCCAATCATGTCGCGTCTTGGCTGCCCGCGCCCTCCACCGTAAACTTCCGTGGCGGGAAAACTTGGGGAGTTTTCGCGCCGGGACGGAGTCACGCAGGTTTTCTTTTTTGGCAATTTTTTGGCGGCCGGCGATTTCGGGGCAGCGATATGGCGGGCACCGTAGTGCTGGACGATGTGGAGCTGCGGGAGGCGCAGAGAGACTACTTGGACTTTCTGGACGACGAGGTGAGGGTCGGGCGGCCGTCCCGGTGCCGGGGTCCCCGCGTGTGGCCGGGTCGGGCCGGGCGGGGCGGGCGGCTCGGGTTTCCGCGGGTGACCCGGCCCGGCTGATGCTGGCCCCGCCGTTTGCCTGGGCCCGGCCAGTGGGGTCCAGCCCCAGGGATCCCTGCGAGGGCCAGGGCCGTTGGCGCTTCGCTTCTCTCCCCGACTTCCTGATGTCTTCTTCTAATTCTAATTCTCCCTCTTCCTCCTCCTTCAAGTTTACTTCAAAATTAAAAAAAAAAAATCACGTCCTAATTTAGCACACTTTAATCACACGTACTGCTTTCATTATGAAATTTCAAACAGTGCATTTTGAGCATATTCACTTTTCATCACCCCGTCTTCCATTTCCTTGCTCCCGCTTTTTTTTTTTTTTTTTTAAAGTGAGTCAATGGATTTTCCCGTGGGAGATTATTTATTTATTTATCTATTTATCTATCTATCTATTTATTTATTTATTTATTTATTTATTTATTTAAATTTTTATGCTGTGTTGTAGATGGTCCTCAGGGCCCTGTACTTGCTGTCTTCCCCGGACCTGCATATTTTTCTTGAAACCTCTCTTGCTGAGTCGTTAGTTTTCTTCTGGGCCGTCTAGTTTGTCAGTAAATGCATGTGATGACCCAGCTTGCCCAAGGAGACTGGCCAGGTGAAACAATTGGGTGGAAAGAGGACGTACTGCTTCGGAGGGTGCACCGGGAGCTGTTGTAACTGGCTCAGAGTGTTCAGACTTTAATTACTGAGTTGCTGCTTCAGGAAAAATACTTCCAACAATTTGGCTGCTTCCTTTATGTCAGTTCAGGAGTATTTATTCTCTGTGTAGGTAAAGTGGGGTTTCTGTGCACCTCCAAATTTAAAGCTGTAGGATATTGGTGAGCGCTGAAACTTTGTTGATTACTGAAAAGCAATTTGAGTTGTAAGAGTACTTAAGTTACAGTTTTTTGTGTGTTTGAAATATACATCATGATTTTAAAATAAGTCTGCAGTCAGTTGTGTTTGTCAAGATTTTAAAATGAGACTTTTATATTAGCGAGGTTTTTTTTTTTATACTTAATGCTCTTTAGTAGTTACGTCATTTTAATTCCCAATTAAAATAGAAACCTTTAGGAAAACTTTTGATCATGATAGCATGTGATAGGGGATGCTGGGCAGGAAGAAAGGGCTGTCTGCAGCCATGTGCTACCATTTGAGATGTATGAATACCGATATGCTGGCATCCTAATGTGAAAGTGACACAGTGTCAACTTTACTGGTGTAGACTTAAAGTAGCTCCCATGTCCCCACTTAGGACTTTTGAGCACCTTAATGTTGACATCCTCTGACAAAATAGTATCCCCACGGTCAGTAACCGCTTCACAAATGGAATAGTCAGTGCTAATGCTCTGTTGGTGTACACAGCTGTTTTAGGGTTCGTACTGCTGTGAAGAGACACCATGAAAGGTCTTGAAAAGGAAACATTCGATCACAGTTTTAGAGTTTAGTCCATTATGGTCTTGAAGGGGAGCTTCAAGTGTACAGGCAGATGTGGTGCAGGAACTAAGAGAACTACATCTTACAGGCAACAGGAAGTCAACTGACTGTCAACACTGAGTGAAGCTTAAGAAATGAGACCGTAAAGCCCACCCCCACAGTGACATACTTTCTCCAACAAGGCTACACCTCCTAATAGTGCCACTTCCTTTGGGGACCACTTTTTTTTTTCAACCCATCACAACAGAAAGGCCTAGACCTCATCCTGTGATGGTGGAACCCTTCATAACCTAGGCAAAACCATCCTACAGCCATAAGACAGAAGGATGTCCCACCGGAGGATCAGAACTCAGAAGTGACCACCCTACCCTCATGTGATATGTCCTTAAGTACCCCAAGTCCTTGACACAGCTGCAGACCCTGTTGCTGAGCCTGCGTTTGACTTCTCTCTCTTTCCAGCTACCCTGTAAGCACTTTTGTGAATCCCGAGCTGGCTGTCTCTTAGATGGAAGCCAGCTTTACCCTCACTGAAGATCACCCCTTCTACCAGTTTTTACAGACTCTCTTGGAAAGGTCTCACTCTGTAGCTTAGCTTTGAACTCAGTGGTGATCCTCCTGCCTCAGATGGCCCCAGTGCCTGAATTGTAGTTTATCTCCTATGCCCAACCCGAGTTCTAAATAAAACTTCCTCCTTGTAGCTCCTTCCTGGCCGCTTTGGAAATCCAAGCTTGCTATAAGTAAAACCAAGAGCCTGCAGAAAGGGACCCTGAGTGTCCTAGGTTCATACCGACTTTATGACTTACACAGTTTCCTCTTAGGCTGTAGGTGAAATCTGAGATTAGTGAATGAAAGGCAGAAGTTGATAGTCAAAGACGTGAATTCAGCTGCTCTGAAACATGTTGAGTTGGGTAGCTGTTTTTGATGTGTTATGATTGCTCTCCAGGAAGACCAGGGGATTTACCAGAACAAAGTTCGGGAGCTGATCAGTGACAACCAGTACCGGCTGATTGTCAGTGTGAATGACCTGCGTCGGAAGAATGAAAAGAGGGCTAACCGGTGAGAGATGGGTGACAGGGTGGGAGGGGCTTCTCTGGGGAAGACCTGGGTTGCATGGCTGTCGTCGTCTCAAGTGTTTTTCTGAGTATCATTTTACATCTTTGGATTGAGGTAACCTTCAGTTCTGACGTATTTACTGAGCCTTAACCAGTGGCAGGACAAAGCAGAAATGGGATTTTCTTCACTGCACTCTGCTAAATGGTTCTTTGTCTTGATCTTATGCAGCCTCCTGAACAATGCTTTTGAGGAGCTGGTTGCCTTCCAGCGGGCCTTGAAGGACTTCGTGGCCTCCATTGATGCCACCTATGCCAAACAGTATGAGGAGTTCTACATCGGATTGGAGGGCAGCTTCGGCTCAAAGCACGTCTCTCCCCGGACCCTCACCTCCTGCTTCCTCAGCTGTGTGGTCTGTGTGGAAGGCATTGTTACTAAATGTGAGTGTGTTGAATGTGGTGCCAGGATCCTAAAGAAATGTAGGATGTGGACTTAGGAGGCCTTGAGACTGGAAGAATTGTAGCGGGTCTGGGGACCTTGTCTTTGAGAGGAGTGAAGCATTGAAATTAAATAGTAAAATTAGGGGGACCGGAAGTGGCCCCCAGCAGTAGCAAGAGTGATGCAGTTTTGAAGCTGGAAGAGTCCTGCTCTTCCAAACTTACTAACCCTGAACTGTCCCTTCATTGACATCAGTGGTACTTTAGAATTCACATGGCTACACTGATAACCCTAGTGAGAATGTAAAGAGGGATAAATGACGGGTGTTGCTGAAATAGGTTACTATTCAGCTCCTCCTTTGTCATTGTGTCATTGGGGGACTTTATATACACCTTTCATTCCTAGGCTCTCTGGTTCGCCCCAAAGTTGTTCGAAGTGTTCACTACTGCCCTGCTACTAAAAAGACCATAGAGCGACGCTACTCTGATCTCACTACCTTGGTGGCTTTCCCGTCCAGTTCTGCTTATCCCACGAAGGTGAGGACATGAATCAGTTGGGCTTCCTTGGCAGCTCGGATTCAAAGATGACTGTTTTAATTCCAGTAGTTGTATGTTAATCTGGAGTCTTTGTTCTAAAAGTAGGTAATATGAGATAAGGATTAATTCTGAAGAGAGAGATGGGGTACAAGATAAAGTTGAATATGAGCCACTTCCCAGTACTAAAGTTAGGGTTTAGAAAGTTGGCTTAGAGGGTAGGAGTACTTGTTCTGCAAGCAGGAGGACCTGGGTGCAAATCTCTAGTAACCAAGTAAAAGACTGGCATACCTACCTACACCTGCTAACCCAGCTGTCTTTGGAGAGAAGAGATAGGTGGATCCTCAAAGCTCACTTGCTAGCCTCGCTGATGTCACACCTCATCTCCACATGCGTGAGTGTGTGCAGATGTGTGCCACACACACAGAATGAAATTTAGCAAAGCTGAGCTATAGAAGCCAAAAAGGGGAAACATTGGATGACAGGTATTTTAACATGTAATCGCAGTTATATAATGTGCTTTCTAAAAGTAAAATGGAAAATGCTTCTATTCTGTGATGCTGTTGTATAATCTTTGCAGCTCTTTCAGTGCATTTGGAAAAAGACAGTAAAAGGCTTTCTTGATAGTGTTCAGGGTGAGAACAATTTAGTATAACTTTCTTAGTGAGACAAGAGATCATAAATATTGATTACTTGATGTCTAAACTCATTTAGTCAAAGGATACCTCTTGGAAATTGTCCTTGTCTGGGAAGTAGAAAACCCTCGTTCTTATAAGGTGATGCTAATTACATGAGATTGGAATGTGGTCCCTGGCACATAATGAGCACTCAGTAAGCTCGCAATGGCTTTTGTGGTTTTAGGAAAATCATATATAATGGAAGCATACCTTAATGTTTTTTACGGACATTATGTTAACATGTATGTTAATATATTATAGTTGTACTACCATAAATATGTATAATTATATATTAATAAACTATATTATATGTATAATACACACACACACACACACACACACACATATATATATATATGAAAACTCTTAAGAGCATCATTTGAGTTTTTATAAGCAGAATGTAAAGTGGGAAACAAACTTACCAGTACACAGAAGTCCCTGTTTGAAGGCTGTGCTATTCTTGTATCAACATAGCTTTGGCTGTCCTGGAACTTACTATGAAGACCAGGCTAGAACTCGAAAGATTACCTGTCTCTGCCTTTCGATTGCTGGGATTAGAGGTGTGCACTGCCATGCCTGGCAACCCTGGTATCTTAACAGTAGAGATTTTTGCTCAGTGGTTCTCAACCTTCCTAATGCTACAACCCTTTTATACAGTTCCTCATGCTGTGGTGACCCTCCAACCATAAAGTTATTTCATTGTACTTCATAACTGTAACTACTGCTAATAAATCAAAATATAAAATCTGTGTTTTCTGATGGCTTTAGGTGACCCCTGTGAAAGGGTTGTTTGACCCCCAAAGGGGTTACAATTCACAGGTTGCATACCACTGTTTTTGCCTGTTTTCCTATGTACATGCTTTTATGTTGAGCATCTTTTAGGTAACATTGTATGCTCATAAGTGTGCATCTTAACACACGGTTTTCATTTGTGTGACTGTGCCACATGTACTTACTTACCTATCTGTGGATCAGTTTGGATAGTCTTTAAATTTTGTCTGTGCTAGCAATGGTGCTGTTATGAGCAGTCAGTAGCTTTGGGTGCATGTGTCTGTGGGATGTTTCTTGGGGAAGTGAAAAAACTGTGTCAGAGCTGGGCATGGTGGAGCACACCTTTAATCACAGCTCAGGAGCCAGAGGCAGTGAATCTGAGTTCCAGGGCAGAGTGAGTTCCAGGACAGCCAGAGAAACCTTGTCTCAAAAGAGCAAAGAAAAAACATCAAATTGTAATCCTAGCATCAGTACAGGGAGTCAGGATTTTAATGTAGGTGTTAGTGTAGTCATGCTCCCATCAATGAAAACACCCTTCCATTGGTTGGTTTGTTAATATGATTCTAGATGGTAAAGGTTCAAAATCTCTGAAAGATGTCATTAGATGAGTGCTACATTTTTGAGACAAGATTGCAATGATTTTTTCCTGTGTCCTTCTTTTAGGATGAGGAGAACAATCCCCTGGAGACAGAGTATGGCCTATCTGTCTATAAGGACCACCAGACCATCACCATCCAGGAGATGCCGGAGAAGGCCCCTGCTGGCCAGCTTCCTCGCTCTGTGGATGTCATCCTAGACGATGATCTGGTGGATAAAGTGAAACCTGGTGACAGAATACAGGTGGTGGGGACCTACCGCTGCCTTCCAGGGAAGAAGGGCGGCTACACCTCAGGGACCTTCAGGTAAAGGGGCTGCTGTGGAATGTTTGGAGCACTTTTGGCAGTTTCTATCCTAGTGGAGCTTTGTGCCAGGTTGCCGTATGCAAGAGGCCACTGACTGGTGGATGACGTGTACTGCCTGCCTGTAAGATGAGATGACTCCCATAGTACATCTTCCTTCTCACATAGCGCTGGAACATTGGCCGTTTAGGCCAATGTGGGAGTCACTGGCAACACAAATACCGCCCCATGACCAGCCTAGGCTAGGAGTCCCAGCACCTCCTCTCCATCCTCACTGTGGCTCCTGGACAGAGAGCTCAGCTAGGTTCAGCAAACCTCCAGTTCTCCCATTTTCTGATTTAGTTTAACAGGCCAAGAGCAATTGGTGTTATTGGGAGTCAGCGGGCTTCCTCTTACTATGTTGCAGGACCGTTCTGATTGCCTGCAATGTGAAGCAGATGAGTAAGGATATGCAGCCTGCGTTCTCTGCTGATGACATAGCCAAGATCAAGAAGTTCAGCAAAACACGTTCCAAGGTCAGTGAAGAGTGGGGATGGCTTTGGTCCTGTGTTGTGCCCTGTGTGTGGCCTCGAGAGGAAGTTGGGATTTTTTTTCTTGAAGTATTTGTTGCTAGCATCCAATTTGTTCCAACTGGCAGGGTAAGGGTATTTTTACTGACTTGTTCTGTCTGCTGGAGTGCTCAGGTGAACCTAATGCAAATGAGAATTAGGAGTTAGAGTACCAGTGTACCATCGAGTTGTTTATAACGGGCCCAGTGCTCCTGTGTGTGGTGACAGTCTCATGAGCCCAGGGTGTCCCTGAACTCCTGATCCTCCTACATCTGGGTGGTTACTTTTTATTTTTAAATAAAAAGCTTGTTTTCTGTGGGCTCTGGAAACCCCATTGGGTCTCACTAGGCTTTTTCTCTGTTGGCTCTTCCTCCTTTAGGATGTCTTTGACCAGTTGGCCCGCTCATTGGCCCCTAGCATTCACGGGCATGACTATGTCAAGAAGGCAATCCTCTGTTTGCTCCTGGGAGGGGTGGAACGAGAGCTCGAAAACGGCAGCCACATCCGTGGAGACATCAATATTCTCCTTATAGGTATGCTGGGGGATGCTTTAGACTTAGGCTCTTCCCTTGAGTGGGTTGTAAGAACATGCGCATATATAAGTTGTACCTTCTATAGCTGATCATATTTCAGCTCCATCAGAGTACAGAAGACTAACGTGGATGTTTTTAAAAATCATCCCTGACGTTGTTGATTTGTACCTAGACTGTATTCTGAGACTGAGCAAAGGGAAAGCAGCAGCACAGTGTTAAACTGCTGTGTGACTTGTGCCAGGAAGTGTGCTGCAGAAGCAGAATTTGCTGGTGTGGTGACTTTTCCCTGAGATTCACCACTGCCTTGTCCTGTAGGTGACCCCTCTGTCGCCAAGTCCCAGCTTCTGCGCTATGTGCTTTGCACCGCACCCAGGGCCATTCCCACCACTGGCCGGGGCTCGTCTGGAGTGGGTCTCACAGCTGCCGTCACTACAGACCAGGAAACAGGTAAGGGCATGAGACTCCATGAGTGTGAGCAGACTCCTCAAGCTGGCTGCTGTAGGCGCTGGCTTGTCTTAGGAAGATTTGCAAGGTTAGTGAGGTATGTTGTAAGACCAAATGCTCTAACAAAGTGGTTAAATTATTGAAGGCTTTAGGTCTCTGCTGCTAGAAATGTGTTCTAGAAGATGGTTTGAATGATAGCAAAGGGAAAAACAGCAATTTGGGAGGAGGGTAAAAATGAAATTGGAGGAGCAATTTGAAGGGCAGTAAAGGAGCTTTGGATGGCTGCCATTGAGGGTGATGAGCAAATTGAGTCTGTAGATGTGAGAGGCTCCTGTGAGGAAGGGCTCAGCAGGCAGGGCGGAGCCGAGAAGTACCACTTCTTCACAGTTTCCTAGTAATCCTGCAATTGAAGCCTTACTGTGTTCTTGTGCACTGGGAGGACAGGTGTCTTGGAAAGAGACCCAGATCCTTCTCTGTTCTCTGACTTAGACCCTGCCGTGCGCATTTACTACTTCTGTTCCTAGGGGAGCGTCGCCTGGAAGCTGGTGCCATGGTCCTGGCTGACCGAGGAGTTGTTTGCATTGATGAGTTTGACAAAATGTCTGACATGGACCGTACAGCCATCCACGAGGTGATGGAGCAGGGTCGAGTGACTATTGCGAAGGCTGGCATCCATGCTCGACTGAATGCCCGCTGCAGTGTTTTGGCAGCTGCCAATCCCGTCTATGGCAGGGTAAGTGAAATCAGGCCTACAACCACAATTCTTGGATTAATTGGGTTTTACCTACTAGCTGGGCTGGGAGGTTTATTACAGGGGATATTAATTCAAAACCTTAGCTTGTTTGTTACTGTCCTTGGATCATAGCAGTTATTCTGCGTGTAACGACGTGTGTATGGCAGAGGTCAGTGTTGGCTGTCTTCCTCTATTGTTCTCTGCCACACCAGCCCCAGTGGAGACAGTGTAGCAATGGCAGAGAGAAATCTCAACCGCTACCTGTCCAGAGGTTCGCACCACACGTGGTTACGCCTCCTGGGGAAAAGTGGTCCAGGTCCCTGCAGGTGCTTGCTTGGCTGGCTGTTTGGAACGGGTGCTAGATGTGTTTTGTGCTATGATAACAATAATGCCTTTTGATCATGGATATTTTAGCCTGTAGCGCTACTCAGAGAAGCCTAGAGAACACTTAGATATAGTTTCAGGAACTAAAAGAGATACAGACCAACATTCAGCTGATGGATGTTGACCTCTGTGCCCGCAATCATAAAACCCACAGTGCCAGATGTCAGCCCAAGGCCTAATAAACAATTAGGGCTAAAGCTGTAATGTGATCTTTCCTGTAATCAGCCTACCCACAGCAAGGCTACTGTGGGGGTTACTACAAAACTCTAACTTGGTATCTTAGGGCCCTTAAATCAATGCTATTTAAAGTTTACTGTTCAAAGACAATGATTCTTCTCTAAACTCAGTAAATCAAATCTCTGATACGCTGACCACAAGCAGGCCAAAATAAACAGAGGCTCCCAGTTATGCACTTGCTTAGATGTATTTACTATCTCATACTTCAAAGGGAATTGCTGACATCTATAGAATGTCTGTTTATCTTTAAACTGTGGCCAAAGATCTGTTCCTTAAACTTTCTGCATAAAAGCCCAATGTTGAGAAGTAAAAAATGCAGCAGTTCGCAAACCTCCTCAAGTGTGTTTGTGTCTGTCTATCAAGCTAAAGCCACTCCTGACCTGGTCATCCGAGTCTTGGTCTCCACGCAGACCTGTTACCCACTGAGCAGCCTGCCGCAGTTCTCCACCTCAGGTTTTGAGATAGGGTCTGTGAGTGAACCTGGGCTTTGCTGTTCGGGCTACTGGCTAGCCACTCAGTTGATAATGGGAAACCATCAAGTCAGTGATTGGACTGTTGTGCTTCTCTATATCAGGAGACTTTGTATGTGCAGTAAAAGCACTGCAGTTCCTCAAATGCTCTCAGATCTGAGCCTTGTTCTTTCGGGCAGTGTTGGTGTTGAGTCATGACAGCATGTCCAATGAGAATGCACATGTGTTCATGTGTGTGATGCAGCAGAAGCCAGCACTGCCAGCGATTGCTCACATTCATTATGTGGTTGGTCATTGTGCATCCAGAAACCTGCTCCTGATGACAGTGAATCCCCAAGGCTGGGTTTATAATTGGTAGTTAAGGAAACTGGGTCATATGTGTGTTTGTTTGGTTTATCGGGACATGGTCTCTGTGTAGCCAGCCCTAGCTATGCTAGAACTTACTATGTAGACCAGGCTGGCCTGGGACTCAGGAGGCAGAAGCAGGCAGATCTCTGTGCCTTCAAGGCTGTCTTTGTATTTGTAGTGACCTCCAGGATTTGGCCTGGATGCCTTTCCTGCTGATGCTGCCCCCACTTGATTGCTTGATTGTCTTTGTGTTTTTTCCAGTATGATCAGTATAAGACTCCCATGGAGAACATTGGGCTACAGGACTCGCTGCTGTCACGATTTGACCTGCTCTTCATCATGCTGGATCAGATGGATCCTGAACAGGACCGGGAGATCTCAGACCACGTCCTTAGGATGCACCAGTACAGAGCCCCAGGGGAGCAGGATGGTGATGGTAAGTGCGTGGACAAGCAAGAGTGGCTGGTGTGAGGGGTCCTAACAGATGCCTGCCCGGATCTTCTGTGCTGGGTTAGTGTTGCAGGTGCCTTCACCTCTCTGTCCATTCTGGGTTCTGCTCTATTAGCATCTTCTGGCCATCTTCCTATTTGTGAGGTCCACATGTCTGTTTCCTCCTGGGTTTCTAAGTTGTTCTTACCTTTTTCTGTGCTATGGAAGGGGCAAGTTCACATGGCTTAGATTCCTTAATCTCATGTATTTCACCTTGTGTTCCCCAGCTTTGCCGTTGGGTAGTTCAGTGGACATCCTGGCCACAGATGATCCCGACTTTGCCCAGGATGACCAGCAGGATACCCGGATTTATGAGAAGCATGACAACCTTCTACATGGGAGCAAGAAGAAAAAGTGAGCTTCCCTCCTACTCTTACGAGAACCTGACTTTTTTTCACATTACGTTTTCTTTTCTGGGGTTGCAGGTAAACCATTCCTAAATGGCTGCCTTGCATGTGTCTGGGTTGCTTCAGCTTAGGGTCAGAACTTTTCTTGAAATAGAAAGTTTTGACAGAGCGAGGAGGCATGGCTCACACTTGTCTCAGTACTCAGGGCTGAGGTGAGAAGATTACTATGAGTTTGAAACTAACCTGGACTACAAATAACCTCTCAAAATTGTTTTTGACAATATGTCCAAGGGCTGGTGTTGTTGAGCTGCCCTCTTAGGTGCCCTGTGGTTCTTTGTGGTAGTTTTCGGTGACAGTAGGTAGCAATCATAGAGTGTGGAGAGTGAATTAGAGTAGAAGAGACTTGATTAGGAGCTCCAAGAATGATCCCTAAACTCCAGTGCCTCTGTTTGTCCTTGCTGTAGAAGGAATCGTAATTGCACAGAATGTGGGTTCACTTTTTTTTTTTTTTTTTTTTTTTTTAAATCTGAGCCAGTATTCCCACCTACAAAATGTGGCTAGTGTCAGATGTGGTGTGCATACCCTTTAATCAGCACTCAGGAAGCTAGTGAATTTGTATGAATTCAAGGCCAGCCTGATCTACACAATGAGTTCCAGGCCGGCCAGTGATAGATAGTAAGACCCTGTTTCCAAAAATGGGGCAAGAGGCTGGAGAGATAGCACAGTGGTTAAGAGAAATTTCAGTTTCCTGCACCCACATGGCAGCTTATAATGGTCTGTAACTCCAGGTCCAGAGGTTCCTCTCTGACATGTGTGGACACAGGTATGCACATGGTGCACAGACATACATGCAGACAAAACTCCTACAACACACAACATCAACATAAATAAATCTCAAGGAAAAAAAATAATACTTGTAATACCAGAATTTCTTCACTAGATTACCTGAGTTAGAGAATTTTAGAAAAGCTTTGTGAGTGTTCCCTGTGAGAGGTAGTGACGTTATCTTGGTGTTGTCATTGGTCCTTGCCTTCTCTGAGAGATTAAACCATTGCCTAAGATGGGCTAGGAAAACAACATTTATTGTCTTGGATCCAGGGAGAAGATGGTGAGTGCAGCTTTCATGAAGAAATACATCCACGTGGCCAAAATCATCAAACCCGTCCTGACACCAGAGTCGGCAGCCTACATTGCAGAAGAATACTCACGCCTGCGCAGTCAGGACAGCATGAGCTCAGACACTGCCCGGGTGAGGGCACTTTTTATTTTATGTGCACTGGTATTTTTCTTTTCGACGCATTTATGTCTGTGTGAGGGTGCCAGATCCCCTGGAACTGGAGTTACAGACAGTTATAACCTGCCATGTGGGTGCTGGGAATTGAACCTGGGCCCTCTGGAAGAGTAGCCAGTGCTCTTAACCACCATCTCTCCAGCCCCCCAAATACATTTCTGTTTGGTTTGGTTTTTCAAGACATGTTTTTTCTCTGTAGCCCTGGCTGTCCTGGAACTCACTTAGGTAGATCAGGTTGGCCTCGAACTCACAGAGATCTTCTACCTGCTTCTGCCTCCTGAGTGCTGGGGTTAGAGGTGTGTGCTGCCGCCACCACCACCCAGCTACATTTCTGTTTAGATCTTGGGGATCTTAATTTGACTGCTCTTTCTGGTCTGAAGAACATTGTTAACACACATCTAATTAGAAATGAAAACCATGGCCTCAGAGATAGTAAGAATCTGCCCCAGAGAACTGAGTAGATTCTGTGGAGTGACCTCATCTCCACTCTCACAAATGATGAGAAAAGGACTGTGGGTTCAGGCTTGAGGGGGTAGAAAGGTAGATAGGAAGACCATCCATCTGTTTATCATGTGCCCAGTGTGGTACTTAGAAGAGATGGACGTGAAGGGCTATTTAAGTACAGATGCGAGAAGTGGGTTTGGCTACCAAGAGCCTCTAGAAGGGTGTGAATGTCAGTGATGTTTGGGCAGACGTGGACACATAACTAGAAGTTGAGTGACAATGATCTGGAACAATTCCTAGTGTGACTTATCAGAGCTGCCCTTCAGGGACAGTACAGTACAGTTCATAGACTCTAAGGAGAGAGGCCACAGTTCAAAGCCCTGCTCACATGGCAGACTATGGGGTCACCTGTCCCTCATATTTATTTTCTTCTGGGTTCTGTTGATGCTTTACTCCCTCCCTCTGCCTGTTCTAGCATGCTCAGGACATCATGCATTACAGTCTTAGAATAAGTCCTTACTTAGCTTAACCCTGATCCCCCACATGGGATAAGGGAACCCATGGGTTCCCTAGAATTGTGTATCACCTGTTTCCATACAAAATAACTCCCTTTCTTAGTACCACTCCCCCCATACAGGAACTGTTCTCTGTGTCTGTATCAAGGACCTGCTCACTGGAGCAAGAACTGAGTGTGGCTGGCCACGGTAGATAAGGTCTCAGTTTGGATTGCCTAGCACTGTGCCCTTGAGGATTTCTCCAGGTTCTTAGGTGACACAGAAGTTGGAGTGTCTGTAATATCCCAGCTCATGGTGTTCCACATGAGTGCATTCAAGCACTTGGAGATTTGCTTAGGAAGATTGGTATGGGTAGAGATTGCAGAAGCGAGCTGTGTTTGGCACTGAAAATCTGTGTAATGGGAGACAAGGACATGCGCTAGAGAGTGACCTCTGTGCCTGCTCAGAGCTCTGCAGGTGGTTTGCGGCCTGGCACACAACACAGCGTTTCATTGCCTAGGCGTCTCCTTACCCATATCAGAAGGCCAGTGTTCGATTCCTGTATTCTTTTTATCCTCTTCACTTGTCCCCTGCCCCTGAGGAGGTGCTATAAATGTCATGTTTGGGGTTGAACACTCAGTTGCCACATATTCTCAGCACCTTGGGTGGCTCTGAATCTTTGCCTTCTCTACTTCACAATGTAAATAGAAACTGATTTGACTGAGGGTGATGTTAGATGGGTACTGGTGACTGTCTGAACTTTAAATGGCACCTACTTGTAGAGAAGTCAGACCTTGGGCTTTCTGAACATTGCCAGTAACGCCTCAGTTCTTTTTCTATGCAGTGAGACTGATACACATTTCCTTAGAATTAATTCCCCCATGTTTCCTTCCCTAGACATCTCCAGTTACAGCACGAACATTGGAAACTCTGATTCGACTGGCCACAGCCCATGCGAAGGCCCGAATGAGCAAGACCGTGGAACTGCAGGATGCAGAGGATGCTGTGGAGCTGGTTCAGTATGCTTACTTCAAGAAGGTGAGCCTTCAGGGGGCCCCTCGCAAGAGGAGGCAGGAATCGTAAGAGCCAGAGGGAATGGAGGACACAGAACAAGGGCCTCTAAATCAGCTGTACATGTGAACTCAGACGGCCTGAAGCAGCAGGCACAGGGCCTACAAGGGTCTGCATTAGGGTCTCTGAGTATATTCTAGCTTTCAGGTTAGTATTTCTATGGGACTCCTGAGTGTGCATGAGTGGGTCTCAGATTTTAGTGCCTCTCTTGGGACTCTTTTCATTCTGTTGGTTTGCCTTTTCCAACTTCAATGTGATGGTCTTTGTTTTATCTTATATCTTACTTTGTCATGTTTTGTTGTTACCTCTTAGAAACTTGTTCTTTTCTAGTGAGAGACAGAAGGAGAGGGGTGGATCTGGGTGGGAGGGGAGGTTGGGAGGGACTGGGAGGAGTAGAGGGAGGGGGACTAATCAGGACATACTGTTTGAGAAAAGATACTATTTTCAATAAAGGGTGAGAAAATAGGGTAAGAAAATAAGACTATGACTCTGGCGTCTGTTTCCTACTACTCTGCTCATCTGAAGAACTCTAGACTTTGAGGGTGTGGTTCTGTCATGCTTTTCCTGATTCTTTCTCTTTATGAAGTTGGGAGCTGTGTTAAAGTTCAACTAAATACCTGGTCTATAAAGATGATTGTTCTCCCCTTAACCATAATGGTTTGGACACCTCAAACATGTCTCTTTACTCGGAAAACATAGAGTACCTACTGTGTGAAAGGCCTCCCAGTGTTGGTGAAAGGCGACTGGTAGACTTTCCCTGCCTCTGGTCCTGGGATGTGGACCAGAGAGCGTAGAGATAAGGCTCAGAAACCTGGAAATAGTTTCTACTGGTGATGCAGAAGAGACTCAGGGTTCCTTACTCAGTTTTGTCACCAGTGACATCCCTTGGCTTGTTTCTAGGTTCTGGAGAAGGAGAAGAAACGTAAGAAGCCAAGCGAGGATGAATCAGACCTGGAAGATGAAGAGGAGAAGAGCCAGGAAGACCCTGAGCAGAAGCAGAAGAGGTACAGTGTGTCAGTGAGAAGGAAGTGAGGTGACGGGCTCCGTTGGCAGCAGGTTCCTTGGGGCCCACAGGAGAGGGGGACAGCCTCTGTTGGTCATTATGGTTTCCTATAAGGGATGCTACTAATGTAGCATAAGTGATGCCATCATTAGTTGGGATGGTAATATCGACACAGAGCACCAGGCAGCAGGATCTGGGAATGTCTTTCAGAGAATGTGGGTGTTGTTCAGGCCTAAGCCTGGCACTTCCTTCTGGTTGTACATTGTTATGTGTGTGTGGTCGTAGGCCCAAATGGGACTCCCTGAAGCCTTCTCAGTTTCTTGAGTGCTGTGGTTATTTTAGGAGGAAGACTGATGCCACAGATGGGGAGTCCTATGACCCTTATGACTTCAGTGAAGCAGAGAAGGAAATGCCTCAAGGTGAGTGAGCAATTCCTCGTCACCCATTCGGTTGCATGCAGTCTGTGCAGCCATTTCTCAGGAGCTCCCATTGACTTCACATGAGACCCTGTGTCCAGGATCTGTGTGTCTCAGAGCCTTGGGAAGCCACAGTGCAAACTTCGGAAATAAGCTTGGCTCAGCTTTTGCCTTCCTCCTTTATTCTCTGAACTTTTGTCGTGCCTGCTGTAAGCATCCCAGATAATGCACTGAGAAGGTCCCCTGCGTAATCAACTCAGTCCCTCCATCCATTGGGGATGTCCCTGTATTATACCGCCTGGCCCTGTGAGAACCGTGGGAGCCAGAGCGCATAGACTCAGCAAGGTGGAAGGGGGGTGGCTCCTCTGGTGTTGATGGAAGTGACTTCACCTTGCTGTCTCCTCTAACCCTGCATTGCTGCTCTGAAGTGCATACTCCGAAGACTGACGACGATTCTCAGGAGACCAGAGAATCCCAGAAAGTGGAGCTGAGTGAGTCCAGGTGAGTGCATCCGCTCCTGCTTGGGAATTCCTGCCGAGAGGGGACCAGCATTCGGTCACAGAGCCTGTGATGAGCTGAGCTACAGCTCCAAGGGCTTCACAACACTCCAGGCTGATTCCTTTGCCGTTTTCTGCCTGTTTTCTGTACTTTCTTTGTGGGAATTTGAATTGTTACTTTTAAGTCAAGAAGTGGCTTAGCTTAGCAAGAGGAAACTTTATGTCTTCCTGTAGCTTTGCATTCCTCTCAGTGGGTACTTCTATTTTATTTTCTCAGAAATTGTGTCCACTTGTTTTGAACATTTTCACTGGGGTTTCCTGAAACACACCCCTCCATTTATATTTACTGGACACCAAAGATACTCCATAGCTAAGGTTAATTTTTAAAGATAACGCAACACGATGCCATTGCACATGGAGAAATATTTAGAGAAAAACACTAAAATTGGTTGTAATTCCACACTCCTGAAGCAGCCACTGAACCCTGTGGTTTCCGAGTCAACTCAGATTTCCAGAGGGTTCCATGTGTAGCATCTGAGTTTTGAAGCATACAAAGCAGACTGGCCTTGAACTCAGAGATCCTCTTTCCCCTGCATCCTGAGTGCTGGGATTAAAGGCATGTGCCCAACACCCAGTTTGATGTATATTGACATACAGATTTTTTTTTACTTGTTTTTGTTTTTTGTTTTTTGGAGACAGGATTTCTCTGTGTAGCAACTCTGGCTGTCCTGGAACTCACTTTGTAGACCAGACTGACCTCAAACTCACACAGATCAGCCTGGCTCTGCCTCCCAAATGCTGGGGTTATAGGTGTGTGCCACCACTGCCTGGCAATATACTCTTAAACAAGCTCTTAAACGGCATTGAGGTAGCTCCATGTCACTGCCATTCACAAGGAAACATCCTTAGGTTTGTAGCATGGCACACTCATGGGGCATGGTAAGGTTCCTAGATTCTGGTAAAGGGGTATGGCCTTCTATAACTATTGTGAGTAAACCGTCTCCCAGAAGCTATGCCATGCTATGTACTGTATAGGATTGCCAGGATTGCTGGTCTCTTTAACGACCTCCAGGCCCCCTCATGCCTGAATGGCTGGGAGCTCTGTAGGTTAGCTTTAAAGAAAGATGCTTAGAACATTAGGGCAGCATTTATTTATGTTAATGCTCAATAGCTAGTCTTGCTGTGGAGCTTCGGGTTTGTTTGCTGCCATTTTGTGTAAGTCATGGCCTCTCCACGTGGTCTAGGGGCTTCTTCCAGTCTCCCCTTCCTTAGTGCTACCGTTATTTCTATATGTGCTGCAGTTGCCCAACTCCTCCTCCTCTTACGTTTTTCCTGTCTCGGCCAGGTTGAAGGCTTTCAAGGCGGCCCTCTTGGACGTGTTCCAAGAAGCCCACGCACAGTCTGTGAGCATGAGACACCTCACAGAGTCCATTAACCGGGATAAAGAAGAGCCCTTCTCCTCAGAGGAGATCCAGGCATCCCTGAGCAGGATGCAGGATGACAACCAGGTCATGGTGTCTGAGGGCATCATCTTCCTCATCTGAGCTGGGCGCATCTGAATCGCTCCCGCCGAGGACTGCCCTGTTCCCCATGTCCCAGGTCTCTGCTCACTGTTTCTCTGATGGAAGCTGAGGTCCGCCGGTGGTGAGGCTAGGAGGACTTGGAAACTTTTGAGAGTGGCTGCTGCTGTAGGGCAAGAGCTGTGAGGGAGCCAGGGCCCTGGCAAAAGGCCGGGGCCACAGACCTTCCAGTCCGAAAAGATGGAAAGTTACTTCATGACTTGTTGGGTTTTGGGGCACAGATGATTTCTGTTTATTGCTTGTGTTTTTAATTCCTCCCCCCGCCCCCAAGCACTTTAGTCTGTGAAAACCCTTGAGGTCTGTTGTGCCAGAGTAGCTCAAGCAGATCACAACATGGATTGGAGAAAGCTTTCTTTGATTTAAATGAGACTATTGCATAATATGTATTGTTGACCTAAATATCCAAGACATTGAGTAAATACAACTATTTTGTACATGTTTATTTCTACTCTGTGCTTTAAAAGTGACTATTATTTAGTTGGGGGTTGGGGCTGGGACACAGGTGTGGGTGTCGGGATATCTTGTGGGATTTGGTTGTCATCTACCATGTGGGTCCTCTGGATCCAACTCGGTTAGTCAGGCTTGGCAGCACGAACCTTTACTCTGGGCTGTCTCCCAGGCCCAGACCCACTTGGAAATTTGTTTCTCTTAACTCCATTATAAAAACATGGCAAATAAAATCACACACTGACCAACCTGGTCTACAGAGCGAGTTCTAGGACAGCCAGGGCTACAAAGAGAACTTGTCTTGAAACTCCCCCTCCCCACAAAAAAGTCTGAAATTAACCAGACCCAAAGACTATATATAGTTCAGTGAACTTCTGTACCTCCAGAGTATTGGGAGGGGGCTGTGGAGTCTCACACACACTTCATACTGCCACTGTTGGATTTATTTTTATGCACTCAGCCACCACCAAAAAAGAGAACTTGATGGCAGAACTAGAAAGACAAGTAGCTTTATGTCCTTCGTAACTCATATCCATCTCTTATACCCCAGCTCCCCTCTTTTGTTTCTTGTCTGCATGTTGTACTGTACCTGCATCATTGGCACGGTTCCACATACGAGGGGGAACATGCATTTTTCCTTTCTGAGATTGTGAAGTCACTTAAAATATATTCTAACATGTATTCTATATATGTTCCTACAAATTTTGTGATCACTTTTTTCTTAGAGCTGAATACTATTCCATTTTTTATATATATCTCAGATTTTCATTATCTGTTCATCTGTTGATTCCATTTGTTGCAGTGAGTAAAGCAGCATTAAACAGGGGCACACTTGTCTCTGGTGGGGTATGCGGTTCTCAGAGGGTATGCCAGGATGGAAAAGTTTGGGTTATATGGTAGTTTTATTTTTAATTTTTTGACAATTCTCTAAACTCCTTTCCCAATGGCTATATTTGCTGGTGCTTTTTTACAATTTCATTCCCAGGATTAGCTTCTGCATTTATGCATTTACACCAAGTTGCCACAGGGTGGCAGCAGCCTGCTGTGATCTCTTTGGGGATTTGCTTTCTGTCCTGTAGTTTTCCCCAGTAAACTGTCAGCTGGTAACAGGTTGTGCACACCAGGCCCTGGTGATTTAGAAAAGCTAAATAAACAGTGGTCACTGAAAGTTAAGGGAAACACTCTGGCTTTACCAACTCAACAGAGGTCCCTGTTAGAGGACTGACAATCTGTTAGCAACCTTTAATAGTTCCTGTGTGTCGAGGGTCCTCTTACAGGGTGCTTTTGCAGTTACTTGCCACTGAGACTTGTTTTTTAAGTGTGTTTGTAGAGAAGTTGGCGGGGCCAGCACAAATTCCTAAGTAGCTTTCAAAGAACTTATAAGTTTACTTAGAAAGCATGCGTTGGGGCGTCGCAGACCTGAGCTGTGCCCTGGTGGCAGATGTGGCCTGAGGTGTGCTAGTTTTCAGCCATAGGCTGTTGGGGGCACACCGTAATGGTTGGGGATTATCCTTTTTCCTAAAGCCACAAGGCACAGGATTCTGTAGCTGTTTGTAGCAAGGCTGTATTATGTGGTGCAGGAAAAGCCGTAGCAATAAGAGACTGGGCTAGAGGAGGAAGGTGGGGGCAGCTGATAGATGGTTCTGTAAAGAAAACTCCAAGTTTTTAGGGGCCTCAAATGGTCTTTTCCAGAAATCTCAAAGGTTCCATCAGCTAGACCGTTTCCACCCAGGAGGAAAGGGACACAAATTGGGAGGGCAAAGAACAATTTAGTAAGACCACTCTGACTGTGACCTACTTAGCTAAACAGAAGTTAGAAGACGGTTTGGCTGTGAGAGTGATGTTGAGTTTCAAGAAAGTTGGGTGTGTAGTGTACCAACTAGTGACACAAAAGATGTTGGTAAATATTAGAGGTAACATCATGTCATTCATTGTACAGAGGCCTTGTGCAGGACCCATGGCAGATACCTAAAAGTGTTGTTTAGGGGTCCAGGAAGCTGGCTCGGTGGATAAAAGCTGGCCATGCTAGCCTGATAGCATGAGCTTGATCACCAAAAGCTATACACAAAGCCAGATGTGGTACCTGTCTGTAATCTAGGTGTTCCCATGGTGATGTGATGGGAAGTAGACACAGGAGATTGGAAGGTTTCAGGCTACCTAGTCTGGAGTGGGTAGCTTGGCAGAAGTGTGGCCCACATAAGATACCCTGTCGTAAAGATAGTAAAAATTTAAAACAGCATTGCTTTAAAAAAAAAAAAAAAAAACTAAGTCATCTACATTCTCATTCCAAAGAAGCCTGCTTACATTTAGGTATGCTATCTAAAGGAGCTAAGCAGCTTCTGGGGCTTACAGAAGTAAGGTTTTCCTGTCTTGAGAAATTGGGGCATCATAATAGGGTACCTGGATGAATAAAACATTGATAGGGAAGTGATTCTCAAAGTAGTTTGGAAAAGGTGCTGGGATTGAGTCTGTCACTAGATAGAGCTTGTACTGCTTGGTAGTCAGTTGTAAAATGGGGATACATCTTTGTAGGTTACTGATGAGCCAAGTGGGCCACTATTTCCACAGAAGTAAAATTATTAGGGGCTGGAGGCATAGCTCTGGCCTGTGCGAGACCTTGGCTTCAATCGCCAGCGTCCCCTTTCCCCTTGGTTTCGCCCCCATTTTCTGTCCCTTGGTAGTCCCTGTTCTACAGGCAGGGTGGGCCTGGCTCAGGCACCCAGCCCCTCACCTGTGGTAGGATCTTTAGCTCTCCCCCAGTGGACTGCTATTTTCCGTGATGGCAGGCGGTGTTAGCAGCCCTGTGAGGTAGGTCAGGCAAACCTGGAGAAGAAAAGGGAGAAACGAAATCAGAATTGGCTGGCTTGTGTCTGTATGATTTTCCCTGATGATTTCAGTCTACACTAGCTGTCCTAAGGGTTCTGGACTTTTAGACTTTTTAAAGTCTGTGTTTATGGTGCTGGTGTGTATATGCATGTGTGTATGGGCACACTTGCCCATATGTGTGTGCGTGCAGAAACCCAGAAATTGACATCAAGTATCTCACAGCTCTCTATACCGCCATCATCATAATTTCTATTTCTCTTGTTACTATTGTTATTGAGACAAGCTCTCTCACTGACCCTGGCGCTGAGTATTTTTAGCTTTGACTGGCTGACCAATGGACCCCCTAGAATATGTCTGTACCTCCTCGTTGGACTGGGGTTATATCCCACTTTTACATAGGTGCTGTGGATCTGAACTCAGGTCCTTATATTGTGCAGCAAGCGTCTTACCCAGTGAGCTGTCTCCGCAACTATTCGGAAAGTTGTTTTCAGGGGGTTTACTGGGCTCCCTTACAGTACTGGGGGAGGATAACCCCAGCTTGTCTGCCTAGAAGACTGCATGCTACAACACGAGCCCCATGATGTCACACTTTCTGAGGTAAGGTAGGTGGGAGTTGCCCATGCGCTGGCTGCCTCAGCTATTGGTTGGTCCCCTCTGCTGCTCTCTGGAACATGGTAAAAACACTGCTGCTTTCTGGATGTGGAGATGGGGGTGGGACTGACTGCACAGGAAGTGTCACTAGAGAGCTGCAGACTGCCCAAGGGTAGTCAGTCTGCATTAGTGTGTTCAGGTTCCTTTCTGTGACATTGACTTTCGACCTGAGTGGGGCCAGCCACATCCTTAGAGGAAAGCGCATGGTTTCTTAACATATCTTGTGTGACAAGACTTCCTGAGGAGATGTGACACACACATCTACCCATCACAGGTTGGGAGCCCACAGCAGACCAAAATTACAGGACCACCAATGAACAAACTTGGGCACTTAGACGAACATGGGTGAGGGGTCACTTACAGGAACAGAAGTGACTCAGTGACAGCGGCATCACCAAAGCCCATCCTGGCGTGGGTGACGACTCACAAAAACTGGTAATCTTGAGCGCACTGGAGTCATCTCCGCAGGTTGGAGAGTTATTTCCAACCGACTCAGTTGGTAGCTGCTTCTTTCAGGTCCCGTCATCTTTAGAGCTTCCTCTCTATAGAAGGAGGGGCTGAGTGAGTCTGGTCAGTTTCAGGGACTTCCTGAAGCTAGTCTGGATTGTTTACCTTCCTGGTTAAGGAGCTTCCTTCCTGGGAGGAAATGCTTTAGTCTCCAGGAAACTGCTACACTGCAGTATTTAATAGCTGGTTACATACATGCAATCATTCTAAAGCTGGGAACGATAGCAAAATATGAGGAAGCCCAAGTCCCTTAATGTGAAATGGTGTCTTATTTGCAGATTTTCTACGTATATCGTGTTGCACACTTTAATAAGTGAAAAAGGTACCTTGGGGAGTGCTTTCAGTTGAATTGACACAACCAGTAGACATGTAACCCTGTGCCTTCCAACAGTAGTGGTTTCTTTGCCTCTGTTGGGTGAGTAGTATCCAGGACATTTGCAATGACCCCAAGGGGTTTTATTTAATTCTTAAGATTTTTTTTTTTTATCACAAAACTAATTTTAATTCCATTTTAACTTGCTGAAATATAAACCTAGTTTATGCATCGGTGGAGAGTCTTGGATCTCAGCTCATTCATTATTAAGCAGCATGGAACCCTGGCTCATTCTCTCCAGTCTCCTCAGGGGAGGGAATTAAGATTTTAAATTCCTTTCCTGAACATTTTTACTATTAAGTCCTGAGTATTCTCCCACAGCCTGTAGGAAGATATTAGCTTCTGCTGAGATTTCCCATCCCCATAATAGCTAGCTGTCCCAGCAGGTATCTTTTTGTAGTAAACAAGCCAAGCCTTCCTGCTTTAAGTGCTACTGTTTAACCTTGCAGTAGGAAGGTGAACCTTTGCCCTGTGGCACGTGTGTCTCTGGAATCAAAAGTCACAATCAACTTGAAAAAGTATCCCCAAGCGAAAGCAAAGTTTGAGTTGCTGTGTATAGTTTTATGTTTTAAAAAAATATTTAGAAAGATAGGCAACAATAATAACAGAAAGAGCACCATATTTACCTACTATAATTTATTTTGGCAAACTTTAAAACCAATTTGGAGGCTGGCAAGATTAAGGCACTTGCTGCCAAGTCTGTCCCTGGAACATAAGGTAGATGGAGAGGGCTGATGCTGTAGACTCGTTTTTCTGACCTCCACATGTATGCTGTAGCACAACTATGGAGTGAGTCTTCTCCATCCACCCTGGGCTCCAGGGACGGAACCCAAGTCATCAGAGCCCAAGTGCTCTGGGTTCATAGCTAGTCAGTGGTGGACTCAATCCATATTCAGGGCTGTCTTGATTAGTTCTCCACCTGGCATATTGTAATTCCCCTTCAAAGAGTTTGGAGGTCTCTGTGAACTTTATCCATGGATGAATGTTGTGGACAAGTGCCTGGGTACCAGTGTTCAGAGATGAAGCAAGACCTTCCATAGCAAGGTGATGCTCTCTGAGCAGTCTCAAGAACTTTCCCCAAGGGCAGCAAAGCCTGTGTGGTGGATTGGCATGTGCTATTTCATATCAGGAAGCTGGTGGCAGTGGTGGGCACTGGAGTTGTTATTAGGAAACTTGCTTTTGGGAGCCTGCTGAAATGTTTTAATTATGAGAAACTCAAAAAAGCTGATAGTGCTGGTGTTAAGCGTTCAGGCATCTATACTATCCTGTCCTTGAGATTCTGACAGGATTCGCCCCCAGCTGCACCCACTAAGAGCACCATCTGTGCACATTCACTACGTTCCCTTTTAAAAGGGCCCTGCCCACCTCCTGTCCTTTTTTCCTGTCTTTCCCCCCTTTCTCTCTCTCCCCCTCTTCCCTTTCTCCTTTTTTATAATCCCTTTTCCAAACACAACAACAACAACAAACCCCTCTGCTTGAACCCTGTGCATGGCATCTTTCTCCTTTCTCTCACACTGTTTTCCTTAAATTAAACAGCTGGCACAGAGGAAAAGGGCCCTGAAGGAGTTTTAGAGAGAGATCACTTTGTAGATTAATTTTAACAAACCTGGAATCCTAACACTTAGGTGGTTCAGTGATAGCATTGCCTACACATGGAGCTGTTCTCCTACAGGCAGCTACATGAGATCCTGTCCCCAAAACAAAACAGCCCTCTCCCTACCTACAAAAGGATGGAGGGAAAGGAGGTAGGGAGAGACAGGAGGAATGGGAGACAGAGAAAGAGAAACAGATGAGAAACAGGAGGTAAGAGGCCAGGGACCACAACTCTTCAAGGATGGGTAGCTGTAAGAAAGCCTTGCAGCCCCCATGAGAGCTGGAGCACAGTGTTTTTAAGGTTTCAGGCAGCTCCCAGTGTCTCTGATGGAGCAGGCAGTAGGACTCACCTAACTCGGATGCTAGGTCTAGGCATGCCCCGTATGGTGCCAGCTGCCACAAGGTAACAGACATTACAAACATTCTTGGGTCATTTGGTTAAAATAAACCCTTTATAATTGATACCAGCTTATTCCCTAAGTTTTTTTCTTTCTCATCCTCTTTCATCTTTCCCTGTGTCACATGCAGAGTGAGATGAGCCCCAGCTCTCAGCCTGGAGGACAGGAAGGGGGAGGGAGGCATGTCGTTTGTCCTCTGCAGGTGCCTCCCCACCCCTGCTCCTTCATCCGCCATTCAAATGCTCATCTCTTCGAAGACCAACAGTCTCACAGGAAACCCTTTCATCCTGTCATCTACAGCCTTTGACCCAGATTAGGAGACACCAGGACTACCGTCCTGAGTCACAGCCATGCAGGGTGAAAGTGATACATGCCCCAAATGGGGTCATGTTAAATCTCCCCCTCCTCCTGTCTTCCAGTCTCCTTTTAATTGTGTTCCCATGGAAACAGTAACCTCGTTCACAATTGCTAGCATTTGGAATTGATGCTATTGTTTCCTACAGAAAGATGGGAAGAATGACCTGAAGAAGAGAGCAGGGACCCCATTCTCTACATACATGGGATGAACATGCCTGTGTCCTCACACACACTCCCATTTCCTTGACTGTGCCTGGGAGTATAACCAATCACAATACCCTTTGACATTTTACCACCTTTATTTGTTCACATATTTAGTGCGTGTGTCACATGAGTGGAGTCTGTTCTTCCACTGTGTGGGCCCCAGGGATCAAACTGCGTTTATCAGGCTTGGCAGCAAGCCTCTTTTCCCCACTAAGCCACCCCGCTGGCCTCAGTTAATCTTCTGGTGGGAGTTCCAAAGGATGGTAACGTACAAGCAGCTTTAAAGGAGGTTCAGTCCAAAAGCTTCCTGACTCATGACTCCCAGAGTGTCACTACCAAATGCTCAAGACTTGGGAAGAGCCAGCTGCAGTGCTGTTCATTTTAAATCCCAGTACTTGGGAGGCATTTCAAGCCAGCCTGGTCTACTCATCAAGATTCAGGACAGCCAAGACATAGTGAGACATTTATCTAAAGAAAAGGAAGACTTCGATAGAGACCAGTGTTTCTCCATCTTAAAAACAGTTACAAATATTTGAAAATAATACTGTGTCTTCAAGGCTTCTCATTTCCAAAATGCCCCATTTTAATCATTGAATCTAGGTGAAGGAGAAATAAAATAGCATCTATAGAAAGCGTGGTCACGTGAGTATTTATGAGCACCAGCCATAGGCGGGATAATTGTTAGGGGTGGAGGTGTGGCAGGAGTCTAAAAGGCGAGATCCAAGGTGATCCCTGTCAGAGCATTTGAGATTCAGAGAACAGATTATCAATGCACACTTGAGGCCCTTAGAGATCCAAAGCCTGTGCAAGCAGCTGTTCAAGTGGCTAATACGAAAGTCACCTCCGGTTGTCCTTAGTTAACTGCTCAGTGGACTGGCATGAGAGTTTGATGAGGGAAAACAAGACGGTTTTGAGGAGGGGGAGCTGGATGTGGGAGACTGAGTTTGGGTGGAATTCTGAAAACAGGAGTGATGGCTGAGGAAACGACAGGTGGGGGAACAGGAGGGCACAGAAACCAAACTCAAACTTGAGTTTGCTTCTGTTTTGAGAGTTTGACACATGAGATTTTGAGCCAATACACTAGAAGTTAGTGATTTGAGGTAAGAATGGGATGACAGATCACTTTTCTGCACCCCATTCTGAAACTTCGTTTCTTGCCGGTGTGATGACTGGGGGAAAGTACAGAGACAAAAACGGCTGATTCCTGGTTCCCTCCCAACCCTGCTGGAAATGAGCTGAGGAGCGATTTGGTGGGAAGAAGGCAGGGACCATTCGAGGATGCTCGACCTTAAATTGGCAGACAGTGAGCTGGGCTTTTCCCAGGCCCTGTGTTTGGGCAGTGTGCTGACTAATTCCATCCAGCTCAGAGTAGGAAGTCTGCCTGCAGCTAAGCAAGTGGAAGTGTGCAGAGAACCCTGCAGAACATGGCTGCAGGCTGTAGCTACCAGGAGAGACACAGCCCTGGCACGCAGGAACAGCCCGACCTTCCCATTAGGTGCATCCACACTCGCCAAAGAACCACCCAGAGTATAGGAGAAGAGTGAAGATGCTTCTTAGCCATAAAGCACAGGGAGTTTAAGGTTTCTTTCCTTACCCAACAGACTTGCAAGGACACGTGATTGTCAGTTTCCCAGTTTTAGAAGATGTCACACGTTCCATGAACCTACTGTATTGTTTTGTGTGTTGGTTTTCATTATGCTGTCCAGGCTAGCACTAGCTGGCCTCAATTTACAAGTGCTCAAAAAACCACACCACATCCCTATCCAAGTTTATGGGACACGTAGCAGTTTCTCTAATTTTCTTTAGTTTGGGGCATCTCAGACTTCCTACATGATGTGGGTACTCAGGTAGCTGATGAAAATAAAGTCTCTGCTGGATGTGGTGAGGCATACCTTTAATCCCAGCACTCAGGAGACAGAGGCAGGGGGATTTCTGTGAGTTTGAGGTCTATATAGCGAGTTCCGGGACAGTCAGGACTATATCTCTCAAAAAACCTAAATGAATAAAGAGGAAGAGAAAGAAAATGGAGTCTCCACTTTCAAATAAAGGGCTAATGAGTTGGATGGTTCTGAGACCTAACATTGAGTAGCGAGATCCTTCTAGACGCAGGCTTGAGGTAGCAGGCTGAGCTTCTCACACCAAGCCTTGGTGCTTGCTGACGCCCCCTGAGGAGAGCTTGTCTTCTGCGTGTTGCTTTGCTCTGCCTGCGTATGCATCTTAAGACCGTTTTGTGTTTCCACATGTTACCTTGCATGTGGAAACCTGAAGCCAGTGTAGACTTGGGAACGGTCTGAATCCGAATCTTGCTCTGGGAAAGCTCCCTTGTCAGCTCTGCCACTAGGAGAGTGTCAGCTGACATCTCATTTCCTTCCAGAGCTAACTCAAAGTCCTGGAATTTTTTATGCATACTGACTCCATGCTGTGATCTCTCCTGGAAGAAGCTCTGTCTTTAAAGTCCCTAAAGGAGCTCAGGGAATTTCTCTCTACAGCAGCAATGCTGTCTGACCTACTGCAAAGTACAGGGCTCCCCTGGATTTAGAAGACACCTGTATTCTCCAGTATAGTACCCAGCTGGTTCCCCTTACCACATCCCAGTTTTATCAGTCTTTCCATTAAAGCCAAGCTTGATTTAGTGCAGTCAGTGATAGAGCACCCGTATGGTGGCTTTCTTGACATTTATTTGTTTATTTATAAATGCTGAGCATGGTGGCACTCAACCTTTTAAATGATGCATTCATTTTATTTTATATGCAGGAGTTATTTATTTATTTATTTATTTTTTAATCTGCAAATATATGAGTGTGCCCCAGGCTGGAAGAGGGTATCATATCCCTTGGAACTGAAGCTATGGATGGTTGTGAGTCAGCATGTGGTTCTGGGAATTGAATCCCGGTCTGCAAAAGCAGTCGGCTCTCTTAACCATCTCTCCAGTGCTTTCTTGCTCCCTTAGATAGTGCTTTTTTAAAAAATTTTTCTTTCTTCTTATCCTGTCTAGAGTGGATGCTTAATAAATTGCTCATTGAGGAAACAGAAGTGTAATGCAAATGTCTCCCGCAGACCAATAGAAGCAGCTCAGATCTAAGAGAGCCCTCATTCGAACTGGACCTTTCGCTAGTGACTTAAAACCTCTGCCACCCAGGGTTCTCTGTGTTCTGCCGAAACTCTGTTCCTGTTTTTCTTTCTTACTTTTCTCCCAGAGCTTTTGCCTGCTCCTTCCATCAGCTCCTCCCTCCCTCCCTCCCTCCCTCCCTCCCTCCCTCCCTCCCTCCCTCCCTCCCTCCCTCCCTCCCTCCCTCCCTCCCTCCTTTCCTCCCTCCTCTTCCTCCTCTCCCTCCCTCCCTTCCTCCTTCTTCCTATCCCTCCCTCCTTCTGTCCCTCCCTCCTTCCCTCCCTCCCTCTGTCCCTCCCTCTGTTCTTCCTCCCTTTTCCCCCCCTCTCTTTTCCTCCCCCCACCTTCCTTTTTTCTTCTCTCCTCTATCCTTTTTTCCACTTCTGACTTGGTCTCTGACTTGGTCTCTAGCTCCCTATGCAGCCTAGGATGACCTAAAACTTTTGATCTTTTTGTGTCCACCTCCTCAGTTCTGGGGAACTAGCATGAACCACCACACCCTATTTATTGCTGAGCTAGGGATACTCCAGGGCTTTGTGCATGCCAGGCTACCCCTCTACCAACTGAACTACACCCCCGGCCCACCATCCCTTTTTCAGAGAGAAGGAGTGGGGGATTAAAGAAGAAAATCGGGAAGAGGAAACCAGAGCCATAAAGGCAGAAGGGAAAGGAGGCTTCTATCGTTTCATTCTCTTAACTCACATACAAGTAATCCCCAGTCTCATGACCCTCAGTGTATGGAGCCTCAGCCACAGCTTCATTTGGCAACTAATCATTGCGTTCAAAAAGAAAAAGAAGGGTTGGCCTGGCATGGTGGCACACACGGCAGCAAGCAGATCTCTGAGTGTGAGGCCAGCCTGGTCTATGTAGTGATCCAAGTTCAAAGTGATGGAGAAACCTTGTTACCAGAAACAAGTGAGATGGATGGATGATAGACAGATGACAGACAGATGATAGATAGGTTACAGATAGGCAGAAGATAGGTAGATGGATAGATACAGATAGATGATAGATTACAGATAGGCAGATGATAGACAGATGGATAGAAACATACATAGAGAGACAGATGCAGAGAGAGGTAGACAGAGAGAGAGGTAGAGAGACAGGCAGACCGACAGACAGAAACAGAGATAAAGAAAGATACAGAGACAGAAAAGTTAGTTAGCCACTGGATTGTGACCTTGTGTTGATTCTGAAAAAAAAAAAAAAATCAACACACACGATGGGGCTTGTTATAAGAAAAATGAACAAAGTACCCTTAAACTGGAACTATTCTATTGCATTTACCTGGGGAAAAGGGTTGTGCGGACTTGGTGTGGTCTCCAGACGCTCGGCAGCAAGGGCTGTCACGGCATCACGTGTTTGCTCTGCAGTAGGAGACCCAGAGCTAAGGTGGCTAGAGGACATGAAGCCTGGATTCTTTGTGCGAAGGACCAAAAAGACAAGCTATGTATTTAATTAGCTCAAGCAACCTCAGGGGAAGTCTTCTGCTTGAGGGGAGCAGTAAGCTGCAAGAAGAACAGAGTTAGAGAATGAAATCCAGGAGATTTTGATGTCACTCTAGCCTGGTATCCTTATACCCTGAGCCTCACTTCCACATACATATATAATGTCTGGGGAAAGAAATCACTTGGGGATAAATGCAGAGTTAAAATAAATCATATACTAAGAACTTTCGTTTGTGAATATGGTAGAAAAAAGAAAACACCTCACATTAAAGTTTGAATTTAATTCTAATTTATAATACCCCTTAAATGTAGTATACGATAAAACTACTCAGCTGTCTTGTTTTACGAGAAATCAGAGTTGAGATAAAAAGCAAAAGCGAACGGAAAAGACTGTAACATCTTTTATTGTCTCCACCAGTCTGCTTGGATGAAGATATGTGGCAAATCAATAATGCCCCGATGGCAGTGGTGTGAAAGACCAGATGCCCTACTGCCGTGCCCAATGTGGGTCAGTCAGGAGACAGCTCAGGAACTAGCTCAGAGATGCAGAGTGGGGGAGAGTCTGCCCTTCCCCCACGTTATCATTTCCCCACATAGCTCCATAATCCCTGAGGCAGGAGATGAAAGTCATGGTGAGTAACACATGGGTTTTACATTCTTCTGCCTGGAAGTGACTCACACACATTTCTTGGGCCAGAGCAAGACAAAAGAGTAAGGAGGCAAAAAAAAAAAAAAAAAAGGGGGGGGGGGACTGTGCTGTGTTTCTGGAAGCAGAGGACAGCTTTTTGACGAAATTATTAGCGCCTTCTAGTGTCTACCTCTCTTTCCATCAGATACTTTGTTCTAGGTTCTCATAGGTCAGTGTTTTTCATTTCATCCCTAAGGAAAATAGCCCTCAGGTTGGTACCAACCACCCAATCAGTGCATCCAGTGCAAATCTAGGGCTCATTACGTAATGTCTGTGAGTCTGGTTGACAGACAGAACAGAAGCAGGAAAACAAGAACAAATATTTCTATTTGGAAAGAAAAAGAATGGGAGCCACACAGGTGTTTATTTGGGCTTGTAGCTTTGACATTTTGCTCGGGTCACAGGCACCTCTTATGCTTGACTGACATACAGATTGACATGCAGACAAGCATGATTGGAGCTTGGTTCTGGGTTTGGAAGGAGCTCATTTGAGTTTTACTCCGTGGTTTCTGGTTGGTGAAGTTCCATTGCTAGGACTTTGGCACCGGCCCCTTGATGGCTAAGATACCAGGATCAGCTCCTGGGTGACTCTGAGAGTGCTCTCCGAAGCTGAGCACATTTCTTATGTAAGCCAGAACTTTCCGGAACGTTCCATCCAAGTGCTGTCCTCAGAATACTTCTGTTTGCATTCCCACAACTCTTCCTCGATTGATTTGATGGAAGATTGCCAGAATGGCATACATACATATTTTGTTCTGAGTTCCTGCATCCGATTATTTTATGCTTCATTCTGATTTTCATCCTTGGGAAGTTTGTTTGGCTGAAAGGTGTGTCTGCACATTTCTCCCAGAAGCCTTTTCGCGGTTGTCTTCTGCTCTTAGTTTCTTTCTAGTCATGCAGGACTCTGGACTCAATTCTCTGTTTCTTTACCTTTCAGGTTTGCAATTTCTTTGTTGTGTAATTTTGTCAATTCAGAAAATCTTTTTCTTTCTTCTTCTTCTTTTTTTCTTTTTCTTTTTACATTTCTACATTTTATTCCCACAAGGCAGCCAGGTTAAGCTCGAGCCCGGGGCCACAGGCTTCTGGACCTTCCTCTGGCAGGGATGCATGCCAGGTCCTCGGGACTGCTCCACCAGCAGGCTGGTTTTCAGGCAGACTGTCATGAGTGCCAGGGTGGAAGGCTCCAGGGGTCACAGAGCAGGGGGGATCGGTGGGGGCACACACTTGTAGGGCTAGAGATAGCACGGCAGGTCCTTCTCTGTCACCAGAGGCTCTTCCATGGGACCATAGAGCTGCATCATGCAGCCATTCTTATCAATGAGAAACTTGGTAAAGTTCCATTTGATGGCGTTTCCCAGCATACCCCTGCCCTTGGGCTGGACTTTCATCCATTTCCACAGTGGGTGGGCATCGTCCCCATTTACACAGATCTTGCTGTACGTGTCAAACTTGACATTGTAGCCGGCTGCAAACTCCTTGATTTCTTGATTACTTCCTGGTTCCTGCTTCCCGAATTGGTTGCAGGGGAAGGCCAGGATTCGTAAACCACACTCAGCATATCGGGCATGCAGATCAACTAGCTGAGTGTAGTTTACATCGGTTTTGCCTCATTGCGAGGCCACGTTGGTGACGATGCACTGGAAACCCTTGTACTTATCCAGGCAAATCATGTGACCGTCGATGTCTTTGGCTGAGAGTTCGTGCATGGAGTGCGCACAGCGCCAATCATCGCGGTATGCACACATGGTGCCTGCCAGGCCAGGCGCAGCCAGAGCCGCGCACAGCCGTGCTGGCTGCAGCAAGTGTCCCAATTCAGAAAATCTTACATGCACAAACAAGGTTCTGTTTTCTCATCTCTTTCTCTAAGGACACAAATTAATTAGATACAATATCTGCCTTTCAAGTTATTGCAAATTCTTGTCAAAAGGATTGTGTTATATAACATAGACCATCATTTATCTGACCTGTAATTTAATTGCCCAAAGTACAATGAATTGTTTACTTTTTGTCATGTTAGCATCACATTTTCAGACATGAATTTCTGTGTTTTCAGATATACTTCTGCGCTGTAACTCTCTCTCTCTCTCTCTCTCTCTCTCTCTGTGTGTGTGTTGTGTGTGTGTGTGTGTGTGTAATGTAGTGTATGTGCACTTGTGTGCTTGGACACACACACACATAGAGGTCAGAGATAGGCTCTTGGAGTCTTCTTCTACCTTTCTCTACTTTGCTGTTATTATTTTGACACAAGTCTCTCTCTGAGCCTGCAACCTGTGTTTTGGCCTGGCTGCCTGGCCAGCAAGCTCCCAGAACCAATCTGACTTTGTTCCTCAATCCTGGGGTTACAAGCATGCCCAGCTTTATGTGGGTGCTGAGGATTTTGAACTTAGGTAGGTCTTGTTGCTTTCACAGCAAGTTTTCTTACCCACCAAGTCATCTTCCTGAAGCAGACTAGAACTACCTGCATAGGATAAAGTCTCTTGAAGCTAGATTTACTTAAAAGTAAATGTTCACATTTATGCCACTAAGATCACTAACGATTGCATGCTGTTATTTTATTGGTTAATATATGTGTAGTAATTTTTACTATGTAACCATACATTTTGGATTTTGAACTTAATACATATCTGTAATAGTATAGACAATTTCCTGGAACACTACCTCACAGAAAATATGGAATATGGCTCCAAGCCTGTAGTAGAGCATGTTGGCTAAAACATTGGCTGAAGCACAGTCATGAGGGAAGAGACTACTGAAGAAAGCAGGCATGCTAACAAACCTCCTATTGAGGTGGCAACACACCTATCAATCAGCGTAAATTCATAGAGATGTATTTTGGCTCCTGGTTTTAGAGGAGTTAGTGTATGGTCATGTGACATCATGCTTCTCCCCCAGGATGAGGCAAGGACCTTGTGTGGTTTTCTTGAGTGCATGGTAGGGGAAAGCTGCTCACTTCATGCTGTCTCCAAAGGAAAAAGTGAATGGAGAGAGGGACAGAAGGAGAGGAGTTAGGACCTGGAACAAAATATATTCCTCAGATCTATTCTTCTAGGGACCCACTGTCTATCAGAATTTCTGCCATTTTCTCATAGTCCATTAGCTTATAAATTTAATATATCTATAAGAATGTCATAATGCACCAGGCAGTGGTAGTGTACGCTTTTAATTCCAGCACTCAGGAGACAGAGGCAGCCAGATTTCTGAGTTTGAGGTCAGCCTGATCTACAAGAGAGTTCCAGGACTTCTAGAGTTGCACAGAGAAACCCTGTCTTGAAAGCAAAAGCAAAAACAAAAACCCAAACAGACAAACAAACAAACAAACAAAGAATATCACAATGAAATGTATTATTTTATGTACTAGCCAAAATCTTTACCTCTCTGTGTGTATAAAATATCCAATGATCAGAGTTCTAAATAAAAACCTATTGCAAATCTATAATGCTTTATTTATTGATAGATAGTTGTCAAATAAATAGCTGTCAAATCCACTCCCCCAACTCCTACTTGTGAACCCTGCTGCAGAGGACAACAAGACATCAACACAGAATCCTTTGACAGACAGTGCAGATCCAGAAGTAGCCTCACCCATATGTTGGGTTGGTAGGAGGTGGGATACAAGCAAAGTTGAACTCTCAAAAGCATGTTTCTAGCCTTCATGAAGACAGTGTGTTCATGAGCTGTCCTATGTGATGAGGCCTTAGAATTCTCTATGATTTCAGCCTCGCTAAGGCACTTATATTGGAGCCGTGTATGCACAAAAAATCCATTGTGTGATGTAGATTGCATATTTGAGGATGTGCATTTTAGGAGGTGCTGAAGATACCCCATATTCATTATGATCCTGGAGAACCATCCCAGACAGAAGCAGACGAAAGTTAGATATAACCTGAGCTTACCAAGAGTGAGGACAGAGCAATGTCTGAGAGGATGCTTGGAGAGTCTTCTGGTAGGAGGGAAACTTCTGACAGCAGCAGAGGACACAGACACCTCCACAGACAAAGAGAGGAGCTGTGTGGTGGTAAGGCCTGCCACGGCAGAACTGGGATCAGTGCTGGATACTCTTCAGTGAAAGAAAATGCAGAATTAGGCCACAGAGGACAATAGCTTTGAGCTCTAGACCACAGTCTGATAGGAAAATGTGTACATTTACCTGATCTTAAAAAAAATTTGATTGTAAAATTTTACACGTGAATATATAGCTTTGATCAAACCCACCCCTACCTACTCTTGCATTTGAGGAAGCTTCATTTTGTAGTAGATATAATTGACATAGAGACTCATAATTGGTCTATGTGTTAAAGGTTTTACCTGATTGTAATAAATGTTTTTTAAAAAATTTACTTATTTTTATTTCATGTACATTGGTGTTTTGTCTGCATGCATGTCTGTGTGAGGGTGTCAGATCCCCTGAACCAGAATTATAGATTGTTATGAGCTGCCTTGTGGGCTCTGGGAATTGAATCCCAGTCCTCTGGAAAAACAGCCAGTGCTCCTAACCTCTGAGCCACCTCTCCAGATCTCAGTGATAGAAAATTTTAAGAAGTAAGACACTGGTGTGTTTGAGAGAGGGGAATGACTGTGTTTCCCCAGTATAAATGCAAGTGCTTGACAGAAGCTTATTGACTGGATCTGAACGGAGACAAATGATTTTTTTTTTTTTCAAGTCCACAAACTGTGCACCAGAGCATTTAAAGTCTTCTATTTACTAACTCACTGTGACTGACAAAAATGGCCCGCAATTAGAGAGAGCCAAAATAATAGCCACATGTATTGTGTGAATGGTTATTTGTTAAGCACAGTAGGGGGTCTAGTCAGAAGGTTAAAGTAATTAGATTAGAGAAACCACAAAACTACCTGTGGATGTAATTTCTGAATCTCTCAGACATCAGTCATCTCATTAGTTTTATTTTCCCATCCACAGTGTAGGAAACGAAGCCTTGGTAAGGATGACTTACCCCCATTTCAACCATGGATTCTGTTGCATGATCTGAAAGTAGAACCCACAGTGCGTGACAAGAGTGTCGACGATTTGTGGAAGAAGTAAAGGTTGTGACAGTAATCTGTGACTTGGTTCATCTCTGTAGTAAAGATAATGGGAGAGGAAGGGGGTGTAGAAGGAAGGGAAGATTGGGTCCATTTTCCGTCATCCTCCTTTTGGGTCCCCCTTTGGTTCCCCTTCAGGAAGTGGAGTAGAAGAAAAAACCTGCATTCGTCAGTAACTCTGGGTCAACCACAACTTACAGACAGTAAGGAGGTCAATGGAAACAGGGACAGTGATTGCTATAAAAGTGACAGGTACTGTCGTTGGCATACCCAGGGAGACACACCCAGAAGAAAGTGTTTCCTGAACGAAGAAGCAACCAGCGAGAAACAAGCATGAAGGGCCCATGTGAGACAGCCATGGTGAGTGGTGCCGATGTCCAGGGTATGGGAACCATGACTAAACTTTAAAGAAGGGGGATTTCTAAGGCTATAGACCTTCTTGGAGTCATTTGTGAGTTAGTTCTTTAAAAAAATGAAGTTAAGTTTAATTTTCGATTTGTCTAGTGGAGAAAAAAGAAAAGCAAACAAATGAACAAACCAACAATAGCAAAGTTATATGGGGTAGAAAGCATATGATCTTATCTGATGTATTTTGCTCAGATGAGTTAGTGTGTTTATCTGGTGTCACAAGGAACCATCATAGTCCTGTGTGTATGTGTGTGTGTGTGTGTGTGTGTGTGTGTGTGTATAAATTCCAAGGAAGGAATAGCTATGTGATAACACATGTAATAATATCTAATATATACCAGGTATTAATATGTAATATATATCCCAAGGAAGGGAGCAGGGAATCCCAGGTTTGGTTCTTCCAAGACTATAGTAGTATTTTAAGCGGAGAAAGGAGAACCAGCCAGTTAAACTTTTGGACAGCTCCTGACGAAGCTTTCTGTGTCTTTGATACCTGATTAATTAATTAATTAATTAATTAATTAATTAATTAATTTGCATGGTCTTGCTCCTTCTGGAAGCTAGTGGGATGTTAATGTGATAGAATTCTACTCCTTACTGCTTGCAACAAGAATCATGCCTGACGTTAATCAGAGAAACCCGGGAAGGGTTTGATATAGAGACACATGGGCCAGGCTTAGGAAATCACACACTGTTATTGGTTCTGATTGTCCTCTGATTTTCCTTGTATAAGTCTTGCAGCTTCAAAGGGGTTGGTTTTTATAAAGGGCTTATGCCTTCTGACAATGGTGGTATTTACTTGGATATATTGGGATGAATCTATATTTGTGAGGTAGATCATGGACGGTTAGGTTTTAGCTAATTTGGGCACTCTAATTTGCCATATAAGAGATAAAGGTAGAAAAAGCATGCAAATGTTAATTCTTAATATTATTGTTTTTGCTTTTTGAGACAAAATCTTCCTGTGTGGCCCAGACGAGTCTTGAGTTTGCTGTGAAACTCAGACTGGTCTGGAACAAGCAAGCGACACTTTTACCTCACCCTCTGGAGTGCTGGAACTACAGGAGTGTGCCACCAAGCCTGGATCAGTGTTATTTCATTACCTCTGAGACCCTCATCAACCCACAGAAGCAGATGATGAATATTTCCCAGTTACATAGAGAAAAGGAGCTCAACTATCTGTTTTTGTTTGCTGTCACTTAATACTGTACTGCAGAGCTGAGACCTGCACGTTGGTTTTCTGGCTGCTGCGATAATGATATGCTCCTCTGTGGATGATTGAGAGACAAGATAGTTGTTTAAAGCTCCAAAGCATTTCGGTTTCTTTGGGTTGTCAGCAAGAAGCACAGCAGTGAAAGTAGCATGGAAATAGGATTGAGTTAGGAGGGGCACCCTCTGGTAATTGAGGCAAATTTGGATGGAGCCTAAAGCTGACCAGGTTCTGCAGCTCACTCCTGCGTGAGGAGGTTACAGATTACAGGTTAGTGTAGGGGCAAGTGTGTGGCTGTTCTCTCAGCTGGCTCACACTAGAGGAATGCCCAAAGCTAAGCTGAAAAGGTTTACATCCCATGCCTGACCACCTCCAGCTTCAGTATTCTCCTGCCTGTTTCCCCTTCTACAGGATGAGGAACGTATCTACTAATCTGCTTTAAAGGTGGCATATATGAATTCAAGCCCATAAAACACTCACAAATTCTCTGGGAAGTATTGCATCATTCTTTGACTCAGCACCAGCCTTATAAGAGCTCAAACACACACACACACACACACACACACACACACACACACACACACACACACACACACACAATGATGTTGTCAAGAGGTAAACAGTGACTTGCTGATATTATATGATTTCTTGATAAAGGCCGTGTGACTTTCAATACCTCTGTCTTTTAGATACAGTGGACAGGATATTTAGAGTCCTTAGCTCCTGTAAAGACACACAACTAAGACCGATATTGATAATAGTAGTAATGACCTTTGGTGGCTGTGACCGAGCATTGCCATGGAAGGCAGAGCCTGTAGACTGGCATTTAGAGGCTGGGGAACACTGTCAAGACAGTCTTTCATCTAGCTAGTTAGATAATAAAGATGAGCCTTGTCTACATCATGAGATAGAGAGTAGAGAATCTAGTGTTTAAAGAGGTGTGAAAATGTCTTCTAAAATACTCCAAGAAAATTTAAATATTAATAAAAATAATAATGACTTGTTGGGAGCATGGTAGTTGTCCTAGTTATGTTTTCTATCGCTGTGATAAAACACCAGGAACAAGGCACATCTTAAAAAAATTAAGTGTTTAATTTGGGGCTTCCAGTTCCTGAGGGTTAGCTAGGTGATCATCATGGCTGCAGGCAGGTAGGCCTGGTGTTGAACTGGTGGCTGAGAGCACACATCTTGAGACATAACTTTGAGGCTGGAAGAGCTAACTGGGGATGATGTAAGACTTTTGAAAAGAAAAAATCAAAACCAGCCCCAGTGACACACTTCCTCCAACAGGACCACATATGGGCCTATGGCGGGCACTCTCTTTCAAAGCACCACAATAGTTACCGTGAATCATATAACCCAAGCTACAGTCTTGATACTAAAAATTAGAAGCAAGGCAATGAACATGATGCAAAGAGAGCACTCGGAGGAGAAATTTATTAAGAAACCTAAGTGGTTGGTAGGTGTGCGGTTATGTTTTCTAAACTTCCAAGCACTTGCAAAGATTACATCCCACATCTGTCTCACACACAGTGAGTGTAACATCAGTACGATGCCAACAGTTGTCACCTGTCCCAAATCCTTATCGGGATCTTTGGGATTTATGTGAATGTAGGAAACCAAGTCACTGTGGCACGAGTAATAGAAGTGACAGTTGACTCTGGAGAGAGTGCCCCAAACCACAACACTGGGACCCTAAGGACTAGTTACTGGGCGAAAGAATGATTGTGGAGATAAAACATATGACTGCTGATTATCTGGAGGTAAACCTGCCTCACCCTGCTTCTTGATTTCGACTTACTATCAGCCATCTTGCTGTAGTGGGTTCCATGATCTATCTTTTTGTCCTGGGCATTGTTTCCCCCTCCAGTATGAATAAATTAACAGGCATGTGTTTTAAACCAATACACACAGTCACTGTCCCCACCTACACAGTATGAACCTGGACAACACAGAGTCTAGAAACGGAAAGCTCAGCTTCAGCCCTTCTGTCCATCCTCAGCAAAGGGTCAAGCAGGGATGGTGGTGTGGGCAAAGGATATTTGCAACAAAGGGAAGATGTTGAGTTCTTCACTCCTCTGGTGGGCAGGTCTTCACTGAGTAATTCCTTTGTGTGTTCTTGTAACCCCAGATAAACTGATATGTCAATGTTAGTATAGAAAATACATGTGCCTGAGCTTTTATACCCTGCTCTTGTAAGCCATGAGTACCCCTACTTCTTTCAATTAGCATTGGAAGTTTACAAAAAAAAGTTGCTTTTGAATAATCTTTTACTCATTGTGCCGAGCTCAACTGTATTGTTTAATTTAACTGTGTCACCCTGGTCATTCATTCACTTAATCAATTCATTCATTCAGAAAGTTTTTATGGGCAGGCCTAAGTGTGATATAAACACAGATGATACCTTTCTAGAGAATGTTAAAAAATGCTTCTTGAGTGATAATTGATAAAATCCTTACTATTTAATGTTGATAAATATACTTCTGATTGAACAATATATGAATGGGGCCTTGAAGGTAGGGTGGGATTTGGAGGGAGGCTTTGTGGAATATAAGGGTGAAGATAAATCCAACAGGGTTTTAATCACCAGTCTTTCTGGTTTGCACCAGATAACATTAGATATGATTATTCTCATTGCCAGTGATTACCTGTACTATAGAAAGAAAAAAACTTTGATCCCACAGAGATCCCACGTACAGAGTTAGAGTTCAGCTACATCACCACTAGGATTCTAACCCTTAGTGATCTCTCTTCCAGGTCAGGTCCCTGCTGCTGTTGATGTTGGCGATTGCAATCCTGGGAGGGGTAGCAGCTCGGAAGAACCCCAAAGCAGGGGTTCTTGTTCCTCAGAAGGCTGGGAATTGCCCTCCACTGGAGGATAACAGTGTGAGAGTTGACATTCGCATCTTCAATCAAAACCAGGGCGTTTCTCTCTCATATGACTTCCAAAACCGCTCCAGCTCCCCATGGGATTACAAGTAAGTCAGGGAAGATACATAGTCCATTGAACAATGTGCTAAACCGGATGCAGAAATGCATGACTTTAAGCCCAGTACTCTGGAGGCAGAGGCCGGTAGATCTCTGAGTTCAAGGCCAGTTTGATGTAGTGAGTTCCAGGACAGCCACAATATATAGAGAGCTCCTGTCATGAAAAAAAAAAAAAAAAAAAAAAAAAAAGAAAAGAAAAGAAAAGAAAAGAAAAAGAAAAAAAAAGAAAAAAAGAAACAACAACAAACCCCCAAAACCAAAAACCAAAACCCAAACCAACCCTCCCAAAAGGAGAAAAGTGTTCTAAATTACTTTGATTATAAAGCCCTTTTCTCCTCAGTACCCAGAAGTCACATTCACTCTTTTTCTGAGATGGAGGTCTCACTCTGTAGCTCAGGTTGCCCTGGAACTTCGTAAGCAGCCCAGGTTAACCTCAGATCTGCGGTTAGCCTTCTGCCTCAGCTTTCTGAGGTCTGTTGACAGGCGTGGCACACTTCACCTGGCTTTGCATCCATCCTTTTTAAACAGAAATTCCACTTTTTCCAGGAACTCAGCTTTCTCACCCCAGTTCACCTGTGTGGTTGAAAGTCTTAGTATTTTTCAGTAGGTATTAGCATCATTGCAGGAGGACACGTGGAAACCAGAAGCCAGGTTAAGGAGCTACTCAGAGTGTGTGTTACTCTGTGAGTGGTGAGGGTAAGAGACAGGTGTGGAAGAAAAGTCAGCTGGGGATGTAGGATAGAGTCTTGTGATTTTGTCTTAAAGATACAGGTCCTAGGAATGCTTAGCTCCCACTTACACTCTTCAAATACAGTCATCAAAACAGATTCCGGGGACAAATCTGGGGCTGCTGCGTAACTCCCTCACTTCTTTAGGGGTTTGCACACCGTGGCAAGCCCGCTGGGCTGCCTGTCTCCAGGCAGAGGTGAGTATCAAGAGAGAAACTGAGAGAGACTTTGGAGTCACAGATCTCTAGGGCTTTGATTTTTCCTTTCCAAGCAGTGAGTTTTATGAAGTGTACATTGGGAGACCTACCGGACATGTTCAATTTCTGCTTAAAGGATGTGTAAAACTGTAATAACAATGCAAATAAAATGTAAGCCTAAGAGTAACTGAATCCTAACACCATTTATGGGGTTGCTTTACATGCATTCATACTATGCAAAATCCTCGCCAATATCCTGGGAGAATGATATGGTGAGAAGCCCCATCTTATGGTGCAGATATCTGAGGCATAGGCTAGAGCTTGGTCCAAGACTCTAGAGCCTATGCTGGGCCCTGCATGACTCAGACTGTCCCCTGGAGGGGAACAGCCAGAGCTGCAGGAGCCCTTCTCTCTTCCTCTCCCTGGCCTCAACATCCAGCTTTGCCTGTTTCTTTTTTCTTCAGCATCACCCGAGACCCCCACCGGTTCCCCTCAGAGATTGCGGAGGCCCAGTGCAAATATTCAGGCTGCATCAATGCGCAGGGACAGGAAGACAGCTCCATGAACTCCGTTGCTATCCAGCAAGAAATCCTAGTCCTCAGGAGGGAGCCCCAGGGCTGTTCTAATTCCTTCAGGCTGGAGAAGATGCTGGTGAAAGTTGGCTGCACTTGTGTTGCTCCCATCGTCCACCGCGCAGCCTGACAAAGCTACACATCAAACTCAGTTGAAGAAACTGAGAAAATGCTTCTCTTTATCCAGTTCTCTGCATAAAGCCTGATCGCCAAGTCTCTCTGCTTCCTAGGACTCTTAGTAAGATACGCATGACATTCTTTAAACTCTGGTTAGGTACAGTGTAAACTTTCTGGCATGCTTTAGAATCGTGACCAGACCTGATGTGTTCCAATGTCTTTAACTTGTGAAAATGAAGGAGAATTAAGGCACCCTTGGCCAAACCTCTTTATGTTACACAACGACTACATTTTTTTTTGTCAATACTGTCACTGATACAGTATCGTTCTTGTAGAGTTCAGTGAAATACTTGTATTTCTGATGGAAATGAAGAAAGCACATTCAGAATGTATGGGAGGGGGCTGAGTCAATAAGGATGAGGCAAACATCTGGTATGTTATGTCCATTGAGAAATTTGCTACATATGAAGGAGGGTGGCTTAAACTATTATGTATTTATATTTGTAGGAGAACTATACATCTATTTATGACCTATTGATTATATAAAATTTAGTAGAAAATTAATATATCCATTAATTATATAATAAAGTATTATTAATTAAAAATACTTGAAGTACGTGCTGGTTAGTTTTGTCAACTTGATACAAACTTGAACCACCTGGCAAGAGAGAACCTCATTCTTCCATCTGTTGAGAAACTGACGTCATTAGATTAGTCTCTGGGAGTGTCTGGGGGGGGGGCTTTTTTTTTTTGATTAATGACTCTTGTGAAAGGACCCAGCCCATTGTGGGTGGTGCCACCTGTGGGAGGGTGGTCCTGAATTGTATAAGAAAGTGGGCTGGGCAAGTTATGGAGTGAGCCAGTGATCAGTGTCTCTTCATCGTTCCTGCCTTGAGTTCCTGCCAGGACTTCTCTCCATGATGGACTGCAACTCACAAGTAGGTCTGTTCCTTATGCGGTCTTTTGTCAGACTCCTTTGCTACTTGGAGATATACAGAAGGCTGGGCTCAGTCTCTGGAGACTTGCGTCTCCCTTTTTTGGATACAGCACACATCCCTCTTTCACTGCTAGCATGCCACCAGCTTTAAGGACACCCATGTGGCTGCCATGCTCTAGGTGCCAGAGAGTAAGTGAAATATGAGGCCTTTCTCCTATCTGGGATTTGGTTTTGGGTCGGGCAGATAGTAGGAGCTTGGAGCTTCCATTTCTAATGTGTACGTGATCTAATGACAAGAAGGATGGTTAGCATGCTTTCTTCACTCATTCACAAATGAACCCTGCTGCAGACAAGAGTAGGGTTCATTGCCTAATGAACCACCTGTGGCTGGTTCTGTGCGCTGGATTGGAGGGATGACAGAAGCTCGGCAATATTTCCCAAGATAACTGTGGTGATATAATAAAGATCTGAATGCTGAGGGTCAGTTAAGATTGGAGACACATTCCTCTTGATGGTGGCCTCACATTGTAAGGGCCAAATAGGCCACGATAGACCCTAGTTTACTTCCCTCATTTATGAATGTAGCCTGGAGAAATTAGTTGACTTGTTCAAGGTCACTCAAGTGGCAGGAACAGGTTCACAGGCTCCAAGTTCAAGACCTTTGCGTTATGGTTTTCCAGCACTGCCAGAGTGTGTCTGATAAAGATCCACATCAGTCATCTCTCTGTGTGGACTTGCATTGGCTGTGGGAGTGGATATAGATGTACTACATCCTATGTCTCCAAAAAACGTGGCTGAGTCCCCACAGGTTGAGCAAGCTTGCCTTCTTGGCTTGTGGCTGATGCTGAAACTGCACACTTTCTTCTACTCACGACGTGGCATACTGCCCCCATGTGTTCTTGGATTCTTTTAGCAAAGACAGAAAACAAAGGACTGGTTGTTCTATGGGGCATCTGTTTGCTCAGGTGATGGTGAGACACCATGGAGCAGAACAAGCATGCTGTGGTCATCAGCTTTGCCAAGCTGTCTGAGAGGCAGAAGTCCCCATTTTACTTGAAGATACAGACTAAGTAGAATGGTTTAGGTTTTTGAACAGAGAGTTTGCCTCGGAGTGTGTGAAGAGATTTCCACATAGAAACTGAAAGCACATAGCTTTTACCTTTTCTTTTCTTCCTGCCCTCCATGCTCTGCTTGTTTGCTGCCCCCTCTCCAATGTCTCAAACAGACCAAGCTGTCCTAGGACTTGAGCTTCTGGTCCTCCTGCACCCACCTCCTGAGTGCTGGGGTTACAGGTATGTAACACCACACTCAGTCTCATAGGGCTTCCTGCATGGTAGGCAAAAACTGAACTGCATTCCTAACCCACACAGAGTTACTTATTTTTAGTTATTTATGAAGGTCGCAGCTGAGAGGGAAAGTGATATCCCTTTCCCCCCCCACACCATGTCCTCGTCCTAAGAGCAATAACAAAAGCAAATGTACCATTGTAACCCATGTTGAAGGTCATTGCTATCTACTCCACGGGTGTAAACTGGAAAAGAAGCAATGCATTTTGGGAGTGAGATGTGATCACTGGATAAATGTTTTCACGTGGAGAAATATTACAGCTTCTTCTGTAAGCTGGGCAAACATCATAGCGATATTGGAGGCTGCCACATGATGGCTGATTGCAAGGATGCTGGAGCCAGATGCTGGGGTAAAATACTCAGTTTGGATCTTACTGCTTTGTGCTGATTGCTAGTGATTTGAGCGAGTTACCCAGACTTGATCTGCTTGCCTTTCCTCAGTTGTAAGATGGGCATGTTGTCAATGCCAACCTCATAGAGTTTCTTTAAGATTCTATTTGAGTTTTGAAAATTATGTATGTGTGTGGCTTTGTGCATGTCGGTGCAGTGCCCGTGGGGTCCAGAAGCAGGTGTCAGATCCCCTGGTACTTGAGTTATGTGAGCTGCTCTATGTGGGTGCTAGGAATCAAACTTGGTCTTATGCAAGAGCAGCAAGAACTTAACTTCTGAGCCATCTCTCCAGCATCCCCTGTACCAAGTAGACTCTTTAGGAGGCTAGAATAAGGTGATTGATTAAGGTGCTTAAGACAGTACCTGGCAGCTGGGCCATGGTGGCACATGCTTCTGATCCAAGTGTTCAGTAACTATTATTTATAAAGAGAGGTCCTTAGGCTACAGCTAAGTCTATAACTGTGACATAGGACCAAGATATGCCAACCTCTGGCATACACCTAAAGGGCCCAGCGTCCTACCACAGAGACACTTGCCCAGCCATCTTCGTTTCTGCTCTATTCACAATAGCTAGGAAATGGAAACAGCTTAAATGTCTTTCAACCAATGAATAGGTATGAAAATCTGATACATGTCCAAAATAGATTCTATTTAGCTGTAAGGAAAGAAATGAAATCATGAAATATGCAGGGAAATGGGTGGAGCTGGAAAGTATGCTGAGTAAGGGAACCCGGACCTGGAAAGGGAGATGTCGCATGTCCCCTCTTAGATGTAGATACTACTAGCTCTGAAGCCTTAGATTTGAGTGTCTAACCTGAGTGACTGCAAGGGCCAGGGAAGTAGAAAGGAAGCATAAGAAGAGGGAGAGAAGAGGAGTTAGTAGGACAAAGGTACTCTGAAGGGGGCAATGGGATAAACAATGGCAGAGGAACTTTAATGGGAGATGGGAGACAGAGGACAATACAAGAGAAGGAGGAAGGGCAGGCAGCCCTAAGGATGTTTGAAAAACAGAGAACTTTTTAAAATAAGTTTCCTGAATACATATGGTATCTTATTACACACACACACACACACACACACACACACACACACACACACACACACACACCCCTTTTAACTAGAGTTACACATGATGCAAAAATGCTCTCCCAAGACATTAGAGTATCTAACAAAACTCCAGCACCAGGCATGGGGAGTCTCCTTTTGAGTTGTGGATCAGAGGGTTTCAAGAGACCTCCCCCCCAAAAAAACAAATTAGGCTGCTGCTACTGCCTTTGGGTCTTCCAGAACATAGAATCGAGACCCCCATCGCTGAAGATTCCACACACTTGGGATACTGGACTTGGAGAAACTGAGATGGAGCTGATCAGAAAGCCTCCTCCTTGAGACCCAAGTCTCATAGGATAGGAAGGGGCTATATTAGCCGCCAACAGGAAACAAACAGACAAACAAACAAAAACAATCAACAGTCCCATCTAGCCATAAAGCTCGCAAACCACAACTGTGACTGACTCAGCAAGATACTTTGAATGCTCCAATAGTAGCATTTTTATCTTGGGAACAACTAATAACTGTTTAATTGGGCTTAAGGCCCACTCACCAGGAGGTAATTATGCCAGTTTATTATAAACCTATCCAACTACCTAAGGCCAGAGAGATCACAGACCCTTGAAGAGGGTCTACTCCTGCCATTTTCCTAAACCAATATAATTTCTAACTGTATTTGAAATGCTGATCTGCATACCCACAGATAAGCTCTCACCCCACCATCTAAGAAGCTTCTTTTTGTAGTAGCTAGAGATTATTCTAGAGGTTCACAACTGGTCAAACTGCAGAGAACAGGTAACTGTAGGAATACAAGTTCCAGCCGATACATCACCAATGACATCTCTATACAGAATTGTGAAAGAAATGTTATGAGCCAGAGGACCAGGATGCCTGCTCCAAGGTTCAGTCTTCTAGAAAAGGCAGGGAAGCTGCACCCTTGAGATCTCAACAAAATCTACCGAACAAGGCCTACCCTAGATGAAAAGCTGCAATGACTATCGAGAGAGGGAGAATCGGTTTTCTCTACAAGCGAGCCGCTCTGATATGCTATCTAATCCCAAGAGGTCATCTCTAATGATGTACATAGTAGCAACACCAGATGAACTCAAGAGGTTTTGGGTGGGGAAGGAGAGGGCTCAAAATGATGTAAATATCGTATCCATGTATGCAATTTCAAAAAAGTTAAAAAACAAATGTTTATAGCTATTGTAGTTACTTAAAAGCAAATTATAAACTATGTTATAAATCTGTCTCCTCTCTGACTACCTTGCATGTTAAAATTCTGTGTACATGTTTCCACATCAATAGCTTACCTTGGACAAATTACTTCTCTTTGCTTCGGTTTTCCACTATAAAATGGGCGAGAATAGTATCTCCTGCCAAGGTTTGGGAGGCCCTTTAAAAGAAGAGAAATATAAAACATTCCGAGTAGGTCCCAGCTACAACAGGCAGTTACTAGTATGACAAGGTGCGTGGCTTGTAATCATTGTTTTCAAAGTTCAGTGAACCAATGCATTAAACAAATGTGTGTTTGGTGTCATAAAATCCAAAGGCTTCTGAGTGTGCTGGCTCACTTCTGTGGCTTCCTTCTGTGCTGTTTGTAGTTGACACACCACAGCCCTTCGTATGTCCTGAGAGCGAGGACCAGACCTTGTTTGTAGTGGTGACAACACCACAAGTCCCCAAACCATGTCTCACAACCACATTCTCATGGCTGCGATGCTGGTGAGATGGCTCAGTGGGTTAAGACACTTGCTACTTTAGGGTTATGGAGAAACCAGCCCTGGGGGAGGCCGGGCACCTGTGTGCTCTGAAGGCTAGAGTTCCTCCTCAGCGGCTATCCCCGAGGAGGGGATGCCTTGCTCACAAAAACTGCTTAGTGTTTTTTTCAAAGATCAAGAGTTCTCCTAGATTCTAGGTCCTGCTGACACCACACTCCTGGGTTCTCACCACCTAAGAAGACAGAAACCCCAGATGTCATGCAGACCACTTGTCAAATGCCTGATTGCCTTCTGTGGTCACCTGAAACCCCAAGTGAGATCTCTTAAGGAAACCAATGCTTGCTTCTGTCTCTTGCAGTTGAATAGGTCTGCACAGAGATGCCCGTCTTCAGGACAGCTATGTTTGAAAATAAAACCCCAATAGAATTAAGTATAAAAGAAAGCCAATCTTTTCTTTTGGGACCATGTTGTTTAGCTTACTAACATCTGTTCAATGCTATTGTTTGTGCTTGAGGACTAATGGACTGCGACTGTCAAATGGGAATGATTTTTATTGAAGGGAACAATGATACAATATTTCCCACTGTACTGTGGGATTGCTATTGTATTTTACAAGTAACAGAATGTTTTGTAATGTAAGCTGAGGCTTGCTTGGCCATCACAGTAGGATAATCTTTAAACTCTCCTTGCATGAACTCATTCAGTCTTCAGAATAATCTCGTGAAGGAAGAAATCCTAGGCAGCCTCACTCTGCAGACAAGGGAGCTGCTTGTATTCAGGGTTGGATTTGTCTCCCCAGGCTATGGAGAAGACCTAAGTAAACTGTCTTGCTTTAATTGCTTTGTTTAAGCATCGATTTTAGAGCTTCCAGAGCTCAGAAATTCATTGCTGACTTCCTACTGGCTTAGTCATAGAAGATGCCTCTGACTGGAGTCAATGATGAGCTCTGTCCTCTTGATGAAGGGTGGCTTTTTTTTTTTTTTAAATCTCCTCAGGTGCTGTGGGAAAAGGCACTTGTTTGCTATCTCTTCCTATTCTCGAGGAAAAATGGTGTCTTGTTTATCTCAATAATTAATTGCACAGCTAACTACTCCCAAAGGAACAAGAATGACTTGGGTCGTAGAGTTTCTAGTCAGTAACAGTGCTCCAGACACCCGGTGACACAGATGGAAACAGCTCAGGCATCTCGAGAGCAGACCACTAGACACTTAACTACCCGAGGCCTGCCAATCTTCCACGCCCTCCACAGCACCTGAGAGACAGCGCCCATCCTCCTCAGCCTGCTGGCATCACACCTGCTACTTCATGGCTTAAGTAGAAAGCAGCCCTGGGGTGGGGGAGCAGCCCTGGATGACTTCTCCACTTGCTCCAATAATCTGTTCTTTTTCTGAGGGGTGTTGATATACATATTGTGTCCTGATTACCATCTCCCTTACCTTCTCTCTACTTCCCTCCCACCACTACTCCCCATCTTATCCTCCCTACCAATCCCTTTCCGTATTCCAGTCTTTTTGTTTTGTATCCCACTAGGTTTAATCAGGGCCATCTATGTGACCATGGTCTTGAAGTATGGTGAGCTCATTTGTGGCTTTATAGCTAAGGACACATTATTCCCCCAGAATATATCAGTTATCTATACTTCAGTAGAGAGTGACAGGGCCACAGGTGCCCCCTTCCTATCTGTAGTTCACTGTTGACAGGTCCTGTCTTGTACATTGTAGACAGCAGCTGCTGCTGTAAAGTCATGATTGCATTGGTGCGTCATTCCCAGGAGATAGAATTTCATAGTTCTTTTCCACTATATTCTGACTCATACATTCTTTCTGCTTGCTCTTTCTGTATCCTCAGAGCCTTAGATGGGGGAGCATTTGGAAGTCTAAGCATTCAGCTGTCACTTATTCTCAGCAGCCATTCATCTCTGCATCCGCTGACATCATTTGTGAAGAGACGTTTCTTTGGTTAAGTCTGAAAGCAGTATTTGCCTTTGAGTATAAACAGAAATATTTAGAAGGAAGCTTGGTACTGTGCCACTTTAGACACCATAGGGACAAAAGCATCCTCGACCATGGGTGTTTAACCAAGTTTACAGTATCAGGCATGTATTCTTTCTGTGGAGTGGGCCCCCAACTGGAGAGTGCTTGGTTGTCCTCGCAAGAGTTGTGCCACTGTTGTACGAGTGGGCACATCTTGTCAGGTGAGTTAGTATTGTAGTTGTGGGGTTCTCAGTTAAGTAAGGCAACTGATGCCTTGTACTGCCTGGCAGCCTACATTACATCTCTCAGTTCTATGAAAGCTGGCTACAAGGGAGGAAGCTGCTGTCTCAGAACTAACATAATGCCTTCAGCAACAAGGTCTTAGCAATGGTAGACTATAAAGAGAAATGGAAACTGTTAACCAAGTGTAGAGACACCATATGTGTGAAAAATCTTTGCCAGCTATATATCTGATGGAAGATTAATATGTAGAATACAGAAAGAACTAACAAACAAAAAAAAAGTTCCCTAAAATCAAAGCCAAAAACTAAAACCAAGCCAAACCAACAACAAAACCCCAACTGAATACCAAGAAAACAAACAACCCAATATAGAAAAAAATGAGTCATGGGTCTGAACAAAGAACACTCAGTGGAAGACACACAAATGGCTAGTAACCATGTTTAAATGTGTTCAATATCCTTGGCCAATGGGGAAATGCAATTTGAATTACATTCATGCATGAGATTCCATCTCATCCCAGTCAGGATGGCTGCCTTTAAAACAAAAAATCAAGTGGCAACAAATGGGGAAAGAATGTGGGGAAACAGGAGCCCTTATTCACTATTTGTGAGAATTGAAACTGGTGTAGCCACTGCAGAAATCAGAACGGAGGGCTCGTAAATAGCAGCAGCAACAACAGAACCAACTAGAAATAGAATGGCTATAACTAAGCACTCAAGGTCGTATACCCTCAGGACTCTGGATACCCTCTGGATCCTACTACAGAGGATTGATCCTACTACAGAGGAACACTATTGCTCAATAGTGTTCATTGTTGCTTTATCCACAAGAGCCAGGGGATTCACTACATATATAATATATGTATATATTATATATGTCTATCCATTGATGAATGGATAATGAAAATGTGGCACACAAACACTGATATTTTAATCATCTATAAAAACAAGCAAAATTCTCAAATTTATAGGTAAATGAATGAATTTGGAAACAATTATACTGAGCAAGGTAACTCAGGCTCAGAAGGATGAACAGTGCATGTTATCTCTCATGGGTTAGTCTTAGCTTTTAATCTTTAGATTTTGTATATTTAACTTGGAATACCTGTAGAAGATAGGAACTAGAATAGAGTAGCTAGGGGTGGGGGATGACCCAAAGGAGGGGGAACAGCACAACATATGATATGAAAACAGAGAGAGGGGAAAACTAGGGTGGAGAGTTTAAACAGGGATGGAGACAGAAGATGGGGAGTTACCGGGGAGGGAGGGAGTATTAATCAAAATGAACGGAGCATGAAAAAGCAACATGGAGACCTCCTACCTTGTAAGTCAGCTAAAAAATATGGGAGCCAGAAAGGTGTAGCCTTTATGGCTGAATTAATGCTCCATCTAACAGCCATGAATTATTAAACAAAACCTTAGTGGCTGATATGGTGTATCTTTCTTTGAGTTGTTGGTCAGGGAGGCCACAGAGGTTCTCAGTGTGATGCAGGATCTCACAATTCCTCTTTTTCATGCCAGATCTCTCTCTCTCTCTCTCTCTCTCTCTCTCTCTCTTTCTCTCTCTCCTTAATCTCTCTCTCTCAATCTCTCTCTTAATCTCTCTCTCAATCTCTCTCTTTTCTCTCTCAATCTCTCTCTCAATCTCTCTCTTAATCTCTCTCTCAATCTCTCTCTTTTCTCTCTCAATCTCTCTCTCAATCTCTCTCTTAATCTCTCTCTCAATCTCTCTCTTTTCTCTCTCAATCTCTCTCAATCTCTCTCTCAATCTCTCTCAATATCTCAATCTCTCTCTCAATCTCTCCCTCAATCTCTCTCTCTCTTTGAGTGTAGTATCCCAGTATTGTTTTTGATAAAAAAATTATTTTTTGTTATTGCTATTCACATGTCTGTGTGTTGTGCACATGAGTGCAGGGATGAAGAGGCCATGGGCATGGCTCTCCTGGAGCTTGAGTGGCTGTGATTCCCCTGAAATGGGTACTGAAAACTAAGCTCTTGTCCTCTGTAATTGATAACAACTCTCCAGCCTCTACCCCAGCATCGTTACCTGCTCTTTCTAAATGTTTATTCAGCCTAACAGTTGTGAGTTTAAATGAATATGAATCAGACTCTAACTGGTGTGTGTGTTTCTGGGGATCACATGTACAGCCTTAGACCTTTTGGGTAGGTGCTTTACCACTGAGCTATAACCCCAGCCCTCCAGTTACATTGTGTGTTCTATCATCCACCAGAATGGATCGAAGTACAGTTACATCTTGGTGGTTCTGGCCACCACAGCAACAATTAGAAGCACACAAGTGTGTACTGGTCCTGCAACAAGTGACAGTGTACAACAATAGGAAAGACCGAAAGGTGAAAAGGTTCACACAATGTGCAGGGATGCAGTTTTCTGCCCACAGATTAAATGACCTTTGGGAAAACCTTATGCAATGAACAGTTGAATCCCCAGAGACCTCAGCTACACTACTTTGCATTTGCAAGAATAAAGAACCCAAAATGCATGTATTTCTTATTACGAAAAAAAAAAAAAGGTTTCAAGATACTTTTGTGCGAACAGAAAATGCTTGCCTTTGCCTTTCAGAAATCCTGAAATCAGATGTAACCAAGCGTTGGGCTTTACTTACTAGCACTCTATTAGACAGCATTGTAGTACCTCTAGAATATGGTGGTGATTCAACTGTTATGTTCAGTTTGTTAGAGCACTGCGTGCATGAGTTTTTCTTTGAAAAGCATTTGTGCATGATATATTGTGTCATTATCTAAATAAATAGTTCCCAAAGATAGCTACATCCTAAAATGTGCATCTGAGAATACTACTATGTATGAAAAGGGGATTGCAGATATGAGTAGGTGAAGGATTCTGACATTGAGAGATTATCCCGAGTCATCCGTGTCCTTGAGACAGGCAGGATGACTGACAGAGAGAAGGGCATCTGAGGACAACACAGGATACAAGAGTTGGCATTGAAGGTGGAGGAAGGCACCACAAGCAAGGAACTGGAGGGATGAAGCTCTGCTATTCATTTTCTTTTATTACTATTTTTTATTTGTTTTTCAGTGCTGGGGATTGAACTCAGAGCCTTGCAACTCTTAAGCAACTGCTTTAGCCTGACTTGCTTTAGACACTAACAAAGGCAAATGATTGTTCTCAAAGACTAGAGGAAGCATGGCACCACTGATAAGGATTCTGGTCCAGTCACCTATTAGGGAATGAATGTATGCTGTGTAATTTGTAGTAGCACTGATGGGAGACCCATATAGTGCTATGTGTACCCAAGTGTCATTGTTACCTCTTCCTCTTCTTAATGTAGTATAGGCTGGTTTAGAACTTGCTGTGCAAGTAGGATGCATTTCTAATCTTCTGTGTCTACCTCCTAAGTGCTGGGATCTCAGGTGGCCAATACCATGCCAGGTTTTATGTGGTGCTAGAGAATGCACCCCAGGTTTTGTGCATTAAAGGCAAATTTCACTAACTGAGCCATATCTCCAGCCACCTTCTCTGAAAACTTCTTGATTGAGTAATTATTTCTCAGTTTGGATTTATGATTTGCTTAAGCATTCGGTTTCCAGGCCAGAAGAACATCCTTCTGGAAATATTAGTTATTATCCATCTATTTGTAACCACTGTTCTTGGTTCCTGTGCAGAATATTAACTCGTGTTTATGTGTTCACACAGGCATTTGATGCTTTTAGTTTCTTACAGGTGATTTTCTCTATCCAGTGGTCAGTTCAGCAGAAGAACATCTTTGATAGCAGCAGGCAGCCCAGGCTGGGAAATGTCTCTGACTCACCCATGTGGTAGGTTCTGAAAGAAAACTATAAGGATGCTGTTTCAGTCTGAGTGCTGCGTGCTCTGTGTGGGAGACGATGAAGAGCATTCTGGGACCCAACGTTGGCCTCTCAAGATCCGCCTGAAATAGGCAACTTCTTACAGTAACCTCAGGGGAAGGAAGTTGGTGTTGGTAGAGCGCTCCTTCCACGAACATAACCCAAGATGCCTGACCTACATTGCAGGCCTCCAAAATGACCTTCGCTGTCACCCTGGAAGTTCAAGGTTAAGTCCATAAAAATAAACTTTGAATGGCAATCATACTTAATACATGGAGTGCTTGCAATCCACGGTGTCATCCATCTTTGAATTTTCCAACAAAAGGGTGATAAGGCAGCAGGACTGAGTGGGCAGTTATGTGGCTGTGTGGACAACTGTTTTACTTCTTTAGGACAATCTGCTCCTTGCATTTACAAGACCTTTCACTCTTCACTCTCTGGCTGGGTCTCAACACCAGCGAAAGAGACCAGCTACTAAGTGGTGTGATTTGGGGGACTCCGGGAGAAAAGTGTCTGCCAAGTTCACCTCTGTGCTGTACTGACGTGCTCTCTTGGGAGCATCACATTGACAGCTGTTGAGCAATGTACTTTTCTAGAGAGTAGCACATCACCAGGAAAGGTAGGTTTACTTTCTTCACCCTTCCTTAGGAACTTTGCTCTTAGGGATGGAGAAATAGCTTGAGAGTTAAGAGCACTTGTTGCTCTTACAGGGGACTTAGCTTCTACTCTGGAACTCATGTTGGGTGGCTTACAGCCAACTCTGACTCCAGCTCCAAGGGAACTAAAGGCACCTTCAGGCCTCTGGGGGTACCAGCATCTGTGTGCAAACACACACACACACACACACACACACACACACACACGGTTTTAAAAATTATATCTTAAAAAATATGTAGCTCATAAGATTCAATCATCATGACACAGATCAACAAGGAAACCTTAACGCTTATGCTCAGTCTAAAAAGGCAGACAGAAAATGATAGCAGCTGGTAGTTGGATCACCATGTTAAAATTGATACATAACTACTGGGTAGGTACAGGACAAGTTGCTTTCCCCCCGCCCCAGCAGGAGCTTTAGTTCCTCCTTCTTCGTCTTCTTTTTGGCTTTTTGAGACAGAGTTTCTCTGTGTAGCTTTGGAGTCTGTAGACGGGGTTGGTCTCGAACTCACAGAGATCCATCTACCTCTGCCTCCTGGGTGCTGGGATTAAAGGCGTGTGCCACCACAGTCTGACCCTCATTTTCTTATAAATATATGAATATATAAAATTGTGTATTGTGTGTATGTCTCTCTTTGTGTTCATGTACATACGCATGTTATAGCGCATATGTTTCATGAGTCTGTTCTCTCCTTCAACCGTGTAGTGTGGGATTGCACTCAGGTTGCCACATTCATTCACAGGTACCTTTGCAGGCTGAGCCATCTTGCCTGCCTGTCTCATGGTTTTCTTAAGACACTGTAGCCCAGTTCTACTTTCAGGGCCTACCTCCTATAGGACATCTCTGCTTTGAGCTACCTGGCTGCTTTGCCTTGTTGAAAACCACACTGGACATTTATGTATGTGCTGGATGTTCTTGAAGCTGTAGAATGATAGTGGCACCATAGTGCAATGATTTTTACCAATACCAGATATTCTTACTCTGTAAAAATTTAAAAATATTTTATTTTTAATTTGTGTGTGCACACACTCATGAGCACACCTGTGTGCATACACATGAGTGCAATGCCCATAGAGGCCAGATGATGGTGTCAAATCCCCTAACTTAGAATTCCAGCCAGTTTTTAGCCACCCAGTCCATGTGCTGGAAACCCAACTTCAGTTCCCTACAAAGAGCAGTGTGTGTTTTTATTTCCTGGGCTGTTTTTACCTACATTCACTGATCAGCCACTGTTGCTGATGAAGCGTCACCATGTCACTTCTCTCAGGGTCCTGATGTCCTGACGTCCATCCGCCAGTAACTCTGCTTCTGAGCCCTCTCTTCCAGCTGGCACAGCTGAAGGCACCTCAGAGGTAGACAGGAGTGTTTACAACTGGGGGAAAAGGTGGATGTTGGAGGCCCTTAGTTGGGGAAGGTCTTCTGGATACAGGGAAAGAATCAGGTTGGGCTTGGGACTAGAGGGAGAAAGGGCATTGCCCCAGTGGATGTCAAGATTACAATGGCAGCTGTCCACTGCATCTGTTCATGCAGATGCATTTACTGCGTGCATTTATTGCAGGTGTTTACTATGGTGCATTATATCTACAGAGCTCCCAGGGATCACGGCATCCCAGAGGAGGGATGGATTTAACCTTGCTTATGAGCACTTCATGCTGTTGCTTACTTTAAGTTTCCATTTTGAAGGGCTCTAGTAGGCCTGAGCATGGCAAATATGTCTCTGGCAGGCCTTGCCCTTCTCCCCTCCACTTCCTTGCGAAACCATTAGATTTTTCTAAATATTCCTAAAGCTAGCAGCCGCCAAGTTCTGTTCCCTTATTTGCCCACTTCCTTCTCCTGAGGCTGACTAACAAGATCCAGGTATCAAAGTATTGAAGTCCAGCAATCAAAGCCCCCTTTTGGCTGCCCTAATTAATGTGCCCAACAAAATAAACCAACTCATCCTAACATGGGGTTTCCTCTTCTCCCTTTATAAACTGCCATTTGCTTCTGAGCCATGTCTATCTCCTGTCTATCAGAGGCTGTCCTTTGTCCCCTTCCTCCCCCATTCCTTTTCCCTTCTCGCTTGTCCTCTATCTCCCATCTTTGCCTCTTATTCCCTGGTGTGTCCTGTGCTGCTTTCAGTCCTTTCACATTTTTTTTTTAAAGCTATGCCACATTGGAGTGAATTTACATGTTACAGGAACAAGGACATCACATGTAATCTGGGCATGGTGTCATCCCAGCATCTGGGAGGCTAGGCAGGAGGACTATGAGTCTGAGGTCAGCCTGGGCCTGATAGGAAGAAACTGCCTCAAAAATAATAAACAAATACCATTTTGTGGGATGGGGCAAAATTAGATGTGTCTGAAGTTTTCCCTTTATGGTGGACAGCTCTCGACTAGAGAGGAGTTTCTGAGGCATGCTAGGCATCACCTTCCAGCACGATGGGCAGCTCTAGGTCTCTAAGGTGTGCTGCTGACATAGATGTGGCAATTAATCACATTATTCTTTAAGTCAAGTCTGAATGATGACCACATGTGTAAACAGTGCCCTCAGGTGTAACACAAGTGTCTTTAGAAGTTTCTCTACAGAACCTCCCTGGTTGTAGAACAGCTTCCTGGGAGATTGAAACATTGAATCAATCCTGCAGGGACATTCCTTCAGCAGAAAGTTAACAACTCAAAGGAGCTTTAGGAAGTTCCTTAAACCGACCAGATTCACCAGGCCTCTCCCTACCAGGGTGAGCAATAGAAGCTAAGAGTCATCCTCGGACAACCCAAGCTGCAAAGAAGGGCCGGGACTGGACCAGCTGCCTGGAAGAAGGAGAAACCAGCCAAGGTGCCTAGAAGAGCTTCAGACCAACCGAGGCAGCTGGGAAGGACACTCTCCACCCTGCTGAGCTTCCTGCAGGTTGTGCAGTGTGCTCTAGGCTCCCGGCTTTGTGAGCTGTTGCCCATGCTGGGTTGGACTTGGGTGATGCAGCTATCTTTTGAGTCATTTATTCTCCTGTCAGTTATCCCTTCACCAATATTCCTGTGAGTAGCTCCAATAAAACTCATGGTTCGCCAAACTGGACTTTGGTGGTATTAGTAGTTTGTTTGCTGTGGGTTCCCTATCTGGGGTGAGTAGACATATATGCTGTGTCCCCCCATGAAAAGTTTTGACACACGACATTCTTTTCTTTCTCTAGTCTCCTTTCGCAAAATACCTTTTTTTATTGATTCTTTATGGATTTCACATCATACATCCTAATTCTACTCATCTACCTATCCCCTTGCTTCCATCCTCTGCCCTTGCAACCTCCCCCAAAACAAAATTTAAAAGTAAACCCAAAAGCAAGCCAAAACAAAACAAAACAAAAAAACCAAAACCAAATCAACTAACCAACCAACCAACCAAACAAACAAACAAACAAAACCCAATAAACCAATCCCAAAACACAAAACAAACAAATACACAAAAACCAAGTACAATCCTGGTATGTGGCATGGAAGCTGTAGTGTGGCCCAGTGAGTTACACAGAATATAGTTTATCTATCTTTACTTGTAAGTGTTCATTGCAATGAATCATTGGTCTGGTTCAAGGCCTCTGGCTTCTGCCACACCCTGGATACTGGGCCCCCTTGGATATCCAATTGGTACCTTGCGTTATAGAGATCCTGTAGCTTTGGATGAGCAGGCCCACCCCTTAAAATGCTCCAGCAGTTCAGAGATGAGGTGAGTGCTGAAGTGAGTTACCTTGTAGTCCTGGATATTTTCCTGGGTGGTAGCTGGCTCCTGGAACATGTTCACATCATGCTTTAGATACCATCTGCTCCTACTCAGGGGGGCTTTATTCTCCAAAGATCTTTTGGTTGATACCTGTGTGCAGCTTCAGGCTAATTCCTCTATTTTCCTATTGGACTGTCTGTCCCACAGATACTTCAAAGGTAACATGCCTGCTGCCTTGTAATCTACCACCCCTCTTCTACCCAAGAACATTGTGACCTGTGCCAGTGGCCAAAATCAGAAACAACTAGGCTTCCTTCTTTGCAACAATCTCATTGAAGTCTGTTGATTTTATTTTTAGTAATTTTCTAACACATCTTTTCTACCCATTTCTACAACCTCCATTCTTCTGACATCTTCAACAACTATCTGTTACAGGCAAGATGATCTGGGAATATCAAGCCAGTGACTATCATGTTCTGGTGATGGGTTTATTCTCTCTTGAATACTTTCTCTTGGCCATTTCTACCTTAACTGCACATTAGGAGTCTAAACCTTAGTGGATCTTCCTCATTACTGATTCACTGTACACCCTAACCCGGCTACTCCACCATTATCCAGGCTGGATTTGAGCCAAATATATCAATTATGAGTGGATTAAACTAATTCAGTTTCACTGAAGAACACGAGGAAGGGAGAACTCGATAGCTATTGGTGACTATGTGTGGATTTGAGGGCAGTACTCCAGCAGTCTTAGATCCTGTCTCTGCATGTCCCTGGGATTGATGCTCCATCCATTGCTCACTTTTCTCCCTGCTCAGCTTCAATCCATGACAAATCACTTCAGCCACTCTTTTGCGTATGTTCTCTGCCTCTTCCGTGTTTCATGTGGTCAAATTCAACTGACCACATCCCAAACAATGCTGCTTATGAACCTCCTTTTACTGTGCTTGAACTCTCACTGCTGATTGTGATTGGAGAAAAGTTTACAACCCTCGTTGACTAATTTTTATTTAAATATATAAGCACCAACCTCAGGGAGAACCATAATACCACCCAAATATCCATTTGCTCTCCAACTCTCTCTTAGGCCTATTGAATACCTATTCCCGTCTCTGTATGATCTCTGTATGACAGTTATCATTTATTACCTTTCATTTACAAATTTATCTTGCTTGATATGCTCTTTAATTCTCCACTCACCTCCACCATTTTTCACACTCAGTAGGTGACTTTGCTTCTTATACAGAAAATAAAAGCAACTAGACTTTTGGAAGCTCTGTCACTTAGCCACCTTCCTGCACCAGACTACTCTCCTGTGGTGATCTGATTGCACCCTTAGATGAAGCCAAATCTTCCATCCCCACCCCTGACTCAGCCCTATCCCATCCTCCATATCCGTCATATTAATGTTAGTAGCTCCAGAACCCTTTCTTACCAAAGTCTCTTTGTGTACTTGCTTATTTTACACAGCCATAGATCTTTCTATAATGGAGCTGCTTTACAGTGTGCAATTTGTTGAATCCAATTTAGCAAAATAACATATCCTTACATGGTGCCACCATATAAGGTGGTCAACAACAAGTGGTCAACACTGCTATATTCCGGTGTCAGACATGCGTATTTGTTCCAAGTTAAAATGTAAAGTATGTGATTTCTTTGATGTCTCATTGCATTTCCCTCAAGATAACACTTACAATGACTTTTTATACAATGGGCATAATCAAAGATTTCATTTGGGCATTAAGAAGGATTTCTTGCATTGGGGGACAATGATTGTGAGATTATTTTATGTTTGAAGTTCTTTAGAAATAGACTTGATAATATTGTTTGGCTTGTAAATGATATCATGTCATCTTAAAAATTGCTCCTCTCTCTCTCTCTCTCTCTCTCTCTCTCTCTCTCTCTCTCTCTCTCTCTCTCTGTATCTACTACGGCAGACATATGGCATTCAGAGAACAACTTTGTAGAAATGATCTCTCTCTCTTCCCTTTACATGGATTCCAGGAATTAAGGTCAGGTTGACAAGCTTCTGAAGCACGTACCTTTACCCAGTGAGCCTGGGTATTGCTGGCTTTCATATCAGGTTATTTTAGGTTATTTTCTCTTTTGGCAGAGGGGTGGAGTGGAAGACCAGTCAAACCATTCTAGTACAGTGATTTCATAACTTTGGTTATGATCATCCAGTAAGAGATAGCTGAGGGCCTACTTCTCCAGAAAAACAATGAACAAATAAGAATAGATGAGCCAGCTTTCCCAATTCTGTCTTCCCAGTAATAAGCATTGGACCAATGACATGTGTGCCTTTAATACATGTTTGTCTATGAGTGCATCTTCCTGGCCATCATCACCATTGCCATTCATGTTCAGCAGACATACGGGCATGAGCAAACCACAACCCATTATTCCTCTTTCCAGGAACTTACGAGCATAACCTGTGGTAATTCAGCAAGAGGTGTGTGAGGGACGAGTCAACTTTGATCTGAGCCTTTTGAAGCCTCTCTGCTGTTAACCACAGACATGTCTGCTTCCCCAATATCACCAAGAATGACACTCATGCTTTGAGACCCAGTCATGTCACCTGTGCCCTAAATTATACATCTGATAAGAAATGGTGCTGATCAGATGAGGAAGCATGGGATTAAGGAATAGTCCTTGAAGTCCTGAGGTTTCTTTTGTCAGGGCTGAACACTGTTCTTCCTGGTTGTGCTTTTTTGTGGCAAGCTCTGTGATTTTGAATCTGGCTTAAAAAGACAGACGGGTGTGTGTGTGTGGGAGCGGGGGTTGCTGGAGAGATGACTCAGAGTTTAAGAGCACTGGCTTCTCTTCCAGAGGACTTGGGTTCAATTCCCAGCACCCACATGGCAGCTCACAACTATTTGTAACTCTAGGTCCTGGGATCTAACACCTTCACACCAATGCACATAAAATAAAGTTAAATAAATACAAAAAGGTGGGTTTGCAGTTAAACAGGAAAACACATGACTGTTCTTTCTGCCTTTTCATTGCCCTCTTTCTCTCTCCCCATTTCACATTTAGGAACATCTTTTAAAAGTCTTCCATACTTATAATATGCAAGGACAAAACCACCTCAGTTATTTAGCCCATCTTCAAAGATTTCTTTCTTTAAATAACCATTTTTCTCTTTAGTGATGTGTGTGTGTTTGTGCCTGAGAATGTAGGTACTCTTAGAGGCTAGAAGAGGGTGTTGGATCCCCTAGAGAAGAAGTTACAGATGGTGGTGGTGAGCTGCTGGACATGGGCGCTGGGAACTTAATTCTGATCTTTTGTAAGAGCATCAAGTGTTCTTAGCCATCAAGCCATCCCTTCAGAACACGTCCACACTTTATAGTTATTTTCCATCCCCCTGCCCCTTATGCCCACAGAACGCAGTTTCTTTGAAGATAGATGCACCATTACTCATCTTGAAATTTACCCATGTTTCTTTTTCTTCAAATTAATGCTTAATGTCACTTAAAAAAATACAGTGACTGTTCCCTATCACATTGGACCAATTTTCTGTAGATAACTGCTATCATAGCTGAGAAAGGATGCGGACCGAATTTGGTCATTTAGGTTTGTTTCAATGGAGAACAACCAAGTTACACAGATGGTGAAGGCAACACTTGAATGCCTCTCAGCAAACCCTCCTCCACCATGGAGACCCTGAGATACAGGCATTAATAACCAGTTGTTGTTGTCTGGGACTGCCTGTGTTCTAATCACTCCCTGTATCCTCACGGCATCTTGCTCAAGGTTGCAAAAGACAACAAACATGGATGTTAGGAATGTGAGGTCTTCACGAATATGGAGGGGAGCGTTTTGTTGCAGCGTTCAAAGCACAGAGCTTGACTGTGTAAGAATGAACAAAACCAGGCATGCTATTATTTGGGCAAGTGTTTCCTGTGGGACCACATGTTAGGGGTTTGGTTCTGAGTTTGTAGTGATATTGGGAGGAGGCCGAGCCTTTAGGAGCTGAGATCTGGTGGAATGCAGTAAGGCTTGTCCTCATGCCCTTGAAGGGGCTGGGACCTCAGTCTTTTCTGTTCTTACTCCGTTTTCTCCAGGACATGTTTTCATCACAAAGCAGGGCCAAGGTAGTCCAGGGAGGGAAGGCTATGAATGATAGGAACAGCAGGAGAAGAGTGTTTAGGGCATTCAGGCAGAGGGGCCCCAAAGAATAGGCAGTGAATTCAACAACAGCACAGTGGCCCCCAAAGATCCTCACTACACTTTGAGCATAACTATGCCAAAAGTGGCATGAAATAACTTTGTTATCTTTGACTTTGTAGGTAGCACAGGCAGATGCATTGAGACCGTCCAGAGAAATGGCAGTCAGGATAGGCAGGATGAGATAGAGGTAACACAAGAAACATATTTGGAAGAGGAAATCTCAACTGAGGAATTGCCTCCATTAGATTGGCCTGTAAATATGTCTGTGTAGCACTGGGCATCCTGAAACTCACTCTGGAGACCAGGCTCATCTCAGACTCATAGAGATCCCCGCCTCTGCCTCCTGAGTGCCGGGATTACAGGCATGCACCACCACAGCCCAGCCTATTTTCTTGATTAGCAGTTGATGGAGGGCCCAGCCCACTGTGGGTGGTTCTGTCCCTGGGCTAGCGGTCTTGGGAGGTATAAGAAAGGTGGCTGAACATGAACCAGGTAAGCAAGCTCATAAGCAGTGTTCCTTTGTGGTCCCTGCTTCAGTTCCTGCATCCGGGTTCTTGCCTTGGCTTCCCTGTGACCTGGGAGTTACATGATAAGACAATCCCTTTCCTCCCCAAGTTGGTTTTGGCTAGTGTTTTATCACAGCAGCAGAGAAGCAAATGACACTGGGAATAACGTATTGATGAGCAGAAATGGGCCCACACAACTGTCAGGAAGTGAAGATGCCGAGTTTGCGTGTGAGAGAGGGAAAGGAGGAAAAGGAGTTATCAAAGCCCCACAGGTTTCCAGCTAGGATGACAGCTCGGAGGGACAGCACCAGCCAGGGAAATGAAGTTGGAACGCAAGTGGTATGCATCAGGGAATGAGAGATGCACAACGTTTCTGTTATTCGCACGTGGTTTGTCTCTTTCGCGGCTTGTCTGGGAAATGTCCTCCATGGGCTCATGTGTTTGAGCACTTGGTCCCTAGATTGCAGCACGGTTTGGGGGAGGTTGCAGAGCCGTTAGGAGATGGAGACTGGCTGGAGGAGGCAGGTCTCTGGGATGCAGGCTTTGGGGTTATTTTCAGTCCCGCTTCAGCCCAAGATCTCAGCTCCCTGAACCACCGGCGTCATGCTCCTGCCCATGAGTTCCAGTGCATCTTCCTCTTAGCTCTGGGCTAAAACCAAACCTGTAAACCAAAGCAAGCGTTTCCCTTCCTAAGTGCCTCTGTTAGATGTTTTGTCAATCTAAAAAAAAAAAGAAAGTAACTAATAAGATCTCCAGACACCCATTGCTGGGAACCTGGTCCCTCTTGTTGTGGGTTTAAAGAGGTGAAACCTTTGAAAGGTTGGGCCTAATGCAAGGTAATTCAGTCAAGGGGGAATCGACTCCGGGAGAGACTAGTGCTGCCTAATGATAGTAGATGGAGTCTCATGGGACTGTCCTGAAGGGATGGGTTGTTATAGAAGAGCCGGGCACCTCCTCTCTGTCCCACATGTTTCTTCATGTGGTTTCCATTACCATGAAGTCTTCACCAGAAGCCATGCAGATGCAGGTGCCACTCTCTTTAACTCTACAACTGTCACCCAAGTAAGTCTCTCTTCTTTTCCTTTTTTTTTTCCCATTTTTTTTTTTTTGAGACAGGGTTTCTCTGTATTGCTTTGGAGCTTGTCCTGGAACTCACTCTGTAAACCAGGCTGGCCTCAAACTCACCAAGATCAGCCTTCTTCTGCCTCTTGAGTGCTAGGATTAAAGGCATGTGACGCTAATGCCATTTCTTAACATAGCCTCAGGAATGTTGTTATAACAACACTAAGTGAACTAAGAAGGCTTGTTTCATATCCCCCAAATCCTAGTAAAACTAATATGAAATCACATCTCAGGACCATAGACATGTGCATGTTCTTCTTTAATGCTGCTCCTAAAACTTCTGTTTACTGACATCTTCCTCCTCACTCACGAATGAGCAGCAGGATTTTAGTAATGAGTTTTGAAGCATGAAGAAGGCAGCACCTGTCAATGCTAACTGTGTGTGTGTATGTGTGTGTGTGTGTGTGTGTGTGTGTGTGTGTGTGTGTGTGTGTAGCTATGTGACAGGCTGGTGTAAGAGCACAAGGCGACAGTGACAGGTGGAGCTGGAGAGGTTGCCCACTGGCTTTGGGGTTGGAATGAAGTAGAGGCAGGCCACAGAACTCTGGATGGTGCAGGGGCATGCCGGAGATTGAAGAGTGAAGGCCAGTGAGAAAGGCTCAGCAGGTAAAGGTATGTGCTTCCCTCCCCCAAACAATAAAAGAAAAAGCAGGGAGCCCCTAGGAATGGCTGGAGAACTTCCGTGGGGCTCCCTGAACTGGGCACGATGATAGGTAGGGGCGTGGAAGCTGGGAATGGCTATGATTCAAAGCTTGAAACTGACCTGTAGGTGAATGACTCAGTTTTTATTTCGCTTGTGTTCAGCCTCCCTTGTACTGGAAGCTGGGGTGCCCCACCACTTCCCTTCTGGTGCCTGGATACATTGGATGAGAGACAGAGGCCAGATCTGAGAACTGTGGCTCTGAGAGGGAAATCTCTTCCTTACTGGTCTCCAGCAGCCCTTGGCCATCAAAGGAAGGACTCCTTCTATTCTGGAAACCGAGTCTCCTAGCAGCATTTCCACTTGGGGAGGTTTTTAATTTTTCCCCTTTATCTTTAGTAATGACGTGGCATTCCCAGTGTCACTGTTATGTTGGCTTAGTTTGTTGTAGGATGTTTTGGTTTGGAGCATTGCCTAATAATAGCAGAGCCGTGTCCTCCATTGGGAAGGCGTGAGAAGCTGAGAATGTGGAGTTGGTATTTCAAGGGTCTTGTTGCTCTGAGGACCTAGCTCAGCCCTTACAGGCTCGGTGATTGTCGCTTCAGTCTCTGTGAGCCCCTGTGAGCCCTGCTTAGTTGCTTCTGTGGGCTGTGTTCTCCTGGTGTCCTTGGCCCCTCTGGCTCCTGCAATCCGACCTTCCCCACGCTGTGGGTTCCCCTGGTTCCACCTAGTAGTGTTTGGTCGTGGATCTCTGCATCTGCTCCCAACAGTTTCGGGATAATGTCTCTCTGGCAATTGGACACACACCGATCTATGAATATAGCAAAGATAACATTGAAAAAAAAATGTTTCCCAAGTCATGTTTGGTTCTATCTTGGATCTCTGGGCTGCTCAGCTTCTGTTTCCTGACCCTCCAGGCAGTGTCAGGCGTGGGCTCCCTCTTGTGGTGCGGGCATCAAATTGGGCCAGCCATTGGCTGGCTACTCTTCAGGGATCTGAGCACATCTTGGGAGGCAGCAGGGCAAATTATAGGTAGAAGGGTTTGTGGCTGGGTTGGTGTCTCAGTTCCACTGCCACAAGCCTTGGTTACAGAAGATGGCCAGTTCTGGCTCCGTCTTTCCCTTTACTAGGAGTCTTTGCTAGGGTCACCCTCAAAGACTGGGAGTTTCCACTGCACTGGGTTTACACATTGCTTCTCCCCCCTCCCCGCCAAGTGCCCCCAATTCCAGTCATCCTTCCTACTACTGTGCTCTTGCAGTCTTCCCACCCTCTTATATTTCCTGAGCTATAGATGCAAAGCTATGCTGCAGATGTATCTATTGGGGCCGGGCTCCCCACAATCCTGTTGATCTCTGCATTGTTTCCAGATGTAGTTTTCTGTGACAGTCTCCATTTGCTGCAAAGAGAGCTTCCTTTGATAAGGGGTGGTAGCTACACCTATTCAGTAAAGGTGCCATGTTCATCCTAGCTTCATTCTTAATCCTCAACTGATTAAATCCAAGGGTGTGGAACCTATACACACGAGGACTGGTTATACTTTGGGGGGAGTTTTATTTATTTTAATATTTGTGAGCATATGGTGTGCATGTGGGCATGGATGTCCGTGTGTGTGTGTGTGTGTGTGTGTGTGTGTGTGCATGTGTGTGTGTGCCTGTACATGCATGCAGAAGTCAGAAGAGGGTATCAGATATCCCCCTTATCACTCTGTCTTATTCCTTCAGGGTGGGGGCCAGCTCCGTGGAGCTGGTGTTACCTGTTTGTTATATGGGTTCTGGAACCTGAACTCAGGCCCTCATGATTGCACAAAAAATGCTTTCAACCACTGATCCACCTCTCCAGCTTTTTAAAAATTAATTTAGTTTTTTTCATTCCAATCTCAGTTTCCCCTCCCTCCTCTCCTCCTGTCCTCCCCCCATACAACTCCTCCCCCAACCTCCCACTTGCTCCTTGGAGAGGGTAAGGCCTCCCCTAGGAAGTCTACTAAGTCTGTGCCATCATCTAGTTGATGCTAGACCAAGGCACCTCCCCCCCCCACTCCTCTGTCCAGGCTGAGCAAGGTATCTCTCCACATAGAATGGGCCCCCACTATGTCAGTTTGTGCATTAGTGTTAGATCTTTGACCCCTTGCTGGTGGCCTCATATATTGTCACGGTCACACCATTGTCACCTATATTAAGGAAGTCTAGTTTGGTCTTATGCAGATTCTCCATTTGTTAGACCCGAGTCCGTGATCTCTCACTAGCTTGGGTCAGCTGATTCTGTGGGTTTCCTCATCATAGTCTTGACTCCTTTTTTTCCTATTATTTCTCCTCCCTCACTTTGATTATACTACAGGAGCTTGGCCCAGTGGTTAGTTGTGGATTTCTGCATCTGCTTCCATCTGCTTCTGGAAGAGGGTTCTAGCTTCTTTGCCACCCACCTACTTTTAATAAGAAAGAATAAAAATAGAAATTTTTTTCAAAATTTTATTATTACAATGATAATGTTACAAGGTTTTAACAGAATAGGGAGATAAATTGACCAGTACTTTTTGAGCTTCAATAACTTAAAAACAAGTTAATAAACACAAAACTAGGTTTGCTTTTCACTCCATTTGTAGGAAGGAACCCTTAGCACACAGACAGTGAAAACAAAGTTTTAATTAATAGTTTTCCTATCCAGGACTTCTCTGTGCAGATCTGATAATCACACTCTTCATCCTTTCTTTAAAGACTTAAGAAAAATAAATAGATCCATAAATAAGTCATATAAATATAGGTTTTACCTGTTAAATAATAGAACTTCTGAGCCTTACATTTTGTCTTTACCAGAATGAAATGCAATAAGGTAGATGATTCATTAAAATAGCCTATGTCCCCAAGTTATCTCAGGACATATTAAATACATAAATATTTGAAAGGCTGAATTTTGAAGCAAACAAGAAGCAGATTGGCATCCCTTTAGAACTCATCCTCAGGGAGGACGGCAGACCATTCTGACTCCACTTCTGAATCAGTGTTGATGAGTATCTATCGCATGAGCTGTTATAAGAACACAAGTGAGTTTGCCAGGAAACGTGGGAGTTTCATAGGGGCTGTGGCTTGTCCTCACTGCTGTCAGCCTCAGGTCTGTGCTTAGGCTACGTGCCGGACAATGGAGGAAACGCAGGTGCAACCCACACCCACTAGCATCTTCTCCATGCGGAAGGAGAGGGGGCACTTCCCAGGCTCCCTCCGCAGGACAAGGATCTCTTGCTGGATGAGAACAGAGTTCATGTGGTGGTCCAACTTCCCCTCAGCGTTGACACAGCGCTGGTGGCGGCACTGTGCCTCCCAGATCACGGAGGGATATCTATCGGGGTCCTCATTGCGGCTGTAGGGGAGACAGGCGGAAAGTGAATTCTGGTCAAGTGGAAGATGAAGCAGGAACAGGAGAAGGGAGGAAGCGCCTAGCATGAGGAAAATGAGCACTGCAAGAACTCTGGGTTGTTTGAAAATCTGGGTTGTCTCCCTTCCATCTCCTCCTTCCCTCTTTTTCATCTCTCTCTTCTTTTGCAGTGATGAGAATCAAACCCAGTGTCTCCCGTGAGACAGACACCCCTTCTGTCACTCAACTGGACCCCCAGCATCACAAACTTGGATTTTCAAGCTCATGAAGGGTTTTAGAAGAATGTCTTGAAAGATAAGCAAAATAAGCTAATGACCACTGTGAGGACTGACAGAACAGTAAATTAACATTTTAGGGTACATTTGATTTATGGGAGGAGACAAAGGGATGGAAGAATCATCAAGGACAAGGATGGCCGTTCCCCCACTTGGTGAACAGAGAATATGTCAGAATTCTACTTGAGAACACTTCATGAGATGGAGCCCAAAGGTTATGTGAAAAGCTGGAAATAAATACGAAAGACCCCTTATTTATACTCTTCCCATCACCTTATAATCCTGAGTAAGTAGTGCACTTAGACTTTTGAATTGATTGATTGAACTATCATTAGCATTAGGGCAAAGGGGAAAGGAAGAAAAATCTTCTTCCTACAGACAGACAAATCTGTAGGTTCCTTGTTACGGAAACTTACTCGTATAAACTCAAGTGATCAAAGTACGTTTGTACTGACTCCTTTATGTACGCCAAAGACATGCCAAGTACAAAGGAGAAGAAATACCCAACAAGATACTTCCTTTACCAGGATTAAAAATTTAATTTTCCACGTCTTCTTCAGGACAGGCATGGAAATACCTAATTGATTTTAAATTATTTTCAGAAAGCCTCCTCAGTTGTAGCTTTGGCCGAGGAAACATAATGCTCTATGATGTTTTGATTGCTAAAAAGTTAACAGTTGACTTAAGTGCTCATAAATGTTAGAATAACGGTTATTAATTTGGGGTGATATAGAAAACTCAGGTGTTAAGGCTTTGTGGTAAGTGTTCAGATTTCCAAAAAGTCAAAAAATGACTAGCTTTTACAGGTGCTAGAATCATAGTTATCATTGATTTGGGTTGACTTTTGGGATCAGTGACAACTTTAACAGGTTAGGTTGAAGCATCCCCTGCTCTAGCCAAGAAGCCTGTAGGAGGGAACTTTGGGAACTCAGTTCAGTGGTCCTTCTAGGTCCCTGATGGTTTTGACAGGAAAAATAGGAAATCATGCTCAGGGCACGTGTGATGAGTCAGAGAGTGGAAATACCCAGATTTTGACTGGAGTCCTTACGTACTGGAGAGTCCAGGGTGAAGTGGATCGGTTGAGGTAGTCTGAGGGCCTTCTGGAACTCACTTTGGGGCTAAGAGAGTTAAGGACTTTCAGGTTGACCTTCACATTCTGGAGAAAGTTCTTGTCCTCAGTGTTAGGACATCCTGAACTTTGAGGAACAGGTAACTCTGCACTCACTACAGCTTCCAGGCTCAGTAGCAGCAACAGCAGCAGAGACTGAAAGGGAAAATGGAATGATGGAGAGCTGGATTAGTATGTGGGCTTTGCTGGCAAATTCATTATGATGAGCATATAGTGAACTATAGAAAACACACTTTGTTCTGGAAAGATCTACACTACAGTTTAAAACATTTTAAATTAAAATATTCTTAAGATGATCCAAATCATGGTAAAAACCATGGAATTTATTTTATTTTTAATCAGATTCCTGCATACTTCTTGTGATTGAGGATAGGCATGCAACATTTTAGACAGCAGTGGTTTTAGAAAAAGTGTCAAGTCATGTTATCTCATCAGCTTGCTGGCTCATGAGTCAATGGGACAATAAATGACCTTGGTTTTCTAAGAGGAAATGTCCTTCTGCACCAGTGTTTGCAGTCAAACAGGTACCTCAGAGGAGAGGACTACAGAAATCCTATGTGATATCAGCATTAGAATTAGAAACAATGTTTGCAGCCAGGCATTAATGCCCAGGCCTTTAATCCCAACACTCGGGAAGCAGAGGCAGGTGAATCTCTGTGAGTTTGAGGGCCAGCCTGATCTACAGAGTGAGTTCCAGGACAGGCTCCAAAGTAATACAGAAAAACCCTGTTTCAAAACAAACAAACAAACAAACAAACAAACAAAACAAAACAAAAAAGAAACAGTGTTTGCACACTGGCTGTCCTCCATATATAAATTTGGCTCCCCCTTATATTTCCTTAGGTATATTTTTCTGGTTGTTCTAAGCTTATCATGCTTTGATTCTAAAATAAGAATCCGATTTCAGAACATATTTTTTTTTAAGTTAAGAATTTAAAAAATATAAGGCTTTATTCTGAAACAGAATTATACATGCATCTAATTAGAATCAAATGGTTTGAAAGAACTAAGACTTTGGTTAAACAAACAAACAACAAAGGAAACAAAAGTTGCTTCGAAAGCTTTCAAATCTGCAAGAATAGTAACCCACTTTATTCTGGATCAAAGAAAAAAAAAATGACATGAGAGAATGAAGTCAAATCCTTTGCTTCAGACTTTTGACAGACACCCTTTCTCTCTGCATAGCGTCATGTGACAGTTCTTATGTGGGTTAGTGCCATTACAACCATCTTTCAGTTTTAACCTCATCTTTCTGACTGATGCTTATCGGTTCTTCAAAAGTCTGTACAATGATTTAGGCATCTACCAAAGGTTTCATTTCTAGTTCTACCTACACAGACTTCAGTTCTACACACACAGATTTATGGCCCTCCACAGTTAGAGTCCAGCATTGCGTACCATGTACAGCAAAGTAACCTGGTTTCAATCAACAAAACCCTTGAACATGAATGCAGGACTTACCACAGATGAAGTTCTCCCGGGACTCATGGCTGCTGGTTCTGATCAGCTGGCACTGAATGAGGTGTGAGGTGATGTGTTGTAGCACATCTGTCTTTTTATACGGTTTGGGCCTTCTGTGGTCACTTACGTGGAGAGTGGGTTGGGGGGGCGTAACACCACTTGAGTAAAGGTTCCATCCTCAAATGAGGTCAGACAGAACCACCCTCTTATGACGGGTAGGGCATTGTGTGTCTCTCAAGGTAGATGGGGAGGGCAGAAGTTCACTATGCAAAGGAGCGTTACTTGCTGGGAGCTGAGCGGTGATGCTCTGCTATGGTTCAGTATCATGTGTGTGTGTGTGTGTGGACATATCTGAAGCTGCTGCAGAGACATGCTCCATCTTAATGGTTTGTGGGGAAATAGAAGCTTGATGGTCACCTGGTGTCACATGCTTTGATTTTTTTTTTTCAAATTCCCTGGCTAGAGAACATCCCAGAAAAACACTCTAGGTCTTGCCAATCAACAAACAAGATAGATAATTTCACAATGATGGAATGCATTTATTTAACTGAGTATAGCAAGTGCATTTCTTGAATGTCTCCCCTGTGCAGGTGAAAACCACGAAGTCCTGTTAGTTATTAGGGAGTAGCTAGAGACATGAGGTTTATTAGTGAAGACATGGTTGCCAAATGTTATCAAGAAACTTGTTATTTGCTGCTTTGAGGTTCAGTTCCATGCCTTCCTTTCAGGAGAAGGGAAACAGAATTGTAAGAATAATGAGGCTTATTAGACAAAGTGAAGAAGGTATTCATAGGTAGAGATGGAGACTGAAGGAAGACAATGGAGAAACTGAGGCACTGGGGAGCAGAGACTAATGACAAGGAGAGGAGGGAAGAGAAGGAAACAGGAGCTCTCCTCTCAGTCACATGGCCTTTGCCTTCAAGTCTGTGAGAAAAGTTTTTTCTTCAAGAACAGAGGATGAGGACAAGATGGTGGATATGAGGGTCATTATGTCATTAGCTATAGATGTCGTCTACATGTCACTTTTCTCTGCCTCTACCTGTAATGAGATGAGACACCCCCCCAGCATCTCAGCTCTTCAGCTTCTGTCTCACATTCAACCTAAACACGAGGCAAACCAGCAGCCCCCATTCAGTAGACAGTGTCTGGTAGGATTGCTGGGTTCCATTTGTGTTTGCGTCTCAGAAGCTGGCAGCAGCCCTCACATCTCCCTCCTCTCTCCAGGCCTTCGTGCTGTTTCACAACTCAGACTCTCCCCTGTTTGGACCATGATTACTATTCCGACACTTCTAATGCCCTGAAAACATTCTCATAGCTCATCTTTGATTGTGCCTTCTTTTCTCTTTCTCTTACCCTCTGAATGACAAATACAAACTCTTTAGCACTTGAGTTAGTATCGAAATTTGAACAAACTTTCCTTCTAGCCTCATTTTTTTTTTTACCATGCTGCATGTTAGGGTTCATGAGGTCCTGGTCTTCTCCCTGTCCTCCTTCTACAACTTATACACCCTTTGTTAAAGTACAGCCTTGGCAATGCTCTTTCCCACTCTGTTTGTCAGTATGTTGCTTGTCATGTAGGATCCTGTTCACATGGATCTTCTATCTGGGGATAGCATCGCTGGAATGAACATCCTACCACACTGGCTTCTTTGCATCCCTGTCTCTTGCCTTTGGCTTCATTGGGTACCTCACTGAATTCACCTTTGAAAGGTATGCTTCAGACATGTGTATTTCTGGTTTGGGATTGTACTGTAAGTCTTTAAGGCTAACGTGTTGATACTTTCTATATATTCCATCACATATAACACAACCTTTTATGTAACACAGTTCTTCATGGATTACTTTCTTTTCACTTGTCTCGTTTTGGTAAGTGGCTGCTTGTTTCTCTTGAACTGTGTACTGTTTCCTTCCTGACTTCCTTGCTAGATTGGGAGCTACCTGAGCTATTTGGTTAATCTTTGCATAGGGTTTAGTAAATAGCAAGTGAGCTTTTTTGTTGACTGACAATATGAGACATTATGTCAGAAATTTTAGGACCCCATTTCTTTTTAGAGCTCAGCTGCATACTGGGTTGTCTCATCCCTTGGCTCCTTATCCAGATCCTCTTGAAAATAGTGTGACAATGTTGTGGCCTGTGCTGGACTCCATGGAGTGGGCATTCTTTCTTATTGTTATCTGGCAAAGATGAGCTGGAAGAGAATATGCTTGCTGCCGATTCCACTGATTGGTGCTGAAGGGGGAGCGCTAACTATCCTCTAAGTCCAGTATTGGGTGCTAGTGATCTTTGTCATAATATTAAGGGAAGGTAGAGGAACAAGACCGGTTTTCACGATAGTGTAAAGATGATTATTCAGACGTAGTGATTGCAGCTGGTTATGCCCATCTTTGAGAAGAACTCCTTGCAGAAGCAGTTGGGAACACAGAGGGTGTGCACAAAAGGGCCATCCCCTCAGACTGGGATTTGAGCCTTCAGGGGTAGAAAGAATGCCAGGGTGAGAGTTAGTGTGCTAAGAACAATATAGGTATTGACATCTTTAGTTTCATTGTGGCTCTGCCTTTTAAAGGCTTCATCTTTTTGTAGGTTTGGTGTTTGCTTTATAAACTGAAGTTTTGTCTCAATTGTTGATTGTGGTTGACTTTTTGCAGAAAGAAAATAGTAATGAATGAAAAAAAAGAAAAACAGTAAATTAGGAATAATGATTTTGCTCAGGAGCGACCTTCAAGTTTATTAGTCTTGCTTCTCTGAAGACAAAACAGCAGCTATGACATTGGCGATCTGTGACTTGTAGGACCAGCTCTAAGTGTGGGAGGGAGGGTATGCAACAGACACCTATGGGCAGTCAAGTGGTGTTTGAAGGAAAGAAATGATTGTTGATGTCTTGAAACTACTAGGCAATTAAACAGTATTATTTTCTAGCTATAATAGAGAATAGTACAAAGGATAGGGAAAATCCTTTTGTAAACAGAATACCTTTAAAATTAAGGCATTGCTAAAAATATATATTAAAAACCAATTTTTGTTCTTTTCTCCGAGGATAGGGCTACTATTAAGAAACTATTATCTCACCAATTCGTGTTCTGTAGCCCTTTTCAGGAAAAATAGCAGCCACAATGGTCTGCATAAAGGAGGGATTTCACCATTTTAAGTGGTTAACGTACATACCAATATAAGGAGACAATGGCTGTCAGAGCAGGTGGGTGCCATTCGGCTTAATGTTTTGTACATCACTTTATAAGGGTCCTTCTCCATTGATTTTTGTGTAGCAGAGAGAGAATAGTCTTGGAGAGAATATTCTTGAGTGCTAAATGAAAGGGCTTCCACTGTTAAGATGCCCCACCTGGACCAGGAACAGTCCCCAACAGACACTTAAAAGAACAATGTGATGGCATGAGAAGAGCATATTTGTGATAATGACCACATGGATGGCTCTGTGGAATGATCAAGCTAGGATTTTATCAAGATCTGCATTTTGTCTCAACAATGCTGGGATGGGAAGCTCCAGGAATGAGTGCTAAGTTTTCTTGGAATCCCTGGTGGAAGAAAGTTCCTTCCTCATATCACACAGCAAATTGGGTATGATTAATAAAATGACTACTTTAACTAGGCTGGTGTATGGGCTGGGCATTTGAATGTTTGCACATGAATGTATAAGCTGTGTGTGTGTGTGTGTGTGTGTGTGTGTGTGTGTGTGTGTGTGTGTAGGCCTGAGGTGTGTGTTGAGAGTCTTCCTAGATTTACCCCACTTTTTCTCTTTAGACAGAGATCTGATGCTTACAGATTGACTAGCCAGAGAGCTCTGGGGATCCCTTTGCCTCCTGCCTCTGTCCCCCTACTTCCTTTAGCCAGGATGATAAAGGTTCAGTTTTGTATAGATGCTAGAGTTCCAAATGCAGTTATTCATACTTGCATGGCAGGTACTTATTGACTGAGCCACCTCTCCAGCCCCAGAAGCCCTTTTTAATATTTGGATTCTGTTTTCTTTTTACCATTAGTCATTCTTCACTCTGGCTAGCTCTCCTTGCCTGACAGAGACCAGCCATGAGAGGTGCTTCTGAGTACTTATTTAACTTTATTTCACTATTGGCCTTTGACAGCTCCATTACCAAATATTGATCTCGTTATTTTCATTTAATAGAATCAGATCACATGACTGGACAGCTCTAAAAATCAAACCTAACCTATGTGACTAACAATCATTAAGCATCCATTACATTGTCCATGTAAAACCAGTGCCTTCGGCAAGCTCTAAGCAGGACACAGAGACTCTGTCACTTTGGCAATGGCAGCTTCCCTTAGCGCATTCTCTTTGCCAGCCCCAAAGCCCCAAGAATAATGCCTGGAAGCTGAGTAAGAGAAGGGAGATGTGTCATGTCACGTCATTTCAAAATGACCACAATCTATCTGTTTCCCCAGTCTTTACCTAAAAATCCAAGCCGACCCTCCCAGCTTGTCAGTGTCTCCTGTGAGTAATGAGTATGAACCTCATGGAAACTAAGGCCCCTCTTTAGGTGAGTTTCTCACTGGTCTTTTACTGAAACACTGGTTTAAAGTGGGTCAGAAAACTTTCCATTTTTTTTAAGCCAAGTACACTTAGAATTTGGTACCTTTGAGTTAGCAGGTGTATGCAAATTGTTTGACTGGTGGCCTCTGCTTTGGTAATGCTGACTTCATTTGATACCCTAAGAATCAAGGTCAGCAACTGACTGGCTTTCAAGTCTAAACGGATGTCACTGAAAAGTATAGTCTGAAATTAAGCAAATAAACTAAACCACACATTGTGGTTGGGCTATCTTTATTTTCAGCAATTTTTGCAGTTAATATAGCTTAGGCAACCACAGAATGCATTTAAAAAAGAATGATATTGCACATAAACTTGGAAAATGTTGCTAATTGGTCTTCTGCTCTTTAATGTCAAGGGTGCTGTGGTGAGGGAGTGGGTCCAAGAAACTGCAAAGATGGTAAAATCAATACCTTGAGACTTTTTTGTCTCTGTGTTTCAAAATCTTTTGGGAGATTTAAGATGACATATTACAAGACAATGGAGTAATGGAATTGTTGAATATAGAAACAGAATCTAAAGTCTGAATCTAGGAAGAGAAATTTAAAGGCATAGTCCACTAGGGTAACATAGCCCTATGTTTTTAGCTTTCTGGAGTCCAAAAGGAAGAGGCTTGCGATCAGATATGTTACTAGAAATGAAGACATTAATGAGAGCCTTAAAAAATGGTAGATGCTGCTGGGCGGTGATGCCATATGCCTTTAATCCCAGCACTTGGGAGGCAGAGGCAGGTGGATCTTTGTGAGTTCCAGACCAGCCTGGTAGATAAGAGCTAGTTCCAGGACAGACTCCAAAGCTACACAAGGAAACCCTGTCTTGAACCACCCCCACCAATGGTAGATGCTTTCTCCAGCAGTGATTTTGGAATAAAAAAAGATCACATATAAAAGATCCTGGATATTGTGCTGGTTAAGGGCATGTGTTTGGCTTTGGACATTCCTAAGATCAGGTCCAGCTCCACCTTAGCAGCCGTGAGCTGCTGAAGACATCAGTTCATTTGCTCTTAAGTTTCCCTACTTCCAAAGTGAAACTAACAATAGAATTCACATGATGAATACATAGTTGTAAGACGTAAGCTCTCTTCTGTGGTCTGACATGGATTCAGTGCTCACTGGGTGTGGATAAGCGATTAATGTTTATAGATACATCAGGCACAAAAGTCTGTGGAAGACTCTGAGGAAACAGGTTCTGCAGCAGGTCTGAGAAACACTAGGTACCTAATAATCTCAACTGTTTACTCCCCAGGGGATTTTAAGGCTTTAGGCTTCCACATAGCCCAGATGAACTATACTTTCACTGAACAAATTTTTTTTTGAGAGGCGATTACAGGTAAAGCAAGGTGCTGTGTTCTGGGATACAGCAGGGCACACAGCCTGCAAGCCTAAGGCTGGCTTTGGAAGAGGAGACATTCAGGGCAATGGAGGCCCTTATTCTATTCTGTGCTCACTGTACTGCTTGATGATCAGTTAATGAAACAGACATATTGGGTAGATGACCTGGAAAACAATGCCTGGAGAGCAGACACAAACATTTCTAGTGATGGAAAAGGACAGTTCCGGCTACAAATGACGAAGTCGTTCTTTTGGTTTGCATATCATTGCAGTGATAATAAATGGAGTCCACAGCTTACTTGTGTTTAACTTAATCCAGAACTTCTATTCTGCATGCATCTATATTTTGTCTATGTCTGTCTGTCTGTCTGTCTGTCTGTCTGTCTGTCTATCTATCTATCTATCTATCTATCTATCTATCTATCTATCTGTCCATCCGAGAAGATAGGTGCATTCAGGGTGGTAACATCATAATCTGTCTCTTGTCTATGTCCCATCCCATATCAATGACATGTATATGTTCATGTTGTTACAGTTTGCATATGAAATGTTTCTCAGAGACACATATCCTGAACACTTAGACCACAGCTTGTGGTACTAGTCTGGGAAGTACTAGAAACTTTAGTAGGTATGTTATTGAGAGGGGGGTTGGGGCTGTCTATCTAGTCACAGGCTCTTCTCATCCTTACTCTATTCCCTATTGATCATGCAAGGGGAAAGTGATCTGCCACATTCTCTCACTGCTGCGATGTTCTCCCTAAGTCCATGGGTCCAAGAATAACTATCAGGACCCTGTGAAACCATGAGACAAACTGATCCCCCCACACATCCAGGAGACACACACACACACACACACACACACACACACACAGAGAGAGAGAGAGAGAGAGAGAGAGAGAGAGAGAGAGAGAGAGAGAGTGAGAGAGAGAGACAGAGAGAGAGACAGAAAGAGAGACAGAGAGAGGGAGAGAGAGGGAAGAGACACACAGAGAGATTACTTATGCATAATTTTAATTCTTAAAAAGTTTTTGGAGTGCACCTATTGTTGGGATCATTTTAAGTATTTAGAAACAGCATAGTATTTATTATAGTACTACTTTGTAACCATTTTCTCTCCTTATAGTATATTCTAACATCTTCACCTAACACGAAATCTCTCTGTCACTGTCTTCTCCACCTCTCTCTGTGTATGCATCTGTCTGTCTGTCTTTCTACTTAACATCTTGAAGAATGCCTGTCAACTAATTACTACTATCAAATTTTTCCATGTCATCTTCCCACGACAGAAATGATACTAATATCTGGTTATAAAATAGATTATGGCAGCTTTCTATCTTTGCATACAGACTCAACTTGGTTGTGTAGCACTGTTGTGAAGATTGAAATATAAAGAATGGTAAAGAACATGCTTGGTTACAGAAATTGAGCAGAATTTGTGAATTCTTAACACTGGAAAATTGTTTAGGCCTGAAGAGAGGGCTCAGTGAGTAAAGTGTTTGCTGTGACAGTGTGAGGACCCATACTTGGATATCCAGTATTCACATAGATGCTGGGTGTGATGATGCATATTTGTAACCCCAACACAAAAGGTGGAGGGTGGGAGCAGGAAGGTCCTGGAGCTCGCTGGCCAGCCAGTCTAGCCAAAATGACAAGTGCCAGGTTCAGTGAGAGACCCTGTCTGAAAAAATAAGGTGGATATCAATTGAGGAATACACCTGAACTCAATCTCTGGTCTTTCCAAATGCCTTCATGGACAGGCTCACACAGACACAGATATAGACAGACAGACATCATGCACACAGAGAAAGAAAATTATGACTAATTTAAATGACGCTTTTACCTCAGAAGTGTTGAATTCCAACTCAAGAGAAATGTTAAAACAGCTTAGTGGCAAGGCTCAACAAATGGGTAGGAGAGCATTTGTGATATGTAATATGGAGAATAAAGGAATATGGAGTGGTTACGTATGTATTTGATATTTTAATATATCTGGCAGATGGACTACAAATGAAAGATTCCCTTTAGCTCTTTTAAGGTTCTACTATCTGATTTGTATCTCCCTTGGTGGAGAAACAAGGAGCTATTTGGTTTAAGATACATCTCTGGCATGGGGCTGGAGAGATGGCTCAGCAGTGCAGAGCACTGGCTGTTCTTCCAGAGGATCCAGGTTCAATTTCCAGCACCCACACGACAGCCCACAACTGTCTGTAACTGGTTGCAGGGGATCTGATATAGTCATATAGATGCACATAAAATAAAGTTAAATAAAATAGATTATTACAAAAAGACACATCCCTGGCACTGGGGACATGGCTCCTTAGAATAGCGCATGCCTTGCAAGTGTGACTATCAGAGTTTGACCCAGCATGCACATAAAAAGCTCCCAGAATTCACATAAAAAGGCAGGCATGATGTCTGTGCTTGCAATCCCAGTGCTGAACAGGTGGGAGTAGAGGATGCTTGGCCAGACCCGGCAACAAGTGACCCTGCCTCAACAAACAATGTCAACAGCTCCCAAGGAACAACATGCAGGTTGACCTCTGACCTGTACACACATGTGCACTCATACCAGGAAACACAAATTGTACTAATGCCAGTACTTTCCACTGAAATAACTTTCCCTCTTACTATTATTTATATGATAAAGTTTAATAGTATTATGTTGTAATCTAAATCTAATCTAAGAAGCTATTTAGAAAAAAGTCTACTTGATATTAATTGCTGGTATCCCACTTTGTCTGGCTAAGATATTTAGTAAAACAGGCTGTATATGTTTTGCATTAAAGTGGAAGCACCCTGTGTAGGATGATAAAACGATGCTCACCAATTTGGTTCAGATCATTCAGGTTAAAAAGTAATTAAGGTGGTGCTGGAGAGATGGTTCAGCAGTTAAGAGCACTGGCTGCTCTTCCAGAGGACCCAGGTTCAATGCCCAGCACCCACATGGCATCTTACAACTGTCTGTAAGTTGACATCCTCGCACCAGCACAAGAAATAAAGTTAAATAAATTATTTTTTAAATTATTTTTATAAAAAAATTATTTTTTTAGTAATTAAGGCTGAAGAGAGATTCAGTGTTTAAGAGCACGGTTTGCTCTTCCAGGGAACCTTGAATCTATCCCTAGCACCCACATGGTAGTTCACAATCATCTTTAATTTCAGAGGGTTCAATGTTCCCTTCTGGCTTTTGAGGGTATCAGCTGTGTACATGCACAGATATAAACTCAGAAAACATTCATACATTTAAAATGAATTTAAAAATTAGGAAAAAGGAACCATTTGCCCCCTTAGTTTTTCTTCAGCCTGAAAGAGTGCTTGCTCTTTGTGTGCTATTTTAAGAGGTTTTGGTAAATGCCTGCAATCAAAGCGACATAGGATTTTTCTTACTGAAGAGAAACATGAAGATCCCAGCCACCATGGACAGAGTGTTTGTGTGTGTACACACACACACACAGACACACACACACACACACACACACACACACACACACTTATTCTTTTTTTCTTATTTTACTTATTGATCCCAGTTCTATTTCCGTCCGTCCGTCCGTCTGTCCGTCCGTCCGTCCGTCCGCCGTTCTTCCTCCCTCCCTCCCTCCCTCCCATTCCTCCCCACCCCCCTCCAGTCCCATTCCCCACCCACTCCACAGGGAGTGTGATGCCTTCCAGGAGAACTCATCAAAATCTGTCCAGTCATTTGGAGTAGGGTCCAGGCCCCACCTCCTGTCTGTAGGCTAAGAAAGTATCCCTCCACCGGGAATGTGCTCCCAAAGTCCTTTCCTGCACCAGGGATACATCCTGGGTGTTTTATACCCAGTAGTGATAACTTTATGAAATTAGTGTCTTCAAAGCGCGGTGCATAGTTATTTATAATCACTTGACATTCTTGATGAATTGTTTTCTTTATTAACATGCAATGGCTTCTTATATGAAGTCTATGTCATCAGCTCTTGTAATAGTTATACCAATATGTCTTTAGCTTCAGTTTGCTTTTGATATCTGTTCTTTGACTTTTTCCTTCCCCCTTCCTCCATCCCTCCCTCCCTCCCTCCATCCCTCCCTTCCTCCCTCCTTTCTTTCCTCCCAACCTCCATTCCAACTCCCATCCCAACCTCCCTCCCTCCATTTCTCCTTTTTCTCCTTTTTTTTCCTTTTTCAAAGTTTCACCTTCCCACCCCTATAATCCCGGAATTAGGGTAGCCAAGGCCAAGATCACCAGAATCGCCAGCCTGTTTGTGCTATAGACTGGGACTTCATTTTAAAAATCAATAAATTCTAAGCACAAACAACCAACAACAATAACAGAAACACCTCAGTTTCTTTGCTGAACTTCTAGTCTCTTGACTTTTTTTTTTTTTTTTTTTTTTTAATCCACATTGACTTCGCTGGCTTTCCTCTCTAGGTTGCAAATAGATTCTATTATTTCTTTCATCTACTTGTTTTCATTGGGAGATACCTTCCAAATTCATTGGGATTGTGGGAAACAACTATAGCCTGAGATTTGTACAGGTCAAGTTACCCGATTTTGCAGTTGCAAACCCTTTAGGGGTTAAATGCTGTGCTGGAGGGATGTGGCTGGGAAACTTCCCTATGGAGTTTTCAGAATTCTTGGCCTCACTGCTGACAGCTGGCTCCAGAGATTGCTCCCTCCTCTGATCTTAGGCTCAGAGATGCCAAACTTGAGTCTTTAGTTGATGAAGTCCAAGGTGAGCCCCGGACTCTTTCTTGTCTATGGCATCTAAACCTCACTCTCCCTGTGCCTGTGCCCATGTAAGTTGTACCAGGTTGATTTCTGGCTTCTTGGCTTTCTTACTTTTCTTTATTCCTAGGTCCCCAGTTAGATCAGTTTTAAACAATTCATTTCCCCTTAACATGGAGTCAGACCACTACTCCTTGAGCTAGGGGAACTCTTCTCCACCAGAAGACCCATCTCACACGGGAGCTCACTGCCTTAGCAAGACCAGCAATTGGCTTTGACTGTGAGAACTTGCTGACTTATGTTGGGTGGATACTTGTGCTTCCTCTCTCTCCATGGGAGGGAGCCCATTCATGATGAGCCCATTCAGCTTGCCTTCCTTTTCAAAGGTTCCTCCTGTTCTTCTGCATCCTTCAGCTGTGCCTTTGTCACCTTCCGAAGCCCTCCCTCTTCTTATTTCACATGCAGTCTCTTTTTTATTGTCCCCACACTTCTTCAGGGTCACAGATCAGCTTCCAGTTCACCATCCTACCCACATGGCACCAAATACTTGTGGAAGACTTAGTTTTGTAGCCAGGTCTGTGGGTCTCTCTCTGGTTGCTTTTTCAGAGTGCACGTTTAAAGCATTAACTTGGTTTATTTCATCCTCCTGGTGGTATTGCCTTCTGATTTTATCATTGTTTGACTCCCCCCCCCCTCCGCCTTTTTCAGGGTTTAATGTCCTGTTCTGACTTGAAGATGTTTTTCTAAGGAAAACCCTTGGGCAAAATTGAGTTTAAGTATGAGGATAATTTTGGGTAATACTATATTTTGTCTGAGAATTAGATTGGTTTTCACCTGGTTTTGGAGGAAATAGAACATTATAGTCATATGCCTTTTATCACTGAGGAAAAATGTAGGATCAGGATTTTGAATGTTAGACCAGTATTGATTTAAGCCTTATGGATCTAATTCCACAAGTGAGATGAAAATGGGTGAATAGAAACTAATTTTGAGACCTCTCAGATGCATATGTATTTTTAATATACCCCTAGAAATTTGTAAATATATATATGTATAATACTATTTATTTAATTCCTGTTGATGCATTTAATACTCATTCTATGTTAATGAATACATAGATAAAAATCTAACCTGTTAGACCTTTGTTCACATATATATTATTACTACACAGTATAGAGGGCTCTTCTATTACTCCCTGTGTTTTGTTTGAAAGTTGTAACGATGATTGGTCTTTGTGATAGAAATTCAACTGCACTAGTATGAGCAGAAGTTAGGAGTCAACTATAAGGAAACAGAGATGCCTCAATGAGACAAGGGCAAGACTTGGAAACACGGATTCAGGCCAACACTGCAATAAGCTAAGAACACAATCACTCAATTCTTTTTTGTCCTGAACTCTGCCGTTTCCTCTGTTAACCCCTTTTCTCTGCTTCCTATGCTCTGGCAATTCCAGATTGACCTACGAGCTACCCCAGTCACTTGTCTCCCAGCTGTGGTTGGCCAGGATCACATATTAATAGTGAAAATGAGGCTTCAGAGACGGACCTAGCCTTCAGGTTGGGATATTCCTGTTCTTGAAGAAGAAAGTGTGGTCTGGATAGATGTCTAAATGGTATATGTGTACTGCAAGTCATAAGAGAAGAAGTACATGTAGATGCCAAACCCATTTCTTCAGCCAACCAAGCCTTGGCCAGCCTGCCAAGCTCCATGCATTGCATTACTCTTCCTCAGCATTCATGATGTGATTTCTTTTGTTTTATTCATGGCATCATGCTTCAACAACACACAGAATTTATGTATGGATATGCATGCAGATGTATGTCACAACTTACCTATGCATATGAGTATCAATTTAAATATATTTCTCTGTGTGTGTAGTTTGGTTTCTCTCTGGTTAAACTTATTAAGTTTTGTGCTAAGCATTGCGCAGAGCATAAACAGTGAATATTTAATAGGTGCCTGTAAGCTATCACTTCAATATGCTTTATAGGTTGGGCATGATGGCTCACACCTGTGATCCCAGAAGCAGGAGGACTGAACCAAGAGGATCACCATGTATTTGAAGCTAGACTTGGCTGCATAGTCCAGGACAGCACAGGCTACAGAATGAAATCTGGTTCCAAAAATATGGAAAACAAATAAACCAAATTAATTGTGTGCTTCAAGTAGACCTATGCAGATCTCACCGAATTTTGTGTGATTTTTAAGCTTTCATTTGGTAAAATCTGCTATGTAAGCCTTTGTAACCAAATATGGGCAGCTTCATACCTAAGAGTGATGTACGGGGACCAGGGCCCCATCTAGGCTAAACACAGCCTCTGCTGGAGATGATGAGTAGACAGCAATCAAGGAAGTGGTTGACAAAACATTTGCCACAAGTGGGAAAACTCATCTCCAGCCTCATCTCCAGCCAGAGAGGACCTTAGGCAGGTGCTTAGTGTGTACACAGCAGAGTTTAATAGGCACTGTCTGGGGAGGGGAGCTGGGATTTCCACAGAAATGGATTGCTCACTGGTTACTCCATTCATGGAGCATCATCTATGTATCTATCTTTCCATCTATCATCTATTTTTCCATCCATCTATCTTCTATCTATACATCCATCCATGTATCATGTGTCTGTATGTCTGTCTGCTCACCCAGGCATCTATCCATCCACCCACCACGTCTTCCATTTCCTTGTTGGTCTGGCCAGTATAGACATCCAGGCAAGAGCCTAGAGGTCATGGCTTACAGTGTGTGTTCTCAGTCATCACAGTAATGGGCATGGTCACATAATGAAAACAGCCAGGCGGTGATGCACACTTTTCATCCTAGCACTCAGGAGGCAGAGGCACAGGCAAAGAAGGCTGAGGCAGAGGCAGAGGCAGAGGCAGAGGCAGAGGCAGAGGCAGAGGCAGAGGCAGAGGCAGAGGCAGAGGAAGAGGCAAAGGAGGCTGAGACAGAGGCAGAGGCAGAGGCAGAGGCAGAGGCAGAGGAAGAGGCAAAGGAGGCTGAGACAGAGGCAGAGGCAGAGGCAGAGGCAGAGGCAGAGGCAGAGGCAGAGGCAGAGGCAGAGGCAGAGGCAGAGGCAGAGGACAATCTCTGTGAGTTCAAGTCCAGCCTGGTCTATCGAGTTCCAGGACAGCCAGGGTTACACAGAGAAACCCCATCGCAATAAACCAAAAAAAAAACAACAACAACAACAACAACAAAAAAACCCAAAACAAACCCAAAAACCAAAAACCAAAAAACCCAAACAAATAAGAAACAACAACAACAATAACAACAGTCTTCTGAGGCTCCAGGGCCCTTCCATTGTTCTTAGCTTCATGTAGCTGCACATGAGTGAAAGACACTTTAGAGCCAGACGCTGGAGGAACTTGCTGAAGTAAGATAGGGACTGAGGAAAACAAATTCAGTTAGTGTTTGGAGACTGGGATCTAACTAGAGCATTGTGGCCTCTTCATCTTGAGTGCTGTAGAGCAAATGACAGGCCCCCTACCAGGAGCCTATGACTCTAACAGATTCCCCCAGATGCCTGGACTTTAGAAGAAAGGCAGGAGCTGTAATTACTATCGCCTCAAGGAAGTTTATAAGCCCATGTACCAGACTTGAAGACACAGGGAGTTATAGATGGTGACAAGTCTTCCACTAGTATAATAGGTACACCTCATCTGAATATGCCTCTTCTGTCCCACATACCACGGTTACACATTCCTTCCCTGGATTGCAGGGCTATTTTCTCCCTCCATGATACCTGGAATCAGGGCAGTCCAGACCTCTGAAACCTATAAGAAGGGACCTTCACTCTGCATGTGGGCCTGAAGTCTCCCCAGAACCTCCACCATGTTGCTGTTTGACTGTTAATGGTGTTAATAACTCCTCCTACACTCTCTGGTCTGCTGGGACCAGGAGCGAAGCCAACAAAGTCTCCACTGTAGTTTCAGGTGTGTGAATAAAGAACTTGCCTTATCTGAAGTATGCCTCAACACCTGTCTCTTTCAAACCAGACTTTCATCTTCTCTAGTGTATCTTTAAGAGATCCATCCCACATTCATGTAAGAGATCCATCCTTTATTCATGTAAAGGAGTTTAATTGTGGTTACTCCTAGAAGCTGTAGATGGTCTAATACAAATCCCAATGCCTGATGTGGGATACCGCCTCCAAGTTGACCCTCAAAACAACATAGGCTATTGCCACTGCTCTTGGTTGGTCATAAGAACTTGGATAGTACTTTGTGACATACTTTGGTCACAGAACAAGGAGAAACCAAGTTGATCCTGACCAGAAGAACTCCTCCCCACTGGGTAGCTTTTGTAGTATGGTAAGATACTATGTATGCTACTGTGGTGGTGGTGGTGGTGGTGGGAAGTCATCAATGATCTTATCCAGCTGTGAACTACAATAGTGACTACTATGGCAAGATACACCCAACTGTTTTCTGATTAAAGCCCATTCTCTTGGAGGAAATACATTTCTAATAATGTAAATCTGGTCAAGAATTCATGGTTGGGAGCTCACAGGTCCCAGGGGCGAACCTATTACAATAAAGTACATAATAGTATCAAACTACACCCTAAATTTGTATCTACATACCCATAGATTAGTGCTGCTCTCAGATTGTTTATTTGTACAGAGGTCCATGGTTGACAAGAAACTCACAACCTATCAAAGTCCAAAGAACAAGGGTCGCAGAGGGGACATCTATATTATAACCCCTACCACCAAGGTTCATGGAACATCAAGGAAGAGGGTTGGTCAGAGGTTGGGAAGAACCAGAGTGATAGTTTTCTGGATTGCACTTATGAACTCACAGCAGATGTTGTTACTAGCATGAGATCAAGCCACTGACATTCTGGAATGGAGCAGGGAGAGGCTCAGGAGCCTCCCATCACTAAGAGAGGAGCTATGGATAATGATGGCTTCTAGGGGAAGGGGAGTCAGTTTACCTTACAGATATGCTTCTGGTAAGGTGACAACACGCCAATGGATTGTTTCATGGTCATGAATATGAATGTATGGGTGCACAATTGGACTGAGTGAGCTAATAAAAAAAAAAAGAAAGAAAGGACTTGAGGCTTGGACAGGGTGTGAAGATCTTGAGGGGGGGTGAATATGGTCAAAATCCATCATATGAAAATCTTAAAGAACTAATAGAACATTGCATTTAGAAACATAAGAGTAACAAGGACAGTATCCACCACAGTGTGTTCATAGGTCAGAGAAGGGAGAGACCAGCTTCTGTTTCTTAAACCCTAAGCTTGTGGTCTTGTCTAGAGGCCCCATGAGCAACAGGTGTCCTTCAAATGTATGCTCTACTATAGCCCTGGTGTCTTTAGTTAGTTACCAGTGCTTACTGTTATTTGTATGGAAGAATAGTAAAGCAAATGCCATTTCTACATGCTTTTTAAAGCCAGAACCCATAGAAAAGTAATCTGAAAGAAGCAGCATTGCCTCTGTGCTGGTTATTTATGTCAGCCTGGCACAGTTACAGTCACATGAAAGGAGGGAACCTCGATTGAGAAAATGCCTCCATAAGGTCGGGCTGCAGACAAGCTTGATTGAGCATTTTCTTAATTACTGATTGATGGGGTAAGCCCCAGCCCATTGTGGGTCCTGGGCTGGTTGTCCTGGATTCTATATGAAAGCATGCTGAGCAAGTCACAAGGAGTAAGCCAATTGGCAGCATTCCTCATGGCTGCTGCTAACCTGTTTGAATCCCTGTCCTGACTTCCTTCAGTGATGGATTATGATGTGGAAGTATAAGTTTCCCCCCAACTTTTTTTTTCCGGTCCTGGTGTTTTCTCATAGTAGTAGAAACCCTGACTAGGACAGTCACCAGCAACAAATACAAAGGTATTGGATCTACCTTTTATAATTCGCTTTTCTTTGGAGAGTGATATAGGTAAATTTTTTTTCTCATGATTTTTAGCCCTTGTGTTGTCTTCTGTGAATTACTACTTTTTCTGGATCTGTAAATGTATAGAAATGTTCCCATGCTGACACTACTATTTGGGAGCTTTTTAATATTTATTAGGGGATGGATCTGGAATGTGAGACAATGGCTCTGGCCCTAAAGGTAATCTGTTAGTGGTGAGTGGAGAGAATCTCTACATTGGCCATTGAGACACATATCCAGAATCACTCTGGGTAGCTGAAACAGAAGGAATGTGAGTACAGAGCCAGCCTGGGCTATATGGCAAGACACTGTTTCAGAAGATAAACAAACAAACAAACAATATAAAACAACATCAAAATTGAAAAATGAAAATAAAATCTCTAAAGTGGATCAACTGAAAACGAGTCTCCTAGCATGACCTTCATAGTCCACTGGACTCTACGATGCTGCTGGGTCTTAGAGAAGTTGTCCTTACTACTCACCAGGGTTTCTAATGCATCGATTGCTGTTCTGTATTAACCTACTGACTCCATGCCAACTACCTTGGACCGGTTTCTTCATTCTTCCATCGTCCGTATTTTCGGGTGAGAAAAACAAGGATTATTGTGCTCAATGTGCCCCAAATAATTTTGCCAGCAGGCTTCAGAGTTGCTCTTGAACACAACAGTTCACAAGTGGGATCTCACTTCTGCGCCTCAAAGCTGCCCTGGCTTCCCACACATAACAGAAATTTTACCAGGACAGGGCAGGTAGTTCTGCTCTGAGTCCTCTTTATATTTAATGTTTCTTCTCCAGGCTTTGTGTAAAATTAAATATTACTTGCCCAGCCCATGCTTCTCTGGCTGGAATTTAAGCTCCTGCAGGGCAGGCGGTTTTCCAGTATTGTTCACAAACAAGCCCCCAGCATTTATCATAGCCTCATGGACAGTGCCGATGCATTAAAGACTGGGTGAGCAAATGAATGGTTTTCCCTACCATCTTTCAATGAGTATTTTGCTACAGTGCAGATCCATGCCTATGGTTGATCAGATCATGGGATGCAAGTGGGGAAGGGGTGAGCAACAAGCGGATGGGCTGTAAGCAGTGAATGAGTCCACAGAACTTGCCTTTCTTAGGGTGAAGATCCTGTCCTGACCCTTCTACTCTTCACCCACAGACTCTCTCTCTGTAACTAAGACACCTCTGAGACTATCTTACTAAATCTGTGAGCTTGGGCTGGCTCCTTTCTGATTTGGAAATGAGCAGTCTCTGACGGCTGATTCCGATTGTGCAGTTACTATATTTGTGCATGTCAGGAAGCATCTCACCCACTCAAGTGACAGATCATGTGCAAAGGATTAAAGATCCTGGCCAAGGTTAAGTAGCTTATGACTGACATAAACTGCTGTTGAACACCTTAATTGGTTACTTTTTTTTTTTTTAACTACAAGGATACAGTCATTTGAGCTGTGAAAATCTGAACCACTCTGTGTGTCTCCTTGAAACTCCAATATCAAATACAGAAAGCCAGAGGATGTGTGCAGAAGTGTATGCAAAAGTCAAATTCTATGAGTCTTTGCACGGAACCTTGAGGGCTCCTCTTGGTCAGTCCTGGGCGAGAGATAAAATGCGAGCTGCACATGTGATTTCACCTTTTTAGTTTAAGTGAAAAGAGACAGGTGAAATGAATTTACACATATAATTTGATACAGGCTCACACTGTAGCCGAGGATGGCCCTAAACTTATAAAAATACTGTTGTCTCAGCTTCCTGAGTGCTAGGATTATAGGAGTGAGTTAAATCATCTATTATTTAGCTCAGTAATGTCTAAAACACCATCACCTCAACATTTAATAGTGTCAATTATCATTATAAGATATGAGAAATGGGAGCTGGCACTAATTCATCTGCCATACTATGTCTCCTGGAGGTAGCGGTTAAAGGAACGTGTCCTACTGAAATGGTGCATTGCACTTAGCAAAGAAATATCTCAAAAGGCTTCAATTTAAAGTTAAAATTTCACTGATATTAATTAAACTCAAAATTCAGCTCCTCAGTACTATTAGCCACATTTCAGGTAACACACAGGTACACATAGCTAGCAGCTGCTATTTGGGCAGCTTGCCTTACAGACTGCTTTGACAGAGCCTGTTGCTGGTATAAACTGCGCAACTCAGGCTGTCTGTCCTGGGACTTGCTATGTAGCCCATGTTGGTCTTAAACTTGTGATTCTCCTATCTCAATCTCCTTAGTGCTGGCATTATAGGAGTGTGTCACCATGCCTGGTTAACAAAGTCTATTCTGATAATAAGTAGTTCATTGCATTTACCAGAGGGTTTGTCTGGTCTGGTTCTGTGGACTCATTCACTGCTTATAGCCCATCCACTTGATTGCATGGATCTGTATGGCAGTAAAACACTCATGGAATTTTCTGTCTTAGTAATTTTTATCTGTACAGTTCACCCCAACTGAATAGCAGACATTTTGAACCTCATCTTGCAAACTGAAATGCTACCTCATTAAGAAACTGCTTCCCATTCCCAGTCTTCTCTGCTCCCGTCAAGAGCCATGAATGAAGCCTTTAGAGGAGCAATGAAGAGCAAACGCAAAGGTTTATGTAGAACACAGGGTTGCATGCATCTGAGTGATCCGAGAAAGAGAACGCTCATCTTTCCATCTTAAGTGATGCTGCCAGTCATCCTCACAGGTGCAAGGGAGTAGTGGGAGAGAGGTTGCTGCAGAGAAGTGAAAGACATAACCTCCTGAATTAGGTCTGAGATCCACCTTGGGGCAGCAGACTGCCCAAGCTGTAAGCTTGCTGAGAGTGAGAGATCGGGATTAGAAAGCTAGGTTCAAATTCTGTCTCTGCCACTTGTTGCCCTTTTAACTAGATTTCTGTAAGCTCTTTCAGCCTTATTCTATGGAGACAGAAACAAGAGCACCAGCCTGAGAGAAACACAGATGAGGATAAACTTTAACTAGTGAACCAACACATTAGCCATCACTAGCAGTCCTGTGATCACTACACAGGATGCAGTGAAGAACAGAATAGGGATGCCAGTTCCAGACTTCAGTTTCAGACAAGGGAATGGAGGAATTATGAGTATGAGGATACAGAGTAACCCAAATCCTGTGGACTTCCATGGGAGGGGTCTCAATGCAGTGAGAGAAGAAAGCAAAGGCTGCCATTGGAACACTGAATGCCCAGCTTGGAATTAAGATGGTAAGCATGGTTGACGTGTAATGTCTTCCACATGGACAGATTACCCACTGTGTCTTGGTGTTCAGAAGCTGGATGTAACTAGTGTTGCAGTGTTATAAAAACAGGGTTGATGCTTTCTGAGTCCATGTATGGTGTGTGCCAAGCACACTTGTAAGTATTAAGTGTATAAATTACTCATTTTTCATAATACCACTCATGAATTGCAGTAACTATCCCACTTACAGGTTTGAAAAAAAGCAAAACAAAACTGAGGATTAAGGAAGTGCACATAATCACGTATCCCACATCCAGTAGTGTGTAGACATTTCTCGTCAGAGTTGACTAGTGAACTACCAGCTCTATTTGCTAAAAAGAAACTTCCTCTAATGTAAGATAGGAAATCCCTCAAAAGGAGAACTAATAATTGAAAGCCATTTTCAATTCTACCAAATGACTCTTCAAAATCAGTGGTATTGCTCCAAAGATTCTGAACTTTGGCATGCCCAGTGCTAAGAAGTGAGGGAGATCAGGAGGGTGTAGGAGCAGGGTCTACAGATCTTGCTTTGTCTCTCTTCCTCTAGCCTGCTTTTTCCTCTAACCAGATGGTAGGGATCAGAATTTCTCTTTCTGTAGACCAGTCACAGAAATAAGAATGAAATAAGATGGAAAAACCAGAATATCCTATGATTTCATCTTCTCTCTAGAAGATCCTTAGGTGTCCTGTGCCTATGGGAGGGACCATAGCAGGAAGTTCTTACCATCAGCTCATACCCATTCTCCTGCTGTGAAGCTTACCTATACGTGTCTACTGTTTTTCACCAGACTTAGTACAAACATGTCCAATTTCCCTGCATGACTGAGTCTTCATTTCTGAAGGCCTTCATGCCATGTAACTTTATTGCATAAATATGTGTTTCCTGCTCATCTGCCATGTGTCACAGATGTGTCTGCTCCACCAGGTACTAAGTGAGGAAAACTGTTACTCTCCACCAAGTTCCAGAGAGGAACAGCATTGAGCGGCCTGACTCTTCAATAGGCCTGCACACACATGTGCTTCATAGTCACTGTGAAGACACTCAATGCTTCAGAGGAAGGAAGGGTTCTTCTCTTGGCCCTGAACTGTCTTTCCTATTGTCAACTGCTGTCATCTGGTGGCAAATTTGAGGAATAGCAGAAGCCACCAGTACAAACAGTAATTTGCTCCTGTTAAATTTGCGAACATATGCCTCCAGCATATGATCATTAGGTGGCTCTTGACAAAGCTGCAATTTATTATAGGACAAATCACCTCATCTGTTTTCAGGTTATAACATTAAGAAATAATGTTTAATGAACACAGACTGTCTTATTTAATATTTATGAGACCCATGCTGGCTAGTTTTATGTCAACTTGACACAAGCTATAGTCACCTGAGAGAAGGGAACCTTAACTGAGAAAATGTCTTCACAAGATCAGGCTGTAAGCAGACAAGCCTGAAGGGCATTTTCTTAATTAGTGATTAGTGGTGGGGAGAGCAGCCTGTTGTGGGTGGAGACAACACTGGGGTGGTGGTCCTGGTCTTTATGCTAAAGTAGACTGAGCAGGTGGTTGTGGGTTGAATGAGAATAGCACCCATAGGCTTATCTATTTGAATGTTTGCTTAGCAGCAAACTGTTTGAAAGGATTAGAAGGATTAGGGGGTGTGGCCTTTTCAGAGGAGGTGTAGCCTTGTCTCAGGAAGTATGTCATTGGCGGTTTTAAAAATCCACTCCAGGCCCAGTGTTTGTCTCTCTGCCTGCTACCTGAGGATCAGGATGCAAAGTTCTCAACTACACCATGCCCGTCTATATGTCGCCATGCTCCCTGCTGTGATGATAATAGACTAAGCTTCTGAAGCTGCAAGCCAACTCCCAGTTAAATGCTTTCTTTTTATAAGAATTTCATGGGTCACGGTGTCTTCTCTCAGCAGTAGGGCACTAAGACACAAACCACAAGAAGCAAGTCCAGTAAGCATCACTCCTCCAAGGTCTCTGTTGCCAACTTCTGCCTCTATTCTTATGTGGCATTTTGAAACCGTTGTTGTTATGGTGTTAAAACATGTACTTCAAATACACTGAAAGGAGCACAGAGATCTTTGACAGTGGAAAGCAACTGCTTTTATATTTGGAATAAAGGTTTAGATTTAAAGTAACTTTTTAAAAAAATTTTTTTTTGTAAGACCTTTTAAACTTTTCTCTTTCATCTCTAATTTCTCTGTGGCTAGTCTAACAGAGATAACAAAGAAAGAAAATCCTACATAATTCATTTCAAAACTTATAGTCACACTTTAGACATATTTATATATCATGTTGTTTCTGTCATATTATCTCAATTATGCTGTTGTCTATTTATAGCACATAAACTCTTTGGGAGTTTTAGTCACGGTGATAAAATTATTTCAAACACTGAAAACTGTACCCATTTCTAACACCTACTGCCCAGAAGTTGTCCTATAATTTCTGAAGGAAGCCATGTGTCCCTGAGGGAGGAGCATGCTCTGTGTATGAACCTCTGTTGTCCTAACATCTTTGTGTCCAAAGTTTAGCGTCCTGATGGCCCATTCTATAAGTGATCTGTGCTTTTAATCGTTCAACTTCGATGACTCACTTCCATGACTGTTTAAGGCAAGGTAAATACTATCTTCTACTCCTGTTTGCACAGGTAGATACTGAGGGACTAAGGGAGGTGAAAACTGAAGAGGAGTTGGGGCAGTCAGGTGTAAATTTATTTATAGAAAGAGTCTATTTTTTTTAATTTAATAGATAGTTAATATATTCAATTCAAAACTCAGAGAGATGGCTTAGTGGTCTTCCAGAGGACCTGGGTTAGATTCCCAGAGCATACCTGGTGGATTCCAATCATCTGAAACTTCAGTCCCTAAGGATCTAACACCTCCTCCTGGCTTCTGAGGGTACCAAGTGCACACATGCTGCACATACATACATCACATACATGCATGCAAATACTAATGCACTTAAAATAAAAAATCTTGGAAACAAACAAAGAGTATGTTCCAAGTTCTTTAAAAAGTGTGTGTGTGTGTGTGTGTGTGTGTGTGTGTGTGTGTGTGTGTGCATACACATGAGTGTACCTGTGGAGGCCAAAGTTTAACTTTGAGGGTCTTTTATTTTTTAATCATTATCTTTATATCATTATATCAATATCATTATATTTTTTATCATTATTTTGAGATAGAATCTCCCACTGAGTCTAGAGCCCACTGTTTTTGCTAGACTGGCTGGCCAGTAAGTCCCAGGGATCTTCTAGTCTCCTCCTGCTCACACTTTGCATCTTCTTCTGAGATTACAGTGTATGCTGTCAGGCCAGGCTTTCATGTGGGATATAGAGAGCCAAACCCACATCCTCATGTTTGCACATCAATTCCTGTATGCGTTGAGCCACTTCCCCAGTCCCAAGAGTCTTCATGAGTCTCCTGTAGTTTAGATCGTAAGGTTGAGCTAATCATTCTCAGTGTGCTAAATGCAATACTCGTTTCTTTAACTCCTCTCTTTCTCAGGTGTTCTTCCTTTCCCATTGCACCCCTAAATCTTTTTCCTGTCTGCCATTGCATTCCAGGCATGAGTTATAGTGAACCCACTGCACCTGGCTTTGCTTCTTGCAAACAACAATGTATGTTGTTTTATGCACCTCTATTTAAAAAAAATGTACTCAAATGATTGTGTGTGTTATAGATCTCTGTGATTTTACTTAATTCCCTCAGGATGATGCTGTAAAGGAAGCCAAATTACTGTGAACACACCATAGCTATTGTCTCTTAGCCCATAGTATCCACTTTCACAGTGTCATCATGTCCTTCTCCTAGTGATAGATTTCAGACCAATGCAGACTCCAGCCCACGCTACTATACATAACTCAATAAATAAACTGTGTGCATACTCTTACATGACAGAGTAGAGTGAGAATTGCTTTAAGCTACCATGTGTATAAGAGTGGAAACCTTGATTCAGGAAGTTTGATTCATTCTGTCTGTCAGTGTATACATAGTCTACAGCTTAAGTCAACCTGAAAACTAAGACTTTGGTGAGATATTAAGACATATCAAAAAACTATAGCCATGTTAGGTTAGTGGTATGGATGTTAAACAGAAAACTATTAGTAAACTTAGAGATAGCCCTGAACACATGGGAAAACTTAATACAAGTTTTTTTTCTTTAATAAAAAGAATTCCATACGCCAATGGAGAAGCACAATGTAGATAAGTTTGCTTTTTATTTAAGTATTGAAGCCAGATTTCTGTCTACCACTCAATACAGAGGTAGGCTCCAGGGAGGCATTTGCATGTGGGTAGGACAGTTGTGCAGTCTATAGATTAGAAACTCCAGCACCATGATGCCTAGAGTAAAATGTTTCTTAAAATCTCTAACCATGAAGCAAAAATGTGAGTATGATTACAATAAGATGGTGGATTTCTGTTCAACACATACATCAAGGGAAGTATGTAGAGGTATAAATACATCTGAAATTATCAATGTGGATTTTGTAGACAAAAATAATGGGTGAGAAATTTCGAAACAGAGTCTGCAAGATTTTTCTGTTTTCTTTTCTTTTCTTTTTTTTTTTTTAAAGGGAAGATATTCAGAGACTCTCAAAGTATGACATGCTAATTGCAAGTTTAAGCAGTGCATTTATAATATGCAATAAGTCCAACATTCAGCATAAAGAAAAAAATATCCAACTCTAATTTGCCTAATGAGAGATTTTCAAAATTAGGTATAATTAGAAAAATGCTCATGAAAACAGCAGCGGGAATAACTGTGCACACAGCGACATTTAGAGCTGCTGGGAACTGCACATTCTCTCTAACAGATCCCAGGTTTTAATTGTGTGTGTGTGTGTGTGTGTGTGTGTGTGTGTGTGTGTGTGTGTACATATGTGCACGTGTGTAGGGGAGTAAAGGTCATGAACCTGAAAGGTACCATGAGAGAGGGATACAGAGATCTTAAGGAATTGGGGATGTATGAAGCTAACAAAACATGTGTGAGTGGGAGGGGAACTACTGAGAAGAGGAAGGGAATGAGCAGAGGGAGGGGAGGGGATGGAGAGGGAAGTGGGCATGGAGTGTCAATAAAAACAAAGTATTTGCTAAAATGCCATCATAAAGTCCATTATCCAGTGTGTGAATTAAAAACAAAGCGAACAAAAATAGCAAAGGCTGAAACCCAATCAAATAGAGACTGGGCAGTTTTATAATAGCCAACCCTGAGCAGTGACTTCTCATATCTCAGCAGACCAGGGATCAGAAACGAGTTATTTCTAGAGCACAGACTTCCAGAGGACTTTTCTGTACCCATTGAAACAATCTATGATTTTACTTTTTAACTCTATTTTGGGGGAAGGTGCTGGGGATCAAATCCATGGCTTTGCAGAATGTTTTATTCTCTATTAATGGAGTAGGTTACATTAGCAGGCTACTGTAATATCCATCCAGCATTACCATTTCTAGGGGGAAATCCACTGGGCCAAGATACAGCTCTGACTGTTTTAATGTCTTTTGTATTTAGTTCACAGATATTTTACCTGGGACTATCACATTTCTATTAAAAATGAAAATAAAAATAGAGGGACTAGAGAGATGGCTCAGTGGTTAGGAGCACTTGCTGCTCTTCCAGAGGACCTGAGTTCAATTCTCAGCACCCACATGGTGGCTTACAACTGTTTGCAACTCTTGTTCTAGGGGATTTGATGCCCTCTTCTGGTCTCTGTAGGCACATATGTGGTACATAGGTATACCACCCATATACACAAAATAAAATAAATAAAATTAATTTTAAAAAAACTAAAAAGGAAAGAAAAATAGAATCTTCACTTTAAAACGTATTGACATATACCACTCATATGAAATAACGAGTTTCATCATGCATTTTCACAAACATAAGATGTACTTTTATGGTGTCCATCCCACGCTACCCTCTCTTGCCCTCTTCCTCCTGTCTTCCACTGGTCACCCTTTCCTCCAAATCAGGCTCTCTAAGGTAGACTTTTCTCATTTGAAAGCTCTGTTGTAAACAGTTTTAGGATAGACATTATACTCTTAAATCATCTGGGCAGTATTTGTTCTCTTTCTGTTTTTACGATATTTATGAAAGTGGGAACTAACTCTCTTGGTAGCCTTCACCTATAGAGGCTTCTGCGATTTGAGTGGTTTTAGGTGATCCTTTACATCCTTTTACTGCTTTCTTGCTTCATTGTTTATCCATCCCAAATATGTTTATGAGAAAAAGATATTCTTCTTGGTGTATGTGCTGATTTTTCCTGCTGGGAACTACTGGTGGCCTATTTCTTATCTTGGCCATTCATTGATGTAAGTGTTCTTCTTTTGCATTTGTCATCATTCTGTCACCATGAAAACAATTCTAAACATCCCTTTTGAAGGCTTTGAAATAGATAATTTTGCTGATAAGAACACATTTAAATTCAGTAGAGCTATTACATCAGTAGTAGGTTGCTGGTGACTGTTGCCACTGGGTCCCAGTGAGATTGGAGCCCTAATTCTCAAGAGATGTTTCAGCATGCTTGCATCAAATAAACAAATATGAAGGAATCACTAAGTAATACCATAAAAATGGGAATGCCAGGCTCCAGCTGACCAGGCTCAATTCCTGACTACAGTGACCAGATTCTAAATTCTGAATTATTTCCTCGATGACTGTAATTGCTTTTCTGACCTCCCATTTTTAAATGCTCTGATATCCTTGAGACTCCACATCAAGTTCCTGACTCTAGTTTTGGGACTTTTACAGGTTTGCTGTCTTTCAAATGGAGATAAAGACTCTGCTAGATGGTTGAGAGGATTATATAAGATGATGGATGAGATGAGTATCTTTCAAGTGGAGGGGTAGATGCAGGACCACCTGGAGTTTTCATTCACTTCCTAAATGTCCCATTTTAACTTATCAGCCTTGAGGAAAATGTCAGCAAAAATGTGAAGTCAAGAGAAGAAAATCAAGTAACAGAGGAACCCAAATCACACATATGGGTTTTACAGTATTATTCTTCCCACTCGGTTTTCCATCATAAAACTTGCCTGTTGTCAATTCTTCAAATCAAGTCTCCTGCAGACTCTTTGGAATACTCTGTCCCTGAAAGGCACTACTTGCCACACTGTTGGAGAGAGAGAACTGGTACTTAAGAAGGAGGTGTTGTCGTGTGACTAGATAGATTGAGTCAGGGTGAGAGGGGGCATAAAAGAGGGAGCCATTATTGGTTTGAAGAGAAAACTGAACCTAAAGAAAGGTCTAGCGAACTACAAGACTGACTCTAACAATTCGAGCAACCATGGAAAGGCTACCATAAATGCCCTTCCCTGATAGTGAGATCATCAATTAAATTATCCACCATCATGGAGCCCTCATCTAGTACCTGTTGGAAACAGAAGCAAACACCCATAACCAAACATTGAGTCAAACTAGAATCCAGATGCAGAGAGAGGGGACAAGACCAGGTTTCAGAAACACACAGAGACAGCTGACCTGAACAAGGAGGAGCTTGGGCCCCCCAGACTGATGCCTAGGAACTCAGCATGGGACTGACTCAGACCCCCTGAATATGGGTCTCAGCTAGAAGAACTGAGCAGTCTGGGGGACCTCAGACAGTAGAAACAGGATCTATTCCTGGTGCACAAAAGGGCCTTGAGGACACATCCCCCAAGGAGGGATACCCCCTTAACCTAGAGACAAAAGAGAAGTCCTAGTCCCTACTTCAAATTACTTGACAGATTTATATGACCCAACCTGGATAGCATAGCCCTACAAGTGGAATGGGGGCAGGTAGATGGGAGGGGAGGGTGGCCAGGGTGCATGTCACAGGGGAAAGAGGATAAGAGGGAGGGAGGGAAGGAGGGAAGGCTGGAGGAGGAAGGGAAAGGAAACTGGGATCCACATGTAAAAATTTTAAATTATATTAATAATAAAAAAAAAGAAAAAAAAAAAGAAGAAGGTGCTGCTTTTCTAGAAATTTCCCTACAAGCAGATATGGTTTCAAAATACAGTATTTGTTTTCTGCCTTAAAACGTTTACTTTCTGTTGTTGGAGACAATAAAAAGCAGATCACGGGAGAGGAGGGAGGGAACACTTCTTCCTGCTGTACAGACTGTGGCTGCTTCTTTGGGGCACGTGCCTTTGCTTCTGCACAGCATTCCAGCCTGACTGAGTCAAAAGAACCATGGATCACTCTGGCTCGTGTGTTTTATTGAGCGTCCTTGGTGTGGAAGCCCAGGAGAAGCCTGGCAACAGGTGGTGGTTTTTCTGAAGTGCTATGTCCCCATTCTCCAAGATGCTCAACTCAAAGTCATGTCTGTGTAACTGCCTGACCCTGCATGACTCAGCTGCTCAGCACCTGTGCCAGCCCTCATGGTTTCTGCCTCTACCCCCAATCTTTCCATCTCTTCTTCCAGAACAGCAACGGGGAGCATTCTCTGACTACCGGGATGGGGACAGAGCCTGAAAGAAGAAAATATGCACAATGCCTCAGATGATGCCTTCAGTCATAATCTGCTTGCTACGGGGACATCCACACTCGCTTGAGGCACCTTCCTTCAGTGGCTTCTGGGGTTCTGAGCCACAGTACAAGGTTTCATGTGTGCCTTTTGAAGGAATTTTTAAATTTACATTTTAATTTTAAAATGTGCGCACGCACACACACACACACACACACACACACACACACACACACACACACCTGTTAACAACACTCCTGTTCGTTCCCTTTGCAGTTCTAGATAGTTTCACATCATGTATACTTATGTGGTTTTATGTATCGATACACAGTCTTGGAAACACAAATGAGAGAAAAGCATTTACTATTTGTCTCTCTGAGGTTGGCTGAGTTTGCTTGATAGGATTATTTCCAGCCGTATCCGTTGTCCTAAAAATAACATGACTTTGTTCTTTAGGGCTGGAAACATTTCCACTGTGTATACAAATGCACCACATTTCCTTGCCTCCCTGTTGCTGGACACCTGGGCTGGCTCCATCACTTAGCAATTGTGAACAGCACTTCTAGAACACTGGCGTGTAAGTGTATCTGTGGCATGATGACTTGGAATTCTTTGGAGTGGGACAGCTGGGCTATGCGGTAGATACATTTGTACTTTTTGGTGACAACTCTATTTGGCTTCCACACTGGCTAGTTTAGTTAATATTCCCAACAGCAGCATAGAAAGTTCTCTCTTGTCCATATCCTCGTCAGCATTTATTGCTGTTTGTTTTCTTAGTGATTGCCATTCTGAGAGGGGTCAGTTTTATGCTTTTAATAAAACTAAAGAGGTTGGACATTTTGTCAATGCTTGTTGGCCACTTACACTTTCTATTTTTTTTTTTTTTTAAAAGCTACTAACTTCACTGGCTCCTTTATTTATGGGGTTGTTTGTTCAGTTTTTGGTAGTATAATACCAAATACACATAGAAGAAATGAGGCTGGATCCCCGTTTCTCACCTTGTACAAAAATCAACTCCAAACGCATCAAGAGTGGAAGCTCTGAAATTGTTGGAGGAAGAAGATACCACGTCATATACAGGCTTGGGAAGGACTTTCTGGATAGCATCATTGCTCGGGAAATAAGGTCAGCAACTGTAGGCTTGAGAATCAGGATTCACTAGACTCAGTATAGAATGAAGTGGAGTTTATTTGGGGGAAAAAGAACTTATACAGGAAACAAGTAATTCCAAGTGTCACTCCAGCTCCAAGGATGCAGATGCTGCCACCCTGATACTCTCTGCGACCTGAGTCCCAATCCTATTCCTTTTAACTGGTCAGGCAGGTCCGTACTTGGGCGGGCATGGTCAGTGCTACAGAGGTGTGTGTGTGTGTGTGTGTGTGTGTGTGTGTGTGTGTGTGTGTGTGTTGAATATATTACTACAAACAACTGATCTTATGCAATTCAAAATTTGCTCTACAGGAGCAAAGGGCCCAGTTAAGTGACTGAAAATACTGGGTGTGGGACAGGAGAGATGCTTTCCAAGCTCTACATTCGAAGGACTATTTTAAAGAGCCATTGTAGCGAGACTTCGGCTGTATCTCAACTAGAATGGAAGGAAGAGGTGTGAGTCTTCTGCTCCTTTTCAAAAACCATTTCTAGTGACCTGCCCACATGACCTTCACTGCATTCTTTGGAGCTGAAGAGAGAAAGCTGGTGTTTCAGGACACAGGATTTGGAGGTGGTACTGTCACTGTCACGGGGTCTCGATTGGGTTCATTTTCTATGTTAAGAATGGAAAGGCAGGGCAGGTAGCAGCAGAGAAATCGCAGGCACAGCTGACAGAAGCAGACAGATTTGGCAGCAGCTGAAGACAGGCTTTTGTCAGGGGAGAGGAAGCACACGCGCACACACAGCAGGCACATAGAGAAAAGGACCTGAAAAGTGGCCAGGACTAGGAAGCCCAGCTTCTCCTTGAGGGGTAGAGTCTTTGTAGGTCTCTGAAGTGTCTTCCTCTCCTGATTTAGGGTTGGTCAGTTTGTAGAATGGCAGGGTGGCTTATTGGCCCACAAGTGTCCTGTGAACATGTTCTGATCTGGCCTTGAACTTGTTGAGCCAGCGCATCAGCAGCCAGCCTACCGACAGAAGAAAAAGCTGGTGAGACCTTGATTTTAAACTGCCAGGCTGTCGCTTTGGATCAGAAAGTGACAGAGGAGCTGGCCACCCTGGAAGTTTACTGAAGGGTTCTCTAACAAGCCAAAGCATGGCAAACATGGCACCCGCAGGTCTTCCTTGTCCATTTCCCCTCTCTCTAAAGCTTTAGATTACATTCCTGAAATGAGCCACCAAGGTGTATTCCCTTATTTGGCTACTTCCTTATGCCTGACTAAAACACCAAGGTCCAGCAATCAAAAATCAGTATTTGGCTACAAAGACTATCACATCCAATCAGAACTTGCTAACTCACCCTAGGGCAAATTATTTCCCTTTCCCCTCCTTAAAATTAACAGTGCAGAAACACCTGCAGCTGCCATTGTCCTATCCAGAGGCAGCCACCCCTCCCTTTTCCCTCCAAGGCAGCAAATCTCCTTTGTGCTGAGAATCTGGTGTGTTCTGAGCTGACTCTGAGGCCCCTTCATTTACCATCTTCATTACGTAGCCATGGCTCTCCTTACTGTCTGTCTGTCTAGCAGCTAATGTGTCTAACTGCTACTCCCTCAACACTGTAAACATGATTAAAAGGCTCATGGCTTTGGAGGTCATAGGTCCTGTGTGGGGATGAGGTTACCTAGTATTGCTGTTTTGTTGACTCTTTGCATACGTCTTCCTAGGCATTTATGTTTAGACCCATAGGTTAAAATGCTGTTCTCAGCCATGATGGGAGAAGGTTCCGTAGTGAGTGGTTAGCAGTTGAGAAAGTAACCCATAAGAAAACAAGTATTCCTGGCATTTCAGCTGAGAGCTCCGAGCATACAACGACCTCTTACTGGATATCTAAGAGGAGAGTGCTGGAGATTATTTTGGGGTAGGTAAAATCAGCTACTATAAGTTTTTCCCAGGAAACTTTTGAGGACATAGGTAACACTAGGTGAGGAAGAGGAGGAGGAGAAGGAGGAGTGTTCTCAGAGGCAGGGTCATCTTCAGAGCATGTATGGAGTCCTTTTCCTTAAAACAGGAGATGGGTGGAGCTGGGTCTTGGATGGAGTAGATTTTATAGTGACCTCACCAATCTTCATTCAGATTCTGCCCTTACAGTGTCACAGAAGAACCGCTCTGGGGGAAGTCAGTGCCAAATAACCCTGCCTGGGAGAGATGTCTGGCTTGAGAAAAGGTCATATGTGGGACATGTGCAGATTTGGTCCAGTTGCCTCCAAAGGGCATGTTCAGTGAGGACCTGTATTTGCCTCAAGTGTGTGTGTGTGTGTGTGTGTGTGTGTGTGTGTGTGTGTGTGTGTGTGTGTTTCCTTTTAATTGGCTTGAATGTGGATGGTGCTCAACAATGAAAATCATAAGCATTAAAAATTTAAATCCTTTTTTTGTGTAGCTATGAGAAAAACAAAATATATCTACAAAAATCTCTAGTCCGGCATGGAGGCTCATTCCTCTAATCCCTGTGTTTGGGAAGTGTAGACAGGAAGGTCAGTTACAGAAAGGTTAAGGCTAGACTGGGCTAACTGAGTCCATGCCTCAAAGAAACACAAAATAGAGAAGAGAAGAGAAGAGAAGAGAAGAGAGAGAGAGAGGCACAGAGAGAGAGACAGAGAGAGACAGACAGAGAGAGAGACAGAGAGAGAGAGAGAGAGAGAGAGAGAGAGAGAGAGAGAGAGAGAGAGAGAGAGAGAGAGAGAGAGTTAAAGCCAGGTGTGAGACTTATGCCTATAATCTCGGTACTTGGAAGGGCTGAGATAGAAACACAGAATTGAAGGCCAGCCTGGGCTATATAGCACATCCTTATCTCAAAAAAACTTAAAACAGTATCATTTTAATTGCAAGTAGTGTAGGTGAACTGGGTAAAAGTGAGAAAACCCACAAAGCCTTCCCTCAAAATTCCACTGTTCAGAAATACTGTTGTTCTCTGTCCCTGATTTGTCCATATTTTTTTCTCATCATACAAATACATACATAAAAAAAACAAATGAAGAACAAAGTGGGTCATGTTAATTTACTCAGTGATGAGTCTGATCTGTCTTAATATGAGCTCCTAAGGGTCAATGAATGTAAACCTGATATTGTAGCCATCAGGACTATTGTTCCCAAGACAGAAGTCTAATCTCTAGACTCTAGTGCCTTCAGTTGAAAAGGATACAAGATGAAAGAATTCTGCTTTGGCACCACCCGAGGGCAGAATGTAGAGTTCAGGGATTGTATGTCTTCTCTCTCTACCATTGTTTATATGACTATTTCATTTCTGTCTCTTCCTGAAAACTGGTAGGGAATATTGACAGCTGGGGTCTTCCAGACCTTTCTAGGCTAGTCTCCCAGGACTTTGTCCCCCATTTCTACAGGCCACAAGTCCCAACCCCTTCTCAGGGACTGTTTATCACAGAGTGCCAAGGTGCTCTGTGATGGAAGATGCTGTGGAGTCCTGTTGTGTGCAGGGCTGAAGAGCGATTTTCATAACAATGGGCACAGGGACAGGGGATGCCATGCTAACAGAAGAAGAAAGGCTTCTTTTCTGAGAAGATAATATGTATAGGTGAAGTGTGATCTACAGAGCAGATACTATACTGGTCAGCTGACTTACTAGCATTGGGAATTACCATGACCTGACAAGCCAGTTCACTTAGATTTGGATTGCCAGAACCCACATAAAAAGCCTGTGCAGTAATATGTGTCTGTAATCCTCCTCCTATGGGAACACAGGTGGCTCATGTAGTGGCAAACCATGAGAGGCCTTTTCTCAGACAAGGAAAGTTGTCCTCCAAATTCCATATGTGCACAGTGGCATGCATGTACCCACACTATAATATAAAATCATGTAGACACGATATCATATATACACAACACAATACATACACGCAAACTTTTATAAAAGAAATTTTTTTTGTGTCAGGAGTAGTGGGCCACATTGATAACCCCATACTTGGGAGGTAGAATCTGGGGACCATGAGTGTGTAGCCTAGGCTACATGTGAGACCTTGTAAATTAAAAAACAAACAAATACATAAACACTATCTTTGATGAGTTGCATGCAATGGAATTTCCCTTTCCTTGTGACCATCTGCAGGGTAACTTGCCCCAAACTATTCTCATCAATTCCTCCTGGGCAAAAGCCCTTTCACCATTTTTATGTAATTATTTTCTTCCTTCTAGATCTAACTCTTGCCACCTGTGGGGTTTACCCAGAATCAGTGTATTTGCCAGTGTGACACCATGCTCTGCCGGTTAGAAAGAACACAGGAATGATGACAATGCAGGAACACACCACACATGAAGGGACACACACTGACAGCAAAACCACATGCCCCACAGGGTGGCTTAACCTAGATTTCTGCCCTGAAAAGGGGCTGTGACAAGAAAAGTAAGTGGCAGCAACTTGGGACAGGATGCACAATGATTCAATGACGCTGGATTTGGCATGAAGGACAGTTTTGTTTTGAGGAACCTTTAGACAAACTTATCAGAAAACATACTTTCTCAGATGTCCCACCTGTCACTCTAGTGGTAACTGGAACCACATTCTGTTTGCTCCCTTCCTGGTTTTACAACGATTAAACATAGACTCGACTAAAAAGTATAGAGGGCCAGTGTATTTAGTTTTAGAGTGGGGCTTTGATGAGAACTAGTTCCATCTTGTAAACCTCAAAGATATTTTGACCAAGGGCAGCAGCATGGGGATGTTGAAAGGGACATTCACTCCATTTTCCAATACTTCCTAGAAGTCTTTATTATTATTATTATTTCTTATTTTACATATCAATCCCAGTTTCCCCTCCCTTCCTCCCTCCCATACTCCCTCTGTCCCCTCTTCCATCACATTCCCGCCCCACTCCACAGGGAGGGTGATGCCTTCCAGAAGGGATCAACAAAATCTGTCAAGTCATTTGGAGTAGGTACTAGACCCTCCCTCCTGCTTCTAGGTTAAGGGAGTATCCCTCCATGGGGAATGTGCTCCCAAAGTCCTTTTGTGCACCAGGAATACATTCTGGTTCCACTGTCAGAGGTCCCTTAGACTGCCCAGGCCTTCTAACTGAGACCCATGTTCAGGGGGTCTGAGTCAGTCCAATACTGGTTTCCCAGCTATCAATCTGGGGGTCCATTAGCTCCCCCTTATTCAGGTCAGCTATCTCTGTGGGTTTCTGTAGCCTGGCTGTGTCCCCATTTGCTTATCACTCCTCCCTCTCTGCATCTAGATTCCAGTTCGGCTCAGTGTTTAGCTGTGGGTGTCTGCTTCTGTTTCCATCAGCTACTAGATGAGGGCTCTATGATGGTGGATAGTAGACATCATTCTCATTATCAGGGAAGGGCATTTATGGTAGCCTTTCCACTGTTGCTCAGATTGTATTGTTAGTTGGGGTCATCCTTGTAGGTCTCTTGATATTTCTCTAGAGTCAGTTTTCTCTTCAAACCTATAATGGCTCCCTCTTTTATATGCTCTCTTTCTCTCTCTCTCTCTCTCTCTCTCTCTCTCTCTCTCTCTCTCTCTCTCTCTCTCTCTCTCTGCTCTCATTTATTCCTCCCCTGACTCAATTTTCCTAGCCCCACATGCTTTCCTCTCCTTCCCTTCTCTTTCTCCTAGCTCCCTCTCCACCCATTGCTCCCCCACTCCCAATATGCTCAGGAGATCTTGTTCCTTTCCCCTTCTGTGAGAAACCTTGTATGAATCTCTTAGGTTTAGAAGTCTCTGAAAGGTATAGTTGCAGCCCAAGCTACCCAGTAAGTGGAGACTGTATCTTCCAAGTCTAATTGTGTGGGGTTGTTTTCTTTCTAACCTAGAAGAACACTATTTAATCTTAGTCTTATAAAGTCCTATCTGGACACATTAAGCACTTTGGCTTTAAGCCCCACATTTGAACATGACTTTTTATTGACTCTTTGGTGGCCTACTCCAGTCACCACTAATCTTTATGTACCTGACTTCTTCCCTCCTGGACAGACAAGTCGCTTCTACTCAGTGCACCTAACATTTGATCATGTCATGCCTGTTTGCTCGTGATTTAACCTTTCTATTCCCTTGGGTGTGTTCCAGGTTCGGGGAACATGGCTACCTTCAGATGCTCCTGCTTACACTGCTGGTGGTGCCTGCATCTAGCTCTGGGTAAGGTTCCATCACGCCATAAAGTTAGGGAAGGTGAGATAGGCCTGCTACACATCCTCTCACCACTGGTTTGACCCAATATTATGTATCTAAAGAGTTAAACAGAAACCTCCCAATTCCACAGTTTGTGCTTAGAATAAATCAATGACAAATGCAGTCACTTATTTAAAAACAAGTTTATTGAATATCTATTTGGTTTTGGGAACATTTAGGAACAGGATAAAACTTCACTGTGCACCCAGTCCTAGGATTAGGCCTTTTAAACATCATTTTCATTCCCATGAATTCTCTACAACATATTGTTGATATTTCCGTTCTTCCCATGAGGAAACAGGCTCAGAGTAGAGGGGCAGGCAGCAGTAGCTGTGCTTATCCTCACTTTGCCTTTGGAATACGTGCTCCCCAGCATCACAGACCCACGGGGCTCTATAGTTATAGTCCAAGCTCAGCATCTCTCGAGAGCAACGTCTTCCCAGGCAGTGGACTCTCATGTGTGAAATAAGTTTCAGTAAAACTGACTGCATACTAACAACGCACATCAGGATGAATGCGTGCTGCATGCAAGTAGAATCAGCAGTAGAAATAGAAACATAGCCCGTGTTTATTTGGGAGATTTTATCTTTAAATGTTTTCCTTAGTCCTCAAGGTGCCATGCCTCTGGGCCCAACATCGACATTATATTACTGACACTCATAATAGCAAGATTGGCGACTTGTAAATTCCTTGAATTTACAAACATCTTTTTTTTTTTTTTTTTTTTTTTTTTTAAGATCTTGGAGCAGTGATGAGAGAGGTGTCACTATTTCTATTTATTGATGAAGCAACTGACATTTTTACAGAGTTAACAGGGGTGATTTGCCTGAGGTCATACCACAGCTCACAGACAACAGGGGCAGGATTCAAACTGGCAGTCAGGGTTTCACTTTAATTACAGGTAAAAGTGACTGGAATGTTTGGTAAACCCTTTCTGTGTATTTTAATTTCAGTGCACACAAAGTCCTCAGGCTATGTGCATTCACAAGCAGACTTTGTGAACTATGTAAGAATTACATCTTGGATCAACCGTATTCTAACCTGCAAGTCCACTGAGCTGTGTTGTATTTCTATGGTCAATGACCTCCTTATGCTTTGGTGTCCTTGTGAGCAGGAGACTGTCTCCTGTGTATCATGTTCTGCCCCTGGCTGGTGTAAGGTTGGCCCAAGCTCCATCCTTAGCATCATCGTTGGGTGTGTGTGAAAGGTATGTGCATGGCTGTAATTGTAGGTGCAAAGGCAGAAAAATCTTCATGTTGAACATGAGACTCATGTTCTTGACACGACATCTCTTGAGCATAGGTTTCCTCCTTCCTTCTCCCTTCCTGGGAGCACGAGACTCCAATGACTAAACCAGAACTGCTTTTCATAAGGAAGACTGGAGCAGCTAATTTCTCTTCTCTTCTCTTTCTCCAAGGACTGGGCTTTGCCAGCCCTGCTGTAGCTGGTTGAAGGGGACCAAACCTCTCAGGAAGACGGACTTGGTTCCGTTTGACCAGCCAGAGCAGGGGGCCACTCCCTTGGGAGGTGACTGTAGCCTCTAGTGACATCTTTGGAGTGTCCAAACCTGTAACAGAAAGAACCATGTTAGCATAAATCATCCCCCAGAGATTACATTGTCCTGACTAACCTCTCACATGACTCAAAAGAAACCTCACATAGTCTCTATTTTGCATTCCAATTTTCATTTTTTTTTATTTAGCTCTTATTCTTTCCCTCAAATTGAAACATTAAGGACAAAAACGACATGCAATTTTAGAATATGGGAAAAAGCATTAGAATCTCCTTTCTTTCATCTTCTAAAATAAATTTGGTATTGTCAAGTGTATTTGTATGAACCATATAAATGTACATTATACATGTGTCATGTTTACATTAAAAATGAAATGTTGAGTAGGTAGGGATAATATGCACTGACTATGATACTGAGTTTTTCTTATAATTAAGATGTTATTCTTTATAGGGTTTATCATTTATGTAAATGTTCTGAAGCAATATATTTCAATGAATCATATTGTAAATATTCATCTGTGGCCTGGTATTTTTACTTTAAATGATATCTGTAAGGTTGATGCATATTAATATGGTAACTACAATTCACTAATTTGCATTGTTTGACAGTTTTCTATTATGTAGAAATAGATATTACAGGTTTTTGGTTTGAAAGAATGGTTAGAAGCGACTCTAGCAGAGTGTACTGAGGGAGACCGAGACAACTTTGGTTCTTGTAGATCATGAAAAAGCCAGGGTTCCAGTTTGTAAGTGCTTACAAGTTGACTTCACAAAGGAAAAGTAGCATCTGCCACCCTAAGCTATGCAGGAATGGGCTCCAAAAACTCATTATCTCCCCTTTGGATGATTCTGAGGCATCTCCAGTTTGAAAATCATTGAACTAGAAGGAGTACCCTCTGGTTGACTTGTTACTAAGGAAGTAAGATCCAATGTAGTTAAGAAGGAGACTCTCCCCCAAAAGGCAGTGTGCCTGTCTTCATTGGGTATTGATATGGCAGGGGAAAGAGATAGGCAGACAAGATGGTTGGAGTGGTTGCAGAAAACCATCTTTCTCCCCTGGGAGCTATTGGCTGCCATTTTATTCTCTCTTCCTGATAAATAGAAGCCATTAAGAAGAAAGTATATAGTATTGGGACCACCTTTTCCTGGGTTCAAATTCCACTGATGCTTTCTTGATTTTATTTATTTTGTTTTGTTTCTTCAGTGGGGAGTATGCCTAGTGTGCTTGCTTCTTGTGAATTTTAATAACGATCAAGGGTGTAAGTCCATTGGGTGCACAGTGAAGGCTGGCAGGGCTTGTGGGAGAGAGCCTGAGGGACAATTCTGACTGCTTTTGAGGCCAAGAACTTCATGTTCAATCCCATCTTCCCTGGTAAGTGTGTCCCATTGCTCATCTGCAAGGCTTTTTACTCATCCATGAATGTCTTAAAACCACCAAGAAGTGAGGTGGCTAGCCAACTGGCTTCTTCCAGATGGACTCTAGTTTGAGAGAGGCCTGTCTAGAATCATCAAGGTACCCCAGACTTCAAATTACTCAGCAAGGCACTGAAGAAAGGGCCACTGGATAAAATCATCCTCAGATGTAGTGATGAGAAAACAGACATCACAAAATATGGTGTGACTCCAGGATGATCTGTACAGCAGAACAGTGGAACTTCCTTGTGTCTTGAGTCACACCGCCTTGGTGACTCTTTCTGGATCAGCAGTTACAATCTCACCTTCTCCACCCTCCTTTTCCTAATGACCGGTATCTCGTGGCTGGTGCCTACCATCTTGTCCTGTGTCTGTCTTGTCCATACCTCATGTTATGCAGCAAGGAGGCCAGCCATGGAGTGAGAGCTTATTACTGGACCAGCACACAAAGGAACTCTGAACACTGTTTTCTTAGCTTTCCTTTTCTTTACCCATGCTTTTTTGACCCAGCCTCAGCAACACAGCCATGCATATACCATTCTCTTGATTTCAGAGCAGTTGATATGAAACCAAACACCAGGGTAGAATAAGGAAATCTTTGGGCATAGTAGGTAAGATTAGAAAAAAGACAGGCTGCCTTTGGAAGGAAGAACAATTTGAAACATCCAGTTATTTTATATTAAGAAGGCTGAAATCTGAAAAATAAAGGATTCCCTTTGGAAAATGCCAGTGTCAGACACCTTTCTATTCAACGCAGGCTTTCATGACCTTCAAACACTGAAATTTTGGACTGGGTCCTTCTTTGCTGTGGGGATGTTCTGTGTATTGTATATGCTTCCCTGTATCCCTGGTCACGGCAGCCTAGACACCAGGAAGACTGCCAGCACTATCCAGTTTGCTGGACACTCAAGCAGCAAGATTCTGTGCTCAGTCCTGTAGCTGGCCAGCTCTAGTCCATCCCTCTACCTGTCCACATGCCCACCTATCCCCACAAGTATGGGATGGCATGCCTTTGGGTAGCTAGGTGGTCACCTGGTTCCTGAAAGAGTGCTATAGATGGTCACCAATTTTGCTGTGTCCCACTCAGGAGCACGAGAGCCTCTGCCCGCTGTGTTCTGTTTGCTGATGTTTGAGTGCCTTGCTTTGAGTGTTGAGGAAATACACGTGCCCTGCCTTTTCCTTTTCTCCTCCCGCATACTCTTCCGGTGCCACTCAGTTACACTTACACAGCCTCCCGGGCTTCTGGGCATGCGCTTTCAAACGCTTGGTGTTTTGTTGTCCTTATGAACTTAAGCTGCAAGGTAAATGCAGTTCCAGCCTTTGTCTGACACATGATTCTAAAATAAAGAGGCGGAGTGATGTAAAGAACGAAGCCAACCTGGGACCCGGACTCAAGCCGGGAAGGGAGCAGTTTTTATCTTTCTGACAGTATGCTGGGCAAGGGTGCCTCCTCAGGTTTTCCCGCTAGAGTCTACCACGGTTACTGGTGTGAGCTTAGCCACTTGAGGATCAGAACTGGGAACGCAGCGGACTGGGTGGCGAACAGAGGAAGTTAGGCCATTAACTGAGTGCATCACTATCGTCACCTTTCCTCACCCAGTGTAGCCCAGAGGGAACACACTGACAGGGGGTCCTGGAGGAGAAACCAGCACAACAGGGTCAGGAGATACCTTGCCTTCTGCCCAGGCTGTGGGCTTCTGAGCCCAGTGGTGTCTACTCTCTGTTTATAACACAAGTCACACACTCGGCAGCTACTATCGATCTGTCACCTAGATCTGCCATTCTGCTTGCTCTGTGGAAACATCCATTTCAGGAGCAATATGAGCAGAGCTGGAGGGTGAGAGGCGATTCTCTGAAAAACGTCAGGGGATGTGCTGTCTTCCCGAAGGTCAGGTGTGAGGAAATGCATCAAGGAGGTTGGTGCATGCATGGGTCAGGTGGTGGCCTGAAACCCAGCACTGAGGGAGAAGTCTGTAGAGGGCAAGCGGTGTGGGGAACTGCCCAGGGAAGAGGGCACCTGCAGGCAGGAAACATGGCTGAGGAAGGAAGAAGTCAGCGCCCGTTCTCTGGGTGGAGCCTTCGGCCATGAAGAAGCACTTGCCAAAACCACACACTTCCTTACATTCCATAGCGCAATGATATCTATGGGGATATAAAGAAGCATGTGGCCTCGGGAAGCAGAGTTGTCCGGAGCAGTCGTCCTGTCAGAAGCCAAAGACGTTTTTCTTCTTGCATAGATGAGAACTGCTTAGGCTCGCTGGGACCTGGCTCCCAGAAAACCATCCTGGAGTAAGTCGCTTCGAGGACCAGCGAGTGGAGCTTGTGGTGACCAAATTTCCTCCTCTACACCTCAGTCAGAGACCCAGGGCTCCCTATCCTCACTAGAGATTTCAGCTCAGTTATGGCCTAGTGACTCCGTTATCACTGTTATTAACCGATCTGCTGCTGCCACAGGGTGGATTTTTAAAACGACTCTGTTTTACTATTTGGAACCCGATAGAACTTTTAAAAGAGGAGTGGCATCTTGCACGCAGATAACTGCTCAGTTTAGATGCTGGCTTAGGCACTATTGTGCTTCTACCGAAGGGGTGCTTGGTATGTGTTGACAGGCTGCAGCTGCCTGCAAAGCATTCCAGCACAATTGTTCATTGTGGAAAGGGTCTCTTTTGTTCAGCCTCTGCTGCCCGTGGCCCATCACCTGCCCCACAATCTGTGAGGCCTGGGCTTTAGGCGAGCAATGGACACTGGCAGCTGTTGAGTCATTCGGGGTCTGGACCGGTTACCCTGACTGGGGAAAATGAAGGGTTTGAGCTTCATGACATAGAATTCTATGCCAGGAAATAGAGAAGCAAGCTAAGAGGAGACATAGGCCTCAGACCAGGCCCATGGCACTGCCAGGGTTGCTTCCTGCAACCAAAGAACAACAATAATGCTAGGTAGCTGTTTTTCAGACATGTTTTCTGTGGCAGGCTCATTTTCAATGTTTTCTATGTACAAGCTCCTTGAACCATCATGTCTATACGAAGTAGAAGCTCCCCCATTTTCTTTCCCCATGTTTTTGGCTTTAGAGATGAGGAAGACATGGCTCTAGAAATAAATTAATTTACCGGTATGCCAATGGCAATTTCTTTTAAAAAACTAACCAGATTGGAGGAATAGCCTTGGGTCAGTCAGTACAGGTTTTCTGTTTTTGTGAGCTTGGAAGGTAAGAGTTGTTGAAAGGAGGAAAGGAAGGAAGGAAGGGAGGAAGGAAAGAATGAAGGAAAGAAGGAAGGCAGGGAGGAAAGGAGGAAGGAAGAAAGGGAGGGAGGAAGGAAGAAAGTGAGGGAGAAATTGAGGGAGGGAGGGAAGGGAGGAGGGAGGGGTGAAGAGTGAGGATTTTATTTGCCATGTACTTTTATTCTCCTGCAGTTTTGAGTTTGGGGTTCTGGTATTGACTTGCTCAGACACTGTGCATTTCTCTTAGGTGTGTAGGAAAGTGTTCCGTTTTTGTTGAGCACAAATTCACATGGTCAAAGTGTCATCACATAAAAGCTCACTTACAATATTCTGGAAAAAATAAAAAAAAACATTTAACAACTAACTCCACAGTTCATGAGTTCAGGAAGCTGACATTCTTATTAGTTTAGAATGCACAAAGAATTTTGAGAGTCAAGAGGAAGTTTGAAGTAGGATTCTACAATGAAAGGCTCATCTAAATTCTTGTTGCACTTTGTTGGACATCTAACTTAGGATCCAACGAAGGACCTTCATGAGATGGATTTGGAAATTTTGTGAATGGCAGACTGGAAAAACAAAGAGACAGCAACAAAGCCAATACCTGGTAGGCAAGAAAAATGCCATGAAAAATTGTAGGGTGGGGAAGAGGAAGACACTTGCTTCTCTTGGTTAGCACAGGGCAAAGGGCATTGGTAAGGAAACTGCATGGTGAGTGTATCCACACCATTCAATTAGTTTCTATCTGCCTGAATCTTGTTCCCTTGATAGGTGGTGTTAAAGGTAATTGTAAGATGTAACATGTCATCTATACACTTAGGTATTAGCAAAATCCCCACCTTTCTCCTCGTCTCTGCCCCAGGCCCCAGAACACTTATCTGAAAGAAGTGATTATGTAACCCCATCTACCCACCAAAAAGGTGGCTGAAGATGAATGAGGTGATACGTGTGAAGGTCTTGAGTTTCTTAGAACAGGATAATGGCAATATAAAATGTCACTCAGCACGTTACTGGAAACAAGATTTATTTCCCACCACCCAGCTCTGTGTCCCACAATTGAATAATTCTTAAAAGCCTCAAATTTTAAAGTGTTCTTTTTTGTTTGTTCCTGAGAAACAAGTGGCGTAGAAAATCATTAAGACTTAAGCAACAGTGAAAAAAGTGTCAGCATCACAGACAACAACTGTGACTCTTGTTCTATTTCTTGCCTTTTTTCTTTCTTACTGAGCCAAACATTTCTATAGTTGGACACAGATAATATGCAAACACTGACTTATAGAAGCAGAGATGGTCCGTAGAACATCTCTGAGATCTGGGAAAAATCAGGGTGGGGATGAGACAGGGAGAGGACCAGATTATAGACCAACATGTAGCTGTAATCTTCAAGGCTATTGGGTGCAGGGCGTATGAGGATGAAGACTATGGCTTGATCATTTGTGGCCCTGAGCAAGCTACCTAACCTTTTTGAGCCTCAGTTTCCCAATTTGAAAAGTGGGAATAATAATGCTTGTTCAACAAGAAACTTCAACAAGAGACTTTTGGAAACCAGAAAGTGCTGTGAACATAGCATTAGTTTAATAAATGGTCTTATTCTTAATAACAGTAGTATTTAATATGTTACTAATGTAGTGACTAAGTATACATACTATGTAGAAGTCTTTATGCATGACCTACTTAAAAGAATTTAATTAGCATAAAATTATTTTTTATATATGAGTTATTCTTAAGTATTTCGGAAAGCTTAACTATTATTAGATGTTCTCCTAAGAATTCTGGTCTGCTTTTAAAAAGACCTTAAAACATTTTCACAAGTCTGAAGAGTTGTTAAGATGAGGGGTCTTCATCAGTACCATTTTTTAAACAAGAATCATTCTGAGTGATGAGTTTCCAGGGCACCAGTCTAACTTTGGAGACCTTTACAAGTGACTTATCTGGTAAGATGCTCAGATGGTCCCTTTGTTGACTGCAAGGCATTTGCTTTCTGGTGGCAGATCTTCCTACAGCCCTTCAGCACTTTGCTGGATGAGAAGAGGAAAACTGGACCAAGCAGACAGCTAACTACCTGCAGCTCACACTCTGTGTTTTCAGTGATGGTGTAGTTGGGTACCAGTTCCTTCTCTGAGCCCAGTCAAGCTTTGGGATGGAAGCTGCTTCCTTTCAGCAGCATTGATTCTACTCATGTCTGCAGAAGGAGTGGTCTATACAGAGGTCTCACTCCAATGTCTGATGACTTTTGCCTTACACTCTGGTATCTACTTCTGGAGATCTTGGTGGTTATTCATGAAACACAAGCCATTCTAACAGTCATCTGGGACTGTCACCAAGCTGAGGGAAACATGTCAGAGCCCCCTTTCTCTAAGGCAAGTAAATAATGTGTGGTGATGGGATTCACGTTTTCCTGGGGCTCAGCCAGGCAGTCTTGCTATTTTTAGACTGCTGACCAGTTCTGAATGTTGGTTCACTCATGGGTATAAATCCCTGTTTAACTTCTCAGGGGGCAGTGAAGGGCAGGGGTCAGCTCCAAGAGCCTACCTTCTCTCCCTTCAGGCATTCTGCTACCTTGCTTAGAACAGGGCGTTACACTAACCTGTTGTCCTTGTCTGCTTCTCATCCAGGTGACTCAGAGCTGGCACTTTAGGGGAGAATAGGGCAAAGGGGTGAGACGAACTCAACACTATATGAAAGTTTTGGCCCAGAATCTTTAAGCTTACATGAAGTTACACTTTATGTAATAAAAAAAAATGTTCTCAAGCAGAAGAAGCTATTTGCAACTGATACCTACTGGGAAGGACCACAGTTTTTTTTCCCAGAGGTATGACATTGGGTATATTAACCTTCTACCCCAGGACAGCCCCACAGCCCCAAGCTCAGGAACAGTTGGCCAACACAAAACTGACTGACTGTGTGTGAGTGTGTGTGTGTGTGTGTGTAGAGAGAGAGACAAAGGGAGAGAGAGAGAGAGAGAGAGAGAGAGAGAGAGAGAGAGAGAGAGAGAGAGAGAGAGAGAGAGAGAGAGAGAGAACATGAAATTGGACAGGTAGGAGAATAGGGAGGATCTGGGAGGAGTTGAGTGAGAGGAGGGATGTAGTGCCTGAATTAAAAAATCAACAAATGAACAAAGCAGAACCTTATCTTAAGCATGCTAGTGAATTTGGGGGCAGAAAGTGGTTAAGGTACATAGTGAAATCACACAGAAGGTAAGTTGCAAGTATAACTTGATTTTTTTTCCCTCCCTGACCCAAAGCATACATCCATTCTCATACGCTAACATCTCCCAGTCTTGCTAATTGTAGTGTCACCAAGGCACTACACTGATAGGGCATACAATCAGAATCTCTAGGCTGGACAGGGAGCACATTGTTGAAGGGCACCCTGGCAACCATGATCATTTTGTTTTGTTGCAATTTGTAGGAGGACTTTGAAAAACATTGGCCTGGCAAGAAACAAGGAGAGGCTGGATTGTACACTCATAAAGTTATTACTATTGCTGTTGCAAATTGTGCACTTCAAAACAATGTAAAGATCTCTGCACACATGGTGATAAATGAGTGGAGTCTGAAACACCATGAACCTCTTTACAAGGAGTGGTTAACATCAATAACAGAAAGGCTACACAGACCCCTAGTGAGTTACCTTCCTAGTGTTCCCAGTGCTCAGTTCTTACTGGGAATCTTGGCCTCCCCCACTGCCCAATTTTGCTCATCTCCAGAGGAAGTATTCCTTTTTCTGAGGCATAGTTTCACTATGTGTCCTAAGCTGGTCCTATAGTCCCAGTTCTCCCACTGCAGCCTCCCAAATTTCTCATTCCATAGAACACTGTTCTTTACCAAGTGTTTTCCTCTTCACTGATATTTGCAATTAGTCATATAGTATATTACACAGGACATTGGTAGCACTCTAATTCCTTGTGCCCTTGAGAAGCACACCTGTCTCCCTTCTAGATGGCTGGCATCCCAGTGGCTTCAATTTTGATCTCTCAACCTGTCTTTTAAGGCCTGACTCACAACAAGAACGAAGCAGACAAGATTCCCACTGATCCAATGAAACAGTCAGTGTGTAGATGCCCTTCTAAACAGGGTAACAAGTAGCAATTAGAAACACCCCTACTTTATAGACGAAAGAAACAAGCAGCCAGGGCACAGGGAGTGTTGTCTGTTGAAGGGTCTCTTTCAGAACGTTTGGCCCTGAGGGCAATCTCATCATACCTGTAAAAAAATCTGAATGCAGTGGACTCAGGAAACAGCACTTTTAAAAGCATGACTTTCCCATTCAGTGTCTTGTAGTCTCCTGGTCCCTGGACTAAACTCAAGTGACCAAGCCCCACTTTCAGAGTCTCTGATTTGGGACGTCCAGGGTAAGAGCAGAAAGTAGCAACTATAGCATATTTCCAGGGAACTGGTGTTGCTGGTCTGGCACCCATACTGATAACTATGTCTGTGTTTCTGATCCTGAACAGGTCATAGGCGAGGGACTGACCCTACATTCTGACCTCTTACACATGAGGTGACAGGCATGGAGAAAAGTCATTAGAAGCCAGGAAAGTGTGAACTGTTTGTCTCAAAGATGTGCTTAGACTCTGAGCCTTAGAGGTCCCTTAATAGTGAGGACACAGCCAGGTCAACAAGCCAAAGAGAGGGAATCCTATCTGGGGAGATTACTGAGTGTTTTGACCCGAGCTATTGTGTATTACTTGAACCCTCTGTACCAATGTTGATCAATAAATGTCCATGGCAGCAGTTCGGTGAAGAATAGTATCAAAAGGAAGTAATAGTTTTTCTTGAGAAGATGGTTCAGCAGAAGGCCCCTGCTCACATGTCCTCATGTGGTATTTGCAAAGGGGATGTAATGATAACATATTGTGTAATAATACAGTATAGCAGCAAACATCATTAGTTCCAAACCCCTCTCCCTCCCACTGCCTTCTTCTCTCCAAGTCATTACATGGCTCAGGGATTTGCTTTCTTAGCTTTCAAAACATTGTAATAGTTAATATTGTCTTAGTGGTAACATCTAAGAGTTCATCCAAAACTCAGCCTTGTGAAGTTATTGGATATTTGAGATACATTCATTGCACACACACGAACACAAAATTCCTTTGAACTCTTTGGGGGAAAAAAAAATCAATGTATATTTCAAACACTTTCTAAGACACTCAAAAGGCATGCTGCAAATTCAAGGTCACATGATGCTGAGTTCTTATCCTCATACCTAACACCCTGCTCTTTAGCTCTTCCCGAGGTAATGGACCAGCCCCTTGGAAGATTATGAAGGAATCTCTTCCCACAGTTGGATTCAGGAAGCAGCACATATCATGGTCCCTGGATGTTCCACAGCCTACACACTCCCATTTTTGTCTTTGCTTCAAGCCTCTACACACAGAAGCAAGCCCCATTTCAGTACCAGCCAACAAGTCATCCCCATGCATCCCTCCCCCCACCACACACACAGGTGGAGGCCGCTACTCTCAATCATCCCCCTCCTGGCTTGTTTGAGATGCAGAACCAGGAGCTTCACCTGCTTGCATAGAGAGATCTGCCTTGCTGGCTTCACATAACAGAGACGGATCACCCACAGGGCTCCCCAAAAATTCACAAAGAAAGAAAGAAAGACAGCTGGATGAGGCAGGAACAGCCAGGGGACACATGGAGGAGAAAGCAGCATGCAGAATCAGCTTAGTGACATACCTGGGGAAAAGTTGCAGGCGGGTCCCTCCTCCTCTGTGGGCTTTCTTGCCCTGCAGGCTTCTGCCCCCATTGAGGAGTGTAGAACATGGCTTGTTATTTATTTATTTCCAGGGCTGGCAGCAGGGTTGGCTTGCATTTCTATGCCTTCCTGTCAGAACCCTCTCAAGGAAACAGCAGCTGGTGAGCTCAGAAATGTCAGTCAGACTGTTGGCCTAGTTTGGGGCCTTGAAGATTCTCACAGAAATTTAAAAAGGTTTCTGGGCCACAGTCTCCTTTGGGTTTTCCCTTGTATGCTTCTCACCTTTCCCATCTATTTTTTCCTTTCTTTTCCTTTCCCCCCACAAGCAGCTGGCTACTTAAATTGCCTGCTCCTGTCTTTCGGATGCCCCCTCTCGGGGAAAGCTCTGGCTCTTCTTCCCGCCCAGCTGTACAGCCTGGTGACTTTCTGACAGTTGGATGACTGACTATGCCTGCACTTGTTTCCTAGTTTATGCTTTTTCTCATTCCCTTTCACTGTCTCCCCATTTCCTTTCACTCTTACCTCTGCAATGGCTATCCTTCCAGTCACTCACAGAGAAAGCACGGTCTTTCTTCTCTTTCTATGCTCTGTTCTCAGCAGCCTCTCCTCTAACCCTCTGTGCCCCGTGCCTGTTTCTCTTTCGTTCCTTACTGCTGTCATTTGTCCTAGCTTTACCTCAGCTTCTGCTTTGTGCTCTGTCCACATGTGTTCTGGGTTCAGGTTTGCCCACCTCTCCTCTCCTCTCCTCTCCTCTCCTCTCCTCTCCTCTCCTCTCCTCTCCTCTCCTCTCCTCTCCTCTCCTCTCCTCTCCTCTCCTCTCCTCTCCTCTCCTCTCCTCTCCTCTCCTCTCCTCCTCTTCCTTCTTCCCTTCCCTCCCTTTCTCCCTCTCCAGTCTCTTTCCTGCTCCTCTGTCTCCTCTCCCCTCTTTCCTCTCTCTCTTTCTTCTCTGTTCAGTCAGTTTCACACCTTCCTTCATCTCGTCTCTGCTTTTTCTGGGCGAGCCTCTTCCTTTTTGTACTTTCCGGCCCTCTGCCCACCCCCCCAGTTCACTCTCCCACCTGTTTGTGTCTTTTACGGGCCGTGGTCATGTCCATGCCTTCTGTTCACCTCAATCACTCCACTGACTGGCTTTTGAAAGCTGTTAAATTACACCTCTTCAGCTGTCCCATCGCAAAGAGAAATGTCCTTGGCTAAATCCTTTCTTTCAAATAGGCAAGTCCATATTAATGTTCCTATTTATAGAATGCACTAAAATGATACATGGATTGTTTTAAAGAGTAAGGATATACGTTTCAAAAATAAGCTAAGCCTCATCTTTTAGTTTGCATCAATATATGCCACTTGAAATGCAGATTCTTTTAGCTTCTCTGAAACTTATTTTGCGTATTTATGTGACAGAGAGATGCTTTTTGTACAAAATATGAGTAGTTTGGGGAGTAGATGCTCAACAGCATCTAATTGGTGAGTGTTTGCCAGATTGCCCTGTGCCTTATTAGGCACCAAAACTGGAAAGAAGCATCTATGTCCTTGAGAGGCATCCTGATTCTTTTAGGGATGGAACCTGAATCTAGGGAAGTATGTGTAAAAGAACCTAACTGTAGAGTGATGGTCCAGAGTGGGTATGGCTGGCATTCAAAGCTGGAGTTGGAAGCCAGGTAGTCAGAGCTTCATGAGTGAGGGTGGGTTTCAGCACAGGGAGGGCTTGTGCACATGGATACAGTTGTGAGGGGCTCTCTCAGAGGATGGAGCAGCCTGGCAAAGGCACAGAGACAGGGCATGTTGTGACCAAGTAGCCATTCTAGGGACATGGCTGATGGTAGGAGATGTCGAGTCTTTAAGAGTCCGAGGAGAGCAGGCATTTATTTGTAACCTTTACTTAAAAGTAACACTATAGGTTGGCATGACTTCTGCAACATGAATGAATATGAAGTTGGGTTTTTGATCATTATTATATGGATAATATACATGGTCTGACATTTGTTGTTAATGAATAACCTGATAGGAGTAAACATATCTCTCCAAAGCATTACAATTATTTATCTTCAGATCTGCTATTCTAAGTGTAGAAATGTCTAGTCTTACTTATTTCTAGACTATTAGGGGTTCCATCTCTCTCACCCAGAACACAATCTAGTCAAGATAACATACCATTACCTCAGCTTCAAACCTGTCTAGAACATGCATCTGTTATGAGTCTGTCTATATATACTGTAACATGCTATAATACTGGCCAGGGCGGTGCGTTTCCTGGGGCTTTCCTAATAAGAGTTCTTTCCCTTAGGAAAGTCAGGGGTAATTAGAGCCAGTCTCAAAGACTTCAAGACAACTTCAGTCGATCATATCCTTTAGTGTATGAGGAAACCAAGACCCATGGGGCATTCCCTGGTCCTAGAACCAGGGTCTCTTAATTTCTAAATCTCATGATTGTAGAGTAAAGCTGCTTTGAAGGACATTTCTTTTCTTCCCCAGTTATCCCTAAGAAGCAGTGGTCATGAAGAGAGTATTCGGGAGGGGATCTAGTCACCTCTTCAAGCTCTTCAATAGTAAGTGGAAACTGGGCTGGGGGAAGGGGCTACAGCTGTCTTGATGCTTTGTAACAGGCTCAGCTGCTGAATTTCATAGGGGTGACAATAATAATACTAATGAAATCATAGGATGGTAATAATAAATCCTTTGAGATGCTGCCAGACCTGCACACTGAAGGCTCAGATGCCAGTGGACAGCTGCTTGGCTAAATGTGGTCCCCAGTTGTCAAGGAGAGACCCACCCTGTTAGAGGAGAAACAAATCAACAAGACTTGCAAGACACATGGGGGCAGAGCCACAGGGAGGTGAGGGAGTCAAGTTAGACCTTGTCTCTGTCCTTACAGAGCTAGCCATTGCAAATGTGTCCAGAACTTCAAATTTGACACAGGTGTGTGACGCCATGAGTTGGTTCCAATGAATTCGGCATCAAAAACAAACAAACAAACAAACAAAAACAAAAAAATCCCCAAAACCAAACAAACAACCCCCCCCACAAAAAACAAAAAAAAATCATCAACAACAAAAAAAACATGTCACGTGCCCTAGGCAATTATCCTAATTCTAGACAAATAATTGACAGCTGTCAGACTCCAATAACTCTAGTGCTAACAATAAATTGTAATTCCCCCCTGATGGGAGATGTGATTCTGTATATATGTTTCTCATATTGTTAATAAAGCCCTGTGGCCAATAGAAAACTAGATAGGTGGGGCTAGGAGACTAGGAGGAGGAAGAGGAAGTAGTAGGTGGGGTCAAGATGTAGCCCGGGGAAGGAGCAGGAAGCCTGCCGCGCAGCTCCCCGATAAGACGACCACGTGGAAATACTTAGATAAGTAGAAATGGGTTAATAATTAAGGCAGAGCTAGTCCTTAAACAATAATGGTAATTGGCCAACAGGATTGTATCAAATACAGAGTCTCTGAGTGTTATTTGGGGCTGGCGCGGCTGTGGGCCCAGACTGGCGGGCTGGCGGAAACTTACATGCTACACCCCCCTCCAAGATAAGTTAGTTTTTTTAAATCTAGAACAAAGAAGTTTGGTATCTACCATATGACTGCTGGAAAATTGCTGATATTTTACCTTAAATTCTTCTTCTAAAATGTCAAGGTAATAATAATAATAAAAAATAATGCAATGGCCTCCCAATTAAGCTTGTTTGGTGGATTAAGGAGGTAACTTATTTAGTATCCAATTTGTTTTAATTGTCCTTTGCAGGGTAAGCCTGCATAGTGAGTTGCAGAGAGCAGAGCAGCTTTGGTTTGGTAAAGGTAGATTCAGTGGTGGAGTTTGTCCAAGAGTGTGGTAGCCTCACTTGTAAGCAATAACTATAGTTCAGACTTTTCCTTTTGCAGCAATGACATCGGGCCTTAGAGTCAAAGTGTGTGTGTGTGTGTGTGTATGCATGTGTGTGTATGTATATGTTTGTATGTATGTATATGTGTGTATATGCAGGTTTATGTATTTGTGTATATGTATGTGTGTGTACATTTATAATGCACATTTGGAATAAAACCATAACTGGCATCAGAACCCAGCAGACATTTGTTCCTGACTCATGATGTTACCAGATTTTTTTTAATGTGTAGGTGTGACCAGGTGAGATCAAATGACATGACTGTGAGACATATCTATTGCTAGCCTAATTTGAGACAAGGTGTCTTCAAAAAACCCCATTGCTATAGACCTGGGGAGGGCAGAACTGTGTAATCTTCAATACTATTTGTGGTTGAGGAACTTAGACATGAGGTTTTCTGAGAGGAGATTTTTCTAGTAGGAACCAGTTTAGAAGCAGGTCAAAGGCAAATTGCTTGCAACTCTTTGGGAAGTAGACGTTAAGAATGGAAACCTCATTTTGCTAAGTGTGTACTCAGATCAGCACAGAAGATAGCCCGATTCCTGGGCTTCCCAACCTGCTTCTCCCCTTCCTCAATGTTAATAGAAAAAGAGGATGCTGTTAGGAATTTAAAGGACATTGGAAGGTGAGTTAATTCTCTTTAGTTTACCGTGCTGAAACAAAATTGATTACCAGTCTTGCAATATACTTGCTCAGTGTAACAAAGCAAATGTAATTTCAAGAGGGTTTTAAATTAGATATAAGGGGAGCTAAGTTTTTAAAGTCCCTAGCCTGAGACAGCTTCATTCTTTCACAGTTCTTGATTACTCTTTACAAAACTCTTTATGTTTCATAGAGGTGCTAAACTCAGTTGGGGGTGGGTTGTCTTGTCTTTCCAATTGTTACATTTTTGTGTATCTGAATTACTATTTTTAGATTACTATGTCTTATTTGTGTACTATTTATTTTTAAGATGATTATTTGTATTTAAAGATTTTTAAATTGTGATCATTCAAACAACTTAATTTTTGGCATAAATTGTAAATATTGACATTTGTAGTTCAAATGTGACACCATTCTGTTATGTAATTTAACTATTTAAATAAGTTTTACATTTGTTTATGCTGCATTTGTTTAATTACATAAAATTGTGTTGCTATTTTACCTTGACTACTTGGTCTAATAAAAAGGTAAATGGCCAATAGCTAGCCAGAAGAGGGATGGCAGGCAGAAAGAATAAGTAGGAGAGATGAGAAGAAGAGAGAACAAGGGAGAAAGGAAGGGAGACACCTAGCCAGACACGGAGTCGGATATACAGAGTGAAAGACAATAAGCCCTGAGGCAAAATGTAGATGAAAGGAAACAGGTTAAGTTGTAAAAGCTGGTGGGACAAGCATAAGCTAAGGCCAAGCATTTAAAACTAATAATAAGTCTCCGTGTCATGGTTTGGGAGCTGGTTGGTGGTCTAAAAGAAAAAATGCCTGCTATGCCATTTTTCAAAGAACATCCAATATTGTCCAATTATTAGCAGCTTGACACTCACTCTTAAATAACAAGCCGCTCACAGCATGGGGATTTGCAATATATTTTGTTTGAACATGTGTGTATGACATACATACATGTGTGAGTACATGTATGTGGGTGCACATGCATGTATGGGTGTACAGCTATGTTTGCACACTTAGGGGCTTGAACTTGGTGTTGAGTGTCTTCCTTGATTACTCTATATTTACCAAAGGAGTCTACTCAGTTCACCAGTGCTGACTAGGCTGGTTAGCCAGCTTGGATCCGGGATTTCTTTTCTCTGCCTCCCAAGTGCTGAGATTAGAGGTGGCACCTCACCTGCTGGCCTGCACTCCATTCTTCATACTTACTTAGCAAGAACCTTACCCACTGAATTGTCACCCCAGTACTTGATTGGATTTTGGAGTCCATTTTAGTTCCCATAACAAAATTTATCCTATATTAGTTATACATTAGTACACTGTATTTGCAAGTATTTTGTTAATCATTCTGTCAGACTTATTTGTGACCAATGTTTGTATCAATAATAAAATTAGACTTAAAATTAAGACCCCTTAGTTAAAAATGAAAAACTTTAAGTTTCCTTTGCCTCTAGAGATAGGTAAGTATTACGTTTTCCATTTGGGATTGGGTATCATTATAATTATTACTAATGCATAGTCACTCAAAATAGCATAAATACATTTTTAATAAGAATTATTGGAGATAAAAAATTGACATTTACTAGAAACAATCTCTTTGGAAGTTGATAGGACTTTTTATTTTTCCTCGAGTTCATCCAGGTAGGAATGGACCAGGGTGATGGGTCAGTATCCACTCCATCCTTTTAGCCACTAAGCACTGAAAGCAAACCGCAAGTAACGAAATTGGGAATAGAAGGCATTTCTGGTATAGTAGTTTTGTAGTATACCTTCAATGGCATCTGAAGGGCTTTTTGTTTGTTTTTTTGTTTTTGTTTTGACAAATATCATATAGAAGTCTATTATTAAAATTACTAATTTTTTTTGAGACAGGTCTCATTATGTAGCACTGAATGACCTGGAACTCACTATATAGACCAAGCTGACCTTGAACTTGCAGAGTTCTGTCTGCCTCTGCCTCACAAGTGTTGGGATTAAATTCATATATTATTATTAGATTAATATGAACACATCACTGTGTCCTCTACTTGATAAGGTTCCCCTTCAGTTTTGTTAGCACTTGATGACTGATATGACTTACAGATGTGCATGTTACCCAAACATGATAGTGTTCTGTTGGGAGAGGAAATAGACCAGGCCCTGAGTGTCACTGCACATCCTGGCTAGCTTGCAAAGTTCCTACCTCCTTCTACCAGGACATGTGGTAGGTAATGTGCCATGAGGCTGGAGCTCTCCTAAATGGAGGACAATTGGCTTTTTCTTGATGCAGAATTCCCATGTGATGCAAACCTCATCACCTATAACATCCACTTGACTCTACCCTTGGAAGGAAAGAGAAAGCTGCAGAGCTTGTCTGTGCTTCTTTCTGTGTTGACTACAAAGGTGGTCTCTGCCCCATGTATTTGATGTTCTGTGCTAGCTTACAGTCACATGACTGGTGTATCAATAAGCATGAAAAAAATCCCAGACTCTGAGATATGCAGACTTATTATCTCTGAGATCAGTACACGAAGGCATCCCACGACTCACCGAAGGATGGTTAATGATAACAGTTCATCTTCCATGTAGGCATCTGTTTACTATAACAACTCTGTGTTGGAAAGATCTAAATGTTTCCATTTTACTTCTAGCTTTGTCTCTGTGCTATTAAAATTACATTAAAAAGATCTTACTTACTTTAAATATATATTCACCCCAAACTCTCATTTGTGAGAATACTTGCCATCATAAATTGATGGTCCTTGCTGATTAAATTGATCAACCATAATAAAATTGTTCAGTGTCACTTACCCATCTTTAGTGTTATGATTCAAGTAAATGTGTATGCTTTTTTAGAGCACCCATTTTGTTTCTGAATTCAGCAATCAATGAATATGAATTTCCTCACATGTCTTAAAAACACCGACTCTCATTCCTTTGGTTTCATAACATTCACCATCTTAAAGGTATATGTAGTATTTGATATAAATTCAGACTCAATATTTTGTCAACATAATCTTGCCCATGGAAAAAAACAGGTTTCCATTAAAGTGTGTGTGTGTGTGTGCGCGCGTGCCTATGAGTGTGTCATGTGAGTGAGTATGTTGTTCATTTTGATGTGTACATATGTGTGTGTGCATTTGAGTGAGGAGCCCAGAGGTCATCCTTGGGTCTGAGTCCTTGGGAGCCATAAACACTTGCTCTTCAAATACATGGTTTCTCATAGTCTCAGAGCTTTCTAAGCAGGCTGGTCAGTTATCCCCTGTGTCTGCTTCCACAGCACTGACCACAAGCAAACGTCTTCACATGAGACGTTTTATACAGGGGTCTGGGGGATTAAACTCATCCTTGCAGGCTGAACCATCTCTCTATCCTTCGTTCAGATTTAAGAAATGAATGCAAACAGTGAATCCTCCTCCTCATCTCACCCTCATACCTGGGCATTAAAACAATTCCAAAGACAGAAGATTTATTCACTCATTGTATAGTAGGTCCAAATTAACGTATATCTTCCAACTGTATTCTAGGCAGTTCTTTGAACACTGTATATATATTTTTCCTTTTTTACCCTCATTAAATCATTATTTTTACTAACAGAACTTTGTTTCTCTTTAAATATATTTACATTTTATTTATTTATTTTTTAGATATATACATTTTAAATTAAAATACAATAACATCACTTATTCCATTAACTTTATCCAGCTTCTTCCATGTCACCCCCTCCAACCCCTCCAACGTCACCTCCCTCTAGCCCCTCCCATGTTCTCCTACTTTCAAACTGATAGCCCTCCTTTTTTTGGATTTTTATTGTTACTTATGTGGACAGATACATACATTTATGTTGCTTGTGTGTGTATGGTTTCAGCGCTGATGACTTTATATTAGGTAGCCAATCAGGGGGTTCATCACTTCGAGAGGTTAATTCTCCCATGCTCAGTACTCACTAGATGCTTGTAGTTTTTTTGTCTAGGGACGGGACCCCATAATATTTCCCCCTTCCACATTAGTACGCCTATTGAAATGGGCATTGTTCAGGTCTTGTTTAAGTAGTGCTTTCCAAGAGAGGTAGTTACACAGCACACTTCCTAGTACTCTGGCTGTTACAACCTTTCTACCCATCTTCTTCAGTGTTGCCTGAGTCATGGACGCAGGAGCTGTGCTGCACATGTATCTGTTGGGGCTGGGCTCCCCATAATCCATTGTTGTCTGTGGCCAAACCATCATGAATGTGCCCAGTCTTGTCTGATCTTGGAAACTAAGGAGTGTTGAGCCTACATGAGTGGAGACATCATTTTCAACAAAAGTTATACTTCCGTTGTTGCAGTGTGGACATGGATTATGTATTGGGAGTGATGGAAAAATCCATGAATCCATCAAAAGAGAGTCATTTTTTCCATTGTAACTTTTGTCACCATTTGCTGAGTGGCATTTCAATAAAGTGACTGGATGTACGAGAACAGAATCTGTTTAACTTAGGGATGATATTCCTTTGATTCTGAGCAATGTTCCGCCTGCTTGCCAGCATCTGCATCCACGTTTGCAACCAGTTTTCAACTCTTCATCTCTAGACATGAACTTTTAATCTTCAGTTCTAAAACCACTCCATCTCCACCCTTCCTAATCTTACTGGTGGCAGCTCCGTCGATGATTGTTCGGTCCACACTCTCCCTGCCTTCACTTGACCCCTAATCCTAGTCACCATGAGCTCCTGTGGGCTCTCCTTCAAAACAAGCGCAAAATCCGGACACTTCTCACTATTTTCACCATCTCTACCTTATCTCCAGGTACTCCCCTGTGTGCTCTTTAGCTAAATTTCAAGGGATCATTGAAAAACACGTGAAAAATATATTCATACTCTGTGTGTGCTGCAATGTGCCCCTTATGCAGAAGAAAAGTTATGGGCTTTGCCTTGGCTCACATGGTCCTGCGTGATCTCCATACTCCTCCCTAGTTTACTGAGTATAATCTGTTTTCATTTTAGTTTTGATATTATAATATAATTACATTTCTTCCTCTGCTCTCTTCACTCTAATACCCCCCCCATATACCTCTCCTTGTTCTCCTTCAAGTTCATGGCCTTTGTTTTCATTAATTGTTATTGTGCATATAGACGTGTACACACGTTCCTAAATACAATCTGTTCAGTCCATGTAATGTCATCTGCATCCTTCACCACACTGACTGGACTCCTTGGTATTTATTTATTTATTTATTTATTTATTTATTTATTTATTTATTTATTTATTTTGCATGGCAGAGGTACTTCCACTTTGCGTTTCTCACTCAGTTTTTTCTACCTGAAATGTTTCCCACAAGTATTTGTGTGTCAGACACCTTTACATCCAGCCTTTGTTTGCCACATCCACGAGATGCAGTCTGAGAATGCTGTTGATAATTGTCACCCATCTTCACCTTACCGATCCCAAAGTTGGTCTGCAGTGATCTTTACCTCCCCCAGATTAGTCATAGCCTGTGTGGTCCTTCTCTGCATGGGACTGGTTTTCAACCAATTGAATAAGGTGAAGCTGTCACTTCTGAATTAGTTAGATAAGAATTTCCTGTCTGTATTGCCAGCAGCCTCTGTTGACTTTCCAGCCTACATATTTTGATGAAAACAGGTATCTATGTGCCGGGATATAATGTGGCAAGGAACCAGGGTCCTCTAGCAACGACATGGAGACAAGCAAGTTTCCCCATCTTACCAAACGGCAATGAATTCCATACTGACAACAACTGCAGAGGAAATTCACTCATGAAGTTCTTAGTAGAAACTTTTAGATGAGACCACAAGCATGCTGTAACTTTCTGAAAAATTGAAGCAACCAAGAGGCAGAGAATCCAACAAAGTTGTACCTCTCAGTTCTTGACCCACAGAAATTGAGTTTTAAAACATGGGAAAAAATTGTTGTTTTTAGGTAACTGAACTTCTTTGTTCTTATGGTATTAGAAATATCCCAATTACCCTGAAAAGTGCTGGGAGCCTAGTGGCTGCTCATATTTTCTAGGTGAGAGAATCATGTATTTAACAAATGATGCTCTCCCCATATGGCATTATTCTAGCTGCTACAATGTAGTAACATGCTGGGCAGTGGTGGCACATACCTTCATTCCTAGCATTCTGGAGGTAGAGGCAGGTGAAGGCAGGCAGACCTTTGTGAGTTCAAGGTCAGCCTGGTCTACAAAGCTAGTATTAGGATGGTCAGGGCTACACACACACACACCCTGTCTCGAAAAGTAGAAAAACAAACAACAATAACAAAATGCACTAACATGTTATAGTCTTCTATACCTTAGTATTCATCAATAAAAACTTAATAATTATTTTTCAAACCAGATGTTACAAAGTATAAACTATTCCAAGATGCTTTCATCCTAATATTTGTATTTAATACATGTGATCCAGCTTAGGAACAATACATATATTCAATGATAGGGAACAACAGAGGTGAGAGCAATAATTAAAACTGTCATTACTCTGGGCATTCTATTTATCTTTGTATCTAACTTCAGAGCAGTGAACTTGGGCCTAAAGCCCCAGCCTAGTACCAGGTTGTGTCATTGCAGAAATCCATCTAGACAGTAAAGTCAGGAACTCTGCTGAGTTGTGATGGGTTCTTATATAAAGCAGGTTTGCTGAAGCTGCGGGTCTGCCTAGCACCCAACACAGGTTTCTGTTGTCAATGTTTGTGGTGGCAGTTGTCTTTTTTCTTATCTCCCCAAACACATTATTTAGGTGAACTAGAAGGAATCATAGATATAAACCTATTTGTGCAAAGTGGAAGAAACAGGTCGGTGAAAAGAAAGGAAGAAAAGACAATGTCCATGAGGGAATGCGAGGGGAGTTTTAGCTGTATATGATGAGAGCCAGGGATCAGAGGAATGGCTGTCCTAGGACTTTTTATGTCCCGATGCCTCATGGATATATTTGCTTACTGCACTTCTTAGCTATCTAGCCTAAACAGCTGAAAAGAAATGCTTACTTGGGGTTAGGCTGGGCAGAGAAGCATTGAGGGATGCAGTGGCTGTTTTTGTGGTGCCTTCGGTTGACTTCTCCCATGTTAACAACAAAGTCATGCTCTGTCTTCAGAGCCTTATGGCACCAATATAGGTAGCTACTGTTCTTATGCACAAAGTGGTAAAAGTAAGTTCTCTCTAGCGGGCACCGGGGTACAAAAGCAGCAGGCCATCTATTTAGACTGTGTCGAGAGCCTAGGGGACAGGCTCTCCCAATTACAACGTTCAATTGTAATTAAAAATTAACTTTATATAAAACATCACATTAGACTTTACCATCCCAATTATTCTCCTCCTTAGTAACAAAGTGAGAGTTTCCAAACTTGCTAAGTCCACCCAGGAGTCTTATCATATAAGAATAAGCATGTACGTGTCTTATTAATATTTAACATATGTAAAATGTATACATAGATTTGTAGAATGATTTCGTGAGAGAACGTACTAGTTATATTGTACAGAAAGTAGTTTGCCGGTCAGCAGAACCCATGTCAGAAGGATGTATGAGATGCCATTGGCAGCTGGTGCATTTATCTGTGACAATATAAAAGCCTTCCACAGGACTCTTAGAAATGTTGGCGTATGTACGAGGCATTGTCAAGGGCTAAAGTTCTGCTGAGCATGTAGTTAGGAGCAAGTGTTAGTGACACGGGTTAATGAAGCCACATTTGCCACTGCATTCCAATCTCCTGGAGGCCCTGTAGAAACTCGGGTTACATATTAAAACCGTAGCTCTCTCTGAGCGACAACTGGTGAAATTCTTTCCTTCTTCTTTTCCTATCAGCTGCCTCTAGATTTACCACCCCTAACTTCCCCTCCACAGAAGCCATGGGCTGGGATCTCTATCTTGGCTATGGCTCTGGGTGAACCAAATGTTTCTTTAAAATTGAAAATAGATTGCTTTCTTATATAGTACATCCTGATTATGGCATCCCCTCTTTCTACTCCTCCCAATTCCTCTCCACCTTCCCTCTTCTTCTGTCTCTCATTAGTAAAGAACAGTCTTCTAAGAAATAATAATAAAATATAGCAAAATAAAATACAGTAAGATAAAACAAAAACCATCACACTGAAGTTGGACAAGGCAAACCAACAGAAGGAAAAGAATCCAAGAGACGGGACAAGAATCAGAAACTTATTCACACACTTTCAAATCCTGTAAAGACACTAAGCTGAAAAGGCATCATATATGCAAAGGGTGTGGCGTGGACCTGTGCAAGACCTGTGCAGGCCCTGTGCATTCTGCCTCAGTCTCTGTGAGTTCATCAGAGCTTTGTTCATGTTGATTTAGAGGGCCATGTTTTCCTGATGTCCTCCATCCCCTCTGTCTCTTACACTCTTTCTGCCTCCTCTTCCTTGGGTACGAAGTATTTTTGTCATTGATTTTCTTCCTCTCAAAGCAAAAGCAGGTCTGTTCTTTAGACCATCTGATGAACTCGTTGATACAAACCAGGCCTGGAAAATGCCTAGTTAATGTTTAAAACAAAAACCCATTAATAGAAGGAAATGTCCCCCAAAGTACAGAAGGCCTTCACGCTGTGATCCTCTCCCATGTTTCTGGCAGAGTACACCAGATGTATTATCTCCAACATCCCATTTCTCCCAGCAAGAGGGCAGCACTGTCTTCAGCTTCAACAAAGACTCTCACCATCATTTATATCTTGAAAGGAAGTTTTCAGAGAAGAACTGTGTACACAGGTTTAGGGAGCACTGTGAGAGACCAGTGAGCCCAGACACCAGAATGTGGCTTAAGCTCTTTGAGCCAGCTACAAGACTGGCCTTGAAGTGGTTTGCCAGAAGAGGTGGGTATTCACAATGGGCTTGGTCACAGTGGTTTTGAGGCAGGCTCCCTGTCTGATGTTTTGTGATAAGATAATCATTAACTTGTAGGAACCACACTGTGACAAGAGAGCAAAGTAAATGTTTGGTGTCCTGGAGAAAAAAACAAAACAAAACAAACAAACAAACAAGCAAACAAAAACAAAACAGTGAGGAGGGCTTGATGATAACAGAGGAAGATGCCTGAGGGGTGTCTATGCCTTCCCATTTTTAAACCAGCTTAGAGCCTCATAGTACATCTTCTTTTTCTCAGTCTGCTAGAGCCCTGGAGGCAGTATCTTATAGGCTAGTAAATACTAGGGCATGGTAAGGCTTAACCCTATAAGTAGACAAAAGATGATGGGGAAATAGAAAAATTTTTTATGACTGACGTAGCCTAATTGATTAGAACAGTGATTGTTCAATGAAGGGCTCTGCTCACATGACACACCTAATATTGACATCGAGTGCTTCAGGCAATGATTACGTAGCTCACATTCTGCTTCAGCCTCTTCCTTGAAAAGGTTCAACTCTATCATGATGAAGGAATGTGGCCTAGGTGTTCTAGCCAAAGTATGTTCCTACTCTCCATCACTGCCTCTTATCATAGTCTTCCTGTTTCTATTATAATAGACTTTTCACAGGGAAAAGAAAGAAATCAACTAAATTTTAATCATGTCCCATTTCCAATTGGTAGCATTATTTTGTCTTGCCTTAGGATAGCCCTCCCTGTTCCATGCACACACCCTTCCAACTAGACATCACCTTCGTGGTTCTAAAAGAAGAAAACGAGATGTAACTTTATCATCTATCTGATTTTTTTGGTTACCAGACACATGGGTATCCTGCATGTGAAGTCTCCTATGCATCCTGCATTCAATTCTGAGGTCTTAGGGAGTTAAGATGCTACTTGTAGGTGTTTTGTGGGTGAAAAGATGCCATAAAGCTTTGTTTCATGGGGGACAGTAATTGGCCCAGCGTGGAATAGGCTGGTGTGTAATTGGCCCAGCTTGGAATAGGCAGATGTGTAAGCTCCAGAATGCTATAGAATGAAGAACAGAGAAGGGCAAGGAAAGGTTATTGTAGCTCTTTGTTACTTGTTACTCTTTCATGGTTGTAACTTGTTACTCTTTCATGGGTTCATTGGTCATGGCCTCTGGCTAGGCACTGTTGCTAGAAGTTGGGGATGCAAGGGAAACACAAAGACAGGATTCCCATCTTCCTGAATCTTACAGTTTTCCAGAGAACTTAAGACAGACCTGTCTTGTTCCAGTAGAGCACTGAGAGGTGTCACGGCTAGCCAGGAGGCCTGTGGCAACATGTGAATTCTTCCAAACGGATCTCTAAATAAAAAGCTGAGTGTGAAATTAGCCCGATGTAATCAGGATCCAATGAACTACTGGAAAGATTTAACCTGACCTCAAGAGAAAAATTAAGAATGAAATCTAATGAAATTCCAACCCAAATCTGAAAATCAGAGTGCATTTTGAAAAAGAAAAATCTCACAGTTAGCATTACAGCTGCTAAGCTAAACCCAGGAGGGGAGATACGTTCTTTTATATTGGAGGAAAAATATAAGGAGAACCTTAAAATATGAAGTACAAACTGGGAGAAGTCTTAGCAGAATGTATATTATCAAAGAGTAATGTACCCATGCTATATTTATATGCAGCATTCCTTCAACCTGATCAGATATTAAATGAAATTACAATATACAAACGCATCAGAGTAACTGCACTGACCAAGAAACAAGAAACAAAGGTCTCCTTGGGGATTTCTGTGGGAGAAAGTTTGCTAGAGAGACCGTAGTGTGGTGGCCAGGACTGTGGGGACACAGCAAGGGTAGTGTTAAGAGTAGGAATCTATTCTCATTCCTAGGTCTTGAGGTACAAGAGACATGGATGAGTATTTGTAGCGTAGAGAACTTGATGAGGGCACTTCCCTCTTCAAAGTGGGCTTGAAAGAACACAGAATGTACAAGTCCACACCCACAGTCAAGTGCAGTCCATAGAAGGGATGAGTGCATCTTCAGAGAGGGGGGAGTAAATGGAGAGTAAGCAGGACAGTTATAAATAGGGCTTATAACATAGTTTAAAAATAAACACGAGGAGCTAATTTATTTAGAAGGAAATACTAGAAGGAACAACTCACAGTAAAGACACTTTCAAAAAGTCATTTAGAAACCAACTTTTGTAGAAGTTCCTTAAAACATATGTATATACACACATATACAAAGAAATATTTTTGAAGAGAGGGTCTCACTAATTATCCTTGGCTGGCTGGGAACTGGCTTTCCAGATGAGGCTGGTTTGGAAATCATAGAGACCTGCCAGCCTCTGTCTTCCATGCGCTGGGTTTAAAAGTGTGTTCCACTATTCACATAAAAAGAGTTTAAATAGAGTTAGCCTATAAAAGGCAACACTGCCCCTGGTAGACACCAGAGGCAAACAAATTAAACAAATTAAAATCAAGTTTCAAGCTAGTACTAACCTGTAAGATTCACTACCAGTGGTAAGTTTTCATTGTATTGGAAGGTACTCTGCATGGTAGTGGAGTAATCACCAATCAGATCCAGTGGTGAATGCTGCAAGCTACAAGTCTGGCAATAGTGATACCCAAAGTTGCAATAGTGGCATGAGCATAATGGGAGAAACAAACTATTTTATGACTATATTTATATATTTGAAACACATACCTGGCACCAATATTGGAGCCAAGAACTTATGTCTGGAGAGATCACAGGAACTAAGGAAGAACCCAATATTATTACTCTGCTAAATGGATAGATTATTAAACCAACTCCTAATGACTTATCATTACGTCCATAGATCAGTGCATCTTTAAATTCTTATTTAAAGAACCCACTTTTTGCAATAGATTGGGATTAACACAAGGATACTCAGCAGGCCAAGAGAGTGAGAAGACTTCTGAATACTCAGAGAGACATCTGTATCACTCCCTATCCTCCAGGGGCTCAGGGATCATTGTGGAAGAATGGAGAGAAAGATGGTAAGAGCCAAGGACAGTGGATGGCTGCAAGGAAACAGTTTTTATAGACTAGCAGGGCAGTTACATATATGTATTCATAGCAACTGAGATATCACACACAAAATTAGTGCAAGCTTAAGCCAGGCAAAATCCCCAAATGGAGAGCGAAAGGGCATAAAGGTACACCCTTACCTAAGGAATTATTGATAACTTCCAGGGGAGGGAGAATCAGTTTTGTTTTGTTTTTCTTAAGGTTGTATCTTCTGTGGATTGACAAGGCTCCAGTAGAAGGCCACAGGTTTAAGATTATATGGGCAGCAAAAGTTAGACTCCATGTGTTGGGGAGGAGACATAGAGTTGAATGGGTTATGAAAGGAGGGCAAATACAAGAGGTGAATATGTTTAAAGTTGTAAGGGAGACTAGATTACGTTATGAGTGACTTAAGTTAATTGTCCTAGCTTAATTTCAACCACATGTGCAAAAAGTTGAAGCGACTACTCTTTTGCTATATGGGTAGAAAGGTGAGGGTAGTATTGTTGTTGTGAGATATCCCCCACAGAAGACTATTTGGACGTGGGTTCAAGACAATAGAAAGCCTTTATTAGCTGGCTGGCGTCTACACTGTGTATTTAGGACCTGTGGGCACCCCCGAGCCGTTCACAGAGTGAGCTTTTAAGCACAAAAACCACACACTGGGTTGATACCTCTGTTAGCCAGAAGCAGATCTACAGAAGCCCAAAAGCAAGGTTCATATACTTAGGGATTTTCCCAGAACTTGGACCTTAATGCAGGTGTTGTTGCTTACATGCTGAGTTCCAAGGTGTCAGTTGTGCTAAGTAAGGTCTGAGGGTTAGGTCACCCTCTGTCTCAGAACATCCATTATCTCTATGGAAGGGGTGACTTGTAGTGTGTCTACTAAGTACTGACATCCAGAAGCATTTTGCATAGCAGTCAGCCATATGCAACTGTGTCTAACCTTGGTGCTGTAGATGACATACCATCTTTGCGGTCTGCGTCTATAGATCTTTCTCACCTCTTCTATCGCATTTGAATTGTCCTGTCCAGTCCCCTGGTAGCTCATGACAATTTTCTCCCACAGCTGAAGGCACAATCTTTGGCTATAGACTACAGGACAGTCAACTAACTGGAAGACAGTTTTGGGAATTTGGAATTAATTAGTACAAAGTGTGGTAGTATATTACTTATAATTTATTAAAGCTTGCCTGAGGATACAGAAAGTAAAGCCAGCCTCAGGCTATAGAGAGCAGGCAGTGGTGCTACACACCTTTAATCCCAGGACTCAGGATTAAGAGGTAGACAGAACTCTGGGATCCCAGAGAGTGAATCAGAAGCTCACACCTATAATCCCAGGATAAAAGGTATTGGCATTCAGTCTCAGAGTTCTCCAGCCACGTTGAGGGGAGCACAGCATTCTGGGATTGCAGTATGCTATTTGGTGGAGCCAGAATTGCCTTTCAGTCTGAGGTAGATGTAAGAGGTAATGACTGGCTACTTTGCTTTTCTGATCTTCAGCTTGAAGCTTGAGCCCCACTATCAGTCTCTGGGTCTTTTATTAACAACAAAGTCTGAACAATGTAATTTGCCTCTTGAAACTTTCCCATTGCCATATAAACATGGTTTGAGATTGCCCTCGAGAACATCACCATCACTCCCACCATCTCCACCACTCCACCCCCATCAAAGCAAAACTTCCAGAAAAATGGTTATGTCTGAAATTGTGCTTCGATACCATATCCTCTGTGCTCTCTTTGCAGTGGGATTACTCCTGCAAAGTCACCAGTGGCTTTAACACAGTCATGTTCACTGTTACTTAGCACCCTAGTCCCCGCTGCATCCATGACCCTGTCTTGACCATGTCTCTCTTGCTTGGCCTGTACATATTTGAGGGTGCCAACAACCCTAGATTATTCTCAAATGAATATTTCTCTCTAGATGACTCTGTATTGGTCCCAAGCCTTCAGATGTAGATGACCTCACATTTAATTCCCACCCATTTAAAACCTTCTTGCTTGGTTTCTCTGCTTAGAAGTCAAAAAAATGTCTCAAATTATCTTGGCCAAACTGTAGTTCTAATCTCACTTCCATTTTCCATTCTTTGCCATCTTCTGTGTTTCAGAAGAGGACATTCAGTGGCCCAGGACAGAAACCTAGGTTTGTTTTATCTTTGATCTGTCTTATAGTATTCCAATATAGTCTTTCAGCAAATTGCTTAAATTATACTGCATGTATTTTTTTTCTACCTGAGACACAAACATATCTTGTCTGATTTAACGACAGTGGCTTCTGTGCAATTAATTTAATTAACCTAATTAATTATACACATTATATTAAACCATAAATCATATTATTTATTTTATGGCTTTAATTTCTTCCACCAAATCTTCTAATAGAGATCAGTTTTTACTTCAATTAAAATCTAAAATCTTACCATGACCTCTTCTATAAATTGCCATGAGTGTCTCTCATGTCATTTCTTGTCATTTCTGCTCAGTGTTTTTCATCCAAACTGGCTTCTTTTATGTTCTGTAGATGCTGAGGCTCATGTCTGCTGTAGCTCACAGATTTTTCATATGGCCATCTTCTACCTGACATTTTCGTCTCTAAACATATCATTGTCTCAACATGGCTGTTTCTGAACATCTGAAGATACTGAGCTCCTGCATTACATACAATGTCATCAGGTCTTACTTTTATTATTATGTTTTAATAAACCAAGATCAGCTCATTTACCTATTGCTTGATATGTGTTGCTCATCTTTTCCCAATAGAATGGAACCTTTTGCAGGAACACAAACCTTGACTACCTCATGTAACACTCGGTTCTCAGTGCTCCCAGACATTTCACAGAACACCTGGTGATTGCTCTTAAGTCTTCCCTCTCCTCCTGACCCCTTATTTTTCACCAATTTAATGTTGTTCTTTTCGGACACCAATACCTCCATATGATCCGCCTCTTTCTCTCTGCCGCCACCTCTGAGCTCATCTTCTATTCCAGTCACACTGAATCTTGACCATGCTGGTCAGATCCTTTCTCTGTGCTATGTGTTTTCTTCTGCCAAGAGCCTGTTCTCATTCATTCTTGCATGCCTTTATCTCAGAGTTCTTCTATATGTATCCTGATGTTTCCTTTCTTCCTTGTGGCAGTCTAAACTGTTACAATGTTATTTCTCTTGTTGACTTTCTGTTTCCACAATAGCCTGCCAGTTCTTGGAGGCAGCGACTTCATCCATTCCATTTCCTGCTAAATATTATTGCCTCAACAGCGATCGGCACACAGGAGTTTTTAGTAAACATTAAATTGCTGAACGGATGCAGTATTAGACAGAGCCATTACAAATTCGTTATTAGGAACTCATCCAATCATTTTGAAGAGGAAAGTGTCAATTTGTTTTTCCACTCTGGGAAACAAATCAATTTAGAGACTTGGGCAAATAGATGACAAGTTAGGAGGGTTCTTGCAGGAGTTTGGGCTGGTAATCACTTGCTAAGGAGTGTGGTAGTGTGGATGGTAAAGGGCAATGGATTTGAAAAAAGTGATTGAATCTTGGTGACTGACTCAACTGTCAAGAATTGAATCTAAGGTTTCTAGAGTGGGTTCCTGTGTGAATGACGGAGCTATTCCCAGAGACAGAGAACACGGAAGGAATAAGAGGTTGTGAAGTCAAAGGCTCAGAGTCTTTGTGCTGGCTGAGTTTCGGGTGTCTGGGAGCCAGCGGGGTGGAAAGACGGTGCTGGCAGTTGGTCATTCAGGTCAGGAGCTCAGAATATTTGAGTCATCGGCACAGATATAGCCCATGAAGCCATGGGAGTGCATGATAAACAAAAACCTGTATCGGGTTGCACTTGTGAGACCCAAACTCGTTAAATGCTCTTAGAGTTCCAGCGAGGCTGTTTTTCTCTCAGAACACTCGACTCATTTGCTTTATTGAATGTTGTGCCTCCAAGAACCCAAAAGTCAGTCTCTGCTGAGTCCTACTGGTGACCCTTTTCTATGACAATGCACATAATCAACCCTTCATAGTCACCAGATCCACAGGCACAGATTCAGTTGAGTCTGGATAGAAACTATTTGGAGAAAAGCTGGGTCTCTACTACAAGACTACAAATCTTTTTTTTTTTTTTTCATTGACATTCTTTGCTAAATTATAGATTACGTTTAAATGACATTTACATTGCACTAGGCATTATTAATAATATGGAGACGATTTAAAGTATGCAGGAGAATGCCGATAGGTTATATGAAAACACAGTCATTCTGTATAAGACTTAATCATGGAAGAGTTTGGTATTCTCAGGGAGTGCTGACATGTATCCCATAAGGAATGACTGAAACTTCAGTACTGTCTTTAAAATCAGTTGTGGCTTCTGGTTTCCTGTTCACATTACTCCAGCTCGGGTTTGCTCCATCAACTAACTGGTTATGAAGAAGGAATGAGGGGATGGCGGCAGTCACCCAGCCCAACTGCAGATGAAGTCTTGGGACTTCAGTCTGTATCTGTGCACTGAGCACTGTCATACAGGGCTGCCTGTGAGCAGGGGTGGGGGTGGCGAAGACTCAAGGCATAAGGAGGGTCCTCTCCAAAGATCTCAAATTGGGAGAGATATTGGAATGAGTCCATGAGCACTTTAATACTTTCGTTTTTCTGGAGTCAGTTGTAGAAAGGTGTGTGCTTCTTCTCATCTTTCTTTCTTCCTTTCTTATTCTTTTTTTCTTAAGTGGTACTAAAACCTGACTGTGCCCTTACCATAAAAATCAGAATATAACTATACATGTGTAAAACATACCTTCTCCTTTCCTCCTCTCCACTTTTCATTCTGTTAAAAATGGTTTGATTGCTTATCTGATTAAGTTTTGTTCTAAACTCAAATTCATTGGGTTCAGAACTGCATATGATTCATTCTGCTCCCACTCGGGTTTCTTAGGAACAGCTGTCTTCCTGAATGAATGTCTCACTTATTCTGGGGTCTTCTGTGTGGCTTCTCCAGGCAGCTTTGACTCAGGGCACCTGGGACTATAGTCAGATCTTTTAATACTTGGACAGGAGATGGCATGCACTGAGGACAGGCAGCTGTCTCCCTTCAGGAGGAGAGGGGGCAGGTGGGGCCACCAAATCCCTTGCAGATTTTTCCCCTTCCTCAACAGAGACTGCCAATCAGGCTGAATAACACAGGGCCATTTTTTTCCACCACGAACAACTGTGCTTGGAACAGCAGGACCTTGTTCTGGGGATCACATTTCAGGAATCTGGAGCTGCTCTTCAGAAGCCCAGGGGATGCCTGCCTGTCAAGTGTGTGCAGGGGACTAGAAGACTCCCAAGAGAGACTATGATCATGATGATCACGAGGCGTTGGCTGGAAGGGGACTTTCAGAGAGCTGGTTGGTAAGGAGTATGCGAGTTGGATACTCATAGCATTCATTCCAAGTCTTCACAGAAGTGAATTCTCAAGACCATCTGCACACGTTTCATTTGCCCTCATAATTTCTTGCCATTGATTTTAATTTATTAAAGTCAATGAAACAATAACTTCAGAATATTTTATTTTCCCCCTGTCATTAATTATGGCACGTGTCGTTTAAGGTCTTCACTGTCCTTCTCTAGTTGTCTACACCATGCATTCATTATGTGATTGCATTAATAGTATCTTAGTAAAATGTCAGCCAATATTAAATTCAGGTACTTGGGTATATCTTTTATTTATAGATCACTGCGTTTGCTCACGATTATTTTCTCATCTAACCCTTCAAAACAAAACAAAAACAGATCAATTACCTTTGCCTGACAGAGGAAGATTCTGAAAGAGAAATTTGGGACTGCAGGAGTCAAACTGTGATTTTTGCATGGTAGTTTTTTTTATTGCCACATGTGCAAGGAAGAGGGGAGTCAGTTCTTGAGGGGGTCCCACCCACGGCAGGATAGGGGGAAAGTTGGTCATTTCTGTAGGGTAGGAATGCGGTGATGGGGCATTAACTTGGTGGCCAAGGTGATAGACAAGAAGAAATTAAAAAACTAATTAAAGGACCCACAAAGAGTAAATATCCTGGGCTCACACTTCTCCCTCCTTCATGCCTCCCAGAGCCCACCACCACCAACACAAAACAATCCCATGAAACGGCCCTTCCCACTCCGTTCCCACCCATCCTCTTTGAGTACTGTTTTAATGTGTCCTCACATTATCGTAGTCTGTACTCACAACTCATTTGGACAATGCTTCATCTGTATAAGTTTGTTGATGGGAAGACTTTGGGCCATGACTTGTACATGTTGTACTCAGTTAAAGATACCCAAACATTCCCTTTCTTCCCTTTCACTGTTCAGGGTTTGTCTGAGAACAAGATGAGGAGCTCTGTCTGCTTCATCACATTTAGTTACCTGTCTTCCTTTTTTACACCTCCCTCTCTCCTCCCCCCACCCCAGTGTGTGTGTGTGTGTGTGTGTGTGTGTGTGTGTGTGTGTGTAGGTGTGCATACGTGTGTTTCAGGATAACTTAGGTTGTCAGTCTTTGCCTTCTGCTTTGTATGAGGGTTTTAATTGTGTCTGTGACCCACATACATGCTGATAGCCTCAGAGGTCAGGAGAGGGTATCACATCCCATGGAACTGGAGTTACAGGCAATTGTGAGCGCTCCACTCTCATGTGAGTGCTGGGAATTTAACTCACAATCATCCGGAAGAGTATCTAATGTTCTTAACTGCCATCTCTCCAGACCAGAGAAACACGATTTCTTACCATCCACAGCTGCAAACATAAGATTAGCTGGTTGGAGAACTTCTAGATATTTTCCTGTCTCTGCTTCCTAATCTCCATGGGATTTTTGGGGTTTCCCTTCAACTTTACTTGGATTCTGGGGATTTGAACTCGAGTCCTTACTGTGCCTTACCTACTGAGCCATCTCCCCAGTTCTGCTCTCCAAATTTGTAAGTACATTATCAGAGTAAATGACTTGCTCTTGAAATAATGAGTTAGATAAAGCAGCTTAAGGCGTGGTGTAAAGGGAGGCTCTGGTTCGTAAATGCAAGAAAAACCTCATTTACCTAATTTATTCATTATCAAGTACTTCTGACAGAAGAGGGGAGTCTAGACAGTTAAAGTGCAGTGCAAAAGCTGTGTAGCCATGTGTGTGGTTTTTGAGCAGGTTAGTTTTCTGACCTAAACTTTATTTCTTCATCACTGAAAGGAAGAGATTACAATAGGTGACTGATAGTTGATAGGAGAATAATTTTGATATTCTTTGATGCCAAATTTCATGCCCTTGGCCCAAGAGAACTGCAAGGATCTGAGCAATATGACATCAGTTTTCTGCTTTTAATAATCTTTAGCTCTACATTTCTTTCCAATCCTTTCCAAGCGCCATTCTCCTCTCTGCTACCCGAACTATGCAGGCAATATACTTTCTCCCTCCAGATCTTGCCCATTCTGTTCCGATGAGTCTTGTCTTCTGGGAAGGGATGCCCACCAAGGATGCTTACTGGGTGGTCATGACTCTGCAGTGGATCCAGTTTCCTACACAATGAAGATGATCATAAGATGGGATCTTGAATCTGGCCACCTTTGCTTTATATCTTTCTGTAGAAGGGGTTTAGTTTAACAGCATTCTCTGACTAGCAGGATTCCTGTTTGTAGGAAGCAGAGGTGTTACCATTGTTTCCCTCTTTTATTGGTCATGTTATATATGCTTCTAATCACCCTATGCTCAAAGAGAGTTGTTTTTTCTTTTCTTTCCTTTTTTTTTTTTTGTGGGCTATCTTTTCGAATTACCAAGTTCCACTGTATTCTTTTGAAGACTACTACAGATGAAACGTTACCAAGAACAGTTGATTGATGGAAAGATATTTTGGGCACTGAAATGTTTGTTGTGCCTTGTGGGCATTTCACCCCTTCATTGGCATGTTATAATAGGAGTCTGGGTCTGTGTTCAAGATTCAGTATCGACATGGTGTGACTGAGATATACATGGGAAGTGATTTTGGTGATTTCTTTAAACATTTTCTTCTTAAAATAATCACAAAGATGATGCTGTTATTGTACATAACATCACTTAAAGCCTGACACGTATAACAGTGCTTATTTTATAATGAAAAACTAAAGACAAAAAACATAATCTTACTGCTCAGTGACTATTATCACTGTGATGCATACAGGCTTGACGTAAGAAAACGCATAAAATTTTCTCCACCTTCCACATAAAAATGAAGCTTGTCTTGATATTTTGGGGGTATATTTAATTTCATCATCAATTAATATTTCCTGAACATTTGTAGTATTTTTTGAAGGTAGAAGGATGAGATAGAGGGTGAAACATCAAAGATGTAACTTCAGTCATGTAGCCATTGTTTTATTATTCCTTTTTTCTTTTTCATTTAGGTAACATTTTTTCATTACATAATAACCAGTTTTCCCTCCCTCCTCTCTTCCCCTCCTCTCCCCTTTTCCATTTACCTCCCTTCCCATCCGCCCTCCCTCCATCCCCATTTAGAAAGGGATAAGCCTCCCATGTGCTTGCACAAAGCATAGCCTATCAAGTTGAAGCAGGACTTAGCTTCTCCCCTTACAGGTAATCTAGTATGGGGAACTAGTTACCAAGAGCCAGCTAAGTGCCAGGGACAGGTCCTGCTCTCACTGTTAGAAGCCTTACTAAGAAACCAAGCTACATGAGTGTCACACACATGCAGAGGGCCTAGGTCTGTCTCATGTAGGCCTCTGACTGTTGGTCCAGCGTCCATAAGCTCCCATGACCTCAGGTCAGCTGTCTCTGTGAATTTGGTTGCCCCATCATGATGCCTATGGCTGGTACAATCCTTCCTCCCTTTCTTTAGCATGACTCAGCACAGTGCTTGTCTGTACACCAGTATTTTCTAAGAGGAGCACATAAATCTCTCTGTTTCTTGAAACAAGCTCTGGCTATATAGTCTAAGATGGCTTTCAACTTGTGATTCTCCTGTCTCAGCCTCCTGAACACTGTAATTACAGGTCAGCTCAAATACACATGGTATCAACCCATATGTGAAATGGCAGTAAATGACAGTCTTTCCTGGCTCTGTTAGTTTCCTTGGTGGATGCCACCAAGTACTGCAAATTCAAGAGTTTAAAATAATACTGATTTACTCTCACACAATTCTGAGGATGGAAATCTGAAGTCTTGCTCTCCAGGCTATAATGAAAGTGTTGTAAAGGCTTATTCCTTCTGAAGGAGTAGAGGGAGATCTCTTTATTTGTTCTTTCTACCCGCCCCGTTTTACAGCATATCAGACTCTGATTCCATCGTATTTCTTATACTGGTCTTGATCTTTCTACATCTCTCTTACGATGTAGACTACACTGGGCCCAGATGGATGTTCCAGAATCCCATCCCCATCCTACATTGTTTAAGAGCCCCCTTTACTATATAAGGTAACATAGTCAGAGATTTGGTGGGAGGGTAGTGATTCATTTTTCCACACTGCCCTTCTTTTGTTTCACATAATTTTATTTTTTCCTTGTATTAAAAATAAACATTCTTTACACCCAATGTATCTTGATTACAATATCTCCTTTTTCTCCTCTTTTCAGTTTCCCCCAGTCAGACCCAGCCACTTTCTGTCTCTTGTTAGAAAGCAAACAGGCAAAAAAGAAAAAGAAAACAAATAGGCTTCTAAGGGATAACAATAAAACTAAATAATATAAAACAAAAACTAACTCATTGGAATAGGACAAAACACACCAAAAGGAAAAGAGCCCAAGAAAAGGCACAAGAAACAGAGACCCCCTTGTTTGCATATTAAGGAATCTCATTTAAAAATATTCTGGGACCATAATACATACACAAAAGACCTGCAGGGTAAAGAAAAAAATTAAAAAAGAATAACAATAAAGAATATAAGTCAAAATAAGCTTTTTTTTTTTTTTTGACAAAGCCCTGAAAGAAGGAACCTCCAAAGATGTTATTTGAGTCCATTATCTGTTGGCTGCTGGCCAGTTCGTTTCCCTAGTGAGACTCCCTTGGAGGAAACTAAGATTTCATTTGCAAGTGGCTATCAGTTGACGCTAGCTTCTGTGTGTTGGATGGAGGTATGTGTGTCCACTTTGCCTTAGCTCCAGGGGCCTATCTGGTGCACACGCATGCAGGCTCTGTGCAGGCTGCCCTGTCTCTGTCAGTTCATATGTGTGTTTACCATGTTGATATAGAAGGCCTTGCTTTCTTGGTGTCCTCCACTCCCCTGCCTCATACTCTTTCTGCCTCCTCTTCTGGGGGTTCTGAGGTCTCTCAATCTCGGCATCATGTCTGCTTGTGGGTCTCTGTACATATTCCCATCTATTGCAAGGGCAAGGTTCTTTGCCAATGGCTGAACAAGGCACCAATGCATGAGTATAACAGCATGCCATTAGGAGACACATTATTGCTACTTCCCCCATCCCTTTTAGAATAGTAGTATTTCATTTTACTCTAGGTCCCTGGGCTGGTCTCAGGTTCTATGTGTTTCTGGCTTCCTTCATAAAAAATCAAGGGTCTATAGTTGTGTAGGTTTATGTGTAGGTTTTCAGTTTAATTCTACTGATTAACATGTCTGTTTTTGTGTCAGTACCATGCTGCTTTATTTCTATAGCTTTGTAGTACAACTTGAAGTCAGGGATGCCTAGTAATACCTTCAGTAGTTTTTATTATTCAGATTTTTTTAGCCATTCTGGTGTGTGTGTGTGTGTGTGTGTGTGTGTGTGTGTGTGTGTGTGTGTGTCCCCATCCATTATTAAGTGTCCCTTTTCTGGGTGCCTATATCTGATGGCCATGGATTTGTTTGGTAAATCTGAGAATTTGTCTCACTGTGACAGAAAGTCAAGTAAAGCTCACAGTGTCACCTGCCTTGGCTGACAGCTGCCCTTCTAGGATCAGCATAAAGGGTTCTGACCATCCACCACACTGCGGGGACAAGTGGACATTCTTGGCATGGTTTGCAGTTGGGTCTCCAGAGTTGTTGTGTACTGTCCTGAATTGAGAACGTAGCACTTCAAAGTGTTCCCTTCACATCTCAGCCTTGGCTACGTGCCCCCTTTGAAGTTCTGTACCAGTTGTTGTCTATAAATAAGGCATGCCCGGTGCCATCAAAGTGCTGAGATGAAGGGCATGGCTCATTTATGGGAACAGCACAAGTGCAGGACCATGTTAGGGAAAGGTCTTGGTTTCATCTTTCTTCCTCAAATGGTCCTCTACTCATCCAACCTTCAATTTGGTATAAAATATGTGTGAGGCTCCAGAGAGAACAATCAGCTGCCAGTCAGCAGACTCTAACTTGCTTCCCTTTAACAAGAAGGAAGAAAAAAAAAGAAAGAAAAGAAGAGAGACTGGATTAGAGCCCAGAAGCCTACATCAGTCTAGATTTTGCCTGAGCAGAGGTAATGCCAGGAGCCTCCCCAGGGGACAGAATTAATGATACCGACTGCCACTGACTGGGCTTACTCTTGGCTTCTTACCTGGATTTTATTATGCACTTTCTTCTCATGGCTAAAGCTGAAGAATAGCAATTTTTTACTTTGCATACGGAAACTAGAGCTTCAGAAAGTTTAACCAGCATGTCCCTGGACGTTTCAGTTCTAGGCACACATAGAATTGATAATACATGATCTTGATGACAAAGTTGCTCAAGGTGAAGGTTACAGGCCTTGGTCTCCTGTTACTTTAGGTGTCACCTAGAAACTGTATTGAAGATGGCAAGACCTAGGCATTCTGGGGGAAAGGTGGTCCCTACAGCTTCAGGATCAGTCTCCAGAGAAGCACAACAAGTGATGTATGGGTGCACTAGTCTAGCCATGTGGTATGAACTGGGTGCCAACACCCTCATCGTTTACCACTTCTACTTTTTATAACTGCTCAAACAAGGAGGCTCACTCATCTTTGCTGTGTCCTTAAATTGCACTAGTCAAATTTTCTTTTATCTATATTAGATATTCACATCAGAATTGCTCTGTGTCCTCTGAGCTCTGGCTGCTGCTAGAATTAGAGCCACTATTAATAGTATTAGTGCAAATATAGTCATCACCATTTATCTATTCTTTCCCCCTCTAAGATGTCACCCAAGCTTTGCTTTCATTTATATGAATATTTCCCCACTCTACCATTCTATAGCCTTCAGTTATCTTTTGGTGTCTTTTAATATCATTGAGTGATGTAAAAATGTTCATAGCCTTCTCAAACCCGCATGGTAGATGACATTTCTGTGATGGGGCTTAAATGCTCCTCATGAGATGACCTGTGCCACCTAGCTTCTAGTGCGCCTCACAGCCACACAGAGGTGTGGCTTTCTTGGATACCTAATGTGATGATTAACATGGGTTGCTAGCTTCACTGGATCTAGAATCACCGAGGGAACAAAGCTCTGGGTATGCCTGTGAGGGAGTTTCTAAACTCAGTTCATTGAGGTGGGAAGACTTTTCCTAAGACGTGGGTAACACTTTTTCATGGACCAAGATCCTGGGCTGTATCATGAGCAAAAATTGAGTTGAAGACCAGTATTCATCCCTGTGTTGGTTTGAATAGGTATGGCTTCCATAGACTCATGTATTTTGAATGTTTGACACACAGGGAGGGGCACTATTAGGAGGTGTAATCTTATTGGAGTAGATGTGTTGGAGGAAGCATGTCACTCTGAGGGTGAGCTTTCCTGTCTCCTGTGCTCAAGCTTCACCTAGTGAGACAGTTCACTTCCTGTTGCCTGTTGATCAAGATGTAGAACTCTCAGCTCCTTCTCTAGCCCTGTGTCTCCTTGTACACTGCCATGCTTCCTGCAATGATAATGGACCACCTCTCTGAAACTTTTAGCCAACATTAAATGTTTTCTTTATAAGGGTTGCTGTGGTCATGGTGTCTCTACACAGCAATAGAAACCCTAACTAAAATGATTCCTGCTTTTTGATCATGAATGTAATGTGAGCAGCTGCTCATGTTCTTGCCACTGTACTTAACCACATTAATGGGTGGGACCCTCAAACCATTTGTCCAAATAAACATGGTAGAGTCTTTCCAATGAGTAAGTGAAATAATGAAAAAGTGAACAGAGACCTCAGGAAGGCTAATAATTATTACGTGTTTGCAGCTGATGCCTGATATAAGATTCAACAGATATATCCTGAGTATCTGCTTTAAGCTGCTGGAGTCTATTCAGTTATACTCAATTAATCCTCGGAGATGTACAAACAGATTTGACAGTGGTGGAAAGCAGAAGATGAAATGCTTTGAAATGCTGAGTACCCAAAGCCAGGCTTAGCAGTACGGGCGTGTAATCCAGCAACACAGGAGGCCAAGGCAGGGAAAATCAAGGCCTGCCTGGACAACAGAATTGAGTTCAAAGTCAGCTTGAGCAACTTGGGAAGACTTTTGTCCCAAAATAAAAATTAAAAAGAGGGCTGGGGATAAGCTCAGTGGTAAAGAACTCACCTAATATGTTCAAGGCCCCAAGTTCAATCCCAAGACTGGAAAAAATGTTGGATATCTGAGACCTGAGACATGCTTGTCTTTTTTTTTTTTTTTTTCTGTTTTGGTAGTCAAATGTGACATTGCTGCTTCCTTCTGATATTAAGTAAATGAGTCACAGATCTATTCAGATCCATAAAATAAGAAATAGTAGACTCTCCACTTTAAGGTAGAATTGACAAAGAATTTATGACTAGCTTCTAAAAACCTGCCATGCTACCTATATTTTCCAATAAGATATCTGAATAGTGTGTCATGTTACTGATAATTGCCTCCTGAATAATCTAACTGGTTACTCAATATCTCCATTATTCTAGTGTGTTGCTCATATGATATTGGACACCATGCTGCTTCAATCACACGATATTTTACAGAAAGGGTACAACCATTTTTTCCATTTTGAAAATTTATTTAAGATATAAAAACTTGACAGTATTATAGAATTCTGCCTCTATAGCAAGCATTCTACTGGGCTACAGAAATGTGTGACTTCAAGGCCATTCACCATTTTTAAATCAAATGTGAGAAATGTTTCTGAAATCTCAGTTGGGCTTCTGGACCACAGTAATACGGTATAAACCAAGAAGAAATTAATTGCTTTGGTGCTGTTGCTTCCTGCTGCTGTGGATTGTTTTAAATTCTGTTGAACCTGGGGAAAAGGGCTGCACTGTAATTCAGAAACTGACTGGTGCTCTGCTCTCATCTCTTACAGATGCTTCAAAAGCAAAGAAAAGAATGTTTCTCTGGTTTAGGAACTGCTACTGTTGCAACATGTGTCTAGTCTGACATGGGAGGAATCAAACACCCACCTATTCTGAGTGCCAAGTTATAGAAAGTGCTATTTTTCTCCTTGAATACCACACATCCCATGTTCATTTCTTCAGGTCACTTAATGCTTATTTTTGAAATTTTAGATTTCATGCTGGCTAAGGTGGGACTTTTTCTCTTTCAAAACTGGGACTCCTATGTACCGAGAAAGCCCCCAAGCACATTCAGTTTGCTTGGTGTCATGGCTTTCTGACGACTCTGTGTGAACTTGCTTTGAGGAATACTGTATGTAGGCTGGATATGTCCTCAGGGTGACTGGGGTAGAGCGAATCACATACATCCAGACAGAGTGTAGAACGGTTGGGCAGCTTACTGCATCTTCTAGGCCCACAGGCTTTACCAGCTAGCCCTACCTTTGGCATCCTGTGACTTTGTTGAACAAGGTGACTCTCAACTTGAAAGGCGTAGGTCACCACAGTCCATCTTCTGGGAAAGTAGCATTGCGGTTGGTACAATAAACCAAAGAGCAAAAAAGACAAGATAGTAGCAATAAGAACAAGTTATCTCTGAGTAGTTTTGTTTGACGGGAGTGGAAGTTTGTTAAAGAAAGCCTGACACTGGTATTTTGCCCATAGATTTGGTCCTTGGTGAAGCAGAGTTGTGTTGCCTCAGATGTGAGTCCATGATGATAATGTGATAGTAAATTCAGTGGATTTGATTGTCTTTATTTGGTTTCTTCATGAAGAAAAGGAGTTTGGAGAAAATTAAGGAAGATAAGCTGGGTCAATCCCAGAGAAGGTAAATGAGTTTGTTTGGGTGTCTCTGACAGCACAGTGTGAGGTAAAGCCGTGTATCTATCTCATAAGAGGTGACCTTGGAGGACAAGAGGACCTTGCTTTGGAGCTCCTATTGTCTAATGAAGTTCTTCAGTGGAATGCCATGCTAGTGTCCTTCTCACTTGATGATGTGCCCTCTTTCTAGCAGAAGTAAGCATATAGGTTGGAGACAATATAATAAAATTTTTAAGAAAGCAAAGATTGGGGGGGGGAGCACAAATGGCATGGAGTGTCCTTAGCTTTCAACTTCTTGCTTTTGTTGCCCAAATCTACTCCAGAGTATTTTTCTCCAAATAGATTTCTAATACATTCCACTTTATGGGGTGAATCCACTTTCTATAAAGCATAGTGCAATCTGTTTTGGTTTAGAGAGATACAAAGTAGTTTTCTCTAAATGATGTACACATAGTTTGGGATTGGCTTATGTAAGTCAAATGCTGTTGCGTAGCACCATCCTATTCAATACTCATTTATCGAGTTGCACTCAAATTTTGATGACTGTGAACTGTATATTCCCAATATGAGAATATATATATGTATACATACATACATACATATATACATACATATATATATATATATATATATATATATATATATATATTTAATGTCCTGGTAAGAAATAGATTAGCTTTGAACTCCTGCCTGTGCCCTATTTATGAAACCACTAAGACATCAAGTATAGTGGTAGAAGCCATGCAGTCTACCTAGGTACAAGATGGTAATGGGTGGATTTGTTGGTACAGAGGGAAGAGACCAACTATAAGGATGTCAAAGTTCATGATATCTTTCTTGCTATTTCTTATTTCACATCTATAGCCTCATTCACGTGGTCTTACTTCTACCTTACTAGCTGCAGCTCTACCAGATCCATTGGCTTTCCAGTGATTGCCAAGCTGTGGTATGTGGTACTCAGCAGAATTGCTATAGATTCTCATCTTCCAGAGATAGCAGGGCTGCATATATACATAATATATATGTATATATATTATGTATACACACACACATATATATACATATATATATATGTATGTATATATATACGATTTATTTATTTACTGTGTATACAGTGTTTGGTCTGTATGCCAGAATAGGGCCCCAGATCTCATTGTAGATGGTTGTGAACCACCATGTGGTTGGCTTAGAATTGAACTCAGGACCTCTGGAAGAGCAGCCAGTGCTCTTAACCTCTGACCCATCTCTCCAGCCCCTGCAGAACTGTAATGTAATCTGTGGATTAAATTTAATCTTGGTGAAGTTTCTTCTTCAGATATATTGGTATTCTCCAGTTAGGGACAAGGCTGCCAAATTTTCTCTGAGGAGGGGCAAGGATAGGTAAGTCAAATGTTTCATATGAAATTGATGTTGACTTCCTATCTGCTGGTTGTCTGATTTTTAATCACGTGACAACAAACCTGTGACCCACACTCATTGTTGAGTACCATTGGGCAATGATGGTGGAAATCAAGGGTTTTTTGTTAGGAAAGCAAGGTAGAAGGGAGAAGAGAAAGTACAAAGTTGAATTGGGCTAGCTAAGTGCTCAGTGCCCCTGCATCCTTAGGCCCATGCCCCTGTGGTGAATACATCACTGAGAACCCACAGCACAGTGCACAGGAGCATCCAGAGACCACTCATGGAGCATTGCCACCTCCTCAGTTGTTCCCTCTGGACTCTGCTCACTGGCTGTCTACCTGGCACATCCTTTCAATCATTGGGTGGACTTTTATTTGAATTTCTTGTCTGAGACACGTACAGTAATCAGAGAAAAATGTAGGAAGGCCATTCTTTGGGTCCCTAAGTAGCTCACGTTAATAATTAAACTTGCCCTATGGTCATTTGTGAACTTTTACTCTGGTGCACATTTGGCCAGGACAGAAACGAGTTAGGTGAGTTATAGTCCAACACAAGGGGGCTAAGTGCATGGTAGCTGCAGGCTGGGCTGGAACCAGACAACATGGCATCGTTTAGAAAGGAAAGATTTCTTCTTTGAAGCACAAGACAGGCACAGAATCAGGTACGGTTTGATTCAGAGAATTCTTTGTTTTCTAACTCTGCATCTCCTGCTGTCATTGCAGTAGGCAAAAGGAAACGGGAATTCTATGGTCAGAGCTTGGAAGCTTTGTCTTTCAGGCTCCCACAGGAGGGGGAGCTGAGGGAACAGGGATGGGGAAAGGGAGGGGTGAAGAAAAAGAACACAGGAGCAGGAAGAGGACTAAACTGAATGTACAGCTCTCTGCTCTTGGTTGATACATTCTGCTTAAAGGAAATAGAGAGACGCTGAGTTTCCTCTTAGGAAGGATGAGTAGACTGGTGAATTCACACCCAGAGAAGTGATGCTCATTGTAGATATGACTCTTGTTTTGGGAGGAAAATAAGAATTTTTGAAGTTAAAGTTTAATGAAACCCAGCGTGGGGTGCTTATTTCCATTGTCCTAAGCTTGGCACTAGGCTTTAAGAGGAAACGTTATAAAATAATGGGTCTGCATTGGACTGCATGCTGGTCCTTAGTGTCACTATTATGTAGTATCTATTACTGAAAACTGGATATTTGTAAATTGAACACAGTTACAAAGTTAGATAGAATTAAGAATGTAGAAAATTTGTCATGTAGAAAAACACCTGGTGATGTCAATTCTCCTTTTATACCTGAAAAGACTCCACGACTAAGGATGGGCACATAGACTTTGTATTTTCCAAGCTCCCAAAGCAGTGTTCAGCATCTATTGGGTATGGAGTAAACCTTCTTAGTGATGAACTAAATGTAAGTTATTGTTTACTTTGAGTTAGTTTAATCAGGATGTACCTGTATGATACATTCAGTGCATTTTGTGGTGGGGAAGGCATTCTTGTTCTGGATCTATTTGTGGGTTCTGTGCTTTCTGAAATGTCGCAGCTACTACCACATGGAGTGTTTTCTTAGAAATTAACATAATGTATATGTAATAACATGGGTTTACTCCTTTTAGTGTTCACACTTTCAGAGAAGCCCAGAGGCAGTGTTTTAGGAATATTTGTCTATTCCCTTCTGACTGGTACCAGAGAGCAACTCCCCAGCCTTCCTAGAGCAGCGAAGAGGGCTCATCTAGGCTGTGTGGGTTCCGTTTGCTTTGGCATGAAGAAAAGGTCACATCTTTCATGTCCGTTAAATCAGACATGGGGTATTCAAACATGTACGAATGAATTAATGATCTTTGATATTGTATGGGGTTCTCACACTGAAACTAATATGGAAACGGATGCCTGGTCCCTGAACCTCTTCATGGTGCCTTCTAGGGGGAAGGCATGTGTGGCAGTATCTGGCTCAGGCTCCCAGAATGTGAGCTGGAGGTCTGAGAAAGATTTGCTGGAGAATGAGGCCAGGAGCTCATAAGGCCATGGAAGGTTAGCTGCCAAAGCAGAGGCCTGAAAGATGGAAGCCTTGCCTGATTGCTAACAAGAAGTAGTGTGGCTCTCATGCCGGGTTCGAATCATGGGAGAGTAAGCTGAGAAGCTGGGGTACCAGAAAACATCATGGACCCCTGTCTGGTCACTAGTCATCTGACAGCTAGAAGCTATTCCTAGGATTCATATATTTTTTTTTTTTTTTGCACAACAATGAAATAATGAATGGTATCCCTATTCTTCACCCAATTTAAACTTGAATTAAATAAGTTGTTGAAACAAGATAAGCAGAGTGATGACTTTCTGCTCACTCTCTCTTGAGTTTAGAACGATGGTGGGTGTTTCTAAAGATGGCAGTACTACAAATTCATTTATTTATTTATCTGTTTATTTATTTATAATATAATTACATCACCCTGACTCTCTGTAATCTCTATCACCCTCTTTTAAGTTCACAGCACCTTATTCTTTAAATATTATTATTACTACATATACATATGAATAAGTATATAAATGTAATATGATGAGCCATCAGTTTTTAACTGTATCTCTTCTTCTAGGGGTGGGGCCCATGTGATTTCTCTTCTCCACATTGGCATTGTCAACTAGCATTGTAATTATTCAGGACTTGCTTAAGCAGCCATTGTTCAGATTTCATGGGTGCAGCTTCCCTGTCATATCTACAAGTCGCTATCTTGGAGCAGGTTTCCTGGTCCTCTGGCCCTTACAATCTTTCTTCACCTTTTTCCTCCCTATTCTTGGAGGGTTTGGTGTAGAGGATGTGTCGTAGATGTATCAGTTTGGGCTGGGCACCTCACAGTCAGTTTTCACGGCATTTTGGCTGCTTGTGGCTTTCTGTAATGGTTTCCATCAGATGTGGGGAAAAGAAAATCATCTTGGGTGAGTAAGAGCTACACTTGTTAGGTTAATGCTACATTTATCCCTTTTAAATTTTAAATTTAAATTTTAATTTAAATTTTCTGTTTCTTTTAAATTTTCTGTTTCAATATTGCTCATTGATAGTATATAGGCATTTTATTTTACTTTATGTTTTATAAGGCACAAAAGCCACATTGCACCAATCAACACACACAAAATATGCTTTTAATATCGGAGCCATCTCAAGTGGGTTGATGTAGCTGGACGTCATGCCTGCCTGGCTGATTGCTCTACTGAGTATGGAAGTACTACTTCTAGCAGGTAAGCAGAAAGCATGTGAACAGATCATATATCAGACTGCTAGGTCACCGTGAGGGCTACTGTTAATAGTGAAAATATTGCCCACTTTAAAAAAAAATGTGAGTTAAAACAGTATTTTAGAAGGAAGTGTTGAAGTATCTGCTTCAGGATCTGAAGTATTCATTTTTTTCTTGATGAGTATCTGGAGTTATTTGTTAAATTGTTATGAATAGATATTTCAACTTTTAATGGCCAGTGGGGGTTGCTGTTACAATTCAAATATTTTAATAATAACATAACTTATTCTGCAATCTCTTTTTGGGGCTAGTAGATATAATTCTTATTAGATTTTATTGTTATCTCCCCTAAGGAATTGTGCCTTAGTGATTAATGGCTGCTTACAAAATCACTTTTTTTTTCTTTCTAATTATGTTTCCAACTTGTCAGTGAGGTTGGTAATCTTCTGTATCTTATTACATTTTTGTCTTCTTTGGATAAAATGGTGTAATGATCTCTGAGGGTCTAAGGATGATGTGATCTGGTTGGGGCTGTCATGATGACGTATTGGTGTGAATGGATTTCCACCATTCTTAGGCATATAGTGAGCCAACAAATGGTTGTTGTACATAATGCCCTGGGCCATTCCACCATTCCACAGGCAAGGCCTGGTTTACACTTGAAATTTTCTGACGTGGAAATGAAACAGTTTCCTATAGATAATACAACTCTTTGCTTATTATCATCTAGAGGTGTTGAGTGATTTTTGCTAGCCTCCTTGAGGTGGCTTTGCCTTGACCATGGCATGTCTAGAAATATCCTCAAAGATGTTATTAAGCCCAGTTTAGTCTAGCATTTCAAGTTCACACCCCTTTGTTATTTTAAAAAAAAGTTCTATGATGTCTTCACTTTAGCCTCTCAATGATCATTGAAGGCAAAACTCATGGAAGTCTTGGATGCATTTGGGGAGTCATTCTGATTATATGTTCAATGGGGCTTAAACAGAGATAACTAAAGTACAGGGTATCGAGAAAGAGAAAGGAAGTAGGACCATCTCCAAGAAGTTTTTTCTTTTCCCAGGAAGTAGGACTATTAAGTAGTGAACTGTGTATTTAAGTGTGGCCATCTGAACAGAGAGTAGAATGGAGAAGAGAGGCAGAGAGAGTTCAGGAAAGAATTAAGCATGTCTCTAAGACTTATTTCTAAAGGAAGGAGAAATTCAGGATTGTCTGATGAACACTGGGGGTCTGGATTATTAAAATGAGAGTGATAAACTTTCCTTAAAGCACTACTCTACAGCTAAGATTCCTGGGCCGGTGATGCCTGAATACAAGTGCACATTAGGAACCAGACACTCTGGTAAGAGGGCCTGGTAATTCATGCTTCATCCAGCCCCTGGATGAGACATACATGCTAAAGTCTGCTTTAAGATATTGGGGTGCTAGCAGATTATACACAACCTTCAAAATCAGTACTTTTACTTATTTTTTATTTTTTTTTTTTTGTTGTTGTTGTTGTTGACAGATCCCTACCTGAGTTTCCAGATTGAACCTGCAGAAGGTAGCCTTGCAGGGGGAACCTGGATCACAGTTGTTTTGAATGGTAGGTTTGGGCTTCCCTAAATATGAGTGTTGCATTTATTGTTACAAAGTCCAAAGAAGTTTGAGTCTTTGCCTCTTTGTCTAAGAACAGCTCTAAAGAAATGGCCTGAGAGGGGTGAACTGATTGACCCAACTCTGTCTTTGCAAATGCTAACTGGCCAGTGTCACAGCAGAGGTCACTGTTGCATCAGTGATCTCATGGTAGATGCTTGGGAACATGGTGAGCTGACATGGAAATGTCAGCATTTTACTAAGCGCAATCTTGTCCGTTGCCCTTGTGCATGATTCCATGTTAGGAGCCCCTAAATCATGCTGTACCATACCCATTTCCTCCGTGCTACAAAGGTACTTGGAAGGTTAGAAAACTCTTTTCTAGGGGGTAGGCAGACGTGAATGGAGAAAAACATTTATGGGCTCATAAGAGAACCTTTGTAACACAGCATTTGGAAATGTCCTCAGCATTTGTCCTCAGGCAAACACGATGTCTTACATTGCCCTCCTGTGGCCAGTGTTTGCATTGCCCTTACTGTCTCCCTTCTGAGATTTCTCCTTTTGTTTCAGGTTTGGAGAAAAGTATGCTTTACCCCAACAATGGCTCTCAGCTGGAGATTGAACTGGTGAATATGGCAGATCCTACCTTGCCGAGGATCCCCTGTGATGTCCATCCTGTCTTTGTGGATTTGCCTGTGGTGACTTGCCAGACTAGGTAATCCAGAGCCTGGCAGGATGAATGAGATCCCCTGTGATGTCCATCCTGTCTTTGTGGATTTGCCTGTGGTGACTTGCCAGACTAGGTAATCCAGAGCCTGGCAGGATGAATGAGCTCCCAGTTTCTCAGTAGCTTTGGGTGATATGTTAGACAACTCCTGCAGTGCCTATGATGATCAGGCAAACCTTTAAAACACGCTACATGAATATGCTTACATGCTTTAAAAATTCTTTTCCTTTAATCTCTCTTGGAGGAAAAAAAAGGCAGAAAGGACAAATGAAAGAAAATGAAGAACACTATCATTTTTTTTCATTACTATTTCATTTTATTTTTGAGATTATAATATTATTACATCATTTTCCCCTTCCCTATCCTCTTTCCAAACCCTCCACATATCCCACCTTGCTCTCTTTCAAATTTGTGGCCCATTTCCCCATTAATTACTGTTACATGCATATATGTCACACACACACACACACACACACACACACACACACACACACACACAGTGCAGTTAACTTCTTCAGACTGATACTTTCCTTCTAGTGACTTCTATGGGACTGGATTGAAAATTTTGTTTTAGTGTTGAGTGTTTTTCCTCCTTTGTCTATTGTGATTGATAGTTTTGAAGGATGTAGTAGTCTGGACTGGTATGTGTCTTCTCTAAGAGTTGCTGAATATCTGCCCGGGCCCTTCTGGCATTCAGAGTCTCCATTGAGAAGCCAGGTGTTAGTATTATTTACTAAATTTATTCATTTATTTTACATCCCAACCTCAGTTTCCTCTCCCTCCCCTCTTCCCATTCTCTTCCTCCAGCTCCTATCCTAGGCCCCAGCTTCCACTCCTCCTCTATCTCTGTTCAGAAAGGGGCAGGCCTCCCATGCGTGTCACAAAGTGTTGTTCTGATGGTTCTATCTCAACATGTGACTTGATTTTTTTCCTTTGCAGCTTATAATATCCATTCTCTGTCCTGTGTGTTTGGTGCTTTTATTATTCTGAGTTGTGAGGAATTTCTTTTCTGGTCCAGTCTATTTGGTGTTCTGTTTCTTGTATATTAATAAGCACCTCTTTTCTTTAGTTTGGGGAACTTTTCTTCTAAAATATTTTCTATATTTCTTTCTTGTCTTCTATGTCTATTATTTATAGACTTTGATGGTGTCCCAGATTTCCTGGATGCTTTGTGCTTGATTTTTTTTTTTTTGATGTAACATTTTGCTTGACTGAGGTATCTACTCTTTTCTCTTGTCTTCAATGCTCTTTACCTGTTTTCATTGCTTCATTCCAGTGTTGCTTTGTGTTTCCATAGGTCTCTGCTGTCTGAAGAACATGCAGGTCTGTACTCTCTGGAGATGCGCTCTGGGGAACAGGCGCTTGGCGGCTGGTGTTCAGGATCACTAGACAGATGTACTTTCAAGGTGCGTTCTGAGGATAGAGGAATGTGTGCTTGGTTGGTCAAGTAGTAGATATGTTAACAATAACGTTATAAATCAACCAGCATGTCTGCTTTAATAGGGAATAAGAAATATAAAGAGAATGCTAGGGTTTCTCTCATGCTAAGAAAGATAAATACTGACTACTTGTATATGAAGTTCTAGCTGAGTGACATATATATATATATATACATATATATACACATATATACATATATATATATGTGTGTGTATATATATAGAGAGATGTACGCACGAGCACACGTGCGCGCGCGCGCTCGCGCGCGCACACACACACACACACACACACACACACACATATATATGGTAGTGCAATGTTCCCAAATTTATGATGGAGTCATCTATTACACTTGGTACATTACCCAGGTAATAATTGGTAGAAACAGGATTTGAACCCTCCTGTGACTGTGGAGCCACACTGAACCTCACAGACATTGCTTTTGTGGACAAGTGCTATGTTTTCAGGTGATTCTGGGTGTTAGGATACTGAAGGGATTCAGGGGTTCGCGGTTTGGGTGCCCCATCTCCCTGCCCCCCACTACATGGCACATTTTGCTATTCTTTCTGACACTAGTCTGAAAGTCCCTTTGCTGCTGGAATTCTCCTTCAAAGTCAGACAGATCAGGAAGGTGAAATGGCAGAACTGAGAGTAGTGTCCTTTAGGTCAGTGTCTGATCTGATTTAATTTAGACCCTTCATACTTAGACTAGGCTTCCTTTTATGTTTGGTTCCTCCTAAGATCCATGTAGCTTAGTAGGTAAATGAGCTGTGAAAGGGAGACCCTTTTAGCAGATGCTCATGGAAAAGGGTGCTCTAGCAGTGCTCCCGGTAGAAAAGGCCTTTGTTTAAGAGTTACAGAGAACAGATCTGAATCATTAACTCACGCTGCTTTAGAGTTAAGATACCACCCTAAACTCAACTTGAATACTCTTACATAGGCACTAATTTTTTGACATTTGGAATTTGTTGTTCAAACACAATGAACAATGTGATCTTCAAACCAAGAGACTATCAATGTTTGAGATTTTGTGGCTATAGTACCTATCAAAGAGAAGAAACAAAGTTACACCATTCTTTCTTTTTAAGAACTGTATCACCATCTCTTTCCTGGCTCAGGAACCAAGTGTCTGAACACTCCTGCATCACCAAGCTCCCTTCAGCTCAGGAAGTAGTTTTCCTACTTATTACAAAGATCAGGAAGGACAGGGGTGGGGGAGACACACTTCCTGAAATTGCATATTAAAGAAAACGAGTCCAGCAGTGGCTTCACTAACTTGGTGAGTTGATGAACTATCACCAGGGGATCCAGTTAATGAGAGGCGCTTGAGTGGAATAAAATGCAGTGCGCCTTTCTGCTTTGGGACTGGGACTAAGGCAACCACGGGTATTAAAAATTAATTCCATCTTGCCAGCCTACTCCAAAGAGCCTGCTGCGGGCACTGACAAGTCTGAAGGACTCACAGAAGGGTTATCAAGCAGCTGGCAGCTGCGACTTTATCTTTCAAATCCGCTGATTTTGCCACCCCTCTCTGGCCCACCTACCTTCCTGTCTTGCTGCTGCTGACCTCACTGGGCTCAAAGATCAGCATGTAGGAAGACTGCGTTGGAAGCTCATTAATTTCTTACTGTTCCGTCTCCAGCCTGGTGGGTGACCAGAAGTCTGTTTCTCTTAGAAACAGTACTATTTTATGTTTTATGAATGCAGAAAAAAATCATGAGTGAAAATTTTCATTGTGGTATAACCCTAAGTATACCCCAGTGCTCTCTGAGGAGTGTGTGTGAAGGGCGTGCAATAAATGAGTCTATATATCGCCACTAACTTCTTCAAGGATGGCAGATGGCACAGCACATCTTATATTTCAAGTTGGAAACCTAGAGGTATGCTTCAATATTTGCTTTGAAGTTGACTGCTCCATCTGCCTCCGTTTTTAATGAGTGCAAGTGAGGGCAATAACAACTTCTTTCCAATTCCAATGGAAGTCACTTTGGAAGGAAGGGCTCCCCGTGGGAGATGAAAAGCAAAGAGCAGTCATTGGGTTGCAGGCCAGAGCTGGGACTGAATGTTTGGCATCATGTGTGGAACTGCCTTAATCTTTATCTTCTGTTGAGATCACAGCCAGTTCTTAATCTGTGAAGTCACAGTAGTCTTATCTGGACCCCCTGACTGCATATTTTCTGTGAACTAGTTTCTAACCCTTCCCCATAGAGAATAAGGAAAATGGCCTTGACAGCAGGTTGTGCTGCTGTGTAGATCAATACTTAAACTCCACACTCAACAGGCCAACATCGGCTTGGTTGAAAAGCCTTTTTATTCTTGATGCCTGATTAGGGTAGTTGATTAACCATGGTTATTCTCTGGTAATGTTCTCTCTGGGAATTTGGACTCCCAGGAAGCTGGATGCAGCCCAAGCAAAACAGTTTGCAGTAGTTTGTTTTGTAAATGGGAAGCACTGTAGCTGCTTAGAAAGGAAGCAGCCTAGGCATCTACGAGAAGTGGGGACTAAGTCTCTCCCTGGGTGAAACATTAACTCATGGGTCAAACCTTGGCTGGTCAGTCTGGCCCATTCTAGATGTGTCTCCATTTCCTCATGTAGCCTGGGATGATGTCCCACTGGAACAATGCTCTACTCTTGGCCTAACCTAGATGTCTGTTGGTGAGATGGACTTCCGGAATTACCTCATTCTCCCTTTCCTTCTCTCCAGGGCATTAGTCAACCACAAATGGACAATTAGATCTATTGGCAGGAGTACAAGTGTCTCCTACATTTCAGGCTAGGCACAGGCAAGCAAATGCAATGGCAGCAGGCATTGCCCCTTCTAGGTGAAGCCTGAAGCTAACAGGTGCTGTGTTTTAAGAAAGGGACATTGTAAGTTGATTTGGGGGTTCCATGACTAGGCATCAGTATGTCCCACTTCTCCCAAAAGTGGTGTTTCGTGTGTGTGTATGTGTGTGTGTGTGTGTGTGTGTGTGTGTGTGTGTGCTCACATGTGGCCTTGATGAACATGTGGAGGTCAAAGGAGAATCTTGGGTGTCTGTCTGTCTGTCTGTCTGTCTGTCTTTGGCTTCTACCTTGTTTAAGTCAGGATCTCTGTTCTTTCCCCATGAACTTCCAGAGATTCTTCTGTCTCCACCTCCCATCCCACATCACCATAGGGACACTGGGATGACAGACGTGTCTGACTTTATGTGAGTTGTAGGGATTCAAACTCAGGTCTTCATGCTTGCGTGACAACTGCTTTACTCACTGAGCTGTGGTCATAACCATGGTGTCCTTCTCGAATATCTTGAATATCTTCCGACAAAACAGGTGCCTTCTGCTTTCTTCTGCTTTTCCAACTTTACTCATGTATATCCAACTCATTTTATGTAGTGCATAACTGACAATAGTTTAAATGGCCCTCCTTCCAGCTTAAAAGTGAATTCTCTTCCAGGTGCATATGAATCTTTAAGAATCAAAGACATTAAATTATAATAATGAAATTAAAAGACTGACATTCTGGGTGATATCTTGATCACCTTTCTTTCTGGCAAAATATGTCCCTGGGTGTGACAGGCAGGTAGGTAGAAACAGGGTAGAGAGATGTATGACCTCGATGAGATCCCTTGAACTCACCTGCAGAATATCATAATACCTGTCATGCCAGCATCATGGGACTAGCATGAGGAGAATAAGGAGTGAGGGCTTAGTGGTTGGGAAAATGTATTCTGTTTTCCATTCCTGCTTTCTGAGAACGAGTTTGTGGCTCTTGGGGTCTTGTCTATTCTAACGAAATGCTCACTTTCAAACAGTTTTCCAAGGCACAGACACCTGTTGTGTATCACGTTAATCCGCCAAGTGGAGTTCCAGGTAAGAAATCTTCTGTTAAATATGAATAACCGTGAATCTCTTTGCCAACCTTGTTGGAAACTTTTCTACCAGTGTGTGGTTTCTATAGTCCAATTTAGTATCTGATATTGATTTGAAAATAAGTTTTAGCTTCTGGTTTCTTATTGGTTTGGTTTTTTCCCTTTAGGCACTTTTGTTCTATGGCTTTACTGATAACCAAAAAAAAAAAAAAAAAAAAAAAAAATCCAAAACATGATAAAAAAAAAAAATAAAGTCTGAGAACATCCAAAGTAGTCCCCAAGGGAGAATCACCACCACTCCACTATATTTCCACCTGAAATAGTCCACTCATACTAGGGAGTCCTTATTGAACCTCTACTGTGTGCCAACTTATATTCATCATTTATATTATTATCTGAGGATCACAAAGATCCTCAGGAATTATTATTATTTTCATCTTGAGGAGAAAAACAATGAGGTATCAGGGGTTAAAAGATTTGTTCAAAGTAGAGGTTCTCAACCTTCTTAATGCGGCAGCCCCCTCCCTCATGTTGTGGTATCTCCACCCATAAAATTATTTCATTGCTGCTTCATAACTGCAAGTTTGCTACTGTTATGAATCATAATATAGGCATATGATATGTAGGGTGTCTGATATGCAGGGTATCTGATGTGCAGGGTATCTGATGTGCAGGGCATCTGATATGCAGGATATCTGATGTGCAGGGTATCTGATATGCAGGGTATCTGATATGCAGGGTATCTGATGTGCAGGGCATTTGATATTCAGGGTGTATGATATGCAGGGTATCTGATGTGCAGGGTATCTGATATGTGATTCTCCCAAAGGGATTGAGACTGACAGGTTGAGAAAGGCTTGTCTAAATTAATATCAATAATAAATGGTGCAGTCGAGGTTTGAGTTGAGATAAAGTCTGTGTATATTACTATTTTGATGTATGCCAACTGGTACTAGATACAACTTGGAATGCTATATGCTCTGATGTTTATCTAGAGGATTTGTTCATGAGTTAGAGAAACACAGACATGTACTCGATCTTAGTCAAAAGGCTCAGAAAGGATGAAACACAGGCATATTCCAGCTAGGAGGGTGGGAGAGGAGGTGGCTGTGTAAGGGTGGGGGACTTACACAGAAGAAGCAGATGCTCTGAGATATAGGTCCAGTAACTTTGTAAATTTTCTTTAAAACCAAGTCATCAACTCAGCTCTTAAAAATGTGCTTAGCTAGCCTTTTATGGGCAAATTCTTATGTGTGTGTATGTATATATGTACATACACATATATCAGATTTTTCATTTGTTCTATATTTCCAGTATAGCATACATCTGTGTACATAGCTGCTAATTAAAAAATTATTACATTTGCTTATTTACTTAGTGTGTATATACATGTGTGTGTGTGTTGTGTTAGTGTGTGTACCGTGTATGCGCACGTGTGTCATAGCTTGTGTATGGAGGTCAGAGGCCAACTTTCAGGAGCTGGCTCTCTCCTTCTTCCATGTGGGTTCAGGAATGAAACTTGGGTAATTGTGTTCAATGGGAAGTACCTTTTAAAACCCACTGAACCATCTTGCTAGGCCAAGTTGCTAGGTTTTCAGGTATGATTATATCAAAATGCATAGTCCAATCTAATTGTTTTGATGTGATTATCTGATTATCTTAGGTGGCAGATATCGTATTCTGATGAAGGATGAATAGGGAGCCATTAGAGATATGATGTGGAATGTCACTGTCTCTCCACATCTGTCAAACTGGTTTGCCTTGACTTGGTGGAGTTCTGCACATTGTCCCTTCCACCTTTTGGGGGAAAGGATTAGTGCCTGGCCTTGTCAGAGTGGTCCCTCAAGGCACTATCCACATGGCTGCATCTTTGAAATCACTTTCTAGACAATTACTCTCATTTCATGGGAAGCTTGCCCAGAGTAGCAGCCAGGGACATGTGGGAGGAGGCAGCTACACAAGAGACGGCCTTTTATTTTATGGGTAGTTGGATTTCTGCACGTGATTAACAGTCCTTCATTGTGACACAGAATCCCCTGGCACCATGCTCTACTTTGCCCATTTGTCATTTTCTGTTGGGCTTCTTTGTTTAGGAACAAACAACCAAAAAATCCCACAGGATTTTTTAATTTCTTTCTTTTTTTTTTTTAAAGACAGGCTTTCTCTGTGTAGCTTTGGAGCCTGTCCTGGATCTCACTCTGTAGACCAGGCTGGCCTCGAACACACAGCTCCTGCTATTTGTTTTTAAGTGGCACATAACAAAGCTTGACCTCTTCCCAGAGAACTAGGAAGCCAAGTGAAACATTCTGCCCATTAGCAGCAGCAGAGAATTTGAGGTTCCAGTCTTCTGAAAGCTTGAGACCTTGATCTCAGTCATAAAGAATCCATGCTTTCTCTTCATCCTCCTGAAAGGTTCAGTTCTGGCCATGCCAGGAATGATGATGAAAGTCCCCCTTATCAATGACTCAGAGAACAGCATGAAGAGAATCCACAGATGATGATGTTTAGGAGCTTTAAGTACTCATGGGGAAACTCAGAGTTTCTGGACACAGTGACCCCAAGTATATACTTTTCCAAGTTTTGAGGTTTTACTGAACTAACAAATAATCTCTCTCATCCATGCAGCTAGTTTATAATAATATTACTGCCTGTGTATCTTGAATAGCTTGGGTTATAGGAAAATGACATGGTACATGGCTTACCTTGTTTTTGCTGAGTGAACAACATATGTCCCTTATCCAAACTTTAGCCCTAACTAACTCTCTTGCTGTTTTGTGCTCATCTTTAGTTCCTATCAGTTCGGCTCATGACGGACTTTTATCTTATGTACTTTGAGATATGGAAAATAATTAGGATCCCCGAAGACTAATCAGAGATTGTGTGATACAGCCTCTTCATATAGCCTTTTATTTTCTCTCATTTTTTTTTTTGGTAGTTCTTTGAGAAATTTCACACAGTATATTTTTATCACGTTTGCCCTCTCTTCCCACTTCTTCCAGATCCACTTGCCCTTCCCTACCTATGCAACTCTTTTATTTTCCTCAAAACAAACAAACAAACACCAAGTACAGTTTGTGAAGCCCTTGCACTCTTGGGGTGTGGCCTTCCACTGAATGCAGTTGACTTACCAGGGGCCACACTCTTTTTTTTTTTTTCCTCATTTTTAAAATTAATTTATATTTTACATTCCAATCACAGTTCCCATCCCTTCTCTCCTCCCCCTCCTTCCATTTCCCGCCTCCCTACCTCTCATCTGCTCCTCGGAGAGGGTAAGGCCTCCCCTAGGAAGTCTACTAAGTCTGTCCCATCATCTCATTGAGGCAGGACCACGGCACCTCTCCACCCCCACACCCTTGTGTCTAGGCTGGGTATGCTTTCTCTCCATATAGAATTGGCTCCACTAAGTCAGTTTGCGCATTAGAGTTAGGTCTTGGACCCACTTCCAGTGACCTCATATCTTGTCCCAGCTGCACCATTGTCACCTATATTAAGGTTTGGTCTTATGCAGGTTCACTAGGGCCCATACTTTTACAGAAAATTGACTTACCCTCTCTCAGCAGTTCCCTGTTACCAATAGTTCTGTATCTAAGGGTAAAGTTTTATGCCAACTTTCCTTATTCTATGCTGGGATTTTTTTCTGCTTTTAGCTTGCACAGATTTTGCGTATGCTGTCTCTACAAGTGTTGTGAGTTGGTTTGTGCAACTGCCCCATCGTGTCTGGAAAATGCTGTTTCTTAGTCATCATCCCTGTCTCTAGCTCTTGCAATCTTTTTACCCTTTGTCCACAATGATCCTGGAACACTTGGAGTGCGTGTGATATAGATAGCCCCAAATACAGCTAAGCACTCTACAACTCAGGCTTTGCAACTTGACCAATTGTAAATCGATGTTAATAGCTATCTACTGCCAAAAGAAGCTGGTTTGATGAGGGTTGAGAGAAATGACTCATGCAACACACACACACACACACACACACACACACACAGAGAGAGAGAGAGAGAGAGAGAGAGAGAGAGAGAGAGAGAGAGAGAGGATGTCATACATTGTTTAATGTGTGCATACATTGTATCACATTCATACCAAAATATGCATATTTGTCTTCTCAAATATATCCATTATATTTGAAGACACTTAAAATCCTCTTCCAGATTTTAAAGCATAGTACATTGATATTATGTAAAGTCACTGAATTATGCAATAGAATAACGGGAGTTACTTTTCTCCTCTCACCGGAACTTCCCTGCCATTGGTCAGCCTTTTCTCATCCCTCCCTCTAGCTGATTCTTCCCAGCCTATTCTCCCCAGGAGAATAGGTACGTACTCTTCTACTCTCAACATCTGCATAGTCAATGCTTTGGGTATTACATTATTCTAGCCTTCTTAGTGTGTAACCTTGATCGCTGGATTCTAGCGCTCATATGGTTTATTAAACACATTAATTTTATGCACCTGTGCCTTGTGGGTATATGTAACAAAACAAAAGCAAACTGAATGCATGGTACACATTTGAGGCTTGAACTGAGCCCGTCGCATTTTGTACTCTTTTAAACCAGGAGAAGTAGTCCACGTGTACGGCTGGATCATCGCTGACCAGTTGGAAACCTTTGATCCTGATGTGGACTACATTGACAGGTATGCATATGTTTGTTTCTGTGCTTGCCTGGCACACATGTGCTAGAATGGACAGCTTCCGCTGCCGCGGTAAATTTCAGAACTGCCATTTTTCTCTATGCAGTTTATGGTTCCTGATGCACGAGACTTCAGCTTTCACTTTGTGAATGTGATTGCAGTTGGCAGATTAAGTTGGTCCATTGTTTCTTCGCTTTTCTGACAAGTGGCAACTGGGCTCTGTAAACTGCATTGTAACTGCATCTGAGACTTTTCCTTTTTGATACTTACCGGTCCTTCCCTCCTCTCTTAGGCTAAATTAAATTCTTTCTAAAATGATACATAAGCACAAAAGTCCATTAACTTCTCTTTTAGTTATTGTTCATATGTGCATTCAGGAGTCCTGTTAGTGGGATGAGAGGGAATTGTGTGCTCAGGCGGAAGGAACCATGGGCTTAGGTACTAAAAACCGTATAGCTTGTAATGTCTTTTTTTTTGGGGGGGGTGATTAAATGTGAACGTGACTTTCTTTAATAGCTATTTTAGAAGTATAAAATGTTGCAGCACGCACTCCCTCCTCTGGGCTCCACAGCTTTACCTGAGGCCAGAGTGGCCCTAGGCACACCAGAGAAGACACCACCTACTACCCACAGAACCTCTTTAAGCCTGCCCAACAATCTCAGACTACTCATGCACGCATGCATGCTCGCGCGTGCGCACACACACACAAACACACACACACACACACACACACACACACACACACACACACACATGCGTGCACGCACACGCACGCGCACACACACTTGGATTCATATTTTGGTCTACAACTTGGGAAGAAAACTGCTTTCCCAGAGGCTAGTCATGATCTAAGGACCCTAGGTAAGACACAGCTACCACCAGCTAACACTCTCTAAAGCCTGCCTAGTAATCCCAGACTACCTCCTCCACACCTCATTCACTCTCTCCTCCAACCGCCCCCCTCCCTGGGCTCCAGACTAGCATCCATAGCCTATGCAGCTTTACTGGAGACAAGAACAGTCCTAGAGATCCCAGGTTGTCCAACAACCCCAGATTGCACCAGTCGCCTGGGCCCCATATCCCGTTCTACTACTTTGAACGAAGTCTTCTGCTTTACCAGAGGCCAGGAAAGATTTAGGAACTCCAGGTGAGACATAACCCACTGCCAACTAACGCTCATTAATGCCTACCCTGCAACTCCAGACTGCACTCTTTCCCCTGGGCTCCATACTAGGGCCCAAAGCCCCAAAAGCCTTGTAGGAGGCCAGGCTGGCCCTAGAAACCCCAGATAAAATACTACCCACTGTCCACAAAAATCCCTTTAAGACTGCCAAACAATCTCAGACTGTGCTCCCACCTCTTGGGAGCTCCATATCCTGGTCTACAACTTCAGAAGCAAACTTCTATTTGATCAGAGCCCAGGCAGGATCTAGGAAGCCCAGACTACACCCCACACCTTGGGCTCCATATCCAGGCCTACTTCATAAGTAGACTAAAACTTTACAGGAGTTTAGGGCAGATCTGGGGACCCCAGCCCCAGCAGCTGTACTGGAGGCCAGGCTGGTCCTATGGACCCCAGAGGCCAGACCTGATCTAGAGACCATATACTGCATCCCCTTCCCTGGGCTTCAGACACTAGAGAGGAAAGAGAAACCAAGAAATAAAACACCCACCCAACAAAGATGAATGTAGGAATCAACACCTAGACCTATAAGCACCCTAAATCTAGATGCCTAAACACTAGTGTAAGAACACAATCAAAACAGAAAAGGCAAATATGGCATCTCCAGGGCCCAGCTATCTAACAATAGCAAGACCTGACCAATCCAATACAGCCAAAGCACAAGAAATAACCTTAAAGATGGATTTATGAAGATGACAGAGGTCCTTAAAAAGAATATGAAAAAAAACCCTTAAAGAAATTGAGGAAAAGATAAATAAAAAATTGGAAGAAAACAATAGAAAGGAAACTCTTCCAAGACCTGAAAACATAAATAGAAGCAATAAATAAAACACAAAGAGAGGGAATCCTGGAAATAGAAAATCTGGGTAAGCAAACAAGAATACAGATGTAAGATTATCATCAGAACACAAGGGATGGAAGAAAGAATCTTGGGTATTGAAGACACGGCAGAGGAAATAGATTCATCAGTCAAAGGAAACATTAACTCTAAATAATTTCTAACACAAAACATCCAGGACACCTGGGACTATGAAAAGACCAAACATAAGAATAATAGGAATAGGAAGAAGAAAAAGAAGAAACCCAACTCAAAGACGCAGAGAATATATTTAACAAAACATAGAAAAAAAATTCCCAACCTAAAAATGGTCATGCTTATAAAGGTACAAGCTTACAGAACACCAAATAGATAGGACTAGAACAGAAAGTTCCCTCACCACATAATAAGTCAAAACACTAAGCATACAGAACAAAGAAAGAATATTAAAAGCAGCAGGTGATAAAGGCCAAGTAACATGAAAAGACAGACCTTTTAGAAGCACACCTTACTTCTTTAAGGAGAATCAAAAATCCAGAAGGGCCTGGACAGATGTCTTACAGACTCTAAGAGACCACAGATGCCAGCCCAGACTACTCTAACCAGAAAAACTTGTCAGTCACCATAGTTGGAGAAAACAAAAATACTTCACGACAAAGTCAAATTTAAACAATATTTATACACAAGCTCAGACCTACAGAAGGTACTAGAAGAAAAGTGCTAACCCCAGAAAGTTAACCACACCCACAAAAACACAGGTAATAGTTACTGTCACACAAGCAAAACCAAAGAAGGGAAACAGACAAATACTCCCCCCTCTCTCTCTCTCTCACACACACACACACACACATACCATACTACCACCACCAACAAGATAACAGGGCCCAAATTGAATTAATGACCATTGAATTAACAGTCAATGGTCATTAATACCCCTTGGTATCAATAGACTCCATTTGTCAATAAAAGACCCAGGCTAATAGAACGAATATGAAAACAGTATCCCACTACTACATACAAGAAACACACCTCAAAAATCACAGATAGACATTACCTCAGAATAAAGGGTTGGAAAAATGTTTTCCAATCAAATGGACATAAGAAGCAAGCTGGTGTAGCTATCCTAATATCTAACAAAATAGACTTCCAACCACAATTAATCAAAACAGATGGAGGACATTTCATATTCATCAAAGGAAAAATCCACCAAGATGATGTTTTAATTCTTTACATCTATGCCCCAAATGTAAGGGAACCCACAATTGTAAAGAAACAGTACTAAAGCTTAAATTTCAGATCCCCATACAATAATAGTGGGAGACTTTAACAGCTCACTCTCACCAGTGACTTCTCCTGGAGACAGAAAATCCGGGTCCATCCTTAGACAATGTGCCATCTTCACTGTTTGGACCTCTTTTAGCCTCAGTTTGGCTAAAAGCTCCAGCTTTTAAAAGGGGATGGTGAAGGCACATGCTCAGTAAGTGCAGAAAAAGCATTGCCAATATGGAAATGAGGGAGAGGCTTTGGGGAGATGGGGTAAGAACTCCATTAGCAGTGTGGAAGTATAGGCCATGAGGGTACCTCTCCTCTATGGGAGAAAAATTACAGTCTTCACTGAGTCCCATACAATGGTACTGTTGGGTTTAGAGGAGAAAATTCGTAACAGTCAGTCTTTTGACAACCATGTTTACTGGGAACACTGCACTATTCTCCTTTTGTCTTTGTTTCTCTTTTTTGCCCTCCGATCCAGCCCATTGATCCTGGAAGCTGGTGGAGACAAATGGCTTACTCCTTGTTCCCTTGTAAATAGGCAGACTGGAAGCTGGTAAGTTTTCTTGTTGTTATTGTTTTCTTGTGCATGAGTGTGCTTCAAGTTTCTTCCATATCTCAACCACATGCACATAAATCAATCTTTTAAAAAATTCAACTCCTTGTAATAATTAGCTGTCTTATCTTTAGACTCACTGAAAATAAAAATTACAGTAGAATCTAAAACCTTTTGTGAAAACAGGCAGGCACTGCTTATTGAAGGCATACCCCCATCCAAGGCTTGTCTAATGGTCTGCACTGAAGTTAGTCAATCTTTTTGTGGTATGTATATGTGGTGATTAATTTGCACAAGACACAGGGTTTCAGAGAGCAAGCAGAAGAGCCGAACCTGTGTCCCTGTGACTAACCAGCCTCCAGAATCCATGTCCTAACCACTGTAACTGTAACGATCAGGAAAGCAAGCAACACCTGAAACATGTTATCCTTTCTCTCCTTTTAATGTGCTTGTGGGGTGTATGTTTGTGTAAGCATGTTTACAGGTGTGAGGACATGTATATGAGAGGCTTTACATGTACATGCATGTAGGTTCAAGTTTGGTGTGTGGAACCATAATAGATCTCTTTCCCACCCTATTTAAAGAGACAGGCCCGCTTAATCAAAGGCAGAACTAGATACAACTAGTCTTACCCATCCAAAGTCCTATCCTGAAACATTTTCAAAGAAGTGTCTACATTCTCTAGGTGATATAACCACAGTTTGGCTGAATTTTTACTTCACTTTCAATTAGGTGAATTAATTTTCCTTAGGGATTATTACAAGAATTGTGTGGTATGGCCTGGCTTCTTGGGATGAGTATTTACTGGAGTCAAATTTTATTCTATAGTTTCTTTCTAGTGTCTTCTATTCTTTTGCTTGAGGTTGTCTGTTTTAAGTTCTCATTTTATAGGTCTTATTATAGTCATGATAAAATAGGTCTTGGAAAGAAAAAACTAAATAGACATTAGAAGTTAAATTTTGTTTTCCACACTGTACATTTGGCATGTGGCTTATGTATTGACAACTCCAGTTAGCATTTTCCTAAGGATTTGACCATGCCCTCACTCTACCTTCAGTATGTACCAGTTGTCTTTGGTTAATTTGACTTCTATGTATATATTGCTTTCTTTAGAGTTGGGAATTCTAAACAAGTTCTGTTATTCTTACTTCAATATGTTTTGCCCTAGGTTTCCCATCCAGGAGAAAAATGGCCTCGGGACTGTGCAGTGTCGTGTGGAAGGCGACTACATTGGTCTGTTTTAGAACTATCATTTATAAGACTCAGTCACTCATTTCTTTCTTGGTACCCAAAAAGGAAAATAAAAACATACTCCATACTCATCAGATGGTATCATAGGAATAATAATCATTGTTACCAAAATAACTTCCCTAAAACACTATATAAAATAACTTCCAATGTCAACTGATTGACTCATCATAACCAGTAATTTTAGTTTACAAGTGATTGTGTTGACAATGTCAACTAGTGTGTTAGGATTTAAATTATGCTTATCTAAGCCTGGGTATTTGTTTACCTTACATGTGTCCATTTTGTTATAAGAGTCTTTTCTTGGGCAACATGAAAGAACTTCCAGGATGGCTCTATAATGATGATATTGGAGATTTGGACCCAATGTAGCAATGCTCTGGCCCAGGAGATTCATGGGTGGTCCTGCATTCATGTCTGTCTTCTTTGTATTTCAGGTTCCCAGAATGTTAGTTTCTCAGTATTTAACAAAGGGAGGTAAGTGACCAGAGCAGACAAATCTGTGTCTTGTATTGCCTGCAACATTCTCTGTACTACTCTCTTAAAGCTTTATCATTTCAACAGTACACCAATAGGATGCAGAAGACTTCCGACATCTCCTTGGTTTCTTTCACTTGAGTGAGCTTTGTGCTATGTCTTACCTATGGGCATCACAAATGTCTCAATGTAGAGATGGTACAGAATTTTAAGGCCTAACCCTTAAGTGTAAATTCAGTGAATCTGCAGCTGTCACATGTGTGTTGTGGGATATGAATTTCCTGAGACACACTGTGTCATTATAGAAATTACCTTCTTCCAGATAGGGAGAATACATATTCATCATTCCTTGGAGACACAGATAAATTAGAATTTTGGATTTTTGTGTGCACCTCTATTCTTTGTTCTGCTAGAAGCTTTGTCCTTAAAAGTACATTGCTTGATATTAATTTTATTTTGATTATATTAATAGACTATATGGGTATATAGCTCAAACTTTGGATTTCTTTTCTGTTTCTATTCAAGTATAAAACTGATCTACTTTATCATAGGCATCTACTGTATCTACCTAATATAATAATCTACTGTATCTATTGTAGGAATCAACAATCTACTATATCGAGTGTAGGAATCAACTTTATCTATTGTAATAATCTACTGTATCTATCATAGTAATCTTCTGTATCTACCTAGTGTACATTAGCTCAGTATCAAGGCCTGTTCATATTTGCTGTTGCATTTAATGCCTCTAACATTCCATAAAATAGAGATTATTCCCATATAATCACTTTATATATGAGAAAAGCTTGGATCCAGTGATACTGCTTCCTGGTTATCAAAAGGAGCTGGTGTCCAAACTGTTAAATTTACTAGAGGTCACTTTGTGAACTTCCTTTCAAGCAGCCAATTAAAAAAAAATGCATCTGTAGGTGACATTTTACCCACAGCCTTTGTTTTCCTGTGAAGGTCGATGGTGCACAAGGATGCCTGGCTGATCAGTGCCAAACAGGACTTGTTCCTGTACCAGACATACTCAGGTACTCTTTCCTTTCATCCTGTCTTCTTCATCCCCTCTCTCGAAGTGCACTCGATGTTAGACTCTTCTTTCTTCCGGCAGTTTCTCTTGATTCTGGTTGTAATTAAGTTGCTCATACCTGTGTCAGCTCTACTGCATTACTTAACGATATTCTGAGAAATGAACCATTGGGTGCTTTAGTTATTGCACTTTTCTCTCAGCTTTCATGTGCACAAATATTTATGCTGCAACTCTGTTGTGCACTGTGGCCTCTCGATGCAAGCAGGAGATGAGGAAAACATGATATGCATGAAGCTGGTGTCAGTGTAATGCAGCATACTGTTTTTAAAGTCAACTTTTTACTTTATAAGGAAGAATAAAGCACTATAAAATAACAGGACAAGCACATGAATAATATAATGAGCATATAAAGGTAATTTAAATTTTTGTTAAATCTAGATTATACATATTTGAGTTACATGTTTATTACATTTTAATAATGTATTATTGTGTGGCAGTTTCATAATTTATATAATGAATTGTAGTTATTTAATTTCTCATTCTCTTCTTTCATCCTCCTCCAATGGCAGTATAGTAGGTTTATATGCACCAGCATCACCACAACTATGTGTGGTGTGCCTTGTGGTGTGCCCTTACAGTAGGCTTGATGATGTCACTACATAACAAGAAGTTTTCAGTATCAGTATGGTCTCATGGGACTACTGATACAGATGTGATCTCTTGTTGGTAGATGCATTGTCAAGCAGCTCTTGAATGATTTCAAAGAGGCTTGATTGTAGACTTCTACACAAAGTCTGTGGCTATAGATTGAGTGAAATAAAGAAGAGTCGTGCCTTCCTTTATGTTCTAAGAAGTAACAGAAGAAAGGTGGTGCTTAAAATATAGTAGGACTTCTTTCTGGTCATCCTAACACCAACCTCTGAAATCATGCATTCATTAAATGGTTTATGACCTGCCTATTCTGATGCTAAACTAGGGCGTTGCTCTCTGATGGCCAAACCCTGATACTGAATGATGAACATTGAAAATTGGAAACTTGCATGAAATCGTGACCTCAGCTTTGCAGCAGGCAGTTGGTTATTTAGAAAGAGCATAGTGTCTAGGTTTTAATACAACCACAAAACCACTGAAAACACAACTGTGAGGGAGGTTAAAATTTCATAAGCAACAAAAATCTACCTGTTCAAACGAGAAAGTTATCATCTCATAGATCATGGGACAAATGCCATTCATTCTCTAGACAGCCCATCCTGATGCAGTTGAATTCTGACCATACCTTCCTTGTCTTTAGACAGTTATCTAGTGTGTTTGAGAGCTTGTGTGAAGAAGTACCCATACTGATGGCGACAGTGTCAGGAGCAACAAGACAGTCAATCAGTCAATCTCTTACTGAGTATTTGGCGTATAGCCTCAATATTCATTTCTTTCAACCAAAAGTTAGAGTACATTGCCCTCATTTTTTTCAATGGAGAAGACAAATTAAGAGAGAATGCACTTGTCCAATGGTCCTTGCAAACTAGTTAAAAACCCCATGCACACAACCAGCACTTTTCAAGAAATATGCTGCCGCTGGTATCCTACCTCAGGCTTCCACAATTCTGCTGTGATTATAGAGTCCTGAGATGCTGCAGGAGTAGGCTGACATTATCTGTTATACACTTCAAGGGCTGCAGACTCAGAGGCAAAGGCATTTTCATAGTGGAGGAATCCCTGGAGATATGGACAATTCAGAGTCTTGGGCTGAGCCTCTTCAGGCTGGCACTCAGTAATAGTCCAGTGTGGTTAAGTCCCTAAGTTTCTGAGCATGTATGAAATGAATAAGGTAGTACTTGCCCCTTAATTCTCAAGATTGTCTAAAGTAGTTGGTGAGGAAGAATATTTGAATTCCCCCAATTGTTCCTGTCTTTTTTATGACCACACTCATGGAATCGCAAATTTCTTCATTTTGTTTCCCATATAGTTCCTAAATATGACATGTCTATTTTTATTCTACTGCTTTTTTTTTCAAGACAGAGGTTCTCAGTGTAGCTCTGGCTGTCCTGGAACTTGGTTTGTAGATTATCTGCTTGCCTCTGTATCCCAAGTTCTGGGATTAAAGGAGTGTATCATTACACCTGGCACATCTGTCTACTATACATGACAGTGTAAATACATATAAGTTTACACTTAGCTTATGGAAGAGCACAACTCTTCTTTATCCTAAAGGAATCAAACTTCAAACTGTGAGTGTTAAAGAAAGGAAAGGGTTGGAAAGATGACTCCACGCCTAAAAGAATGTACCGATCTTGCAGAAAATCCGAGTGCTGTTCACAGCACCAACATTGGGCAGCTCAGAACAACCTGTAACCTCAGCTCCAAGACAGTCTCATGCCCTCTTGTGACATCTGCAAGTGTCACTTCCCCTCATATACACATACTTAAAACATCTTTAAAGAAAGGATAACACTGAGTTCTCCTTTGTATGTGGGTATGTATCACATTGCTATAGAGCAGTGGTTCTCAACCTTCCTCGTGCTGTGACCTCTTAATACAGTTCCTCAGGTTGTGGTGACCCCCAATCATAACATTATTTCTTTGCTACTTCATACCTGTAATTTTGTTGCTGTTATCAATCATAATGTAAACAATATCTGATATGCTACCCCAAAGAGGTTGAGACCCACAGGTTAAGAACTACTGCTATAGAGGCTCCAGCTTGACAGAAGTGTGGATGAGGCATCACATGTGGAGGAACCCTGCAGCACTGGGGAGAACTAAGGGTGGGATAATGAATGTTTCACCCAGTGCACCCATTGTTAAGTCATCATGTAGTGTGATCTGCTCTTCCCTGATGCTAAATTAAGTTCTTGATGTGATATTTCAGAAGAAAGCATAAGGGATGCAAACGCTCTTGTTGATATTTTGAGTGACCTTTCCTGCAAATACTGACCCTGTATAATATATATTTACAGTCCTTTTGTTATTATGTGCATTTAAATGATGATTAGAAAAACTTGAACTGTTGCTGGACTTGGAGTATAAGAATTACAATATGGTGCTTTCTCTTATTGTCTGGAACACATCACATTACATATCTAGAAGCTTATGGATTTATATACTCTTGTAGAAATCACATCTGTGTTTCCAAAAGTTGGAAGCCGTGGTGGAAGAACAGACATCACCATTATAGGAGATTTCTTTGACCCTTCTGCCCAGGTTACCATTGCAGGTAATTATGTTAAGATGGCTGAAAATGGTCCAGTTTTAAATGCTGTATGAGTTTGTATTTCTAATGGCTCAGGGCTGTGAGGGGAAGCTTTCTCACATTTTAGACATCTATCCATCTGTCTGTCTGTAAAGTGTGTGTGTGTGTGTGTGTATACGCACGCACGTGTGCAAGCGCCCGTGCATGTGAACGCGGGTATATGCATGCTCATGTGTGTGCATGGCATCATGTGCCACAGTGCTTGTGAGGCGGTCAAAGGATGCTCTCCTCCTGGGGATCAAACTCAGGCTTGACAGAAGGCACACTCCCTCACTGAGCCATCTCACTGGTCCTGCTTTGTTCTTTCTGATATCCAATGACTCTAAAGTCTTTCACCTATATGTATTGGTCAACAGATAGACATTTTGTCCTGTCTCCTTGCATACGTGCCACATGGACAGGGTGACTTTCAGAAAGAGTCATTATATACACAGATATCCTATCCTAGGGATGAAGAGAAGGGAAAACATAGCTGCCTTGCCCCAAAAGCCTACTTCCACCCATCTCATCTTGGCATGAGTAGGTGGGCATTTCCTATACAGAGTCCTTTGGAGTGCTCCTTGGGCAACATTTCAGGGCCACGTTTCTAGCACCTTCTGTCCTGAAATGGGGTTGCTCCTGATATATTCATGCTACTCTTACCCTCCCCACTTAGCAAGAGGGCTAGCATCTTCTCAGTGAGTGGAATTGTTTTGTGTGACTTGGCTTTGTCATGGCCATGAGCTGTCCCACACACAAACTCCTTTGTCCCACATAGGCCCTTTCCTGACCTTCTGCCAGGGTGACAACTTTGCTACTGACCAGACCCTACCCTTCACCTTAATAGGACTGTATTTAGTCTCCCCCCTTCTCTGTGTGTTTCTACAGATATATTTATGAACTTTAAAAATTCTCCTTAGGCATCCCATGTGACATTAGACATGTGTCTCCCAGGAAGATTGAGTGCACCACCCGGGCTCCAGAAAGAGGAACAAGGCTCATCGCTCCTCAGGCAGGTAAGGAAGTCACCAGGGATACTCAGTGAACTCTCCACTGTCGTGCTTTGTCTTAAGACCCATAGAATAGAAGGAAACAGGTTTGAATTCTGTCCCAGCAGTTTGACTGGATTCCCCAATGCTGTGGCCAAGCCCTTCTTCAATATCAGGGAATATCTTAGATTCATTCAGTTGCATAATGGCACTACATTCCTGGCCCCAGCCATATGTCTAAACAACAGACTCCAGGCGGACTGTAATCATCACCAAGACTCTGTAGCTCTTGAATGGAATCCCTGAACTGCCACTCTGTATTTGGTAGGACAGTTGTATGTGTATTGGCCGAGGAGACAGAGGCAGTGGAGCATGCTATTTTGTGCTCATAGCAGCAGCAATAGGTAGGTCAGTGAGCAAGACACGATGGGGTATATTTAAATGTTGTTTATTTCCCCTGTGGGCCTTTTCCCGCTGATATTGCAAACGGGTATATGCTGTGACATGGCCACCAGCATCTGCCTCCAGTAGACAGAAATGGAGGAGGCAAGGCAGCAGGTTCCACCTGTCCTCCTTAGTTTGAAGCTCCCAGTTTCTGCTAAGCATTAGCACTAAAGGCTCTAATGCAGTTAAGCATAACAAAGGTTGGCATGTTGCTCAGGCTGATGCTCTGAGAGCAAGGCACTGACCTAATGCTTAAAGATGTGGTGAGTCAATTCGAAAGGCTCAGCACCTGTAAGCAAAGTTGCCCTGAAGGAGGAAAACCTTCCGAAAGATGGGCCTTTGCTGTGTGGAGACAAATGCAAAGTTCTGGCTTGAGAATTCTGCAGCTCCCAGCTCCCCGGTGTTTACTTAAGGAGAGCTCCTATCCAGGGAGACAAAAGCACCTGAACAAGTAATGCAGAGAAAGTGTGTTTCCTGCATCAGGAAGCAGAAGCTGGTTCCCCTCTTGAGCGTTTCCTGCTTAAGCTGCTCCAGTCCTGGTAGGATCGTTTCCGGAAAACAGCTATTTGAATTAGTGGTGCCTTTAAGAAAAACTGCCTGTGGAAGTGGGGCAATGCCTCTCCAACATGGCTGATTCTTGTCCTCAGGAGACAAGATGATATTACCATCTAATGAAATGAAACCAGAGATGTGGCTCACCCTGCATTGTACAGCACAGACCAACAACAAAGCTGCCCAGACTAAAATAGCAACAGTGTAGCAATATTACTAGAGCTATAGTAATATTCTTAACATGCTTCTATGTCTCTATTTATCTCTTACTGTCTATCCTTGGGATCAATGAGGAACAATATTGGTCATTTATAATAATAGTGTAGCTATCCTTTGCTCATTCTATTTCCATATCCTTTTAGTCTTTGTATATTGTTTCTACTTATTATTGGCACTGTTTTGATTTATGAGTGAGTGAGACACAAGGCATTGAAGAATCACATCCAGTAAAGGGTGGAGCTAGAATCTGAATAACCAATCAAGATGACTAATCAATATTGATCAAGATTTGTATCCAATATTGATGCACACATGCCTTTTGACTAAGGTTTGCTTAATATAATGTGTAAAATTAATGAGTACAACATCATTTAAAATGCCACATAATAAAATTACTGATTGGCTTTGTGTGGAGGTCAATGAATCGTGACACTTGAAAACTTTAAGGGTTGGCAATTTTTCTAGGAAAGGGAATTTTATGGAATAGAACTTGCAGGCTGAATCTGGCCTTTTAAAGACAACTGAAGTTCATGTTCAGCTTCACAAGGCACAAAGTCAGGCCATGCTACAGCTTACCATTGTAGAGACCACTTTTTCTGAACAGCAGCATTGTTACTCCATGTCCTCTCCAGGCCTTGGCTTTCTTCTGTGGCATGCCTGCTGACACAAATTCCTATCTGCTCCATCGTCTGAAAGCATCTCTCTTTAATGTTTCTTGTCAAGTTCTGAGAGGCTAACTTCTGCTCCAGGAATATCTATCTATCTATCTATCTATCTATCTATCTATCTATCTATCTATCTATCTATCTATCTATCTCTATCATCTATCTATCTATCTGTCTATTTATCCATCCATCCATCCATCCATCCATCCATCCATCCATCCATCCATGCATCAATCTATTTGTTTTCTTCCTAGAAAGTTCCTAGTGTCTACAGAGTCTCTCTTATGACTATCCAAATTTGGTCTCTGGTGACTCATTTTTACTAATAGCATTTGGAGTGCCTTTCACCCTGTAATTTCAGTGGGGTCTTTGTGAGGAGAATCACCTGTTGATATGAGGTATGCATGTCTTACAGGCAATCGAGGACTTCTTTTTGAAGTTGGAGACGCTGGTGAGGGTGTGGAGCTGACTGAAGCCACCCCAGGGTACAGGTGGCAGATAGTCCCCAATGCCAGTTCTCCATCTGGATTTTGGTCAAAGGAAGGGCAACCTTTCAGGTATGTTGTAGATAAAGTGGGAATTCATATCAAAAGTGTATGAATTAATTCAGGCAAGCTAGAACACAGGGAAGAATGCAGTGATATTTCTAGGGGATCATTTGTTACAATTGGGGTGTGTGATAGTGCTCTCAGCCAGTGTTGATCATTTTGGTGATCATATGACCTTTTGTAGCTGACCAAGTACTGACCAATGTGTAAAACTCATAATTATTGTAACGCTAAATCTGTTTTGGAGATAAGTGGTCTTCTCAGCCAAGCCTCCACATTGTCCCGTGCTATGGCCACGATCTCCTGAGAATGACACAACTACCAAGAGATTTGCCGATGTGTAGAGACTGACATACTGAGATCATGCAGTCGTGATTGCTTTTTCTAGAATCATCAGAATAGCCCTGTGGTAAAAGAGTCAGTTATTGTTTTCCTTGTCATTTCCATAATGAGCAAAGCATAAGGGCTGCTGCATGCTGGCTCAGTGATCCCAGTCTTGTTCCTAACTCGTCCCTCTGTGTTTCAGAGCACGGCTCAGTGGGTTCTTTGTGGCTCCAGAGACAAACAATTACACATTCTGGATCCAGGCAGACAGCCCAGCTTCCTTGCACTTCAGTTTCTCAGAGGAGCCAAGGACTAAGGTACTCACACTTCTCTGGGTTGCCTTTCTGTTCATAGTCCTTTGTCCTTGAAAGAAGAAAGGATCACAGAGAAAAATTTCCTGTTCTATACTTGTAAAATACCACCGGAAAGCAATTTGGATGACTATAAAGGTATTGTAAGCCCAGTGTTATGCTACATTTTGCAACCTTGCTTATTTTTAAAATTTATTTATTTATTTTTCTTATTTTATATATTGATCCCAGTTCCCTCTCTTTCCCTCCCTCTCTCCTACCTTCCCATTTCCCCGAGTGCTGTTTTTTTAAACCTCTGTGAAATATGTATATTTCCATTTTCTGGATCAGAAAGTTGAGGCATTTCAGGATTGTGTGGCCTGATCAGGACCACTTGAATAATAAGATAAGCATTCACAATTCAAAATCAGAGTGGCTTGACTCACAAACTCATGCCTTTTCTATGATGTTTGGGTTAGCATCATGTAGGAAGCTTCTTTGGTCGGCCTTGTACTTTTAGAAAGCAGCCAACATCCATTTGTGCCTTTGGCAGAGACCCATGATGTTTTTACTGTGCTCTCTGAAATTGATTTGCTTGCTGGACAAAGTCACAGATTTTGATGACCTAATACCATTCTAAGTCTTTCAAGGGTTTAATGCTGTCTTTTTATGGCATCACACAGCAGAGGCTGTGAGGACAGAGGCTGTTCCTAAATACAACCTGTAAATTCTCTCAAATACTATGCTATTGGGACAGAGAATGGAGGAGTGGAGAAGCAAACAGAGCCACAGGGCCAAAGTCATGGACCACTTAAAAATGTCATGCCAGTGGCTTTTGAAATGATAATTATCTGAGAATAAAAAAAAATGCATGGAAGATTACTAGTGTTGACCATGATTGGCTTATTTGGGTACAGGTAGAAGTGGCCTCTGTCAGTGTTGGCACTGCTGGCTGGTTTGACTCTTGGGAGCAGGATGGGAATGAAGGGAGCTGGCAACAGAAGACAGCAAAGCTCGAACTGCAGGGCGGAGCCAAGTACTACTTGGAAGCAGAGCAACATGGAATAGCCCCCAAGAAGGGGATGAGAATTGGTGTCCAGATCCACAACACCTGGCTGAATCCTGATGTGGTTAACACTTACCTTCTGGAGAAACACCAGATCCGAGCCCGAGCCCAGAGACTTCCAGAAATACAGGTCTGTGTGTCTGTCTTCTCAGTCTCTTGAAAGTGAGCCATGGGCTTCTTCCCTGGTAGAAAGACAGCTGGCTGACAGCAAGGAAACCTGAGATGCTTTTACAGTTCTCCTGCCACTGATATAAGATAAAAGTTCATAAAGATTAAAATGCTTAGCTGGGTGATGGTTGCCCACACCTTTAATCCCAGCACTCAGGAGGCAGAGGCAGGTAGATCTCTATGAGTTCGAGACCAGCCTGGTCTACAAAAGCTAGTTCCAGGACAGCCTCCAAAGCCACAGAGAAGCCCTGTCTTGAAAAGAAAAACAAAACCAAAAAAGATTAGAATCATTTTCTTCATTTTTAGACATTGTTTATTATTGTTTATGTGTATGTACGCATGGGCTCCAAGGCTTGTATGTGGAGGCCAGAGGACATCTTGCAGGAGTTAGGGTTCCTAATATCTAACATAGCTGGTCAGGCTCAGTGCAAGCCCTTTAACTCACCAAGCCACCTTGCTGGCCTCATGAATATATATATGGATTGAAACCAAATGCTCTGGATGAGTGCCAGTGCTCAGCTTTCCAGCCCTTGGTCTTTTCTTTGTCGAGAACTTCCTCTAAGTACAGTTAAGGTCATACACACACACACACACACACACACACACACACACACACACACACACACACACACACACACACTCACACTCACACACACACACACACACCCGAGGAACCCAGAGTTTTTGACCCATTCTGGGCTTATTTGCCTATGTGTTGTTTTATATGTCTAATCTGTCAAAGTTATGCTTTGGGTCTTTCAGTTGTGTCCTGTGTCTTTCTTGAGCAACTGCTATTTTCTGTTGTTCACTTTTCTATACAGAGGTGACCAATTTGGATCCCATTTTCTATAGCTTCTAATTTAATAGTAACATGGGAATAAGGAATAAGGAACCACTGAGAAAAGCAGAACAGTGTAAGTGATTCATGAATCCCACCTCAGGGTGAAAGCATAATGTGCCCGAGAGAGGGACATCTGCTAGGGATGGAGTAGAGGCGGAATAAGCTTCCATGAGAGAGTGGCATGCCACGTGCTGGCTTCTGTCTCTCAGGCCACTCCTTTGAGGCAGCATGTGATGAGAAGGTCCAAAAATGAGGTACGTGGTGGCTGCCTTTATGCCATGTACTGTCAAAAGTGTACTGTGCAGTAGTGACCTTTATTTCATGTACTCTCGGAAAAGCAAGACAGAAACAGGGAACCAGGCATTCATTCATTCATTTGAGGGTGACATTGTTTTCCAGAGGTTTTTAGATCGTGTGTATTTGGAAAACCGAAGCTATATTAAAACGGAGAGGAGCTGTGCTTTCTCCCTATGCAGACTCTCTGACTTCAGTCCCCACACTTCAGTGAATCTTGTCTCTCCTGACTTTTCAGATGTTGAATGTGTCAGCTAGAAGAAGCTTTTTCCTTACTTGGGACAATGTCTCTAGCCAGCCAGTCCCTGCCAATGCTACAGCCCAACAGGTGAGTCCCCTTCCAATAATGAAGGTGAACATGGTAGTTTTAGGCCTGACATTTGAATGACTGCATTTTTATTCATTTTCATAGATCCAAACCACGATTGAAGAGCTGCTTATGGTCAAATGCCATCTGGAACCCATTTCAGCTCACATTCTACTCCGGCTTGGATTTGAGCAAGGTGTCTCCTGGGTTGACCAGTTCTGGTCCTCTCTTCTCTCACTGTCTTCTTTTTCTTTCTTATGATGTAGGAAGAGTCACTGTTTCTTGACCAAAGTTCTAATAGGGTCAAATAAAAGCAGGACGTTGGATCTGGATGGAGTGGCCATGAGAGTAGCTGTGCATATGGGAGGGAGATGGTTGGGATGCATGTCAACTGGAGAGGTATTCTTCCTGATAGTTCAGTGGAGAGAAGCAGGGTCCAGAGAGTTTCTTCCTAACAGTGAGAAGAAACGATATGCACAACAATGTTTTTTTTTTTTTTAAATCCTGTTTAGTTTAAAATAAAAATTTGTATTAGTGGTTTTTGTGTCTGTGCTGATAGAGATTAAACCCCAAAGCTTTGCAGATGCTGCCAGCGAGCTCTTCACTTGAGCCATGCTAACTTCCCTTTACTAAAGAAAAGGTTTTGTGTTACGAGTAGGTTTTTTTTTTTCCTGCAGGTCTGGTCCTACTACTGCGCCAGCCCCAAATAATACACTGAGAGTCTGTATTTGATATAATGCTGTTGGCCAGTTACTAGTTTCTTATTTGCTACCTCTGTCTTAATTATTAACCCATTTCTATTAATCTAAGTATTCCCACGTGGTCTCATCTTACTGGAGAAAGGGGGCTGGCGCTCTACTCTCCCCAGTCTCTACATGTTAACTCCTCCTTACTCCTTCCACTCTCCTCCTAGTCTCCTAGTCCCGCCTATCTTGCTTTCCTATTGGCCAACAGTGCTTTATTCATTAACCAGTAAGAGAAACATATTTACAGAATGACATCTCCCGTCAGTTTTGAGACAAGTTCTCACTAATTCATTCAGATAAACCTTGAACTTGTGACCCAGCTTCCTGAGTGGCTGGGACTGCAAGCATGCACCCCTACTTCTAGCTTATACAAGAGAATTAGTATATAAGAATGTAGGCAAGAGATTCTGTTTTTCATTCTTACTTTTTTTTTTTGCATCCCAACATAAGTTTCCCCTCCCTTTCCTCTTCCCAATTACACTCCCCCATCCTCTACTCACCACCCCCATCTGTTCCTCTTCAGATACAGGCAGGCCTCCTGTGGGTATCAGCCAGCCAAGGTATAGCAAGTCGAAGAAGTTCTTAAATCTGCTATTGTGCTTTATTGCCTTCCCCAATCAATGAACAATGCATTCTGAAAACTATTCCTAAAGTGAATTCAAGTTTTATTGAGGGGCCAGGGAAATGGTTAGGAGTATTTACTACTCTCACACAGGACCCAGGCTCAGTTCCCAGCACCCATGCCAGTTCCAGGCAATCTTATACCCACCTTTGATAGACATCCATTTGTGGTGACATATTATTTATGATTTATTAAAGCTTGCCTGAAGATTGGAGAAGCAAAGCAGCCAAGCAACCTATCAGAGAGCCCTTACCACTGAATGGGCTGGGGTGCTCATATTCTCAATGTGCCTGGAGAATGAATGCCTGATCTGACCTTGCTCCTGTCTTATATACTTCTATAGCTCTTGGATTAAAGGCCTGAGCTCTGTTACTCTTTTAGACTGATTGAATCTCATGCATCCCTGGGTGGCATTGAACTCAGAGAGGTCCATCTACCTCTTAAGCCTGACTCCTAGGATTAAAGGCATGTACCACCCCCTCCTAGCTTCTGGAATTAAAAGCATGTGCCTAGCTTCTATGGCTTGTGGCTAACTTTGCTTTCTGAATCCTTATGTAAGGTTTAATAAATCATAAATAATACATCACGAGATCCATTGACTCCTACATGTACATGGTACACTCCATACACTCAGGTGCACATACAATAAATAAATATCTTGTTTATTAACATTTCTTCTCTCTTGCATCTCAACAGTTTTTCCTATCTTGGTACACAGAGAAAAATGGTATTATTATTCTATGTTCTGTGGTATCCAGAATCCAGAAAGGATTTCTCATAACTAGAATCTTCCATTGGTGGGAGGAGGGGGGTGTCACGCCTATGGACTTTTCCCATCTCTCTCTAGGCTGAGGGGTCAATGTTACTGTTCACTTCCTATATACATTCTGTCTTGTTTCATGGCTATGCCTGTTCTCCTATTTATTTGAATTATATACAGGCCTAGAAGGTTCCAGCTCTGACGGAGTCTTCACCAGTTCAGCTGAACCCTTCTGTGGCAGATTCAGCCTTGGTCAACTTAGGCACCTTATCCTAAACCCTTCACCTGACAAAAATGGCTATCAGCTAGACGAGTATCCGTATGTGAGTATCCATCCTCATGCTTCCAGGCTTGGCAGGTCAGGAGGAGTGGACATTATTCTCTGGGTTTGACACCAAAATAACAGGAAGCATAAGGAAAAGATTGCTGTAATTCACCCAGTGTATTTTGAGCTGAAGTTTAACAATTTTTTGCTGCTTCTCCAGGTTTTCACTTGTTCATTGTTAGCTGAGAATGTTACTGTTAGCTAGAAGGCTTTTGGACTCTTTTGTTTAGATATTTCCTTTGCTCTCTAAAGTTGAGAAATAGTGCAAAGCTTGCAGACAGACTGGGTTTGAACAGTGATTTCATATCCAGTGTGTTCTCATTATCTTAAGTAAAACATGACTGAATTTCTTCATCTCTGAAATGATTAACATGTTCAGCCTCAGGAATGCAGTGAAGATTAAGATAGTAAGATGTTTTGTATCAGTGAGGACTCAGTTGAGCACAGTTATTGTTATCATTATTGTAATTAATGTAAGCAATTAATGGATCAGCTGACAAACCCACCCCCTTTGCTATTTAATTTTAAGATATTCACACATAACTACTGCTTTTACATAAATTTCACCCCATGCCCTCCACTTCCAACTCTTGTGTGCCCCTACTCCCTCTTAAATTCATATTCTTTTAATTATTACACACATACACACTAACACACACACACACTCCACACACACACACACACACTCACACACACACACACACACACACACATCCTGAGTTTATTTAGTGTTGCCCGTGCATATGTGTGTTTGGGGCTGACCATGAGGGATTAGATAACCTGTCAGGGGACTAGTTCCCGGAGAAGACCGATTTTCCCTCTCTCAGCCCTTACTCACCTGTAGTTCTTCATCTCGAGGTAGGGGCCTCAGTGTTTCTCTCAACCCACTGGAATGGGATCTGGGCTTGTCAATGTGTAGTTCTTTCTTAAGGCGACTGTAGTGTTGAGTTTCTCAGGTGCAACTTCCTTGTCATATATAAAAGAAACCATATTGAAGCAGATGTTCTGGTCCTCGGGCTCTTACCACCTTTCCACCCCTTCTTCCAAAATGTTTCTTGAGCCTTAGGTGTAGGGGTTATGTTGCTGATGTATCAGCCCAGGCTGGACACTCCATGACTGGTTGTTCTCTGCCTTTTGACTAGCTGTGGGTTTCTGTGGTAGTCTCTGCCTGCAGGAAGACTTCCTTTGATGAGAGATAAGAGGTACACTTATCTGTGGCATAAGTGAGTATTTAGGATGCAGTTGGGAATTATGCTGCTTTAGGAAAGTTGACCCAATTCTTAAATGCATGCTTTTAAAAATTATGTTATTAGATGTGTATGGGTACTTTTCCTATATGTACTTCCCTATGTGTACAAGTGACTGTGGAAGCCAGACAAAGGCTTCAGCTTCCTTGTATCTGGATTTTCAGATGATTGTGAGCCACCATGTGGGTGATGGGAATCATACCCAGGTCCTCTGGAAGAGCTGCCGGTATTCTTAGCTACTGAGCCAATTCTCTCCAGCCTGTTTTGAACACTTCTTATATTCTTGATTTGGTAACCAAAGTGAGTGTTCATGGGATGACAGAGTTCGTGATAATTTGCGTTCTTCCTACTTGAGCTGTAATGGGAGTTGGGCTAACTGGTTCATGTCAGGGTCCCATCCAATCTTCAACCTCTTCTCTATTAAAGGGTCATCCTGAGGGTACATTTGCCCTTTAGGGGAGAGTTGGAAATCCAGGGAAATACTTTTTGCTTGTCATAATGGGACAATTGTTATTGGCATTTAGTAAGCAGAGTCCAGGGATGTTGTTAAATTCCCATGCTGTATAAGAGAGCTCTCTCAATGATTACCCTGCTCCCTCAAAAGCAGGACCTTTGAGGTTGACAATCCCTCATCTAAAGCATCCTCATGGCAAATGACTTTGTATTATATTGAGTGTAGTACTCAAATACACTAAGGATTGGAGCAGAAAGAGGGCTAGGGCAGAGTGTCACTCGGAAGGCCTACAGAGGCATGGGTTCAAGCAGGGATCTTATACCTGACATAATTTAAAATCCTCATTCCTGAGCATAGTGCTAAACTATGTCTCACCATGGAATACCATTTTCTTTTGGCCTCAGAGAAAGTAGTTACTGTGTTATGCCATGGCTGGGTTGAGGAAATAAGGAGTAAGGCTTTGTACTTACTGCTAGACTGGAACTCCGAAGAAGACAAGACCCACACTCTTGCACATCACGGGGCAAGATCTGGAGAGGTGGATGGGCTCCTTGTCACATGGTGTCGGAATGCAGCTTCCGGCAATGTTGAACTGAAGGGCATATTTGGTGTCCACAGCTATGCGGTGCATACAGAGGCCACATAAACAGGACCCTGAGGACGACTGTTTCTTTCATATTTGGCTTCCAAAATACCACGGAGAATACCACTTGTGACTGGAATCTCATGGAGCCTCATCTTGAGAGGTAGCTATGGTGGGGAGGTGTGGGTGGATTGTGCCTGCCGAAGGGTGGATTGCTGTCTTATAGACTACTTAAGATACTGAGTTCCATTTGGGCCTCAGATACTGACTTGGGGCTTTGGATTTTTTGACCTGACAAAGCAGTTTGGCAAGAGAAATAGTTATGAGTAAGAAGGAACCTGACAGAATCGTAGCATCACATTTAGGGACAGAATCTTTACGACATTCTTTGACATGACAGATGAGGAGATTTGAGGTCCCGGGGATCTACACTTCACTGAAATGCATTTGGCAAGTGGTTCTGTAATGAAATCAAGGCACCCTGGTCCATTGATTCTGTCCTCTGTCCAGACATTTCTCATTGCTTTTGAAGTTGTTTTAACGTTCAATGAGTCAGTAATACAGGAATATCCAGGATGATCCATATGTGGTTAGAGCCTGGCATGTAATCTATTTAAGACACACAGTTACGCTATTATTTTGAAAGTGCTGCTGATGCCTAGTGTCACCAATGAATGACTGACTTGAAACGTGACTCATCCGTGTTATAGATGAAATGGGCCGAGGCCAGGGTATGGGGCAACTGTCTGGTTCTAGCCTTGAGGAGGAGGCTGAAGGCCTCACCTAGAGGCCCCTCCCACTCTGCTTTGGCAGCTGGCGGTTCACTTGCATTAACCTCTGGGACACATGTGTGCGTCACTCTGAGGATCTCCGGTCTTCCGCGGCAAACACCCCACTGCTGGTTCATCGGATTGACATCGTTTCCCCGGCCCCGGAGGCAGGCCTGCTCTATCTGGATGAAATTATTCTTGCTGACACAAACGTAACAGGTGATCACTACATCTGCTGTTCTTCCGGGCCTGCCTGTCACATGCCTATCTCAAACTACAGATTGCTCTTCTTTTCCAAAGGAGAGAATGGGTGGTTCTTCAGCTGGCTGCCATGGTTTGAAGGCACAGGGGGTTGGCCATGGCTGCCTTTCCTTCTATGTCTCTCCAACTTTCTTTCTCTCCTGCTTATCTCATTATTTTATCTTGCTTTTTGTGCTTGTACTATCTATGCCCCCGACTTTACTACTTTCTGGGTTGGAAGATTCATTCTTCTCATCTGTAAAATGGGTATATAAAGAGCTGTCAACAAGATTAACTCATCATTAATGTAAAGTTACCCTTTATGTCTCCTTACCAAGGGACTACTCTAAAAACACATAAAAATTGTGATTATTAACTATATTATGCCAGCAGGGCCTCTTCCTCTTCTCCAACTACAGTATCTGCAGTATCTGTCACACACAGTGGTAGAAGCAATGCACACCATTTGCTCTTTTATATGGGTTAATGATCTGACTTATGATTCTGCAGCTAGACAGCAGGTACTTCGGGAACCAACATGTCCTTTTGGTCCTCCCAGACTCCCACCACACAGTCAGAGTTCTGTTCTGATTCCAAAACTTTCCCGTGACCGACCTCTCCTGGGGACAGTGTTCTCACCTGGCCATGCTGGCCGCTGGTCCTTAGGACGCAGTGTGCATCCTGATGAGGCCCACTGAGGTTGGCCGTGTGTGAACACCCATGACAGCCAAGGCTGATGGTGGAGTTCCCTAAGGGCCAACGGCTTCCCAACTTTTGCTGCCCTTTTAGTCTGTGAAGTTTGTTTCTTCTCATGCCTTCCCCCTAACTGCTTCTGTCTCTCATCGCTTGTCACTCTGTGGAGAGGAAGATGGAACGGGACATCCAGGGCTACACAGTGAGACCCCGTTTCAAAAATAAAATAAAACAAAGCAAACAATAAAAGAAGTGGCCATGAAGAAAAAATGATCAAGACAAGGCTATCGTTGCCCTCAAACGCTTTGTAATCGGAACTGTAAATACTGTTGAGGAGTCTTACCCAGTGCCTAGCAGGAAGACAAAGGATATGGAAATGTTCTACGGTTACTGAAATCAAAAGTCGTATCGAACTCGCTGCCATGCAGATTTCTGTCAGTTGCCCATGCCGTGATCCTCACTTTAGAAGTGAAAAGCTGAGCATTGTGGGGCTTACACTGATTGGCAGAGTCGCTGTCCAAGGGAAGTGGGCAAACCGGGACATTTCTGCACACACATCACCTCACACCACCAAGGAACACTTAGGCAGCTCGAATTACAAGAATCTAGTGTGACCCCCAGCTGCATGGTGTTCCTTGGGAGGATCATCTGTGTCATTAAGGTTTCCAGAGGCTATGGGACCGAAGGTATAGCTGTCACCCACACAGTAAAATGCAGGGGTATCTCAAGAGGTGTCTGGCTGGTGGGAGCTTATTGACCTTTGCTGTGTTTTTCTTGATGTCCGTACACCATTGCATTTTCCTCTTGGTAATAAGTTGAATGTAGTTCTCCTGCCTGTTTCTTCCCGAGCTTCTCCAATGTAAATAGGTAGGGATCTAGAATTTATGTGTGCATGGAGAACCATGTGACTGAGCCATCTTCAGCCAGAATTTTCCACCTGACAAGCCTCTATCTTGAGTTATTTGGTGCTAATTGGGTCGATCATTGGTCTCTAGTTTCTCAAGCTGATCCTGGAACAGCCCACCCAGGTGGCAATCTGGTGGAGTCAGTCTCTGTGGTGGGATTCCCTCCAGTCTACAGCATCGCCTTCTGGTTGGCAGGGTGTGGCTCAGAACTCCCTCTCATCACTGCATGGTAAGGAGGAGTGGTTTTCTTACCTGGGTCTCTTCAGTATCCACAACTGGCTGTGGTGCACATGGGTGCAGATTTTATGGTGATGGGAAAACTCCCCCCCCCGTACTATTTAGAGCCATGGTCTTATCTCAGGTATGATTCATCAGACTCAGACGGAGATTTGGTATAAAGACCAATTGCTGGGACGAGCTGGTTTGGGGGTCTGAAAATTTGCATTGTCAGTGGCCTAATGGTGCTGATTCAGCCAGCCCAGAGCTACATTGAGGAACAGTTTTTTTAATTGGATTTGTTTTTAGATGTTTTGTTATGTTGCTCAGAATAAACACTTTTCCATTCATCTAACCCTCAATTCTTTCAGTCTTAGGAACAAAAATAGGCATTTCTGAGAACTCACCAGCAGATGGCACTAGAGTACCACAAGCGTAGCTAAGTCTTGACTTATTAGCCATAGTGTACAGAGACTAAGTTGGGGACCATATGTATGTTATTCTTTTAAATTTCACTTAAACTCAGCAGGACCAACAGAACCGAAGTGCTCTGCCTTATATGTGTACTGTACTTACACGTGTGTGTATACATATATTTCATATACATACATGCAAAATAGTACCATATTGGCTGGCTGTTATTAACTATGAAACAATAATAGGTGGTTTGAGTTTACTGAGTACAGGTCACACTCAGGATGTTCCTGATGACCTTCCTCTCTGAGTTTATCTCAAGTCCCTGAGCTCCTCTGGAAGCCTGGGACCATGATGGAAAAGAAGACTGTCTGTCTGGAGCACCAATCCCATTCAAGATAAAAGACTCCATCTCCAAAGTCTAGCACCCTAAAGCCATATCCCCGGGGACTAGGATTTCGCCATGGGACTTTTGTGTTTGTGAGGGGGCACGACTAGTCAGGTCAGGGTAGTAACTGGACAGTTTTCCACCCCAGTTCATGCTACAGTTATTAGGATCATTTGTTTATCAAAAGCAGGGCTGCACTGACACTGTGTGTGTATATAGGACATTAAGGAGGTGGAGTAGATGCTCCAGCATCGGGCACTGTGGGGGACACTGATGGATCAGGGCACATTGGCTCTGAGTATGCCAATGAAGCTCTGGAAAACCATATCCCTTTAGACCCAGAAATATGGGTGCCAGGTGGGTGGCAAACTTGCCTGTTGCTCTGGATTCCTGTGTTCATAGAATCAATCTTGTTTGCATGTTTTTAAAGAGTTTGCTGTTTGTACCCCACTGTACCTGCTGTGGTGGGAAAAGAGCATCCTGTATTTGGGAGCTTGGACTCATGCGAGTGAAGTAGTCTTGGTAAAGAGCTGGGTTTTGTCTGCACTACACATCCTAATGGCTGTGGTGGCTAATACTTTGCTTTTGATGTGCCATAGCTATGTGCCTGCTGAGGGGACAGAAGAAGGATCTGAAATGATTGAGGTGACAGCACAGAGACTCCAGGGGACAAGCCCGCCTTTGGGAGGACACTTCTTTCTCCAGCTCGCTGATACATTGATACCTGGTAAAGGACAATTGGTGTACAATGCTTTCATGTATATACTAGGAATACATTAGGTTAACAGTAGCCTGTGAGTTCTGCAATTAGAATGATGGGGCTGCCAGAAAAACAAATGTAGTGTGTATGTACTCACTCATAAGTGGATACCAGACATAAAGCAGAAGATACACCAGCCTACAGTTCACAACCCCAGAGAAGCTAGAACCCTCTTTGAGAAACAGATGGAAGCAGATGCAGAAATCCACCACTAACCATTGGCCCAGCTCCTGGAGTATAATAGAAGTGAGGGAGGAGCGATAATATGAACAAAGGAGTCAAGACCATGATGGAGAAACCCACAGAATCAGCTGACCCAAGCTAGTGAGAGATCACTGACTCAGGTCTGACAAATAGGGAACCTACATAAGACCAAACTAGACTCCCTTAATATAGGTGACAATGGTGTGACTGTGACAATATATGAGGCCACTGGTAGTGGGTATTGGGTTCAAGACCTAAAACAATTAAAGACCTGGGAAGGGATGGGTTGTTCAATCCCAACCTTTCAGTTTTGTAGATGAGGAAAGTGAGTGTAAGTGTATTGGCTTCCTGAAGCCGTAGTAACGAATTATCACTAACTGGAGACTTAGAACTACAGAAGTTTATTTTTAGTTCTGGAATCCAAAGCCCCACAGGAAGGTGTGAGTAGGGCCCCACTGTCCTTGCTCTAGGGGATGATGTGTTTATGTGTTGGCTGTCTCTCCCAGCAGATGCTACCATTCCCCAGCTGAAGCTGCATCGCTTCGTCCTATGCCTGCTTCCTTTGTCTCAAGACTTCCTCTGCCTTGGTCTTTTATTACACAATTTATGATAAACTTTTCTTTTCCAACCCTTATTGACCATGTCTTCTGCCACATGAAATAATATTCTCTGGCCTTGCAAAGGCCTATGACACTGTCACATCTCTTTTTCGTTGTGGGGGTTGGAATTCAGCCAGCCACACTGAAGGTTCCCTGAAGTTCTTACAAGTCATTGATGACGGGTTCTTTGATGTGAACCTGGGTATTTTCGGTTCAAATTCATCTTCTCTTTAGAATTTTCTAGGTCAAAGCCCACTGTACTCATGTCTGTCAGCGTTAAATGTAGTAGCATTTAACTCCTTATTCTGTTGAGAATTTTAGTAGTCACCCAAGTTTGAGATTATGGACACAATTAGCAGTGTTTTAAGAGCTTTAATAATATACACTTGTGACCAAGCACAGAATATTAGAAGATATAACAATATTGTTCGATAATCTTATTGATAAATACTGGAAGAAATGTGGAGCTTCAGAGGGAGGTTCAGAGACACTCAGGAAAGCTGTATGGGTAGGTGGTACATACTCTTCAAATCTTTTCTTCTGAGAAAGGATCTTCCTGGGTAGGAGGCACATGGACGTTTTGACTATAATGGTTCAACGTAGGAAAAGATGAAGGCACCTTGGCTATTGGAGTCTGACAAATGGGCCGGTGGCCACAGTGTCTTTGATTCCATGATATGAACCACCAGGCTACACTTACACAACTGAGAGATTATTTGCAGAGGTTCCTTTCTGCTATCAGATCACAACATGGATGTTTGTCACATTGCTGCTAGTAGAACCACTGAGGAAAGCCAGCCTTAGCCCAGCTTTCTGAAATGTGTACAGACCCCAAATTATGAGCAAATGTAGAGAAATGCTTTTAATGATGGTCTTGTGGGAACACAGTGGCACTTTATTAACCCTCCAGGGCAGTATGGCCTTCAAGAAGGAAGGCTCTTGAGCAGGTGAAAAGCAGCTTGAATTTTAATCTAAACCTGCCTCATTGGTTTGGCAAGCTTTTGAATAATCGTTAGGGTTCATTTTCTTCCTCCCTCAGGTAGGCACGAAGGTGCCCAAATGGCCCACCTCACGGTGCTGGGGGGACTAGCTAATGAAATGGAAACTTTTGGTAAAGTATGAAGCACGGAGATTTGTTATTTCTCTGTGGGGATGCGGAACAGGAAAGCAGGTGGTTGGACTTAGAGGAGATTCTAATAGAGAAAGCAAAGTGAAGTGCCGACATTCCTCAGCTGTGTTGGCCAAGTTTTATGGGTGTCAGCTGCTGTATGCCTCCCCTACTCCCTGTGAAAAGTGGCCAAGTTTTCACTGTTCACAGGACCAGCTAAAATTTTCCAAGGAAAAGGCAGCATTCAATTAGACTTTCGGCCATTACAAAGATGTCTGGAGTGTGTGTGTTGAGTTGATAGTTGAGACAGTTTTGTTTGACATAGCATGTTCACTGTTTGCCATGTGTATAAACACTGAAGGGAGTGTCTCAATGCAGTAGAATTGGGCATCTACTTCTGGGGACAAACATGATCTCAACTAGGGTAAAGGTTCTCTTGTGTTGTGTCTTGATTCTGAAACTCTCCTGTAAGTTTGGTGCGATCCTGCTATTTTCTTTTATCCTCGATGCTGACCCCCATATATGTGTTCATTATCATCATGTTTTCTGCAATCTCTTGCCTCACAGATGTTCCAGTGCACATCTCTTCCAGACAGCTTCACAAACTATTGCAAGACAATGCTGATGAGTCCACATCTGGATACCTCAATGTCAGTGACTTTACTGTGACAAAGGAGCTAAGCTCTTGCTATGAACATGTGTGGACTCTTTCCTGGACTACTCAGACTGGGGATTTGCCCAATTTTATCAGTGTATGTATAGCCAACTATTTTTGTGTGTGTGGTAGAGATTTGGTATCCTGGATACCAAATGTCCTGGAGACATTTTGTAAAAAAAAGAAGAACTACAGGATTATATGAGTGAAAATGGATATAAACTATTATTGGTTTTGGTGACATATTCTAGCAATGAGGTTTCATATCCTTCTTCAGAAGGTTTCAACACGAATTTTACTTCTTGCATCTCATCTCATTAAACCCAGAGCTTTCTGTCCTAACTCAGTGTAGGGATAGGAGCTGTTGGTCAGTGTCCACCACATAGCTTTCCACATCTGTTATTGGATAATTTAAACAGATGTGATCGGCAGATGGCATGGCAGAAGGGAATTTAGAAAAGGATTTGCTGTCTTTGGGTAATGACAAAAGCAGATGCTCTTGCATATTTAACGTTTTAAAAATAATCGAATGATCATCTAGCATTTGCTTATTATAAAATGAAGCCCAAGATGAAATTTTATCCAAGCTTTATGGTACCATGAGATAAGTAGCCCATCAAGTAAAATCCTAGAGTGAGATGGAAGAAGAATGATAATGTTTGCTCTGATCAAAGCACTAGCTTCTTATGTTTTATCTTAATAAGTTAGATTACAAACTAATAAAACAGAGAGGCATACAGAATCAAAGTATATGAAGACATATCATGACTATTAAATGTGTGTGTGTGTGTGTGTGTGTGTGTGTATATGTGTGTGTTTCCTTTGACAACTCCTCTCACAAATACATATTTCTGTGTTTACTGCATCTTATATTAACCTTTATTTATTTACTTTAACAATTAGGTTTCTAGACTAAAATTCTTTATCCGTCCAGGCTATGGGATTATTGCAAGCAGAATGTGGAATAAAACCTCATTTGTTTTCATCAAGATGAGATTTCTTTCCAGTGACAGAATTTCTCAGAAATATAACTATCTCAGGTCTCAGATCAAAATCTCACTGGGGTGAATCCTGCTGTCACTGCTCGTGTGGTATATGACGGTGGAGTTTTCCTTGGGCCCATCTTTGGAGACATGTTGGCTACTGCCAACCAGCAAACTCAGGTGAGAGTGTTGGGCCACCAGCTTCAAGCCTATTTCAAGCTCTCCACATGTTTGCAGTGAAAAACCAACTTCTGTGGCTCATTTTTTCTTTCCATTTGGATTGCTTCCACAGCATTTCTAAAGTACTGTGAAAATGTAACTGCTTTGTAAGCACTGTGTTCTTTATTAAAGTTACTATTATGGTACAAAAGATAGAGCACCCATATAGCTAAAGTACATATAACCAATGACTAAGTATCCCAACTGAGAATGGTTAAATATAAGTATTATTTTTCTAAGTTTACTACGTATTATTATTGTTGTTGTTGTTGTTGTTGTTGTGTGTTGGGTAGGGTGGGAGAGCATGTGACTTGTGTATGTGGAGTTGGTTCTTTCCTTTCATTTTACATGGGTCCAAGGGATTGAACTCAGGTCGTCAGGATTGGATGGCAAGTGCCTTTACCCACTGAGCCATCTTGTTGGTCCCGATTATCATTATCATTCTCTTTCGAAAAGAAATCATTGCAAATAAAGCTGAAGGGCTCTTTGTTTCCTATGCCATTCGAGTATGCTTTTCCTCTTGCAGACTGTTATACCATGGGGGTGTGCATCTAGCCCATTTAAAAAAAATCCTACAGAATCTGTCAAGTCATATCTTTTACCTTCCCCATTACAAACGTCATTTGACTTAGCATTAAAATTGAGTTAGCATTTGTTATGTTCCACTGAAAAGGAGAGGTGTGGAGTCTGAACTTACCATCAAAGACAAACACAACTTCAAACCAAATATGTAAATACACTTTGCAGTGAAGACAAAATGATATCGCCTAATAGCTTGTACTAGTGTGCATGTCGTGGGGTTAGTTTTCATAAAGTGTGTGGGTCTAGTAATAAAAACTCCTTATGTATTCCAAGTGTATGAAATTTACTTCCAGATGACAGAGAGGACAGGCTTAAAAACTAATTTGTCATATTTGGCCATGTGCAATATAGGTGTCTGGAAGGGTCACAAGGCCCAGGAGTTGAAGGTTAGACTGGCAATCACAGAAAGGACTCCATTTCAGAAAGCCATATATTAACCATATTTATTTGCACAAATGGATCTCAGCATTTCCACCACTTTGGGAAAATTTAATATGTTTTGAGCCATTCATTTTTGTATAAGAACTTTCACTGAGGGGAAAAAAAAAAGGAAACGAGGCTATATGAATCATAGAGACATTTTAATTTAGGAAATGCGCACAAATACTTTATGACTCGCCCGTGTTGATGAAGTCCATACATTTGCTTTTAACTCTCCTCCCTCTTTTCCTCCCTCAGGTGGCTATACAAGTGAATGATGTACCCGCCCATTGTTCAGGCTCCTGCGCTTTCCAGTACCTGCAAGAGTCAACTCCTAGTGTGGATTATGTGTGGTATTCCCTTGGTATGCTTGAGATGTGAATCTTAGACTCAGTGATTTTATTAGAGGCCATGCAGTGGTAGCAGCATCAGCATCTTCAGTAGATATGGAAGGTGCATATTGGACCATTAAGGGAATCATTTCTTATTTAAACATGTATATGAAGTTTATTATTAGTTCTTCATTTTGAGCTTCCTTTATATTATTATTGACTGATTAATTTTTATGAAGTGATGGCATTTCATTGCTAGTTTGAGAAAGCCGAATAATAAATGCAGGTGTCTGAGTCATCAGTAGTCTCTCCTTCAGTTTTGGGAGAAGCTGTTAGAGTGAGATCTCTTAAATGGAGTGTCAACATTGATCTGAGGCTTGAATTTCTTTCCCCCTCTTTTAGGCTGTGATGTCAATCTATTGGTTTATTTTACTGGAACTGGCTTCCCTAGAGATTCCCAGTCCTTACAGGTTACAGTGAACAAAACAAGTTGTGAAGTTATGTTCTCAAATGAAACAAGCGTTGTCTGTGAGATGGACCCGCTACCGGTTGGAGTGTATCAGATTTTGATGTTGGTGAGCCCTTCGGGTCTTGCTGTTAACACCAGCGGAGGAGGCCTCTTCCTGCATGTGGAACCCAGGCTGGATGCTGTGGAGCCTGCTACAGCTGCAGAGATAGGTAATGTGGGCGGGGCTCCAGCACGTACCTGCTTTCTGAAGCTAGAGTTCTTGTTCATATGCACAAATCTAGGCCCATAGCATGATAAATTCCATATATATTGTGATTTACAGCCTTTTTGTTTCCTAGACATTCCTTGAAATAAAGAACGCCTTTAAGCTCTGAAATGGTCTCACATGGCACATTAAGACTAGAATTTGGCCAGTGATGTGACATAATCAGACCATGGAGTCACTTGGAGTGTCATTCACCTGAAAAACTCCAAGATGCTAAATGAAACAGTTCAAGTTGGCTTGCCTGAGGCTCTACAGGGATGTGGGTGGAGCTAAAGTCCAAGGCAGAGTGCTGGGTGTAAGTGCTCACAGGTTCTCTGTGCTCAGCTAGCTGCCTGGCCTTTAGAAGGGCCCAAGGATGCCTCATTTGTAGCTCACCTAGTTTTCTTCCAGAGTAAAAGCATCAACAGATATCAGCAGTTCTTTAAAAGTAACAGCATTGGGCAAGTATGCCCACTAGGAAGTTTTTAATGTAGGTTTTATTTCACAACCCTCTCTAATATTCTTGGCAACTTGGCTATTATGCAAAGCCAACTACTGTTTGCATAGTTCAGATCCAGAAAGTAGTAGGTCTTGTCAATATCAGATTGGATCTTAGGCCCATGAAAAAGTAGAGATCTTTGCAAATCTTGTTACTTTCTGGAGAGTTCTATTACTTTAGAAAAACTCCAGCTGGATTATGACACTTTTAGAAATACCCAGGCTCATGTTTGCTAGTGCATTAACTTTGTGGAATACAATACACAATTCCTTTTTCTTAATAATTTGGAGTTTTGTCATTGGTGATTCTGTGGGCCAGAAGCCTGTTACTCAGAACAGTTTAAAGTGCTGTGCTCTAGGCAGAGGCGTTGTTCAAAGGACAAGTTTGATTCCGATTCTGTTTGGTCATAAGTGAGTGACCCAGCAGGCCTGCCCCTTCTCATGTCCACTCAGAATAGCAAACTCTTTTTTGGTGTTGTCAACAGGGAGCAAGGAGACATGATCTGCTCAGAATGAAATACAATATTCTTCATTACCCCATGAATTATCGGCTTGAGGCTGTATTACAACCTTTTGACTAGATTTATTAGAGGTTCAATCTTACAGAGTTACTTTCCCAGCTCGGGCCACAGTGCTAGATGGCTGATATCTTATAGGTAAGCAGGTGACTCAGTCAGTTACTTGCACTACATAGAGTGATTTGTACAGGTAGGGAACCCACAGCTCAGTTTGTCTGGGATTGACGGTGCTCTCAGAATTTTAAAATTGGAATGAAGAACTCACAGTGTAAAAATCCAATTCCTGGAGAATTGGAATGGTATGAACAACCCCATCAGGATACATGGCATCCATAAACAGCGAAGGGCTTGGAGAATCATCCACTCTCCTCCCACATTTTAGCAAAAGGTGTGAAACTCTGAGAAGGGATAATTTCAGATGCATATGAAGTAACTTTTACTAAGACTCAGGGGATGGGATCCGGGAAACGCTCTTGGAGTTGCTGTGTTTTTATTGCATTTAGATTTTCCCAGTAAACCCATCTCTGTCCCTGTCACTTATATAGTGTCCAACAATGCTCATTGTACCCTCTACATAGCACCTTAGTACTTCAAATATGGCCCTGGGCAAGTAGCATCTATATCACTTTGGAGCTTGTTTGAAGTACAGACGCCTGGATCTCCGCTCCTGAGTCAATCTGTATTTTTAACAGAATCCCCAAAGTCTCTATGAATAGTCTTGTGTGTGAAACCCTGCTGTGGGGGATTTAAAGAGAATCAGGCAAGGCCTGTCAAAAAGAAATTTAAATAACCAGGTTGCTGAAACACATAAAGACAGCTGACCTGAACAAGGAGAGATCATGCCCCCCCCCAGACTGATAGCTGGGAATCCAGCATGGGACTGACTCAGACCCCTTGAATATGCTAGAAGGACTGAGCAGTCTAAGGGACCCCAGACAGTGGAACCAGGATGTATTCCTGGTTCACAAAAGGACCTTGAGGACACATCCCCCATGGAGGGATACTCCCTTAACCTAGAGACAGGAGAGAGGTCTTGGTCCCTGCTTCAAATGACTTGACATATTTACATGACCCAACCTGGATAGCATAGCCCTACAAGTGGAATGGGGTTGGAGGGATGGGAGGGGAGGGTCAGGGTGGTCAGGGTGCTTGTGAGGGGGGAGAGAGAGTAAGAGGGAGGGAGGAATGAAGAGGAAACTGGGATCGACATTTAAAATAATATAATAATAATAATAATAATAATAATAATAATAAAGAAATTTAAATAAGAGCAGAGTACAGAATTAATAAATATAAAAACGAGGTCTGTAATACTTGAAGTCACCATTTATCCTCAAGCATCCCCAAAAGAAATTTTTGAGGAGAATCTTGGCTTTTCATACAGAATGTTAATTCACTTTTGGGCTAAGACAGAGTTGTCTTCTTAGGCAATGTACCCTTTTAAAGTACACACTTTCAAATGGGAATGGTACCATCTTACCACCCCTATAATTTTTTATGACTACCACTGACAAAATCATGATAATGAGAATTTAGCTCTCATTATGCGTCAGAAATTCAATGCTGTGGTATGGTAAATAAAAATAGAAGTATGCCCTTGGATAGGTACTGGTAAGGATGTAGAACAAAAATAATAAGGGGAGGGCATGAAGAGGGAAGGACGTTGTTGGGTTAGGGTACTTATTAGCATCCACTGGAGGAATGACATAAATGGTACTGGAGAATAGAGGTCAGGATGAACTGAAGGACCTGAAGGAGATCTCGTGGAAGAGAACACGAGGCAGGCAAGTATCATGGCTTATTGACTCAGGATCAGCTTGGCTTTGTCTGAAGCACCAAGGACATTGCTGTGGCTGGAGGGACTCTCTGTACTTTTGATTTGCCTCTAACTCATAAAGATGTCGACTGTATTTTTTATGTATTTATCGACTATTTCTTTTTCTTTATTTGAAAATTGTCTGTTAGTTCATGAATCCACTTAATATTTGCATTATTTGTTTTTTGTGATCATGTTTTTGATTTCTTTATATACTCTGGACATTATTCCTTTATCACTTTTTATCCCATTTTGTAGCCTGTCTGTTTAGTTTTCCTTTTGGCAATAGAACTTTTTAATTGGATATAATCCTTTTTCTACTCTTGCTATGGGTTCCTGAGCTTTTGGAATCATATTTGGAAAGCCATTGCTGTGCTTATGTATATTTTTGCCATTTCTTTTATTTTGAGATCATACTATAATCATATCTTTCCTCCCTCCAAAACTTCTCATTTACTCTTCTTAACTCTTTCAAAATTCATGGGTTCTTTTTCCATTTATTGTTGTTAAAGGCTTGTATTTTGAAATGTTTTCTTTAGTATTTTCACAATGTTAGGTTTTACATTGATGTCTTCATTTATTTTGAATTGGGTTTTGTCCAGATGAGATATAGGGATAGAAATAATTTAATGCTGGGGATAGAGTATATTAAAAACAGGCTATATTCTTGGGTGGGGCAATGATGTGTGTGACAAATATGAAGATGGGAAGGGCATGAAGCAGAATGGAGGAGTTTCAGTCTTACATATTTGAATAAATATTTTTCCTAATATCAATTAAGATTTTCCTCAATGTATGTTATTAACATCTTTATCCAGAATCAGATGACTATAGCTGTGTGGGTTTACTTTTGGGTTCTTTATTCTGTTCTACTGGTCTACCTGTCTGGCTTTCTATCAGTACCCTGATGTTGTTACTATGGCAACTTAAATCTTACATTTGGGAACACAGTAACCATTTTTGATATGTGGCAAATATTAGTAGCATAATTAAGTAGAAGTTGAATTTCTGGGTCATGGGTTTGAATACACTTAAAAATTTGATAAGTAGGGCTGGAGAGATTTCTCAGTGGCTAAAGTTCTTGCTATGCAGAGTTTGGATTCCAGGAAGCCCACGTAAACTTCAGATGAGCATATGTCCTCTATATAATTCCAACTGGAAGACAGAGACTAGATTCCTAGAGCAACCTGGCTAATAAAGCCATCTGTATCAATGAACTCTGAGTTTGACTGGGAGACCTTGTTTCAGTGTTTAAGGTAAAAGAGCTATGGAAGATGACTCCTGACATCAACCTCTGAACTCAATGTGCCTGTGCACATACATGTATGTTTATCCACATGCATGAACATTTGTGTTCTCACATGTAAAAACCTCATGTAGATACATGCACACCACACATACATACATACATGAAAACTTGTAATTAAAATATAATACTGATAAGTAAGTATAAGAAGTATTCTCTTTAAAGTTTGTATATTTTCTTAACATGTAGGTATGCGTATCTATTGTCTATACCTTACTAATACATTTTTGTAACTTTTTAAATATTTAACATCTTATAGATGAAAATATTTCAGTGTAGTTTTAAGTCATAGTTACTTTAAGAGGTATTGAATTTCCATGGCTTAAGAGGTATTATAGTTTCCTTTCTGGGAAGTTTGTTCATCATAGTCTTTCTTTCTAAAATTGATTATTGTTCTTTATTTAGATTTTAAGAACTTAAAAAATTTCAGTGTATTTATCTTTTATGCCACCTCTGTCTGCGCATGTGCCATTGTCATGTGCTTATTCTATTCAATTTTAAAAAAGGTATTTTAGTGTCTTCAGAACACCTCTTTAGTCTTACTTCTGAATTATTATATTCTCATTATTCTTTTTCACTTTTCACTGAACTTTACAATCATCCTGTCTACTTTATAAAAAAATTCCACCATGTTTTTATTGGGATCATACCTATAATTTTTTGTTTAATTCAGAGAAATTATGATACTTATTCTTTTTACCCACATAACTCATTTTTTTCAGTTTTAACCTAATCCATTCATTAAGGTCTTCTGCAGCATTTAACATTTTTCTCAATATTTTCTTTTACTTTCTTTCTTTCTTTTTTGTTTGCTTGTTTGTTTATTTGCGGCTGGGGATGACGTTCTTGTCCAGCATGTTTTTCATACTGGGTTCAATTCTCAGTGCCATATGGTCATATGCTCATAAACGGCAATGTTTAAGAATTGCTTTAGAAGACCCGTGAAGAAAATACAGTAGCCAGTGTAAAAGTAGAGCACAGTCTGCATTGGAGTTATTAGAAGATAAGTAAGAGTGGTCAGTTGGTGTTCCCTGATACTGTGAAGCTCACCATTATATGATTATATTATTTATTTATTTATTTGTCTATTTATTTTTCTTATTTTACTTATAGATCCCAGTTCCTGTTCCTTCTCTTCCTCTCTCCTTCCCTTCCTCCCTCCCTCCCTTCTGCCCCTGACCACCCTCCCATCCCACCCATCCCCACTCCACAGGGAGAGTGATGCCTTCCAGGAAGGATCAACAAAATCTGTCAAGTCATTTGGATCAGGGTCTAGGCCCCCCATCCTGCCTCTAGGTTAAGAGAATATCCCTCCATGGGGAATGTGCTCCCAAAGTCCTTTCCTGCACCAGGGATATGTCCTAGTTCAACTGTCAGAGGTCCTTTAGACTGTCCAGGCCTTCTAACTGAAACCCATGTTCAGGGGTTCTGAGTTGGTCCAATGCTGGTTTCCCAGCTATCAGTCTGGGGGTCCACTAGCTCCCCCTTATTCAGGTCAGCTTTCTCTGTGGGTTTCTGTAGCATGGTCTTGTCCCCTTTTTCTTATCATCCCTCCCTCTCTGCATCTAGATTCCATTTTGGCTCAGTGTTTAGCTGTGGGTGTCTGTTTCTGTTTCCATTCGCTACTAGATGAGGGCTCTATGATGGTAGATAAGTTAGTCATCAATCTCATTATCAGGGAAGGGCATTTAAGGTAGCTTTTCCACTGTTGCTCAGATTGTTAGTTGGGGTCATCTTTGTAGGTCTCTGGACATTCTCTAGAGTCAGTTTTCTCTTCAAACCTATAATGGCTCCCTTTTTATGCTCTCTCCCTCCCTCCCTCTCTCTCTCTCTCTCTCTCTCTCTCTCTCTCTCTCTCTCTCTCTCTCTCTCTCTCTCTCTCTCTCTCCCTATCTCTCCTCTCATGTATTCCTCCCCTGACTCAATCTTCATAGTCCCACATGCTTTCCTCTCCTCCCCTTCTCTTTCTCCTAGTTCCCTCTCCACTCACTGCCCTCCACTCACTCCCAATATGCTCAGGAGATCTTGTTCATTTCTCATTCTGTTGGGGACCTTGTAAGAATCTCTTAGGTTCCTCCTTGTATCTCAGTATCTCTGGTGGTGTGAATTATAGGCTGGTGACTCTTTGCTCTATGTCTAAAATCCATATATGAGTGAGTACATACCATGTTCCTCTTTTTGTGACTGTGTTACCTCATTCAGGATGGTTTCTTCAAGTTCCATCCACTTGCCTAGGAATTTCAAGATTCCATTGTTTTTTCTGCTGAGTAGTATTCCATTGTGCAAATGTGCCACATCTTCTTTATCATTCTTCAGTTGAGGGGCATGTAGGTTGCTTCCAGGTTCTTGCCATTACAAATAATGCTGCTACGAACATAGTTGAACACATGACTTTGTTGCATGGATGTGTATCATTTGGGTATGTGCCTAAGCGCGGGATTGCTGGGTCCTATGGTAGACTGATTCCCATTTTTCTGAGGAACTTACTGATGTCCAAAATGGCTGTACAAGTTTGCACTCCCACCAGCAGAAGAGGAGTGTTCACTTTCTCCACATCCTCTCTAGGATAAGTTGTCATTGGTGTTGTTTCTAATTTAAGCCATTCTGGCAGGAGTAAGATTGGTACTCCTGTACCAATTTGTTCAAGGGTACCTCCCACTTTCTCTTCTAAGAGGTTCAGTGTGGCTGGATTTGTGTTGAGGTCTTTGATCCATTTGGACTTGAGTTTTGTGTATGGCAATAGACATGGGTCTATCTGCAGTCTTCTATACACCATCATCCAGTTGTGCCAGCACCATTTGAAGATGCTTTTCCTCCTCCCAGTGTATACTTATAGCTGTTTTGTCAAAAATCAGTTGTTCGTAGGTGTGTGGGTGATGTCAGGGTTTTTGATTTAATTCCATTGGTCTACCTATCTATTTTTGTGCCAATACCAGGCTGTTTTCAGGAGTATGCTCTATAGTAGATCTTGAAATTGGGGATGGTGATGCCTCCTGAAGTTCTTTTATTGCACAGGGTCATTTTGGCTATCTTGAGTCTTTTGTTTTTCCATATAAAGTTGAATATTATCCTTTCAAGAAGACCATTAATGTTGAGGGAAAGTAAGGACCATTGATTGTTAATTCTTGTTTGTTTTAGATTTGTTGGCAGTGGTATTGTGAATATATTTGCCCTGCTTTACCCTTTGGGTTCTGGTGAAGTGGATTATCTACTGTCTATGTCTTTGTGAGTGTAGTTAACTTCCTTGGATTGGAGTTTCCCTTCCGGAAATTTTTGTAGCCCTGGATTTATAGACATGTATTTTGAAAATCTGGCTTTGTCATTGAGTATCTTGTATTCTTCCTCTATAATGATTGAAAATTTTGCTGGGTATAGTAGCCTGGGCTGTCATCTGTGGACTCTTAGTACTTGTAGAACACCTATCCTGGGCTTTCTGGCCTTGAGAGTTTCCATGGAGAAATCAGGTATAATTTTGATAGGTCTGTTTTCCTCGATGATTTTGTTAATATGTTTTCATTCCCTTTGAGCTGGGTTTCATCACCTTCCTCTATGCCTATTATTTTTAGGTTTGGCCTTTTCACAGTGTCCCACATTTTCTGGATGTTTTGTGTTAAGAATTTGTTGGATTTAAGATTTTCTTTGGGTGATGAATCTATTTCCTCTAGTTTATCTTCAGCGGCTGAGATTCTCTCTTTGATCTCTTGCATTCTGTTGGTTATACTTGCATCTGTAGTTCTTGATCGTTTGGTCAGTTTCTCTATTTCCAGATTTCTCTCAGTTTGTGATATATTTCAATTTTCAAGTCTTGAACTGTTTGAATTGTTTCCTTCACCTGTTTGATTGCTTTTTCTTGGCTTTCCTTACTTTCTTTAAGATTTGTTTATTTCTTTCATTTTTTTTGTTTGTTTTTTCTTCCATTTCTTTAAGGGATTTCCTCATGTCATCTTTGAGGGCCTCTATCATTTTTATGAAGTTATTTTTTTAAGTTGTTCTCTTCTGCTTCATCTGCTCTGGTGTGCTCAGGTCTCATTGGTGTAGAGTCCTTAGATTCTGGTGATGTCATGCTTGTCTTTCTATTGTTGAGTGTTTTTTTTGTATTGCCGTCTTCCCATCACTTCTTCCAGTGGGTGCCCGTGAACTCTCTCTCTCTCTCCTCTACTCTCCCGGTGGGTGTAGGTGGGTCAGGAGTTCGATGTCTATAACTCTGGATGGTCCAAGCTCTCTAGGAGATTTCTCCTCTCTGGCAGAGGCCCTACGATGGGGTCAAAGATCAGGCAGGCAGGGACTCCAGGTGGTCTCAGGTGGATAGGCAGGTCTAGTGTGCTCAGAGCAGATCCAGGAAGTTCTCTGGAGGTGGAGGGATTGTTGGATATGCACTCTGGCCCAGTGTTCAACCAGATCAGTACAACAGTGGGCCCAGTGGGCCACAGGATTGGGGGGAGGGCAGGTTCTGAGTGGGGTGGTTTGTAGATCAGAGTACTAGGACTATACTATCTAGGGACAGTATATAGGGGGCAGAGATATTCGGGGCTTACCCAGGGGATTCCCAGGGAAATGTGTGTGTGTGTGTGTGTGTGTGTGTGTGTGTGTGTGTGTGTGTGTATGTGTATGTAGATTTGGCCTGAACTTGTCCCAGACTTATTTCCCATAGAGGCTGCATGTCAAAGCAAAGATCGTGAAACAAACATCCTCCACAGAAAGAGGAAAAAACAAATAAGTGAGCTTTTGTTTCCCATCAGCTAGACTAGGAAAGCATGTTGTGGTGTCAGGAGGCGTCATTCCTTTTACCTATAGGGAGGACATGGTGAATTCTTGAAGTCACTGTCAGTAGCTTGTGGAGAATTTCTGATAGTAGAGGCAGACATTAGACACTGTGTACTGTAATGATGAGTAGAATCTGGTCTGTGCTGTATCAGATTTCCAATTTGGAAAGGCTGCCCTTGAAGGAAAAAGAGAATGAGTGATGGGAGATGTCATTCTGTAAATAAGTTTCTCTTATTGGTTAATGAATAAAGCACTGTTGACCAATAGGAAAGCAAGATAGGCAGGACTAGGAGATAAGGAGGATGCAGGAAGTAGTAGGGGGGCCCTCTCTCTGGTAAGATGAGACCACAAGGAAAGACTTAATAGAAATGGGTTAGTACTTAAGACAGAGCTAGCTGATAAGAAACTAGTAACTGGCCAACAGCCTCATATCTAATACAGAGTCTCTGTGTTATTTGGGGCTGGTGCCACTGGGGGACCCGGCTGGTGGGAAAACATGTTCATACCAAAATGGCAGTTGCAATGTGGCTACTAAGAACTTCCATTTAAAACTTAACAAAAGCTGAAGAAAGGGTTTTAGAAACAAAAGAACAGAGACAAGTAAGGCTTCCTGGTACCAGCATTTTTCTCAGTTGGGCTATGTTTTGCTAGAGACAAGCATAGATTTGTGCAGCTCCTTTAAGGGAGGTTTCCTGACTCAGCATAAGCGGCAAAAATCCACAGGGCTTTTAAAAAGCACTGCTAACAATCCAATGGTGTGTATGAGCGCTGGAGAGAGTAGGTGGTGACACACTCCTTTAATCCTAGCATTTGGGAGGCAGAGGCAAATAAATCTCTGTGATTTGAAATGGAACCTGGAGAACAGAGTAAACTCCAGGGCAGCCAAAGCTACACAGAGAAAACCTGTCTCAAGAAACGAAAAAATAAAAATAGAAGAAATAGAGTAATAAAAAAGGCATGTGAAGATGGAAAGCACACAAAGAGTCTGTCTGGATATTGTATGCTATGGTAAATTAAAATTGCTCAATTGCTAAAGAAAGAATGCTACAATACATTTGATTATCAATGCTGTTAAATTAATCTAATTTATATATTTTAAAAATGCTTTGACTTCAAAATTTAAGTCTAAGGACAGGTTACTGGGGAAAAAGATTTCTATTTTTGTTTCCACAGAAAACAAAACGCTGTGGATTTTCCCCAGATTAACATGGTTTGATCAAGCAAGACCTCCTGAAGCAGTGTCCCAAGTGATCCAATATTCAGAACAGCTAGAACATGGCAGCCTTGCAGACCACTACAGCCAGGATTTCTGTGTCTTCTTAGGATCCCCATGACAGCGCCCCCTACCAGCAGGAAGTAGTTTGGAAAGAACAATGCCAAAATTCCTAAATATCATTTATAAATGTTTGTTTTCATTTATATGGGGTTAATGACCACAACCAATCTTTTTAAAGGTAAAAAAGGCATTATGGTATAGATATAAATACTTTGTTTTGGAATGAATTTTTATTTATTGATACAATTTAAGGTCAATTTTGTGATATGTCTATTTCTCTTGTTTAGGTATTGTGTTTATATAGCTCATTTAAAAATGTAATGTATAATTTAGTACAGATTATAGATAGTTACCTATAATAATTTAAACTTATAGCTAAGTTAGTTAGGATTTCTAGATATACAAAGATGTATTTGAGATAAATAGACATTCTTCAGACCTTTCAAAGACCTTCAGAATATGGCATTTTAGAATGATTTAGGGTTTTCCTTGACAGTTAGGCATAACTGCTCTGGCAACACCACCTTCGTCAGAAAAGAAGATGGACATTGAAGAAACCCAATATGGCAAAACTAGCCATTTGGGCAAGATATTGCTCTTGTCTGGACTGTTAGATTTTATGCTGTATAAACTGGACATACAGGACCCACAAGAAAGTGACTGTTGATACAAGATGGACATTGCTCCAGGGTTCCTGCTTTATGGAAGAGTCTGCCAGACAGTCTTCATTCAGGACACAGAGAAAAGTGACTGAAAAACTGCCAATACAGGTGGACCATTTAAAGTTTCCTGCTTTGCTGAGGAGTCTGCCAGACACACTGTGGCATATAGGCTGAAGATGGAACATTACAGAAGAACTTTGGGTGACTGACCAGGCAGTGAGTTGTCTCTGTCATTTCTAGAGTTTATATATTATCCTTCTGTGGTCTTTGAAGGAATTGAAGACAGATAGTTATGGTTATAGTTTTCCTTAGGATTAAAGATAAGTTACATATAGGATTTGAGACTCACAAAGTTAGGATAGATGATAGAATATTTTCTTTATAACTTGCTAAATGTTAATGGACTAAATATTGTTAACTATGGTTATTACTTGATTACTGTTTTGTTATATACTTTACTATGTTAAAGTTAAAACCCTTTTTATTTTAGACAGAAAAGAGGAGATGATGGTAGATGTCATTCAGTAAATATGTTTCTCTTATTGGTTAATGAATAAAGCAGTGTTGGCCAATAAAAAAGCAAGATAGGCGGGACTAGGAGACAAGGAGGATGCAGGAAGCAGTAGTTTGGGAGAGTCAACATGTAAGATGAAGAGAACAGAGGTCCTGGTCTTCTCTCTGGTAAGATAAGACCACGTGGAAACACTTAGATTAATAGAAATGGGTTAATAATTAAGATAGAGCTAGCCGATAAGAAACTAGTAACAGGCCAGCAGCCTTATATATAATACAGCGTCTCTGTGTGTTATTTGGGGCTGGCGTGGCTGTGGGACCAGGCTGGCGGGAAAACCTGTTCTTAACAAATGAGGACTGGTGAGCTTGGGGGCAGTGCTACAATGAGCCAACTTAGGTAGCAGCATGGCCCCAAGGCCTTGGCTCGGCCCCGTTGTTCTTTCTATCATCATGCTCTGAGTCATCCATCGCTTCTTGGGAAAGGATGCATCTTATGGAACGGGCAAGAATGGTATTTAAATCTAGGTCAGGCAGTGTTTTCAGACGCTACCTGCTTCCTTGACTTCTGGCTGTATCCTTACATTTTATTCATGAAAGTCTCTGGGAGGCCTCACTACCCTTCCTGCCCTCTACTCACCACGGTTTCTTCCTTTGCGTGTGGTGGTTTCCATGTTTCAGCTCACTCTTCTCCTGCTGTTTGAGCATCGCTTTGCATTTTGACGGAAGAGTTCCCTATTTTGGTTTCATATTACTGTCTACTATAGTTAACTTTGATCTGCTTACATGGCTGTGTATGAGTGAAGGTGCTGCTTTTATTCCAGGAGGACTGTGGGTTACCATCCGAGGCTCCAGTTTGGAAGGTGCCAGCCTGGTGTTGTTTGGAACTCAGCCATGTGCCATTGATGTCATTAGCAGAAATTCACAACGAATTCAATGCAAAGTCCCACCCAGGGTAAGGAGACACTTTGCTGTCCTCTGTGGATCTTAACACATCCCTTCTGAGAACCAAAGTAACTAATCTGAATTTCTCATCATAACAATGGACTTGATTTTTTTTCTATTGCTTGTTTTGTTATTAAAAAAAAAGCCGAGCCTATATTGCAATTAATTTTGCTTAATTCCTTAAAAAAATAAGGTAACTTAGTCATCCTACTCTGTGTTTTTAATGAATATTCACACTACAGAATAAGCAAAAGTAGCAAGACATACATTTCATTGAAGACAGAGTTTCTTTTCCATCTGGTCCCGCAGCCCCTTAGTCCCTAATAAACACAGAGACACTTATATTAATTATAAACAGTTTGGCTGATGGCTCAGACTTCTTATTGGCTAGCTCTCTCTTATTATCCCATTTCTATTAAACTATGTATTGCCATGAAGCTGTGGCTTAGCTGTAATTCTGTAGCATGTTACTCCTTAGGCGGCTACATGGTGTCTCTGGCAACTCTTTCTCTCTCTGTCTGCATTTTTCTTCCCATAATTCTCAAATCCAGCTGAGATTTGAATTCTAAAATTGATTTTCAGGGGAATGATGGATATATTGTGAACGTGACAGTGATCAGTGGGGACCACTCCTCAGTTCTTCCCAGGGCATTTACTTACATCTCCTCTTTAAATCCAGTGATTGTGTCTTTGAGCACAAACAGAAGCAACCTAGCTGGTAAGATACATGTTACTTTGATCCCTTCTTCTCTTTAGAACATTGATCCTATTAAAAACCAATTTACTAGACTGTGGATTTTTATTTACCATTTTTTTTTATTTATTTGGTCTCCCTATAGTCCTACCACCCTTTTCAGTGTTAGGATTGCATGCATACTGGATTCAGCTTATTGTATTATAGATGAAAGATGTGTTTCAGCTTACCTGTCAAAAATTAATCTTACATTTGATTTCTCCTCTGTGGGAAAAAAAATGGGACTATTTACTCATGAAAATGATGTGAATGTTGAATTAGTATTCAATAAATATTTATTGAACAGCTAATTTGTACTGCTATCTGTATATATAATAGACTTCAATCTGTAGCACTAGCTTATGGCTTTAGCTTACAGACAAGAAAACTAAGGAATAGAGTGTAAGTAACGTAAGTCAGCACCTTTAGCTAGTAACACAGCTGGTACTTAAACACCAACAGTCTGCAGATCCCAGGCTCTCAGCCACCTACAGTTTAACATAGGTGTTGGCAGTCAGTTCTATTGTGGCAGTTTAATAGAGTTATAGAACAGGTACTCTGAGTAACCAAGGAGTCTTGTTTGTTGAGAGTTACTGTGTACAAAAATAATTTCAAGAGCATTACACACCAAAGCAGTTTAACCTTTACTTGAGACCAAGATATGATGGAATAGAATTACAATGATTTCTTTCTATGTCATTCCAATATAGACTCCTTATACAAAGGACTTGAAAATCTTCAGAGTTTGATATCATAGGATAGGAGTGTTCCAATATCAGTCCTTCATGGTTACCAAGGAACAGCTCTATTTCTTTTTTAAAGTGATTTATGTTGTATTTAATTTTAAAAAATTAGCTTATAAAGTAGTAATTTTCATACATACATTGATTTTGTTGTTCTTTTTATCTGGAATAACTTACCACAGCACTAGCCAAATAAGCTTGATTTGTGCTAGTATTTGCCTTTTCTACACTGTTGTCTTTTTTCTTGGTCCATTTTGAAATCTACTGAAGTCACTGGATTTCAATGTAGAGATTGGAAACACAGAACAATGTAAGTGGGGTAGAGAAGTAAGGAAGAATGTGTGTGAAGGTAAGGTGTGTGTGTGTATGTGTGTGTGTGTGTGTGTGTGTGTGTGTGTGTGTGTGTGAGAGAGAGAGAGAGAGAGAGAGAGAGAGAGAGAGAGAGAGAGAGAGAGGTGTATGATGTATGATTTTACATATGCTATCTCAGGATTTCTAAGTTAATTTTTCATACACACTACATGGGAAATAATTTGGCATCATTTTATTAATGAAAACTTCAAGACTTAAGCCACAAATGAGACAGTGGCATTCAAGGAATTGAATAAAACATTTCATGTCACATTTCTCTTTTCAGCAGCGTGCTGGTTGGTTGTTGTCATCTTGACAGGAGCCTAGACTTATCTGGGAAGAAGGAATCAACTGAGAAAATGCCTTCATAAGTGTGTTCTATAGGCTGCTCTGGGAAGTACTGTCTGATTAGTGATTAGTGATGGGGGGCTACCCAAATCACTGTGGCAAATGCCATCTCTGGGCAGGTGGTCCTCGATTGTATAAGAAAGCATGCCGAGCAAGCAATGAGGAGCGAAGCCAGCAAGCAGGCGCTGTCCTTGGTCTCTGCTTCAGTTTCTCCTGCCAGGTTCCAGCTTGTGTTCCCTCTGTGGTAGAGTGTGACCTGAGGGTGTAAGAAGAAAGAAACCCTTTCCTCTACAAGTGGTGTTTTGGCCATGGTGTTTTTATCACAGCAGTAGAAACCTTAACTGAGACAGGCTGTCTATTTCAGTCCCATCTAATTAGCTGTGATGTCCTCTACTGGGAACACTACAGTGACTCTGAGGCACATGTGGCTAGCTAGTGAACATTTAGGACGCTCTATTCCAAACTGTGGGTGCACTGATGAGTGTGAAGCAAGGATGTGCCTTTCCACTTCTGTTTATTGGGTGTATAATAACTTCTGGCCATTGTTAATGTTCTGGTTGCCTGAAGACTTCCTGCATATTTGTTTTCTCCTGCAAGTGTGAACAATAGCTCCTGTCCTTTCCTCCCACTGTTTCCATGGAAAGTAGAGATGCCCTGAGGATTAGCTTTACTAATGTTTGGTCAGAGGGACAATCAGCATCTTGGTTTGTTTCCTAGACACAGGCCTGTGTCTGCACATACCTTTCTTCTTAAAAACCAGCCAGCTGCTGCTGTTTCTCTCAAGCCACGGGACGATTAAGCGATGATGTGCTACACAAGACTTTGGACCAAGCTGTGAAATTTTGAGAATGAAATGTTAAGCCCCCTCTTCACTCACGCTCTTTCAGATTCTTCCAGATTTTATCTATCAAACTGAACCTGAAGTGCCATAGTGTGTAACAACCCAGCCTTTCCTATATATATATATATATATATATATATATATATATATATATATATATATATATGTGTGTGTGTGTGTGTGTGTGTGTGTGTGTGTGTGTGTGTGTGTGTGTGTGTGTGATGTGAATGTGTAGTTCAGAGGATAACGTATAGAAATCAGTTACCTTCTTTTACCATGGATCCCGGGATCACACCCAAGGAATCTGGTTTGGTGGCAATGGCTTTACCCTCTGAGCCATCTTGCCTGCCCCTAATGACACAATTTTGTCAGTTCATTTACAATTTTTTGACAGTTCTTTGAGGATGAGATCTATGTAAGCATTTTCATGTTCCATAGCACTCTTTTCAAGGAGTTAGTACACGTTTCAGTTAGAAAGAGCTGAGGTAAGGTATTCATGATATGCACCTCTTATTTTTAGTGGAGTTGCTGATTGTAGCAAAGGCTATGGGAATACTAAGCAGAGATAGGAGTGTAGAGACCGACTTTTCCACTACTTAGGACACCGTGGTGGCTGAGGTTTCTTCAGCTTCAAAATGCTAGTTGTATTTCACTGGCACAGTGGACCATAATTAGCTTCATCTGTGTAATTGATGCAAACCTAAAATCACCCAGAATATGGAGTTGCAGATGAAGAATTGCCCACATCAGATTGCCCTGTGGGCAGGTGTGAGAGACACTTTTCTTTCATATTTTTATTGATAATTATTTATTTTATTTCATATGTGTGAATATTTTGTCTGCATGTACGTATGAGCACCACTTGTGTCCCTGGTACCCATGGAGGTCAGGAGAGGGTATCAGATTTCCTGGAACTGGAGTTACAGATAGTTGTAAACATCCATATATACCGAGAACCAAACCCAGGTCTTTTGCAAGAACAGCGCCCAGCCACCTCTCTAGATTCCTGTGAGGAATTTTCTTGATAGATAATTGATATATGATGGGTCAGGCAGTCATGGATGGTGGCATCTCTTTGGTGGGCCTGGGTCATATAGGAAAGGACTGAGCCAGGAAGAGCAAATAAACAGTGTTTCATGGCCACTGCTGCAATTCCTGCTCCAGGTTTCGGTCCTGAGCTTCTGCCTTGGCTCCTCTGGTGATGCTTTGTAACTCATAAGCCCAAGAATCCCTTTCCTGCCCCCCATTGGTTTTGGTCAGCATTTTATCACAGGAACATAAAGCAAGCTAGGACTTAGTGGGAAGATCATATGGGGCGATGGCACAAACATGCATGGTAGATGATGAACTGTTGGAATCATACAGTGTATCCCAGAGATGTAGGCTTTTTGCTTTTATCAGCACAAAAGTGGAGGCTGGAGAAAAGGACACAGGACACTGTTTGTAGGTTAGGAAGGCAATTAACCCTCCTAACTACTTAATTTGCCTTTCCAGGAATGAAACTTATATGGAATAAAAATTGCCTTTCCAGGAATAAAAATTGTCTCAACACGTTTGCATTCTTGATGCCCTTGAGGTTTTAGGCTGTACCTCTGTTTAAAGAATTGTTAGAAATCCCACGAGAAAAATGGGTAGCTATTAAAATTCTTAGAGACTTCTGTGTAGGGCTGACCTTATTTAATCATAAAAGACAAAGTGGTTGAGGCCACAAGTCCAGAAGTAAATATATTCTTCTTGACACAGGAGGTGAGATCCTATTCCTTGGGATGACTCCGCTGGTGAACCACACTGATCTGAATGTACAAGTCCGCGTGCAGGACACGTCTGCTCAAGTCCTCACACAGACAGCTTGGGGACTGCAGGTGGTGCTGCCCCCACTGCTGGCTGGCGTTCACATGATTTCAGTCCTCATTAATGGAGTCAGTATTCACTCACAGGGGTAAGGTTACCACTGCTGTAGACTTGGGTCTGTTTGACGGACTAGCAATTCACTTGGAAACCCCTGCTTTGAGTTAGGTGTCTTCTTGCTCCATGTAAAGTGTCTGAGAATTGTAAACATATGAATGAATCTCGAAGTCTTGTGGGCAGTTCACTCCTTAAACTAATGGGGGCTCTTGAAGTCTTGTGGGCAGTTCACTCCTTAGACGAACAGACGGGAAATGTTGGTGTCCTACTTTGGGGAAAGGGGAATGGGAAGTTAGTTGATGTGAGGATGGCATGGGCCTCTACCCAAAGAAGGTAAGTTTGTGGTGGAGTGCTTTAATAAGACTGTGTCTGAGGCTTCGGATACCTGGTTTGCAGTAACTGCATTAGCCATGTATCCTGCCTCATCTTCATCTCCTTCATACCCCGAAGTCACTCTCGATTTTCTCTAGAACTTCTCTCTCCTTCATCTAGAAAGTATCTAAGCTGCGTGGCACTTGAGGACTGGCCCAGGATAGTGCCCCACCCATCTCTTCACTGCTTCTTCTCTGTGAGCAGGATCACTGGTACTTGCTCTCCATCATTGTTCCTCCCTTTCCAAACATGTCTCCATTCTGTTTTGCTCATCTCCATGCTATTTTCGAACACAACTGTTTTCTATAGGGTTGATCTCCACATCCAGTACCTCACTGAAGTTCTCAGCGTGGAGCCTCACTCTGGGTCTCTTCTGGGTGAGTGTTTCTCACATTACACATTATTTGTCCAGCAAGTTGGTTTACTGAATATTCAGATTTCATTCCTGGGCTAATGAGCTAGTGGGGCAGAGCTGCAAGTGTCAGGGAGAGATATTTGCCTTGGTTCTCAGGTCAACAATGCTCTTATGTGAAGGGTGGAGAGCCGTGGAACTTCGGCTCTGTGAGTTCCAGAAATCAACTAGTATAAAAAGAAGAGGTGGCTGGCGTTTATTCCTACAGGAAATGTTGAAACATCCAGTGGACACTACACTCAATCAGGAAGGCAAGCCTTCTGCAATAAATAGTCTTAGATATTGCATGTGCAAGGAGAGGATGGAGGAACCTTTTGTCTCTGCACTTTCCTTTAAGGATGAAAGACAAAGGGAGAAAAATAGAAACAAATAGAGTATGGGAAATTAGAACTGTTATGTCAGTTAATATAACAGATGGCAAGAAAACAAAATAATTTATTTTTCATTCACATATAAGTTTAGAGTAGTGTAGCTTTCTAAGACATACAATGGTATGGTAAGGTTTTGTCTTAAACATTGAAAAGTATTGTTCTTGGAGTTTGATGGTAGGTGATTAAGATCACTTGTTGCTCCTGTAGAGGACTTGGTTCAGTTCCCATCATCCACACGGTGGCTCACATGGGTCTGTAATTCCAGTTCCAGAGAATCTGTCATGTCATCATCTGACCTCCATGGGCACATTATGCAGTGGTACACAGACACACATGCAGGCAAAATACCCATACAAATAACATAAAAATAAATGCATTTAAAAAGTAGTATTAACCAAACAATTTAAATTGCTTTACTGCTGTGTGGATTTTGTCATAGCTGAGCACTGGTCATGATGAGGATGAAATGTGTGCACACCACTTTTCACTTAATTGCACCATATCTGTACAGGTACTGCAGTTCTTATTTGGAATATTAGCTTGTGTGTGTGTGTGTGTGTGTGTGTGTGTGTGTGTGTGTGTGTGTGTGTGCATGTGTGTGTGTCTTAGTGTGTGTACATATGTGTATCTCTGTGTGTCTCTCTCTGTGTGTATGTGTGTGTCTCTGTGTGTATATGTATGAGCACATCCCTAGTAGTCATGAAGAGGTTGGTTCTCCCTTTTCATCATTTGGTCCTCCTCAGGACTGAACTCTAAGAGTCAGACTTTTCAGTGGAGGTATTTAGCTGCTGAGCCTTTCTGCTGGCTGGAATAGTAGCTTTTAATCTGTGTCTTCCATGTTTACATTTTAGGAGGAACCATCCTCAGCCTTTCAGGAATAGGACTCGGCAGAGACCCGGCTCTGATTTGGGTACTTGTGGACAATCAGCCTTGTGGTGTTGTGAACTTAACGGATGTGAACATCTGGTGTGAGACTCCTCCAGCTGTACTGCCACCCCGGGCAGATGTCCTCACTGTACCAGCTTCTGTGGAGATCTGGGTTGGCAATACTTCCTCCCAACATGGACCCAGCTTGGTGGGGAAGGGACTTTCTTTCATGTATGAAGCAGCAACTACACCAGTGGTCACTGCTATGTGGGGAGAACTCACCAACAACAGCCTGAGGTTCTATGTGCAAGGAAAGAACCTCTCTGACTCGGTCGTTCTTTTGGGAACCTTGAAATGTGACCTGGAAGTACAATCTTTTGTGGATAACATGAGCTTGTCAGAGTGTTCCTTCCCTCTCTGCAGTTTGGAAGCAGAGCTCTATCCTCTACAAGTTCGTCACAAGTGGATGGGGTTTGCCAATATGTCTTCAGTGCCCCAGAAATTTGAGTTGTCACCTCGGATAACGGCCATCTTCCCAACACATGGTTCTGTGTGTGGTGGGACAGTACTCACTGTCAAGGGTGTTGCCTTCAGTTCTAGAAGGAGATCAGTTCATGTTGACCTTTCAGGCCCCTTTGCATGTGTGATTTTGAGTTTGGGAGACCACACAGTCCTATGCCAGACCAAGTTGGTGGGCGACCACATTCCTGAAGAGTCGTTTGCTCTAAATGTCACAGTTCTGGTCAATGGGCTGACCAGCAAATGTGAGGGGAACTGTACACTCTTGATGCAGAAAGAAACAACTCCTGTTGTGGATGCCATGACTACAAGCATCAATGGTTCTCTAACCACATTGCTGATGAGGGGTCAGAGGTTAGGGATCGCTGATGCTGAACCAACAGTATTTGTGGATGATCAACTTCCTTGCCACACAACTTTCTTCAATACCAGCCACGTGGCATGCCAGATGAGAGATTTGACTCCAGGGTCCCACTACCTGTCAGTTGTTCATACAAGCAATGGATATGCTTGCCTGAACATTGTTTATAAGAACTTCTTCATTGTGCCTCAGGTGTTTGATTATTTTCCTAAAAATTTCAGCATCCGTGGTGGAAGTCTATTGACCATAAAAGGCACAAGTTTTAGAGGATGGAATACTACATCTGTCTACGTTGGCCAGCAGGCTTGTGTAACAGTGAACAGCAGTTCTGAGTTCATCCAGTGCGTTATTCCTGCAGGAAATGGCTCCGCGGCTCTGGAAATAGAGGTGGATGGAGTTTTGTACCACATGGGACTTGTTGGTTATAGCAGTGTCTTTACCCCAGAATTGCTTTCTGTGTCATGGAATCACGACACCTTAACCTTTACAGTGGCCCAAATCTCAGGGGCTACAAATGTTGACATTTTTATCGGGATGTCACCATGTGTAGGTGTCTCTGGTAACAGTACAATCCTCCAGTGCAAGGTCCCTTTACTTCCTGCCGGGGAGTATCCTATCACAGGATATGATCACAACAGAGGATGGGCCTCGTCGGCTCTCATTCTCGAGCTGAGAGCTAATGTGACTTCAGTGACTGGGAACTTTGGTAAGTGGAGAGGATGGGGCAGAACACTTTCTCTATAAATTGTTACTCTTAATTTTAGGCAGGGGTTGGGTGGGCACCAGCATCACTATAGGATAGTAGGAAAAAAGAGCCTGGGTGACCTCTTACAGACACAGTTTCTTCCTCAGGCCTGTCCTTGTGACATTTTGTCTTCATTTTTCATCAGAGAAATCCCATACATTCCCTAAGTATTTGGTTGTATTTTGCTTTTATGCAACAACTTCATGGGACATGTGTTTTAAATTTAGTAATATCTCTTGCTAAAGCTCATTACCTGGTTGTATAAGAATATGAATGTATTCTAGACATATGCTGACTTGTATTATTTAAAACCTATTTGATAGGACTAATTTTTGCCATTCTGTAACAGTTCACAGATGAAGCCATACTTCACCAATAATATGCCAGTGCCATGGTACAGTATGCTGGTTAAACTTAAGAATGTGTTTATTTTGTAATGTAGCTCTGTGATTTCCCCTAATATTTGGCTTCCTTATTTATAAAGGGGTATGGGCTGGATAGCCCATAAATTTTCCCTACTCCTCAAGAGACCATGATTCTAATGATGAAAAAGCACCACACAATGTACCTGCAGCAGAAGACATCACCCTTGAGTGGCCAGGTGCTTATAGAAGGAACTCCATCCCTCCAGTGGGAAGGCGCCAGGGAAGATTGAAGCTCCTCCTCTTAAAGTGTCTCAGTGGTCTGGACCAGTTTTACTGATCCAAGAACCTTAAAATATGTCTTTACTATAGTACTCATTAATAGTGACAAAAGTAGACAATTCACTGGAGGTTTTAGATATTAATTTTTTTACACTGAGGAAAATTTTATAGGAAGATTCTAGTTATTTATCAAAATGTAGAGTTTATGGAAGTTTGGGAAATATATATGCTGTAATTTTAAATAAGTAAGTTTCAAGATAATATGTCCATAATGATCCCCTTTTTATAATGCACCTATACATTATATACATGTGTTATATACACATGCACACACGTGCATACACAGAAAACATGTTTGATAAAGAGTTGAAGAAACTTCATACATGGGTTTCTCTGGAAATCCTTCTAAGTAGTTGGAGGAACTTAAACCTCTGTTTCCATTATATATTCGTTTTGAGTGGAAATACATTTTTGTATAGAAAATGTAAAAGTTTCAAATCTTCATTAGTTATTAATACAAAGTGACTCTAGGTTTTAAAAGCTCCCCAACAAAACAGAGCTGCAGGTCAGAGTGAAGCAGAGACACCCCTGGAGATGCTGGGATGAATTTTGTACCTGCAGGGGTGGAGAAAGTTACCCAGTGAGGAAGTGAGGGTTGAGCTTTGTGTGCAGTATGCCACGGTTTGCCTCCTAAATAATGCGCTTGGGATTTTGTCTCTGAAGGCTGCCTGGGTGGAAGGCTTTTGCATGTGTTTGGAGCAGGATTTTCTCCAGGGAACATCTCAGCTGCCGTGTGTGGTGCTCCGTGCCATGTCTTGGCTAATGCAACAGTGTCTGCCTTCAGCTGCTTGGTTCTGCCCCTAGATGGTGAGCAAAAATGTCGCACTTACACATTTATGTGAAGACCATATTCTTTGGCCTTTCCTGTTTCTGTTTTAGTGCTGTATTGACTACAACTGGAAATAGAACTTTTTCTTTTCCATCAAAAATGGTAGGCACTGGGGCCTGAGGAGATGGCTCAGTGGGTAAGTTGTAGGCTTCGTGCGAGGAGGGCATGTGTTCAGAAGCTCTGCACCCGTGTTAAAGCTGCACTAATGGTTCCCGACTCCGACTCAGCAGTGGGCAGACGTGCTGAGCCAGGTGGAGCCCTGGAACTTGCTAGGTAGGCACTCTGACTGAGAGGTAAGCTCTAGGTCCAGCAAGCCTGTCTACAAATATAAGGAGGGCAGAGAAGGAGAAGACACAGGAAGCCTCCTTCTGGCCTCCACACACATACAGCTGGAAGAGTATACCATCCTACACACATGCGCCCACACCGACACTCACACATGTACCGCATACATGCACAGAACACACACAGAGACAAAAAGAAGGCTACCAACTGCCTTCTCACTGGACATCTCTCGAATATCAGGTTTCATTTATTTCTTCTATTTCCCTTTTCAGGACAGTGTTATTTGTTTCTTTCAACTGTTTTTTTTCCTTGCCTCCCTTTAAGGACTTTACTCACTTCTTCCTATTGCTTTCCTTGGCTTTCTTAGAAGGATTTACTCATTTCTCCAGTTGTTTGTGTTTTTCTGGATTTCCTTAAGGGATATATTCCTTTCTTCATCTTTGTAGTTATCTATCATCTTCATAGTTGGTTTTAAGGTCTTTTGCCTATGCTTTGGCTATGTTGGTATATTCAGGGCCTGCTGTGGTAGGATTGCTGGACTCCAGTCTTCTGACAGTCATGTTCTGTGGCTGAGCGGGGGAGGGGCATCTTCCGGAGTTGGATGAGACATGGGACAGAGATGAGGGGGAAGGGAGGCCAGGTGGAGATGATCTGTGATAGCCACAGTGGTGTGGACAAGGGGGAGGGGGAGGCTACAGCTGGTGTTGCAGCACCAGGGAAGAAGACCCTGGGTCTGGGGAACACAGAGAGTGGAGAAGGTCCACAGGCAGCCTACATGGTCTCCTGGCAGGTGTGGCCTGTGGTTGAGCAGGGCCTGTCTGCCTGAGTTGGGGGATGGCACACAGTGGCAAGGGTGGGATGGGTGGGGGATGGGGTATGATGGTCTGTGGGATCCACAGGTGGCATGAACAGCGGGGGTGGGGGTGGAGATGGGGGGGGCTGGGAGAGCTGCCACTAGGGAATACCCTGAGGACTGGGTCTTGGGGACAGAGAGAATCTCTGCGGGTTCTTTCTTTTTTAATCTTTCTCACATACTTATCTCAAATAAATAAACTCTAGAGCTCCTTGGTATTATTTTAAAACAGTAAATCTTAACCAGAAGTACAGAGAAAAAAAAAAATCAATGAAGTGTTCACGGTAAGGTAAATTTTGCTATTATAATTTTGATAGCTCATATGGAAAAAATAAGTTAGCATTTTACAAAGGATTTGATTAAGTTTTAGAAATTGAGAATTAATATTTAGAATCTATTCTCTGGACTTTGAAAGAAGCAATACTATAATTAAAGGCTGTAACCCTTAACATGACCACTAGGTGTCACCAAACACTCATCAATCGCACAACCATACGTTTCTCTTCAGTTAAAAAGGGTCTTTGAGAAGACCCTTATTCTTATGGTCTGTGAGCACCTACTTCAGAGTTCCTTACGTAGGGCCCAGGTGGAGGTGTGGGGAGCCTTCAAGCCTTCTGAAGCTGACTAAAGCAAATGCTGTGTGTACGACTGCGTTTTCATTTTCTCCCGTGAAAGTGAGCCTGTAACAGACATCAAATGGTTAAGGGGCTGGGCGTGAGAAACTGCGAAGAGCCACTAGTGATCCTCTTGCTTTATAGGACTATATATAAAGAGCACCATTGGGAATCTTTATATCTCAGAGGATGTCAGAGGAGCAATCCTCACACCTGTATCCCAGCTGCCATTCTCAGAGAATCCATCTTTCTGCGTTGCATATTAGTACTGCCCTCCTGAACCGTTTCGATGTTAACCAGCCGGTGGCCTTTGCGAAGCTGTAGCAGGCTTGTGCCCTGCGGCAACTTCTCAAGCTTCGCCTGTGAGTTCGCTAGAAATATAGACTCTCAGCAGTCATGCTGTCTGAAACTTTCTATACACACATTTTGATGTTTCTTCTCTGGCTTCCTCCTTCTCTGGTTGCCTAATTGAAAGCCCCAATACCAGATAGATTGTCTTATTAATTAAGTTCTAGGCATGTTGGAGAGCGTCATCATAGCCTTTCTATTAAATACTATTCCTCCCTCCTCTGTGTGTGTGTGTGTGTGTGTGTGTGTGTGTGTGTGTGTGTGTGTACACATGTGGTGTGCATGCATGCTTATGGTACATGTGTATCTGCTGTGTGACACTATTTCTAGGGAGCAAATGCCTCCTCACCCCAGATGTGGAGCCTGTAACGCACCAAGTCACGATACCATCAACGTCCAGTTTGGTGAACCAAATAATTTTACTGAGGTTACTCACAGTAGTGTGGGGGAGGGCTTACTTGCAGGAACAGAGACCCCCAGGGAACTCAGCCGGTCTCTGCCTCTTCCAGGCAGCTCAGCTTGTCTGAAAGTGTCTCTCAGCAGTCCTGCTACTTATATATGCTTAGGGAAAGAGGAACCCAGTAAATCTGATCAGTTTTAGGGACTTCCTAATGAGCTTGCCTGGAGGACGAAATATTTTATTTGGAGAAAATTTATACACAACATTCATGTATGCAGTCATGTATGCAAATTGTGTGCCTGTATGTGTGTGAGGGCATATGTGTAGTATGTATGCATCCATTAGTGTGTGTGCACTGGCATGTTAATGTACATGCATATGGCAAGTATGCCTCAGTGTTCCTAAAATGACTGGACACAACGTAGCTCTCTTCCTGCTTACACAGCTTTGTTCTCCTTCTGCAGCCAACTGCCTCCCTCTTCTCATTTGGTCTTTTGTCTGTTTATTTTTGGTTAACTTCTCAAATTTAGCAAGGTCACTTTGAATTCTGTCTCTCGGTTTGAATACTTTCAGTTTGATTTTGCAAGATAGAGGGATGGTTCCTCTCCCGGATTATAGATAAACGTCTTAGGATGCAAACTTTCCTAATTACAGTTTGCTTGTTCTAATGCCATGGTACTAATGTGTTCCCTTTTTAGAAAATGATGGGGAATTAAAGATAGAGATGAGAAAAGTTCCCTTGCTGCTTTGGGGGGGTCATCTGTCTTTACTCTCCCAAATTGCACTTCCAGCCAAAGAATATTTTTTCCCATATGATGGGTGCTAAAACACCCAGTTAGGTGAAATTCATATTATTTCACCTTTGTTTAAAAGTGCTCGAGATCTTTGATCTTCAGGGTTTTTTTTTTGTTTTTGTTTTTTTTTTGTTTTTTTTTTTTTGCATTTACTTGGATTATACCAAATGACTTTTGCATGGAAACTTTAACTTTTCCATGAGGCATGAAGAGCTAAAGCGATTAAGGTCACAGAGCTATTTAGTGGCAGAACTTTGAATAAAACCCATGGATTTTGATCCCCCAGCCTTGGGTGTTTTCATAATCCACCTTGTCAATTTGCATCCACTTAATCACCTATAATGAATTCATTATGCTATAGGTGTTGAGCCTGTTTTTATTTGCCTTGGGGCTTATGTACGAGAAAGTTCCCATGTTTTGTCTCCTCACATGAGGATCCCACTGTCAGTCATTTTTATTGCAATTATGCATTCAAAACACATTCACAGAGAATGTCCTAGGTGTCAAGGTGCTTTGGGGTGCTATAGCGGCGATGATAACATTTGGGTGTGATTGCGTAACTGCAAATCCTGTTGCCTGTACTTAGTTCGTGTGGTTCTTGCTGCCAGCACAGTGATGAGGCAGGTAATCATAGCTCCAGTGATGAAGATCTCGGTAATGTTTGTTGGGTACCTGTAAGGACAGGCTAGCTGCAGATTATCAGGCCACAGAGACTTTTCTTTTTTGTCTGATTTAGGATCTTCAGACAGTTCCTATAAAAACACCTTGCCAGACATTTTTTCTTCTTCCAATTAAAGGTTACTGTCACTTTGCATTCTTTTGCTGGAGCTAGAGTTGGACAATGGAACACTAGTTGTCCTACAAGTAACTCACTACATAGACCAGACTGCTCTTGAGGTCACAGATCTACTTGATGCCTGCCTGTCCTCAATGCTGGGGTCATTCCTTTCTTATTGTGGCTTTACATCTCTTCCTTGTCCCAGAGATAAATGTGGCAAAATACTCGCTTTTCAGCCATATTAAATATGGCTGGCTATTATAATACACAGAGAGTTCTGCTAAACAAGGAGTTCCATGAGGATAGAGAAGTCTAGCCAAAAACTTAGAGGAGGTGATGGTAACTTCTAGAGGACCCCAAAATTCCAGACCAATAGGGCAAAGATACATTTTTAAAGTTGAAAAATAGTCATGTGACAACAGAAATTTCAAAGAGAGTCATGAATTATAATTATATGTAAAAATTTCTCAACCTAAAAAGTAATGATGAAAATTTAAATCAGGCGGGATTAACATAGCAAAAAATGTCAATCTTGCCCAAAACAATCTACAGATTCAATGCAATCCTCATCAAAATTCCAGACAATTCTTCACAGAACTTGAAAGAATAATACTCAACTTTATGGATAAAACAAAAGACTCAAGATAGCCAAAATGACCCTATACAATAAGGGAACTTCCAGAGGCATCATTATCCCTGACCTCAAACTTTATTATACAGCTATAGTTCTGATAACAGTTTGGTATTAGCACAAAAATAGACATCAAGGCCAATGGAATAAAATTGAAAACCCAATATTAACCCACACACCTATGAACACCTGATTTTGGACAAAGAAGCTAAAATTATACAATGGGGGAAAAAAGCATCTCAAATGGTGCTGGCATAACTGAATGCTGGAGTGGAAAAGACTGTGAATAGATCCATATTTATCGCCATGCACAAGCTTAAGTCCAAATGGATCAAAGACCTCAACATAATTCCAACCACACTGAACCTCTTAGAGGAGAAAGTGGGAGGTACCCTTGAACAAATTGGTATAGAAAACCGCTTCCTGAACATAGCACCAGTAGCACAGACACTGAAATCAACAATTAATAAATGGGACCTCCTAAAACTGAAAAGCTGTAAGGCAAAGGACACAGTCAACAAGACAAAATGGCAGCCCACAGAATGGAAAAAGATATTCACCAACCCCACATCTGACAGAGGCCTGATCTCCAAAATACACAAAGAATTCAAGAAGCTAGTCACCAAAACACCAAGTACTCTAATTAAAAAGTGGGGTAGAGAACTAAATAGAGAATTCTCAATAGAGGAATCTAAAATGGCTGAAAGACACTTAAGAAAGTGTTCAACATCCTTAGCCTTCAGGGAAATGCAAATCAAAACAACTCTGAGATACCCTTTTACTCCTGTCAGAATGGCTAAAATCAAAAACACCAAAGGCAGTTTATGCTGAAGAGGATGTGGAGAAAGGGGAACACTCCTCCACTGCTGGTGGAAGTGCAAACTTGTACAGTGACTTTGGAAATCAGTGTGGCAGTTTCTCAGGAAAATGGGAATTAGTCTACCACAAGATCCAGCAATTCCACTCTTAGGTATATACCCAAAAGATGCACATCCATGAAGCAAAGACATCTGTTCATCTATGTTCATAACAGCATTATTTCTAATATCCACAACCTGGAAGCAATCTAGATGCCCCTCAACTGAAGAATGGATAAAGAAAAGGTGGTACATTTACACAACGGAGCAAAACTCAGTGGAAAAAACAATAGAATCTTGACATTCACAGGTAAATGGATGGAACTAGGAAAAAACATGGTATGTACTCACTCATATATGGATTTTAGATATAGAACAAAGGATCACCAGCCTACAATCTGTACCGCCAGAAAAGCTAGTAAACAAGGAGGACCCTAAGAGAGATATACGTGATCCCCGAAGAAGGGGAAAGGGACAAGCTCTTCCAAGCAAATTGGGAGCATGGGGGGAGGGGAGAGGGAGTTAGAGGGAAGAGGTGGGGAAAGGTGGGCATGACAGAGCAGAAAAATTGAGTCAGGGAAAGAATAGAGGAGAGCAAGAGAAGAGATACCATAATAGAAAAAGCCATTATAGGTTTTTAAGAGAAATCTGGCACTAGGAAAATGTCCAGAGATCCACAAAGGTGACCCCAATTAAGAATCTAGGCAGTAGTAGATAGGCTGCCCTTGATGCCCTTCCCCTATAATGAGATTGATGACTACCTTAATTGCCATCCTAAAGCCTTCATCCAGTAGCTGATGGAAGCAGAAGCAGACACCCACAGCTAAGCACTGAGCCAAACTCCTGGAATCCAGTTCTAGAAAGGCATGGGGGATTAGCAGTCATGACCATGCTGGAGAAACCTACAGAACCAGCTGACCTGACCTAGTGAGAGCACATAGATCCCAGTCGTAAAGCTGGGGCACCAGCATTGGACCAAAACAAGCCTTCTGAATGCGGGTGCCTGGGCAGTCTATGGGACCTCTAACAATGGAACCAGTATTTATCTCTAGTGCACAAATGGACTTTTGGAGCCCATTCCCTATGGAGGGATACTATTTCAGCCCAGATACACAGAGGAGGGCCTAAGCCCTCCCCCAAATTATGTGATAGACTTTGATGATGCTCCACGGAAGGCTTCAACTATCCTTGGGGAGTGGGTGGAGGTGGGTTGGTGGGGTCGGTGGGGGGCATGTGAAGATAGGATATATATATATATATGTATTTATATATTAGATATTATATATAATATCTATAGGCAGTAGGAATACACAAGTTGTTTTGGAAAATGAGATGGTAATTTCTTTTCAAGTTGACCTTGCACCTACAAGCTTTTTTCTTCATAGACATTCATCCTAGAGAAAGCTTTGCTCATATTTGTAGCAGGAAATATTTGGAACTACCCAAAAGTCCACTGTGAAGCAATATGCTCATTCCAGTCATTTCGGGCAGCATGCGTGTGACGTCAGTGGGAGCCTATACCCAGCAGTTACATGCTGTGATATCGTACACAAACATTGGGAATTAGATGGAGAGAGCAGGTCCCAGACTATTTTATCATATGTCATATTTATTAATGTTCAAAGATGAAAGTTAATAGCCTCTCATTTAGAAATATAAATCTCTAATAACATGACTTTTTATTGAAAATATTTTTATTTCATATGTATGCGTGTCTTACCTGCATGTATATCTGTGTGCCATGCACATGCCTGTACTAATGGAGGCCAGAAGAGGGTGACTGTAGTTATAGATGCTTATGAGCAATCATGTTAGTGTTGGGAATCAAACCCTGGTCCTCTGGAAGAACATATAGTGCCATCTCTCTAGCCCCTTGCATGACTTTTTAAAACACCAAGTGGTTATTTGTGAGGATGAAGAAGAAAAAGAATCCAGAGCAGCAAGTAAGCTCAGAAGTACCATAAGCGTTTTAGTCTTTTGCTGTTGGAATAGTCACGTCCATTTGATTTAGGAGAATTATTTATTCTTTACAAGACTGTTTCTTATATTCTGCTTTATAATATGTATATATGATACTTTAAAATTATATGTATATATTTACGTGTGTGTGTGTGTGTGTGTGTGTGTGTGAGCTAGTGAATGTGTGTTTCCATATGTGTGAAGGACAGAAGACAATTTCCTTCGTGAATGACAAGGTCCAAGACTAGCTGGCAATACATCTTTCCTTTTTTGAAAAATGGACCGATAATTTCATTTCCTTTGGTCATAAAAAGCATCATTCCTGAAATGACATGAAACTTTGAGTTCTTTCCACAGGTTTACCTAAACTCGTGGTGACTTTTCCAGTGTCCTTGGCTTTCCTGTGTGACCTGAAGCATACAGAAGACAGCTGTGAAGTCAGCAGCCACACCTACTTGCAATGCGATTTGACGGTTGCCATAGGGACAAAGAGACTGCCTGGCTCCTGGCCTTACCTCTTCCTTTGTGAAGATAGTCCCCAGTGTCTCTTGGCATCAGATCACTGGACAGAGCCAGCCTTCTCGTCCTTCTCAGGCCTCTTCCTCAGGTAGCTGTGTCTTTCCTGTGCTCTTTGACTTCCCAGCAGTGTAGGCTACTAGGATCCACAGAGCTGGTGCAAAGCACAGGCAGGGTGGATATGGCCTACAGGCCTCTAGCTCTCTCAGAGGGGCCGTTCCGTCATGGATTCCAGCCAGCCTACATATCAAAGCATCTCTGCTTTTTCAAGTGTTCAAGAGAACATTTGAAAAAAAAATGCCTGGTAAACAGCTCACTTTGTTCTTGCTTAGATTTGAATATTTATCTTCCGATCCAAAACAGCATCTGGTGAATGCCAATGGGGAGAAAGATTAGACATTATGAAAAACAGAAGGCTTCCCCCATTCCCTTTTTCTTTCCTTTCCAAACAGATTCACAAGAATGAAAAAAAATTGTAGAGAAATATGGCAGATTGCACAATATTCAAAAGAAGGGGGCTTATACCCCAGAATTACTATAGATCTGGGGTTTAGAGGCCATAGACTCCTAAGGACCCTGAGGTTTTAAAGAGGAACAAAATATAACATGTAATACCATGGCTTTCGAGATTCAATCCCTTTCTAACAACTTTCAAAAGGTGTGAACATGCTGGTAACTTTGCAGAGCTTTCATTTCTGTCAGGAGTTCGGTTCCTATGCAGACTGATATCACCAAACATGCCCTATGGCTAGATAGTATGCTTACACTAACTTTCTGATGAAGACCAATTCCCTCATTAAGATACTAGTTGCCTGCGCTGGAGGAAATAACTAGTTCTTCCTATGGCTGTCTGACTTTGTGCTGTCCTGAGCAGTCTGTCTTGGTAGGAACCTTCCATCAGAGATTTGTGCTCAGCCAGAGGAAAAGAAGCTACTCTTCCTTGCCTACTGCTGCCTGGAAGGGCGTGATGTGCCTTAGAAAGGGAAAATGGAAAGTGGGGTTTGTATTCAGGTGAAGCAGGGTCTCAGAACTCACTACCATGTCCGCAGATCTTGTACCACTGATTCGCAGAACTATACCTGGACATCCTAAATAGTGAGTGCTCTTGGATTCTTCTGGGTTGCCTTCACTGTCAGAGGTGGCTGAAGCAACCATGTCTCAGACCCCATTGCAAATTGTACCCACACCTATACGTATATTTTCAGTATACCAAGAATCTTGCTCAGCATGCTGGCTATTGTAGCATGCCACAGTGGATGTGGTATTGAACTAGAAACTAGAGCACTTAGACTTAAACACAGTTTGCATTTCTTGTTAAAGGGGTGGGGGAGATACATGTGGCTCTTGGTGGCTAGTAGGAAAGTCAGTGTGAACTTTGGAAGATAGTCTGCTAAATCAAAAACCATAGATTTCTATCTACTTGGAGTCCCAGAAATTCCACTTCTGGAACTTTAAGAAAGTAGCTAACAGTGATGCTCTTTGAAGTTAATGGCTAAAATGAGTTTAATAATACATCCAAATGCCATGGCATTAAGAGACTTAAATATCATGCTTTAGAGTGCTTAGTTGGAAACACTGGCAATGTCCTGGGAAAAAATATGGCAGGTGGCTGCTCCTTCTGTGTGCATTGTGTATTTGGACATAAATAGATGCTTGGAAAAAGCAAGCTGGAAGGATGTATTCAGAAAAGTTCAACACGCCTGTGTCTATGTGTTTAGACTATTGATGGTGTTTATCTTCATTTAGTTTTTATGTATATCTCTGTGGAAAATACGCTGATTTAACAACTAGAAAGCACACAATAAACTCTGTAAGGGATATTAAGGAGGCCATCAGCATATAGCTTGGCCACGTCTTGAAAGGTCCTGTTTGAGAACATACAGAACTGTTTTCCAGGGTCTTTTCACAGAGCCCACATCCATTAGATGCTAAAGCTCCTTGTTAGAAATAATATTGAGCTTTATGTCATTTGGCAAAGGTAGATGTACCTATGGCAAAACTGTGCCCTCTGCATTCATCCATCCACCTGTCTACTCTCCTACCCAACAACCATGTGCCATTCATCTTTCGGTGAGAACTACTTTGGTTCAGGTGTAGATGTTGCGTCAGGTCTAGTAACTCGGTGATGATAGCACACAAAAGTCAACAACCTCACAAGGTAAAACGACAGCAGACATAGTGATCATGTGTGATGAGTGTCATACTTACAAAGTGTTCAGACTCTTTAGACATCCTGTTCAGAGGAGCATTTCTAAAAAGAGAAGTTACCACTATGGAAATTCAGGTAGTAGAGGCAGCAAGGACAAAGTTACCATAGAGTTTTATGACCTGGTCAGAGGCCAGCTAAGCAGAGTGAGAAAAAAGAAAGCAACCCTGGGGGAGAAATGGAGAGCTCTCTAAGAAGTATTGGAAGGCCTTGAAGGACTCTCAGTTCTCTATTAAGTGAAGATGAAGTGTCTGTCCAGTGTCTGCAATGAACCCTTTGGCAGTGGTGGGAGTAGTGAGCTCTTGGCTCACAATACATTTAATATAATGTTGTCTGTCAGCATCTGTGATGAAAATCTTGGTGGAGATGCACGTGGGAAGAAAAACTAGAGCTGTGCAAAGTTAAGTTCTGCTTAAGTGTGGAAAGAGGATTCCTGAAGGAGCTTTTATTACTTATTCCAATGAGCGCAGGACATTATTACCTGTTTTCTTTTGGCTCTGATGACATCAGCTGAAAGAACACTGGATGGAGAGTCCAGAATTGAATGATAGGTTCTAGAACAATTATTACCACTGTTGAGTGAAACAGTTGCCCCACATTCTCTTAACTATTTATGCATATGCTCCTATATCATTTGTCATACCAATATCTATATATTTGTTGATATCTCGGCTTATTTATATACTTCAATTTCTTTTCAAATTGGATCAACTCTACCTTCTCATTCATAAAATTTCTGTGACAGAAAACATGGGATAATAGTGTTGGCCAAACTTTGAAGTTTTGTAAGTGTAAATCTAGTTTTATTTTTGTTTCTTTGATCAGGAGCTCACTTTGTAGCACTGGGTGGTCTTATGATCTGCCTTCGTGGAAGGTCTAGTTCAGATAGCATGGATTCTCTGCCAATGTTAGCAACTGCCTTTAAGTGACAAACATCTCTAGTGAGGTAATCAGAGACAAAAAGAAAACAAAATTGTGAACCACCAGAAAAATGGGTTAACCTTCCAGAAAAGGAGACCCTAAACAGAGAAGACAATGTGTTGGCAACAGGCAAACTAAAGAAGGGCAGAGTGGCTCGCATCACGTTGCCACAGAGGCCAGTGACAGAGAGGAATGATGGGCAAACATCTTTTCCCAACCAACTATGGGAAAATGGAGGATTGTGAGAACTTAGACGATTCAGCTTGACATTATCCCTGCCAAAACTTGTAGGAGGAATTATTAATTAGATGGCTCATGAGCCTTCAGAAATAAAAGTAGCCACCTGGGAACCAACACACATGGAATGTGGTTATGTGGTCAACCAACTTCCTTTCTTTCAGATAGTCTCATGTGTGATTAATGATGTAAATATAGAGGGAGTCCTTCACACAAACTAGTCTAAGAATCTCCTCCAAGCCAGCAGCCAAAATAAAATAAAATAAAATAAAATAAAATAAAATAAAATAAAATAAGTAGAAGCAAAGAAGGAGAAAACAATCTGTGGTTGATAAGCCCCTCAGTGGCTTGGTAAATCTCATATTGCTTTGAAGTGAGGTATTTGCAAAAATCCATTTTGTGTTTTTGTGTTTGTCTCTGTTTCTCTATTTTCAACTATTGCATAACATTTTAGTTTTCTCTACTTTATTTTTAAAACAATTATATATTTATTCTTAAGGAATGTTCTAAACATGCACAGTGCATTTTGGTCATATCCACCCCAACTATCTCTTCAGCTCCCCCTGGAACGCTGACACATGTCCATCCCAAACCAGAGCAAGTGTTACATTTATTGGGCACTTATTATATACTAGGCATTCCAGTCATTCTGTATGCTTCATTGCACTCAAGTCTCCACCACCTCTACAAAGACAGTGCTAGATTATTATAAGTATTTTATAAAAGGGAAAACAATGTTCGTTGAGTGCTATCTTCAGTGTCATTTGGATGGCAAGGCTCTCTACTGACATTCCATTATAATCCACCAGCTTCCACAGCTTTATATGTTAAGGCTGCCCCAAGCCCCCCCTCTGAATATACAGCACAGTGAAACCTATATTCATACAGTCAACAGAGTGCTGAGATTTTGTGATCCTTACCATCTTCATGTAGATATCAGGCATGCAAAAGAATGCAGTGTTAGGTGCCATGGGTAGTGAGTTTCTGATTAAAGGAGAACAGAACCTCAGTGGTCAGCCTAAAGTCTGTTAGCTCTGGTTGGTGTGATGTTAAAACACAAATGATACTCCATAGGTCTAGGACTTGGTTATGGAATTCATGTCTTTGCTGGGTAAATACAGTCATCATTTCTAGCAAATGGTCTGAGAAACCATTTTGACACTGATTTCAAGAAAGAAGCTAGGGTTTGACATGATTTATAGCCTCTCTGTCGATGACCCTTGTCCTTTCTGCTGCCTCCTTCTGACCTTCCTGTGGGATCTGCCATCTTCCAGGCTAATGTTCAGCCAGTGCCTGCAAACCAGAGGACCCAGCTGAGGGAGCAAGACACCTGAGTTCTGATTTTGACACTGAATAAATTTGTGTTTGGCTTTATGCAAATCCCTCTGATCTCTTTGGGTTACCTACTTCATTCTTCTGCCTAATTTACAGGCTGAGATGAGCCCTTGCACATAAAATTGTAGGGAAGCATGAAACATCATGCATTATTATTACTAATAATCTTTGAGTTAGTTGCAACAATGCCTAAAGCCAGGATTATTCTTGAATAAATATCACACCTGTTGGGGACACTACTCTTTAATATCCATACTTCCACCTCCTCTAGACTGCATACTTTTAGACTCTCTCTAATTCTGTGCTGCTGCTTCTCATTGGAAACCCAGTCTGCCTTCTCTTCTTAAAGCGAAAGGACTTTGTAAAGTGAATGTCTGAGATATAACTGGTACATATATCGAATCTCCTTAGTCTGGGCTGTTAAGTAAGTTTAATTAATTTACTAAGTTAATGTTCTACTGCTAGCAACAGAGCCTCATTGCCATCAGCTGGGGAGAGGGAATTGAAAACCTAAATGAGCTCATTTTTTCACAGTTGGAATTAGGGACCAGTTAGCCAGTTGTGAGGGTTTTCCAATTTCTCCATATGCCCTGAAGGGATTCAGGCAATTCTCTCCCCCAACACTAAGTGTGAGTAAGATCAGGAAGAGGTACAGGGATAAGGAGAAAAAAAAAAAAGACCCAAACAAAATAAAGAAACTCAGCTTCCATTTTTAGAACTGAAAGTGCTGTCTGGGAGCTGCTTGTTAGGTGGGATTTTGGGGAGCACCTTGCTCATGTGCCTAATTTGGGAAAGAAGAAAGGCCTCAGTGAAGGATATTTAACTGTGTGCGTTTTCATTGCTGGGTGAGCAGATAAAGGAAAAACAAATAAACAATAAAAGAATGGAAACAAAATTACAGAAATTTGCAAAATTTGACAAATGGTGGCCTGTAGTTGCCACAAGCTAATGGCTTGCAATGATTAATAAGAGTAAAAATAATTGCATTTCATTAAGATTGATGACACCCCATTTAACCTCCCCTCTTGTTTCAGCCCTAAAGTGGAAAGAGATGAAGTTCTCATCTATAATAGCTCCTGTAACATTACCATGGAAACTGAGGCAGAGATGGAGTGTGAGACGCCTAATCAGCCAATTATCGCCAAGATTACTGAAATACAGAAAAACCGGGGCCAGAACACTCAGGTATAATCAAATCTTTTTTACAGACTGATTCAAACAGCTCAAATTAAATTTGTAATATTGTGTACATTAAAAAAAAACAATTTAGTCTAAATGGCAGCGATATATAATATTAAATGCTCTCAGACTTTGAGGGGCTGATCCGATGCTTACCATCTGAATTCATAGTTAACTATGGCTAATCATATATTTTCTTCCAAACAAATGAATCCTGCCTGGCTTCTATGAGGGAGAATTCTGAACAGATAACCTTTATAGCATTTTGTCCTGATGTCTGCATGCATGTTAGAAGGGGGTTCCTGTGCTTTGTTTCTTGATAAAACAAATAACCTGCAATTTAACCAGGCCCTTCTGGAAGGCTTCCAAATCACTCAGCCATCTCCAGCTTGCAGGACAACAGTGTTGCCTAACTGTCTGGCCGAGTTCTGTTCTGTAGGGAAGGAGTACAAACATCAGCCTCGGAGGAGATCCCTGGGAAGTTAGAAATAAGAAGGACCCAAGGCCATTTGGTTTGACTTCTCAATCTCAGTGCATCCCATTTAAACCATCCAAACCACTTTTTCAAGTGTCTCTTCTGTTACTGTGTTCTTTAAGTCCCCAGTGAGAGATCCCACAGCCTCCCAGGGGAATTTTCGAGAATCAGAATCAGAGGCTAAGAGTTCTTTGGAAAATGTATCAGATAATCTCTTACAACTCCCCAGGCTTCTCAATGTACACAGACCAAAAATAATATTTATTGAGCACCTACTCCCTTAGGTGCCTTTCTTCTTATGAAAACAATTCTTAGGCCATCTTGTCTTTGTCTCTTTTACTTGGCACAACATTTATTAAATGCCTATTATATGTCACACTGTATTCCAGATCCTTTGGTGTATGCTCTGTGATTCAGTCCACCCCGATCCAAATCTGTAACTCTTTGCCTTCTGATAAATATTTCTGTGTCAGTTTTGTATTTCTGCTGGAAATGTGTGTTGTTTTCAACAGTCTGTCTTCTGTTCTTCCTAACCTGTGCCTTGTCTATCCCCATTCCCAGGGATCTCTGTGTTCATCTTGACCCATCTCCAGTCTTCTCACACTCCTCCAAGCCCTGCCCTCAGGTGATTTCCCAGTATCCTCACATCCTGCTTCACCGTGTGTCTTCCCAGATGCCTCTTTCTTTCAACCAGTATCTCACGTCGGCTCCTCATTTCCTGGTCACTGTCCTATAATTGCAGGGCCCACTTCACTCTTTGTTTCCTACTCAGTTGTCGTGGGACACTGAGAATGTTAAGCCTCTTTCAATGTCACTTTTTCAATGATTTTTTTTTTCCTGACAGTTTCATATGTGTATATATGCATTTTAGTTGTTTTTGTGTCCTTTGCCCCCTCTCAAGAGCCTTCCCCTCCTGATGAGAACTTTACTGTTTCCAATAAGCCCCCCTCCTCTTTCATGCCCTCCTTTTTTTTTTCCCCATGTGACCATTGAGTTTAACTTGCGTTTTGTGCATGTCCATGGGTAGGATGTTATATACTGGAGCATGAACAATTCACCAGTGGCTACACCACTGAAGAAAATGACAATGTCTGCCCCAAATCATTTACTATCAGTAGGACCTTGGTGGAGGAAAAGGGCCTCATGAGATGTTCCCCACCAATCATGAAATATTGAGGGGCTCAATTTTGTGCAGGTAACCATAGCTTCAATGAGTCCATGAGCACGAGAGCTATGCTATGTCCAGAGATAACATTTTGTTACACCCCCCTGCCTTCTGACTCTTATACCCCCAAAGGTCTCTGAGCTTTGATGTAGAAGTCTTATTGAGTGACAAACTCTATACCAACACTTGTTCTCAGCACCAGTTTCAAGTCTCTGCTTTTATCACCTTGGCCTCATGATCAGTCTGAATGGGTAAAAATCCAGCATTATTGGAATGTCAACATAAGTAAATTCTGGGCAAAGGATCCAAGAGCAGGTTATCACATTGGTTAAGTATCTGAGCTTTAGACCTCCTCTACTAGATTTGAATACACTACTCAGCTCACTACTTAACCTATCTGTACCTCAGTTTTTCTATCTGTACAGTGGGGATAATAATAGTAACCCCCTGATCAGGCTGTTGTGAACCTAACTATATATGTAAGATACTGACAACTGCATTACACACACAGCAAATGTCCAGCGTTAGCACTGACAATGCAAGAAAAAGTTACCAAATTATTAATCACATTTTTTGCTGCTTTTACCAGATAATTTTACTTATTCAATTTCATTATTTTTTTTAACATTTCAGAGTCTAATTTTGAGAGTTGAGGGATCTTTAGATGCAAAATCTTTAAGCAATGAATATGTATCGAGTTCTAAACATGCTCAGCTTCCTCTACTGTGCTTTCAAAAAGATAAGAAAACAACATGGAACAATGTCCTCACCATTAAGGGATATCTGGGAGTGAGGTAAGGGGGAAAGGGGAAGGTATGCCACCTAGAGTTGACTCATCCCAGTTCAGTGGAGCTTTGGGCAACACCCAGACTAGATTTTCAGAGATGAGTCAGCTAAGATTCGCAAGAACAAATAACTTGTTAAAGATCACTTAGCTCAATCTTTGACAACACAGCCATGCAGCCATGTCAATCAATGAGCACAAAGTGAGCCACGAACTAGGCTAGGGTAGAATGAGGGTTTGTCTCAAGAACCTATCTGGCTAATGCAATGTATAGAAATGCCATTCCTGAGACATGAGGGAGATACATGCTGCAGTGGTGGCTGCCACTTGTCATAGTGGTGATGATAGTGTCATAGTTTTAAATAGTCTTTTAGGAGCAGAGCCCTTGCATGTAGCTAGGAGGACATGGCAACAGTAGGTGAGAGTTATAAGAGAATTATCAGAATCTGAGACCCATGTTAGCCTTATCAGGTTCCCAACCAATCAAACAAGGGTCCGGGACACGATTTTTACCTATTGGCTATATTTATATAGGGAGTTGGGTGATATCAATGTGGCTTAAGTGGGCACAGTTGTCCAGGGCCTAGGAAATTATAGTTCTATGTAATGGGAAAATTGGTATCCCTAGATTCTATTCTCTGGTAGAGTGGTTTGGCTTATTTTAGGAAATAGATATCATGAAATTCATAAGTAACTAAATGGACATAGAATTGATTTATAACCTGACCATTATGATCTGTGAGGAAAAGGTCCCCAGTAATTTTCCTATCCATGTAAGAATGTGTGATTTCTTCTCTACTTTGGTCTTGGGGTCTTTGTTAGGATGCAGACTAAGTTTGTCTGAGCATAGATTTGGAGAACTACAGTACTGGCTGACATATAACTGAGACAAGCAGAATAGATAGTTAGCAGTAGTAGGGCCCCAAAGTCAGATAAATTTGTGAATGTTAGTTTTCTCGCTCTCTTTCACTGTGTATATAAGAATGTTTTATATGTTTACGAATATATCTCTTTATAAAGGATATTTAGAAGCATTCTATGCATTATTTCTAGTAAAAATTTTGTGGAGGCCTATGGCATTAATATAACTTGTCTTTGGAACATTTTAATTCCATAGTTTTTTGAAGGGCTGACACCTCCCCTCATGTTCTTATCCTGGAAGGAGCTCTCTCTCTATGTATGTATGTATGTATGTATGTATGTATGTATGTGTACATATGTATATGTGTGTGGTATATGTACATGTTGTATATGTATATATACCAAGTGTTGAGCTTTGTGGTTGTTAAGATGAGGTCTTAACAGGGAAACATAAACGAAAGAGGGATTGCTTTTCTGGAGACAGCAGATGGATTTGGTTCATTGTATATAACAGGGCTGATGTTCAACTCTAGCAAGCCTGAGGCAACTGTGGGACTCTATGACAAGTGCAGAGAAAGGAAGGATGTGAAAAGCAGCTTCCTTTTCATTTCTGCCTCCCGGAAACTCTGCCAAGTTTATCCCACGCACTCAGTTGTTTGTCCCAGCAGTTTTAGGGTGCTTACTTGAATAGGATTCTTTCTCTTAGAGGAAGTGGTTTCTAATATTTCATAGAAGTAGAAAAATCATCAGAAGCAATGCTTTTCAACTTCTCTGGGAAATACCTTCAAATCTAGAAACTTCTATCTACTAAAATATTATTTGCCATGCTGATAAAATAAAGATGTATAATTTAGTATGGTAATATAATAAAAATATGCAAAATACTGAAGGTTTAACATCCCTGCACTTGCTCAGAAAGATGAGTTGAGAAACTGTAAAATAAATCCAAGAAAATATGACATGACTTATAGAAACAAGTAATGAATAGAAAACCAGACACACAGCAGGAGCAACATAAAAGTTGTTGACAGTATATCTCTGGACTTAATATAACTGTTTTGTTGTACATATGTGTGTGTTTGTATGTATGCACATGTACATGTAAAAAAGTCAGGTCAAACTCATGTTCTTTCTTCAGACACTGCCTTTTTAAAACATGGTCTTTCTCACTGGGCTGAGGGCAATAAGAAGCTTCTGATGGTTGACCAGAAAGCCCTGAGGATAGACCTGTCTCTTCCTCACTGGAGCTTGGATACCAAGCCCTTGCTACCATGGCCACCTTTGGTTTTTGCTTTTTTTTGTTTATTTTTTTGAGACAGGATTTCTCAGTGCAACCCCAGATGTCCTGGAACTCACTCTGCAGACTAGGCTGAATTTGAACTCCAAGATCTGCTTGCCTCTGCCTCCTGAGTGCTGGGATCAAAGGTGTGCACCACTACCATCCTACATCCCACCTTTGTGTATATGGATTTTGGTGATTAAACCCAGGTCCTCCAGCTTTCATGGCAAGAATTTTATTCAAGGAGCTATTTCTTTAGTTCCTTATTATAGCTTTAAAACAATGGTTTCTTATTGAAAGAAACAGTGACATCAGTGCTTCAAGTGGATATAATGAGAAGAAAAAAATAGAAGCATAAGTCCTTTGAAGAAATGAGACAAATCTCAGTATATGAAAATGGAAAGTTAGTTGGAAAATGGCATATGGTGTAACAAAGTGGAGGGAATATTCACAAAGGAGAATTCTGATAAAAGGAAGAAGACAGATCACCTCTTAGAACCCCAAAACTTTGAATTTAGAGACAGTTATATACCAGGAATTGAGCACAAGTGTCTTAGGGTTTCTATTGCTGTGAAGAGACACCATGACCATAGTAACTCTTATAAGGGAGCACCTTTAACTGGGTGGTTTACAGTTTAGAGGTTCAGTCAGTTATCATCATGGCAGGCTATGGCAGCATGCAGACAGACATGGTATTGAACAAGTAGCTGAGGGTAGAGAAGGACCTACATCTTCAACATGCAGGCAACAGGAAGTGAACTGAGATGCTTGAGCACATATGAGACCTTAAAGCCCACCCCCACAGAGACACATTTCCTCCAACAAGGCCACATCTACTCCTAATAGTACCACCCCACATGAGCTTATGGGGGCCAATTACATTCAAACTATCATAAGATATGGCACTATTAGTTTCTTTATTCAATGCCATTCAGTGGTGACAGCTTACAACTTTTTCTTCTCATTATGAATAGTTACCCTGGAACAGGTTTGAAGTCTCTAAACAATTTTGTTTCTCCTATTACAGAAATCCAAAAGCGGCTTTCCCCTTTATTTTGTTTTGTTTTCTGGTTCCTTTCCATTTTGCTTCTTTTTTTATCCACTTCTGTTTTCTCCTTCCTTCCTCCTTTGTCTTTTCCCTCTTCTCCTCTCCTTCCCGTCTCTCCCTTCTCCCACTGTCACCCCTCACTTGGATTTGCAGCGTATCCTTCCTCTCTCACCCCTTCTCCTCTTGTCTCTCTTCCCTTTGCACGCACCTCTTTTCCTTGGTGTCATGTGCTTGCCTACACAAATTGTGGGATGCAGGCTCCAACTAGTTCTTAGGCGCATAGGAGATCCAGGAGCTTGATGGTTCCCTAGCTGACCGTAGAAAACCCGACTCCCTTGTGTCTGCGTTTTCACTGTGAAAGGTGGGTCCTGATGCATGGCAGCTGTCTGCTGCCAGGAGAGTAGGATCCCAGGGAGCAGACATTTCCCCTCAAAAGGGGTTTATCTCCTCAGGATAATTAGGCAGGCGGCAGAGTGAAGTAGGCTGAGAAGTGAACATGATTCCTGGGGCCTGACTTCTATTTCCAGCACTGTCTGCGCCAGTCAATTAGCACAACTTGACACCCAGATTTGGAGGAGGACGGCACATATCAAATGGAACAGTCAGAGAATCCTAAAAGTCCAACAGTGTCATTGGGATACAGTGCCTATCTATGACCTTGGGCTCTGGGAGAAAAGTAGATTTGTTTATTACATAGCTTTGGGCACATTTCCTTACTTCACTGAGTCTGTTCATTCCTGTCCCCAAGGTTGTCAGGATTAATTAACAGGTGCAGAGCATTTAACAGTGTCTCATTCATAGGTGGCCTCCAAATATGCCATTTTTATTGACTGTTAAACACATACTGAGATACACAACTGGAAATGAATAGATTTGTGCATGCTTTGCAAATTGTTTTGCAGGGTTAGAATGCTGGTTTTTACTTACTGTGGTGCTACCGCACTTACAACCTGCTGTGCTAAAGACATTATGTTTTGTCATTCATTCAAACCTAAGGTCTTGTATGTGTCTTTATCATGCCTTTCTTTTCAAAAGAACAAATCCAGGGATCATTTCACCTGGTTTTGGTCTTTAATTCACTTTTGTAAACTTTTTACATCTTTCTTCTTTGTCAGAGAACTTTAGCATTGACTGATTTCATGAGATCAGCCTGCTCTGGCTGTGAGGGTTACATCTAAGATACATTAGCAGTGATTGAGGCAGTAGGTCCAAGGGTCATTTGTTTTGTTGCCGCCACCGAAGACCTTATTACTTCTGGTTATTATATACCATCGAGTAAATTATTGCATCACTCTGTGGGAGTTTGATCCCAGGTAAAGCACTTTTCATCTTTAAAGTCAAGTTTCTGGAAAAGAAAATTTAATGGAGTCTATGAAAATGACCATATTAGTGACAGGCAGAGGCAGTGGCCTGGAAGAGAAGGATTAATTGGGTGTAGTATTAGGGATATCAAACTAGTTTCTGTAAAAACTGTAAACAGAGGTTAACAGTAAGATGTTAGTTGTTGTGTGAGTGGCTGTTAACTTCTACTTGACCATGAATTTGTTTCCATGTGATTTTTGGAGTAACCTAGACTCAAGGGAATTGAGCTAATCTAGGTTAAGATCCTATCCCATTGTAGGCTCATTTCCTTACAATCTTCCTGATGTCTTCTCGGACTTCAGCTTTGGCTGCTGTGTACATAGGATAGCTTGTCTCCAGGCACTGGAGAGTTTCCCTGTAGTCTCTTTCTCCCATCTCCTGTAAGCATGCTGGGGTCCCAGACACATGCTGCTGTGTCCAGCTTCATGTGGGGTCTGAGGAGCAGAATTCAGGTCTTCATGCTTGCATGCCAAACACCTTACCTGCTGAGCCAGCTCCCCAGCCCCTGTGCTGGCTAATTAAATGAGAGAATGGGCTTAATATGTATCAACATACGGAGGAAGGTTGATTGCTTTGACCCAGAGAGTTGGGAACACAGCAAACAATTTAATCTTGACAGCTCTGTATAAGAAACAAACAATTGGAGACAGAGAGGGTTAAACAGTTAAGCATGCTCACCGGTCTTGTAGAGGACCAGAGTTTGCGCCTACCAATTCATAGTTGCTTGTAACAACATCTAGGGGATCCAATACTCTCATCTGTCCTCCCCAGGCTTCTGCATTTTCATGATACACATAATACTCAGAATACTCACTGAAGCTCTCACACACACAATATAACTAGAAAACAACAGATACATCTTTAAGAAATAAAACAGTTATGACACTGAAGGTATGGGGTTATTTCTTACTGTACATGACCTAGTGAATGTGTTGTATTTTACATGTGGCTTTTGTAGTCTAATGGGACCCTGCTAGATTCTGTGTGATACCTCTAATTTCTTTTTCTGAGTCTACATAGACTCAACATCCAGTGATTCTGGATGGCAGCTATGACAGGTGACACTGTCAGAAGGAAGCATTTGATCAAAATGATGGAATGATGTTTTTTAATGGAGAGAACTGGGCCATCTCCTTCCTTTCATGGATGCTGTGTTTCTGTTCTCATTTGCAGTGCTGCATGCTTAAGATGCTTCGTGGAATTTTCTAGTGCTGAGAATTAATCTGCTGTTGCAGTATTGTGACAAGCTGTAGGACATGTGAGGATTTGTGACTATGTGACTATCTTGGCATTTCTTTCTTAGGTTTCTTTTTATTTCCTCTTAGGGAATATCACAGAATACTAAGTATTATTTTACATATCAATCCTAGTTCCCACACCCTCCTGTCCTCCACTGTACCCCCCAGACTCCCCCCATCCCATCCCCTTTCTGCTCCCCAGGGAGGGTGCAGCCTTCCTTGGGGAGTCTTCAAAGTCTGTCATATCATTTGGAGCAGGACCCAGGCCCTCCCCCATGTGTCTAGGCTGAAAGAGTATCCCTCTACATGGGATGGCCTCCCTAAGTCCATTCGTATACTAGGGACAAATACTGATCCACTACCAGAGGCCCCATAGACTACCCAGTGCTCCCAACTAACACCACATTCAGGGGGTCTGGGTTGGTCCTGTGTTGGTTTCCCAGCTATAAAACTAGAGTCTACGAGCTCCCCCTTGTTAAGGTTAGCTGTTTGTGTGGATTCCTCCAGCCTGGTCTTGACCCCTTTGCTCATCACTCCTCCCTGTCTGTAACTGGATTCCAAGAGTTCGGCTCAGTGCTTAGCTGTGGCTATCTGCTTCTGCTTCCATGAGCTACTGAATGAAGGCTCTAGGATGGCATATAAGGTAGTAATCAATCTCATTATGAGGGAAGGGCATTTAAGGTAGCCTCTCCACTATTGCTTAGATTGTCAGTTGGGGTCATCCTTGTAGATCTCTGGACATTTCCCGAGTGCCAGATTTCTCTTAAAACCTATAATGGCTCCCTCTATTATGGTATCTCTTTCCTTGCTCTCCGCTATTTTTTCCCTGACTCAATCTTACTGCTCTGTCATGCCCAACTCTCCCCTTCTCTTCCCTCTAACTCCTTCTCCCCTCCCCCCAAGCTCCCAATTTGCTTGGGAGATCTTGCCCCTTTCCCCTTCTCCGGGGACCATGTATGTCTCTCTTAGGGTCCTCCTTGTTTCTGGCTGTGTGGACTGTAGGTTGATAATCCTTTGCTCTATATTTAAAAACCATATACGAGTGACTACATACCGTGTTTGTCTTGTTGTGACTGGGTTACCTCACTCAGGATGGTTTCTTCTAGTTCCATCCATTTGCCTGCCAATTTCAAGATTCTATTGGTTTTTGTTTGTTTGTTTGTTTTGTTTTCTTTTGAGTAGTACTCCATTGTGTAAATGTACCACATTTTCTCCATCCATTCTTTAGTTGAAGGGAATTTAGGTTGCTTCCAGGTTCTGGCTATTACAAATAATGCTGCTATAAACATAGTTGAACAGATGTTTTTATTGTATGAATGTGCATCTTTTGGGTATATGCCTAACAGTGGAATTACTGGATCTTGTGGTTGACTGATTCCCTTTTCCCTGAGGAACCGACATAATGTTTTCCAAAGTGGCTGTACGAGTTTGCATTCCCACCAGCAGTGGAGCAGTGTTCCCCTTTCTCCACATCCTCTTCAGCATAAACTGTCATGGGTGTTTTTGATTTTAGCCATTCTGACAGGAGTAAGAAGGTATCTCAGAGTTGTTTTGATTTGCATTTCTCTGATGGCTAAGGATATTGAATAATTTCTTAAGTGTCTTTCAGCCATTTTAGATTCCTCTATTGAGAATTCTCTATTTAGTTCTCTACCCCACTTTTTAATTTGATTATTTGGTGTTTTGGTGACTAGGTTCTTGAGGTCTTTGTATATTTGGGAGATCAGCCCTCTGTCAGATGTGGGATTGGTGAATGTCTTTTTCTATTCTGTGGGTGGCCCTTTTGTCTTGTTGACTATGTCCTTTGCCTTACAGCTTTTGAATTTCAGGCGGTCCCATTTATTAATTGTTGATCTTAGTGTCTCTGCTCCTGGTGTTATGCTCAGGAAGCGGTTCCCAATTTGTTCAAGGGTACCTCCCACTTTCTCTTCTAAAAGGTTTAGTGTGGCTGGATTTATGTTGAGGTCTTTGATCCATTTGGACTTTAGTTTTGTGCATGGTGACAGATTTGGATCTATCTCCAGTCTTATACACACCTGCATCCAGTTATGCCAGTACTATTTGTTGAAGATGCTTTCTTTTTTTCCATTGTATAATTTTAGCTTCTTTGTCCAAAATCAGGTGTTTGTAGGTGTGTGGGTTAATATCAGGGTTTTAAATTTTATTCCATTGGCCTTACTGTCTATTTTTGTGCCAACACAAAGCTGTTTTCAGGACTATAGCTGTATAATAGAGCTTGAAGTCAGGGATGGTGATGTCTCTGGAACTTCCTTTATTATACAGGGTTATTTTGGCTATCCTGGGTCTTTTGTTTATATATATATAAACAAAAACTATATATAAACTATATATATATATATATATATATATATATATATATATAGTTGAGATTTTTATTTCAAGGTCAGTGAAGAATTGTGCTGGGACTTTTGATGGGGATTGCATTGAATCTGTAGATCACTTTTGGCAAGATTGCCATTTTTGCTATGTTGATCATACCTATCCAAGAGCATGGGAGGTCTTTTCATTATCTGGCATCTTCTTTAATTTCTTTCTTTAAAGTTCTTATTATATAGGGTTTTCACTTGTTTGGTTAGTGTTACCCAAAGATATTTTATGTTGTTTGTAGCTATTATAAAAGGTAATGTTTCTCTGATTTCTTTCTCAGCCCCTAGCCCTTTAATTGTCTGTATATAGTAGTGCTACTGATTCTTTGGAGTTAATCTTTTATCCTTCCACTTAGCTGAAAGTGGGTATTTATGTGAATATAATATAAAATGTTAATGGAGAATTTGAATTTGAAAAATGTCAAAGAAGGGTATATGAGAGAGTTTGGAGAGAGGAAAAGGAAGGGAGACATTCATGATTATATTATAATCTCAAGCATTAAACAATTTGTTGTTTAATGGGGTGATGACTTAGTAAATTATATGTCCTGCAGCCACAAGCATTACAAGCAATGTGAGAACCTGTATAAAAAAGCAGGTGTGGTAATGAGGGCTTGTAATCCCAGTACTGGGGAGGGGGAGGCTTATAGAGCCCTGAAGAAATCAGTGGCTAGCCAGCCTAGCCTACTGGTTAAGCCAGTGGTGCAAGGTGTTCCCAAAGAATGATAATATAGCTGTCCTCTGGTTTCTGTGTGCATGTGGCCCAGTACATGGGTGTGCCTGCATACATGAACATGTACACACACACACACACACACACACACACACACACACACACACACACAGAGAGAGAGAGAGAGAGAGAGAGAGAGAGAGAGAGAGAGAGAGAGAGAGAGAGAGAGATAGAATAAAATACCATTATTAAGACTTGAAAAACAAAATGAAATTAAATGGACTTAAATGACATGGAGATTATATTGGCTCACCGAGTGGAAGAATTTAGAGTCATAGGGGTAGCATGATTCAGCAGCTTGGGTCTGTTTCTATGCCTGCTTGTTGTGGTCACAGATGGTTTTTACGGTTCCCAGGACAACCTGTTTTCCAACAGATTTCATGGGAAACAAAGGGTCTTTCTTGACACAGTTATTGAGGAGGGGAGATTCTTTCTCAAATGGATCACTGCATCTACTCAAGGCACCTGCACACTAAGTGGTTAGACCACAGTGCTCTATGCTCAGGCCATTGGCTTTGTTGTTTGCTTTCAGCCAGGGTGTGTCTACTATGACCTTTGACATAAGCCTAATCCCAGCTCAAATGTCTGACTAAGAAAATGGCATCACTGATGCCTGGAAGGGAAATCTCAGGTGTGTTGTTGAATGAGAAGCTTAAAAGTGGAAGTTGAGTGTGGCGCGCCAATCCCGACCCGCAGGAAAGACGGCAACCACACGAGGATTCTTCTCAGATCACACTTTATTGGAGCCTCTTGGTTGAAGGGAGAGCTGAAGGTGAGGGGCCCCGGGACAGCTGCTTATATATCCTACTAGGCAACGACACGGTCTCATAGGCTCAAAAGACCTCGCCTCAGTGTTGGAGCCACGGGATTGGCTAGGGAACGAGCAGGCGCGCTGGAGTGCAGCCGCCAAGCTGGCGTATGCCCGAATAAGGTATACAAGAAAGAGGAAGTTCACCATCTTGTAATGGCGTCTTGCGGGCAGCCGCCTACAGTTGAGTAGTCCAAACATGCTTGTCCACAGTGACCAGACATTTCTCTTAGAAGGCCTCATCCTCTGGCCCTCCTTTCTGAAAGCTTTTGATCAGAAAGATATTATGGTTGTCTTAACAGGGGTGGGAAAGGATCTGTTTTATATAAATGTAAAAGTTAGTAAACCTCTCTTAGAATCCAGTAGGGGTGTTTGCTTTCAAATAAATAAATAAATAAGCAAACAAATAAACAAATAAATAAATAAATACCGAGACTGCATAATGACTATGTGACACTTGCCATCTCCAGTACCCTGCAGGACCTCAAAATCAGTTATGTGTTTCTTTGTTGATGTCCACCTTCCTGAATCAAAATGACAGGAGTGGTTTTTTTTTTTCATTTTTGTTTTGTTTTTAATGATGTGTCAGCTCCCAAATGGGATAGCACATTATTCAGTTCTATGGAAGGCAGCTTTCCTTTCATAGCAAAGGCAAGATCAATTTGGGGAAAGAAATGCCCTGTTCTAGTGTTTACTTCCAGATGATGTCTTTTCAGTCATGTCAGAAATATTAATTACATTTCCCAGCCTCCCTATGTAATGAGAAGAGTGGAGTATACCCAGGCCCTTCCATAGTTTAATGTCTAAAGCAATGGCTTCCACTACTGGGGCCACAGCTACAGTTTCAAGCACCTGAAAAACTCTGCCATTTAACTTCTTTCCCTTCCCAGAGGGGACAGTATGCGCAGTGAAGCACAAGCATATATATTTTGCTTGGTTTATTCCTGGCATTGGCTCTTAGTCTGAAGGACAGTACCTGATGACTTTGTTAGCACAGTGGGACATGTAGGCAACATGACCAGAAGGAGGGGCCTGGCATCCCTGGGATGGGGAAAATGAAATTGTTTAATTTTAACTCTCAAATGACAAAGGACTCAGAGGGTCCCAGGCATGCTAAAGGGCTCTGTAGGATTAATCTAAAGAGAGAAGCAAAGAGTATGAAATGGTGTAAGTGTTGGATACAATGATACATTTGGAATGGGATGGTTAGCTCAGTCCTCTGGTCTCTGAAAGGGTTTTTGTCACTCTACAGAGGAAAATAGAAAAGCTTGCCCAATAACTCACACAGTATAACAATGTAATGAAGCTATGTCTCTTTCAATTTTTTAAAAATAAATGAAGGCAAAAACCTTGGCTGAGAAAAGTCACCTGGAAATTCCCTAGAGGGTATGCTATTTCAACTTAGGCTCAGAATGATAGCCTGGGTTTGGATGTAGGCACAGAAGTAGCAGAATGTTTTAATGACTAGTCTTCTAGAGTCCACATTGTGGGGAACATGGTGTCTGTAAATAATTAGACTGGAAGGTAAGGTTTGAAGGAAAGTCATCAGGAGTGAGAGTTCCAGGGAGAAAGTGGACAGTACTAAGAACTGCCTTGGATACCAACCTGATGAATGTGTCTTTAATCCAGGAGGAAATGGACGACTCCTGCGGATTTATTTTGTAGCCATGTCTCTTTCTCTCATACCAGAGGAAGAGAAATAGTCTTGCCGAACTGGACTGGGTGAGAGATTAGTTCTGACTGGCATAACTGCCATTGCCCTGAAGCTCAGATACTCATCCCTGAAGAGGAATACTGGCCACCGGCAAGATGTTAGGCGTCCGAAAGCTACAGCTGAGAGAGAATGATGCTTGCGTATACTGGAAGTAATTTGGAGGATCCAGGAATGACTTTTTGAATGACAGCAGAAGTGGCTGTTGTGGATTGGCTTTAGACTTCTGGTGAGTTAGATAAATGGTATGCATCACTGTGGCACTTTGATAGTGACCCAGGTCCTGCCTCCTAGGCTCCAGCATTATCTACCTGTGTAACTGTAGACTGGTCTTGGCAAGCCTAACTCCCCATCTGTAATGAGGAATTAGACTAACTCAGCTGTTTCCAGTGTGAATCCTGCATGTTATTTCCATCAGAAATAATCACTCTGTGGCCAAATAAGTTTAGGAAATAGGGTGCTATTTTGAGAGGGATGTCTAGAAACACAGTGAATACTTAAGTCTGTAGGAAAGAAACAAACTTTCCTATGTCGAAGCTGGGCTTTCCCAGCATTGCTAGGTCATTAGACTCTCATCCCCAAACTTCCCAATGCCATGGGACACTTTTTGGCTTTCTGTGAGATATTTTGAGGAATTTGGGACTAGATCCTCTGCAGGGCCTTGTCAATATCACCTCCAAAGATGATTAACCAAAGTTTTTTTTTTTTTAAATATAAGAACTTCATATTGTCTTCTACTGCCCATACCTTCTTTTTGCTCTTCCAACTTCTCCCAGATTCTCCCCACTTCCATGTTTTCTCACTCTGTTTATCAAAAACAAAAACAACAACAACAAAAAGAAAATCAAATTAAGAAACAAACGCCAGTAAGGCAAAACTTTACCAAGCCAAACCAAATCAAACCTAAAACCACACAAAAATCATGAGCTCAAAACAGGTCAACTTAGCAGGACTGAGTTGTAGGAACAGTGGAGACTAAAGCAACTCAGATCCTAGGTCATCAGCACTGTGGTTTCACACAAGTACACACACACACACACACACACACACACACACACACACACACACACACACCATAAACAAACACTGAAACCCTAGAGTTCTTTCCTTGACTGACTACCAAGATTGGTGTGGGGCCTGCCCTGGAGCATGGTTGATATACCCAGTGTCACTCCATTGGAGGAAATGGATTTCTCTTTCCCAGCAGGTATCAATGGTCAATAGAGTCTTGGTTAGGTTCTTATGACTTTCTTTGTGACCACTTCCTCCCTTCTCTCTGGGACTTCATCTGCTTTGAACTTGTGTGAATACAGAGGAAGTTTGCTTTGCCAGCATGGTTAGGGAACTTTCCCGTCCACAATACAGGATTGATCATTTCCCTGCCCCCATCAATGCTGTCTCAGAGTTCTTTAAGAGTGTTTTTTTTAAGAGCCTGGAGATCCTCTGAGGTTGGCTGTCCCTTGTGGCTTTGTCATATGACTTCATTAAACGCCTTGTATCCGGAGCTATCGACATCACCTTCCAGTTTGGAATCATCATTTCTCTAACTTACTCTATTAACCAGGAAAGAGCTGGGGGATTTTTTTTTTCTTTGCATCTGTATATAATGTAATTTAACCTAGCCAAAAAAGACACTGATTGTCCCACAGGACTTAATTAACTCCCATCTTCATGGTACTCCGTGGAAATAATAAGAAAAGTAAAAGTTCGGGCGTTTCGTACCTGTCCACTTCCACCTCTGCTGCATAATGAGATGCCAGGAACAGTGACACTGACGAGGTTGTGAAAGAAACTGATTATGGGAGGGAGGCAGAGAGCTGCCTGCTCAGCTCCCCAGAAATCTGGCTGGGCTGCAAAAACTGCAGACCCAGTGAACAGCCTCTGCCTTTACGTTCTAATTCTCAACCCCTTCCCCACTCACCGCTGCCACCCGACCAGTGTGCCTTTGTTAACCTTTAGCTCTGCCTTCTGCACCCAGGGTGAATGTGATGTCAATTGTCACAGGGCAGGTGCCATGTTTATTGCTCTGCCTGTAGCAAATCCGGCCTGGAGGAGCAGGATTCTCCTAGCTAGCCCTCAGGGGAGCCCATTAAGAAATTGCAAGGCTAATAAAAATCATGGTGGATGAAATTGCAATCCTCTGGTGCCACTCTGTGATGGCTTGGCTCTGCTTTTACATTTTAATGGGGGCAGGGATTGAAGGTTTGAAAGAGGACCCTTGTTCCAGCAATGCTGAGAGTCACACCTTCCTGACTCACAGATGGAGTGGGCAGCTAGCAGACAGGCTTCCTTCCCTCTTTGTGTGAGGCTTCTGCATATTTGAGATAGGGATTCATTAATGCGTTTGATATGCTCCCGCAGGAAAGCTTCACCCTGCCATAGGGCATGAAATTTGGGGCACAGTTAGAGATTTCGTGCCTTTCAGTGAAATCCAGTGCCCATTCTTAGGGGAACCTAGTGGATGCATGAAGTCTACTTCGTGTGCCTTGGTAAAATTGTTTAAAACGTTTTCCTACTAGTGGCTTGTCCAAAAGGAAACGGAGAGCAGTTAGTCTTATCTACACACCACATCCTGTGGTACCCAGGGGCCGATGGATCAGAAGGCCATTGTGTGTTTTCTTGCTCTTTCCTTCTCTTCAAGGAATTTATAAGTTTGCTTGAATAGATTGGTAGTTTCAAGTGTGAAAATGTCACAAGTGGCAGCTGATGAGATGGCTCGGTGTGTAAAAGCACTTGCCACTAAGTCCAAGCTTGACACTGGTCTCCAGGACCCCCACGGTAGAAGGGGAAAACTAACTCCCCCCAAGTCAATATCACACCTCCGTATGAACTTTATGGAATATATACTTGTGTGTGTGTGAATGAATGAAGGAATAAATACATAAATAAACGGGATTAAAAACTAAATAAATGAAAAGATCAAACAAATGTGTCATTTCTACTTTGGAAAGAATGAGGAAAATAGGAGAATTTGGTAGTGCGTAGTGATGCTCAGACGTTGTTTTATTGTAAGGAAATTCTGTGACTATGAACAAAATGAAAGGACAGTGCCATTAATTGAATGCTTACTCTTTTGGGGCCCTCTGTGAAGCTCTTTGCTGGAGCTACTCATCTGACCCTTAAAAGGAAACACAGAAGTGATTGCTGGGGTCACCTCCACTTTACAGATTGATAACTGCCCAGAAAGGCTTAAAGACCAGAGAGATGAATCCTACCCAAGCAAAATAATTCCAAAGTCTATAGCATTACCATGGATTTTTCTCTTGGCAAAATGTTCGCATATGAAGAAAGTTTGCTCTCCTTTGTAAACATTTCCTGGGATAAGTTGGTGAAATCAGTAATTTGTGGAATTTATCAGAAAGTGGATGGGAAAGTGTATGTTCAAATCTCAACAGCAGCTATAGTGGTCCACACAGGCTTAGCTGTGCACTCCCATCCACCACAGGGGCAGGCGGCAGGCTGTCCCTGTTTTCTTGTGGGCATCTCCCTGATGTCTCCTCCCTCCCTCCTTTCTCCTCCCTCCCTCCCTCCCTCCCTCCCTCCCTCCCTCCTCTCTCTCTCTCTCTCTCTCTCTCTGTGTGTGTGTGTGTATGTGTGTGTGTGTGCATGTGTGAGAGACCGGAAGAGACTTGGTGGATTCTGTTTATATTTTGTGTATTATCTGCAACTACTGTAATAGCAGAACTAATTTTGTTGATTGAGTGCCTGGACTAACTAACATGATTAAAACGAATGTTCCTTCCGTGGACATGTAGTACAATCACTCGGGAAGGCTAAGGCAGGATGATTGTTTGGAAGCAAGCCCGGGCAACATGAAGATATGCTATCCCAACAAAACAAAACAACAACAAAAAAACTCCTGTGCCACAGACCAAAATATTTTCTTACATTTACTGTGAAAATGTGGAAACCTTTGCTGAGCCTATGGGTGGGAGGAGATAAGAGGGAATCAGATTCTGACTGGAGAATAGAGTTACAGTCAGGGTGGCTCTCCTCTGAAATGCCTGCCCGTTTCAGAGGGAGACACGCAGTCCTGATGCTTCAGCCATCTGCTGCTGTGTGGAGGTGTCAGCAGGTTGTGGACACAGAGATAACTGACACACATAGTTATTGTATGCTTCAGAGCTGTTTTAATCTTGGCAATGTAAGTAATGTTAGCAGAACATTTCTCATATTGTAGGCAGATTCTCATCTTTTTTTTTTTTTTTTTAACTATCCCTACCCCCCCCCCTTGTACACTTTTTCTTGAAGGAATGGATGATCAGACCTGTAATTCTGAGAGAAATTTCATCGTAATTCTGGCTTATTTAAAAATATTTTAACCACATTGGCTTCTCCAGAATACCACTTTCATGCTTTAATATACAATAAAATAAAACATGGTTTCATCTTATTTTAAAAGATACATGCTTAATAAAGACTTGAAAAAAGACATCGCTGGATTAAAAAAAAAAATGACTGTAGTTGTTAGCATTCCCTTGCTTTGGCTGTGGCTAAGAAAATGTCAGACACACTGTTCTTGGTCTGCAAAGGCTTGTCCTCTTTGTCCTGCAGCTTACAAGCTCCCGTGTGAAGGGGGGACGTCTTGACATCATTTGCTGTAGGTATCATTGAGGGGTGTTCTATGTGGGCTCAGTACATCTGGGTCAGTCTTCAGTTCAGTGCTGCAGGTGGCGGGCTTACGTATGTGCCTATGATTGTGGGCCTATTCATGAACTGCACCCAGAGGACAACTTTTTTTTTTTTAATTCATTTTTATTTAAATTTAAAACAATCGTATTTTACATACCAATCCCATTTCTCTCTCCCTCCAGTCCTCCCATGTGCCCCACCAACCCCCCTTCCCACCCACATTCACTCCTCAAGGAGGGTCAGGCCTCCCCTCACATCATTTGGGGCAGGACCTAGGCCCTCCCCTGTGTATCTAGGCTGAGAGAGTATCCTTCCCTAGGGAATGGGCTCCCCAAAGTCCATTCCTGCGTTAGGGATAAATACTGTTCTACTACCAGACCCCAAAGACTGCCCAAGCTTTCCAATTGACACCCACATTCAGGGGGCCTGGTTTGGTCCTGTGCTGGCTCCCAGCTCTAGACTGGGGTCTGTGAACTACCACTTGCTCAGGTCAGCTGTTTTTGTGGGTTTCCCCACATAAGCTTGACCCCTTTGCTAATCACTCCTCCCTGTCTACAACGGGATTCCAGAAATTTGGCTCAGTGTTTAGCCAGTGTTAGTGAATTTCTGCTTCTGCTTCCATCAGCTACTGGGACAACTTTTAAGATTTCTGTTTCATCTTTAGAAGCGATTCTTTTGTGTGTCATGGGAAATTGACCTTATTTTATTTATTTATTTACCAGACTACTACATAGTTCTACAAATAGTTCTTCACAATTGGTCTACTTAAGGCAATATTTATTTTTAACTAGCACAATCAACTTTAAATACTCATCACTACAGCCATCAACTTCTTTGCTTAAAAAAAATTAACTTTTAATTGTGTACTTTTGATAGATTAACCTTTAAAGGCATGGGGACAGCTCAGTCAGTAAGCTGTCTTGTAAACATTAGGACCTAAGTACATCCCTAGAACTCACTGGAAGAAAGTTGAGCATGGGGGAGGCTTGACAACCCAGGGCTAGGGAAGTGATGACAGGTAGATCCCTGGGGCTCACTCTTAGCCAGTCTAGCCTAGTCTAATCATTGAGTTCCAGACCAGTGAAAGATGCTGTCTCAGAACAGCATCTAAGAAATAAGAGGGCAATTTGCTAATAAGAATTTATGGTGTAAATACAGGTGTGTTTTTATCTGAATATCTCTTATTATTCAATATGAGAAAATAGAATGCATTTTATATATATTTAAATTTATAAAAGCACAAGCCACATGGTATTTTAACTTTAAAAACATTAAAAGGAAAATCATGTAGAAACAAAGTTTCCTATGAGCTTTTTGGATTTCCCCCGTTCCCCCCCCCCTCCCCCCCCGTTTTTTTTTTTTTTTTTTTTTTTTTTTTTATCAAATTTTCTTTTTCTTATGCTTCTTTCTTCCATTCTGCTCCTAGTTAAGGTTTTCATTCAGAAAGTCTAAAATTTCCCTGGTGCATTTGCATTTTAAACAGATTTCTTGTGGACTCAACTAAATGAAGTTAACGTAAAGAAAAATTAGCAACGAAGATGTTTTTTTTTTCTTTTTCTTTTTTTTTTTTGCATGCGGGATACCATGTGCTTGGAATCCCATCAAGTTCCATTGTCCAAGCAATGAGCTCTTCATTAACTTTATGAGACTAAACCATGCTGCTCTGTGTTGGACATTTGTCTGTAACAAGTACATGGCATCTAAGCATTTTCTTCTGTTATTTTTACAGCACTATAGAGAAGTTATTGTTAGTTGCATTTAGCAGACAAAGAGATGAATGCTTCAGAATGTTGAGACTTGCTCAAGGCCCCAGGGCTTACTGTGTTGTACTTGAGACTTTGAAATGCAGTCTACTTAACATTAAATTCCCTTTTAACCATAGCATCATCATCTGACTAAATGACAGGGTAAGGTTGGAGGGATATTATGGGAGAAGGATTGTCTAGGATGGAAAATGAATCTGTGACAATCAAAAGAAAACTTTTGGTAAAAATCTCCTATCTAGTGGAAAAAGTGCAATGCTAAGTAGTTCAGATGGACATGAACTACTTAGGAATATTTGTGACCATATTTCCTAAGGGCAGTAGAATTTCAATGTTATTTTGAAACATTTGGTCCACAGGACCAGATTATGTTTAGAGCCTATAGCAGGTATTCCTGGCCTAGGGAGGGCTCTGAAAGATGGGAGGGGCTTCACTTCTCTCTGCCTTTAGTTAGCAAGGAAATGGTGTTCACTGAAATGAAGCAAAGAAACATGCCAAACACGGCAAGTGAAAGGAAACAGGGAGCCGATTTTGTCAGTGCTGGGACTAGACACCTCTGCACAAGGTTGTTGGCGACGTAGCAAGGCAAGAAGGTCTCAGCAGTAACCACAGGCGATGCAAAGAGATAAATGGTTGACCCTGGCCTGTGTCAGGCTACGATTGATGCTACTATCAGCCCTGGTGCCTTCCCAATGATTTTTTTTTAAATCTTTGATAGAGTGTGTTATCTAGTTACTGACATGAGGGCAATAGCCTGGAGGGGTGAAGGAAAAGGAAAGAATAAAAGGTCACTCCAGGAGGACAGTCTATGTGCCACTAAATGAGAAAAAAGGATCTAGTTCAAAAGGGAGGAAATAAATAAATAACAATAAAAGCGACTGCCGGGTGCACCGATTGGAAAAGCAATCCCCCTCCTCTCTGTGTGTCACTCCCTTCCTCCCTTGCTCTGTTGTCTTTTCTCTTCCCTCTTTCATTTCCTTCCTGCCTTCTTTTCTCCTTCCCTTCATACTTCCACCTTCTAAACAGACAAATGAAGACAGACCAGACAGATCCTGTCCTAAAGACATATTGAGCTATTGTGTGGGCGGGGTGGGTGGGGTGGGGAGGTATTAGCCGATAGAGCTATAGATTCTACGTGTTTCTCTTGAACTTTTATAATGACATTTTGAAGAAGTGATTCAGAAAGAATGTGCTTTTTAGTTGATTTTTTTTTTCATATTACCCTGAAAAATATAGTGTTTCCCTCAAGGATCTTTTTGCATAAGGTAATGTGGTGCAGGATAAGAGGCCCAAAGGCTGGACAGACAGACCCACAGTACAGACACTCCCTCTGAAGAGAAACCACACTGGATATGACCCCTGTGTCTCCGAAAGCAATTCTGTAATGAATAGGAAAATTTTAGTGGGTGGAGGTCATCATTTCAAAAGCCACAGGGCCTTAGCTGTGCAATGTTTTGGACATTACACCCTTGGTTCTTGCCAGTAAGGGCTGCCCAAGGCTACCTTGGCTCAAGGTGAGTTGTTTGTCTTGAAATCTTGCTCTGTGTTAGAGCCTCCCTGCTCTAAGACAGTCCCACAAGCCATCTAAGATCTCTCGGTTGTTGACAGAGAGCCATCCTTTCCCCGATGAAGGAGTAATGTGTTGAACAACATCTTCCCTGCCGTTTTTCAAGCTTAAATAGGTCAACAGGCATAAAGACCTTCAAATATTCCCCAAACGCTATTCAGCTCATGATTCTTGTATGAGTGGCATGTGGCCATGGTGACCGACATCACCATGTCCAAAATGTCTGGCCTAGAAATATGCAACCTGGCCACCCGGAGCAGAGTAATAAAGCGGTGGTTCTTGGAAATTTCCTAAGGATTATTTAAATGAACAGTAAGGTAGGTGTACTGGCTGGTGTTGTGTGTGAACTTGACACAAATTAGAGTCATCTGTGAAAAAGGAGCCTCCGATGAGGAAAAGCCTCCATGAAATCCAGATGTAAAGCATATTCTCAATTAGTGAGAAATGTGGGAGGACCTAGCCCATTGTGGGTGGTGCCATCCCTTGGCTGATGGGCTTCGGTTTTATAAGAAGGTGGGCTGAGAAGGCCATGAGAAGTAAGCCAGTAAGCAGCTCCCCTTCATGGCCTCTACAATGGCTTCTAGCTTTAGGATCCTGCACTGTTTGAGCTCCTGTCCTGACTTCCTTCAGTGATGAATAGCAATGCTGAAGTATAAGCCAAATAAACCCTGTCCTCCCCAATTTGCTTTTTGGTCGTGTTATTTTAGTGTAGCAATAGAAAACCTAAGACAGAAGGCGAGCGATGTCAAGGATAGACAGAGAATATATTGTCCATACTTTCTTGTTCCTTTAATAGTTTCTAGCTTATAATAAAAGTATGCTGCGTAATTTAGTTTCTTCATACAATTAGAACCTCTGATATAATGAGCTTGAAATTAAAGTGTATCTTGTAAAAAAAATTATCTTAAAGTTAGGGATACATACAGCTTTGAGAGAAAAGTGTTTACCAAGCAAGCATGAGCACGTCCCTATCACCCATGTAATAGCCTGCTAAGGTGTTCAGAGTCTGTATGTAATCCCAGCACTGGGCAAGAAGAGTTATGGGGAGGCAGGGAAGGAGAGAGTTGGGGGTTAGAAATAGGGGAAGAAGAAATGGAGGAGTGGAGAGAGAGGGAGATGAAGAAAGAGAGACACACACAGAGAAAATGAATCTCCAGGCTTCACTAATCATTCTCCGTTCAGTGAGCTCAAGGTCCCAGAAGAACCTTGGCATCAGAACGTAGGGGAATGGCTCCTGAAGAATGACACTTGAGATTGATTGGTGGCTTCTCCACAAGGTGCACACAGGTGCACTTGCTCCCAAGTGAACACATCCACACACACACACTCACACACACACACACACACTAATAAAAATACATCTCCTTTATGGAGTATAAACTCAATATAGGAAATTACTGTCCTGATCTAAAGTGCACAGTTCACTCATGTGTGTGGTGTAAAGGCCAGTTCAAAGTCACACATTAAGGTGTTTCATTTAGCCAAAGAAGCTAATTTTCCTTTGCTTCATTTTTCTGTAGATGGTGATGCTAGCAATCAAGTCTTCAGAGATATTTTATCCTTGTTTTTGTTTTGTATAACCCAGGGAAGGCGGGGAATGAACATTCATATAAAACACCTGTTACATGTTAGGTGCTGAGTGAGTCATTACATACATGAATTAACTCAACATGAGAGCCCTTTGGAACAGGTCCCCTCGCCTTCTTGTATGAAGAATTGAGCTTCTTATAGCTTAGGCAATGATCAGTGGCTACCCAGACAGTATAGGAAGGGACTTGAACTTAATGTTGCTGCCTGTAGGACCCAACTTCTACAATTCAAATAAAAAAGTTTTTATGATTTGGGGACTTCTGTGAAAGCTGTGAGATACTCACAGCCCACATTTTCGGCTCAAACCACCTCAGGGAAAAAGAACATCTATCCCATGAGAGGAGAAAGCTGGCTGTACTCCGATCAAGAGTACATTTGATCATCTTTCCACTTGTGAGGCTGAATTCATTGTATCACTTCAGATTTATGGATGCTTTACCATCACTGACTTGTTTATTCGGTGGTCAGAGTCATAGCCTCACAAGCCTGAAAGCAGATTCCCTGGCTGTACTGCTGCTCAAGTTTTGCTGGGAAGCCATGCTACTTGGCCTCCATAGGTCTCAGTTTTATCATTTGTGAATAAGGATGGAGGGAGAGTCTCATAGCGTTGTGGGATCTAAATGGGTTATGACAGTGAACGGCTAGTGCTGTGGCTGAAGTCTACTCAATTCTCAATGAATGCTTATTGCCACCATTTTTATTATTAATTCTCCATCACCTTCTACTCTCGGCCTTGGGTAGTATTATGATTGTTCCTCTGGTTTTCCTTTTAATAGTTTCTCAGGCCAGGCACATTTGCTTAATGTGCTAACAAAAAGGGAATTGTCTGTCTAGACTCAGCCTGTGTTACATGCATATTTTGTCTCAAACTAGAATGTACTGAGACTTGCATGCCATTGCTTTATCTTGGCGCCCTTATATCTTCTGGGTTGACTGGTACTCTTAGCTGCCATCACACTTGCTTCCTGCTGGATTGTGTGTGTGTTCCATAGGTAACCCAAGCACTTAGTTCAGGGCATGTGTTTAGAAGATGCCACATTACTGTTTGATGAATATATTTTTCAAATTTCATTCCTAAAGCAAACTTCTGATGGTTGTCCTATGTTTTGACAGTTTTAAACTTCTATAATGCCCCAGTCTTATATTTTGCTTAAGGAGTGAGGAATATGTGAAGAATGGATTTTTTTCAGAAAAATTAATTTTTTTTAACTGAAAATTTCTGTTAAAATGCCAAATGCTGTTTATTTTGAAAATTATTTTCTAAGACACATTAAAGGTCTTTATATCCTTTTTGTCTAATTAGAGGCAAACAATTTTATTAAATTTAAAAATCATACCCCAGGATGGGGATTCCATTCAACGGTGTTCAAAGCCCTTGGGTCCATCTAATATTGAAAAAGAAAGGATAACGATAATACTTCTATACTAGTTTATTAGTTGCTTTTCTCATATAGTGGCAAACTATCTGACTGAAGCAAGTTAAGGAAGGAATTTGTTTTGGCAGCCCATCATGGTGATCAGGATGTAGGGAGTAGATGGTTACATCTGCTATCAAGAAGCAAAGAGTGTTGGAGCCAGTGCTCAGCTCACTGCCCCCCTTTTACCAAGTGCATGGCCCCAGCTATGGAGTGATGAAACCCACATATAGGGTTGGGATTCCTGCCTCAACTAATGTAGGCAACCCTGAAGAAATACCCAAAGGCTTGTCTCTTGGGCAATTCTAGATCCTGTCAAGTTGATTTTTGCTGATCATTGCATCCAAGGGTAGTACTGAATTCCACGAGGGTGACTGCTTCTCAGTGAATGGCTTGTGACTATAGCAACAGATGCCACCCCTTCCTTTAGTCCAAGACTGTAAATTTCATATTGGATGCTGTTATTATCTCCGCTTCCTCCAGTGGATGTCCTATTTTCACGAACATCTGACAAAATCCCTATAGACATATAAGCAAAACCACATTTAAAATCACCGAGTGTTTTTTAAGAACCCCACAAAGTTTGATGTACAGATAGTGAGACATCACTGTCCTCATTTCCCACTAGTCATCATGACTAGGTTTGTAAGATATCAGCATTGTGCGTCTCATCCAGTGTGTCCATGTTATTTACGATTTACATGTCTGCAGCTTTTTCTAACTTAGATTTTTACAGCCATACAGATTCCTCAAGTATGCTGACTAAAAAACACATTGTTGACATGACCCGTGGCATTAGCCAATTAAAAACTATCAAACAAGAAGATCTGTGAGTTCATTACGGGGCTGCATTTGGCTATTATGTTGGTTTGAAAAGTATCAAAATTGTACTATGATTCATTAGTGAATACTGTCAACTATTTTAAAAAATACTACCCATATCTTTTAGAAATAATATAGAAGTTGCATGGCATGTGGAAAAAACAGGAACATATAAAGATTTTATTTGATTATTTTAAAAGAGCTTTTTGATTTTTCTCTGGGATGAATATCCATTAATAACAATATCTTTGGCAGAGTTCAACTTCCTGGCTCTCTCCTCCTCCCTCCTCTAGGTATTCTAAGTCATCTTCTCTGACTTGCATCAGCTCTGGGCATTTTGTCATTTTCATTGTAAGTGTAGCCCATCCTTGGTCTAGTGAAGGCAAACTTGAAATGATATGTTATTTGGAGTTCACAGATTGTGAATTTCCTTTTCTTTGTAACTGAGATTTCCTCTCCATTCCTCAGAGGCATTCCTGATTAGGTTATAATTTCTGTTTTTACTTTACTTGGTCCAAAATTGCCTGTGGCAAAGGAAACTTCTACATTCCTCAGTGCAACTTTGGCTTCAGGGAAAGGGTAGCGGTTCTGAATTTCATACTGATAGTGGCATGCAGATAAATTTGAGGTCAAGAGTCTGTGTAGGATCACCAGACACAGGGCTCTGTTTGTAGGGCGTTTGGGAGGTTGAGCATGATGCTAGGACTCTGCTTGTAAGGTGTTTGGGAGGTTGAGGATGATGCTCCCAATGGAGAAGAACAAACGGACTCTATGTCATCCTGTGCAAGCTGGGTACATATGGCATCCTTTTATTTCAAGCTCATTTTCTCCTTTTCATTTTATTCCTTTCTCAAGTCAGAACGCCTTAAGCCTTTCTTCTTAAGGAGTGAAGTGAAGAGCTTCCTTAGAAGCCTTCCTCTTGAGGAATCAACTTAATTAATAATGGATTCCCTTTCATTGAGAGGACTTGAATTTTAGCCTAGAAAAATCCACACCATCTTCACAACCTCATTGATCTAGTCACTACACTCTCTCTGGGAAAGGATCATTTTAATGGCATTACTAATAACGTGTAAGTATTTTCATGTCTTCCTAATGAGTCATGGCTGGACTAAGGTCCCCATAGGCTTGCTCCCTTTTCACCTTGTGCTTCCTTCTTTGTCATATGTCAAGGTTGGCAAATTTGCCCTTTTAATCTAGGTTTCTACAGGGCAATAAACTTCATTAACGTTTTCCAGCTAGACTTGAAAAGCATTAGAATGGTGACTAGACAGAGTTAAGGCGGCCCCCCTCGGACCCTCAGTATGCACACTTCATAGTACAGCGATAGCAGCTAAAGTGGTCGCTGTAAACACTTTCTCTTGAAAGCTGTGTCTTTTCAATAAACACACCGTTAGACACTAGCAAAATATTTCCAGTTGCCTTCATGGGTGGTGCAGTGCTGGAAGCCGTTAGCTCATGTTCAGTTAAATTTCAAATGTCAAAGCTCATTAATAGTGAGTTTAGCCAAAGACAGCTTGTAAGGAACTATGCAAGCTTAACTTCCTCAAATAAAAAGAGAAGAAAGATGACTATTTAACATTGCCGTTTCTCCCCTGCTTTTTTCACCTCTGCTGCAAGTTGGTTTTGGGTTTTATTGACAGTAGGTTTCAAGTTTATATTCAACATTTCCCTTAATTTGCCTTGTCTTTTTGTTTCCTCCTTCCCCCTCCCCAGGGACACGGGCCTATTACAAAGGTGTTGGGATGTTTCTTTGAGTTTTAGAGGAGTGTTCTGCGTGTTTGAAGCAGGCCTGGAGGAGTCTGCGGAAGTGTGAAAGCTGAAGGTTCATCTTTTGAGAGAGAAACACACTGAGATAGATTGTTCCTCTCACATGCTGCTTCTAGCCTGGGCTGAATACAAATGCACAGGAGATCCTGCTATACAGGAATGAAGTTCCACGTGACAACAGCAGCACAACAGCAGCCATACTATTTGTCATGTTTCCAGTGCCAGCACTGTAGTAATGGGTATAAATGAAAACAACAACAACAACAAAAATATGTTTTTCCTCCCTAGTCAAAACTTATATGAGCAGTTGCCATTATGGCTGCTCTGGGTTGATCCACTGCTATATTACATTCTATGGCAAGCTAAGAAAAAAATTGAACTATAACATAAACTCTGTATCAACCTGGCCCCCTTATATTTTCTAGTTTCATTGGCCACACCCTTTCTGTACTCTCTGAATCTTTGAAGGTGCTCATCTTTTGCATTTGGGGTGGGCTGCCCAAGAAGCCAGGGTGAAGCTTTCAATGTGGTTCCCAAGGGGATGACATGGAGTCTCTCTACAAGTGCTGTTTGGAGAACGTGAGCTTGAGTCCAGTAAGAGGAGGGCAGAGTAGAGTAGAGTATGAAGAGGCTGAGGGTGAATGCATGGTCCTGGTTTCTTCCGAGAGTTTACCCAATACTCTCTGGGGAGCACACAGAGGTCTCAACAAGATATGAACTCTGTGGCTTTCCCTACCTTTTTTGACTCAAATAAGATAACCATGCTCTATTCCCTGTTGTTTGTAGAGATTTAAGAAGTTGGCTGATTTGGATACACAATGTTATACTACTGAGGTCACATATTGGTAAACACTTGTGTACCTTGAAATGTAAAGGGATCCTGGTATTTTCTTTAATTGGGCCATCATATTTAGTTATTGTCTGTGGATTTCAGTGCTGTTTAACTCATAGAAAAAGGTTGTAATTTTATAAATGAGACCATGTTAAGTGGGCTGTAAATGTCAGGGAATTAAATGTCTGTGTGATTTCTTTGAAAAGCCTTACATATTATGGTCATGTTTCTGCACATGGGATTATAGTCTTTTTTTTTTTTTTTCTTTTTAACATCCTAGCTTTCAGTTTTTTTTTCTTCTCTTCTTTTGTCAATACCAGGTTTTGGCCTTCAAGGGAATAAACAACCCTGCCTTATTTTCATGATAGACTTTCTGTTAATTTCTTCTTGACAATGAGCTTCTTGGACGCAGGGTGTTATATTTATCTCATTGTCCTCAGGGTCTCCATAGGACCCAGCTCAGTAAATGTTTATTAGTTAGATTTAGTAAAACTTCATTAATTGATATCCTAACAACATTGAACTTGAAATATTTAACTTAAGAGAAAAATCAATTTTATGGACTCTCACACATTAATTATCTGTATGCAAATAGGGGCTGTAAATTACAAATAACAGCTATCAAGTTACTGAAGCAGATCTAGAGGTGCTCTGGTAAAAGACACAAGCCAGCAATGTGAGTTATATCTGGATGAATACATATTTTTGGAAATCTTAAAAATATTAATTTTTTATTAATTTACTTTTTGTATTTCAACCCCAGTTCCCAGTCCCTCCTCTCCTCTTGCTCCCTCCATTTCCCCTCCTCCCATCTGCTCCATGGAGAAGGTAAGGCCTCGCCTAGGAAGTCTACTAAGTCTGTCCCATCATGTTGTTGAGGCAGGGCCAAGGCACCTCTCCCACCCCCATATCTGTGTGTCTAGACTGAGCAAAGTATCACTCCATATAGAACAAGCTCCACTAGGTTAGTTTGTGCATTAGAATTAGATCTTGGACCGATTAACGGTGGCCTTATATATTGTCCCAGTCTCACCATTGTCACCTATATTAAGGGAGTCTAGTTTGGTCTTATGCAGGTTCCCCATTTGTCAGACTTGAGTCAGTGATCTCTCCCTCGGGTCAGCTGATTCTGTGGGTTTTCCCATCATGGTCTTGACTCCTTTGTTCATATTATCACTCCTCCCTCAATTTGATTGTCCTCTAGGAGCTTGCCCATTGGTTAGTTGTGGATTTCTTCATCTGCTTCCATCTGTTTCTGGAAAAGGGTTCAAGCTTCTCTGGGAGGCACATTCATAGCACAAGGATATTTACTCAACTATGTTCTTAGCAACAAATAGCCAGATCTTGGAAACAGCCTAGATTCCTTTCAACTAAAGAATAGATAAAGAAAATGTGGTATATTTACCCAATGGAGTACTACTCAGTGGTAAGAAATGATGACATCCTGAAATTTAGAGGCAAATGGACAGAACTATAAAACAAAACAAAACAAACAAACAAACAAAAACCAAACATCCTAAGTGAGGTAACCCCAACCCAGAAAGACAAATATAGTATATACTTACTCATAAGTGGATATCAGATATAAAACAAAAGATACCCAGCCTACAAACCACAACCCTAGAGAGAAGCTTGAATCCTCTTCCAAAAATGTTAATTTTGAGAGGACAGAGAAATTGAAAAATTTCAGGTCACTCTAATTCACTGTGTCATTTTTGGTCACCCATTTTATCAGTCCTCAGGCACAAACAAATGTAACACATCTTTACATAGTAAGAATAATATTCCACATCAGGTCCTCATCGAGATTCCATATCAATAGGTAGTCAAATTGGATGGGGGGAGTACAAACCAGCTACGTAACACTCTCTCTCTCTCTCTCTCTCTCTCTCTCTCTCTCTCTCTCTCTCTCTCTCTCTCTCTGTGTGTGTGTGTGTGTGTGTGTGTGTGTGTGTGTGTGTGTGCATGAAAAACTGCACACGTGTACCTTCTTTAGCAGGGGGTGGGAACCAAGGGGTGGGAACCAGGGGCTGGCAGGTTGAGAGTGGTGCCATTAAGCACCAGGGAAGATTAAGTTTGTGGAAGGAGAAAGTAATTGATAGCCTGCATGGAAAACCAGCTACATTCAGGCAAATGTCATCTGTGTGGGAGCTGGACTGCTGTTGGCTCTGTCTCAAGGGTTGGGGGTCCTTTCTACAGTACGGGGTTTGTAGCCCTGACTGGCTGACATAATATTTTGGGGTGAGAATTTCCCTTCTCTTGCAACAACCCAATCTGCTCTTTGGAAAAGATTCCTTTGACCATACCCGATCTGTCTGTGCCCTTTGGTGAGAACCCCACCCCAATCACCTTTCTACCTGTAGCAGTAACATGTAACTTGTTCTCAACTCTCCCCCCAACCCCGTCCTGTGTGTGTGTGTGTATGTGTGTGTGTGTCTTCTGCTACCAGGCAGCAACAGCTTCAGCTAGGCTTTGACCAGCAGGCTGCTCCACTGGACATGTGTATATGTATGTATATTTTTATAATGTCTTTATATATGATGCATATACATTATGTATGCACATACACTGTATCATGATATATATCTATTACATATTTTATATATATATATATTTGTGTATTTAATTTCTAGTTTTTCTGCATTCTTGACAACCTTGTTTGATTGTTGTAGGAGTAGCTATTATAATATTTTAGGTGGGTTTTCATTGTAGTTTTGATTAGAATTCTACTGAAGATGTTAAGCTGTCTTCATGTTTTTATTTCCATTTGCATATTTTCTTCTGTAGAAAAGTGTCATTAAAGTATTGTGTGCCTTAGAAACTGAACTCTTCTAGTGTTGAGATGTAGAAAGTCTTACATATTTGAATATTGATCCTATACGAGATACACCATTCACAAACATTTCCCCCTTTCCATGGTTACCTTTCTACCCTACTGGTAGTTTGTTTGGGTGAGTAAAGGTTTTTAATTTTGATAAAGTCTACTTATCTATGTCTTATTGCTGGTTTTAACATAATATCAAACAAACCATCATTAAATACAATGTCGTACAAATATCTCTTACATAAAATCAAGGCCAAAAACATTCAGTATAAGTTGTGGTAACCTGAATTCTATCTTTGAAACTCAACTCTGCATATGCAAGGAAGCTTCATTTATTTCTTCGTTTTTACCCTCTATCTTGTAATGTGTGTGTGTGTGTGTGTGTGTGTGTGTGTTGGTGCCTCTTTATCATCACTTTTTAGAGCATCAGCAAACTTTCCTTTGTGCTTTCATTGGGTTGTCTTCAAACATTCTCAAGTTGGTCATGAATTTAAAAATACAATTTGAGGCTAAGTAAGGTCTAGTTTTGATTTGGTATGTCCATGCTAGAAATGTAGCGAATTGACAGTTGAATATCACAGGAAGGAGGAGAATAGGAAGGGAAATTTGATTAATTTTATCTAATGTGATTAATGATGTAACAAATGATGTATCTCCCCCTTCCTACATGCACCACCAGTTTTCTGAAGCGAAACCAAGTAGTGCTTTGTATAGAGGCCATCCTAGGGAAAGTTTATCTTGAGGTGAGACATCAGAGAGCTGTCAGTCATTTGGAACTGGGACATGCGGGAAATGGGGGTGTATGTTTGTCAGATTGTCCATGGCGTCTGTTGAAGTAGGATTCATCTGAGGGACATAAGGATGTGCCACCAAGAAAAAGAATTTAAACAATTAAAAATTAAATTTAAAATAAAAACTTACATAAAGCAATGTTTATTTTGATTTGGCTTTTTCTCTGGCCCTCCCCGTCCTCAGTATACCGAGTAACCTTGTAGTGGTGACCCTCGTTTTGCATTTATAAAATGAGATATTGATACAGAGAGCTAACCTTTCATTAAGCCCTGCAGTAATATGGGAAGGTACTAAAGCATTCTTCTCATTGGGGAAACAGAGAAAGAAGTTTCTGTTTTCTACAGCTGAGATGGAGCCACATGAATAATTAATTCCCAACAAGTTGAGCAATTGATTTTCAGCAAAGGGGCAATTCCCTAAAGTTGGGAGGATTCTGGGCAAAGGCAATTTGTACTTATTTCTGAGAGGTGTTGTGGCTTCTGCTAGCACTCTAATATGGTTTATTGAACAAGCTCCGGGATCTCCTTCAATCCCTAGGTAGCTGCTTTAAGGCTTGTTTTGCGGGGGGCTCTGGCTTTTGAACTTGTGTAATGTTGGCAGAGGGTTCTGAGCTTTGGACTTTCATGGATGCAGAATATGAAAAGGTTTCCAAGTGTTTGTATACATTTACTGTGTGTATGTTGTAAGTCCCTGTTTATACATCGTGTGAATTGCATACAATGGATTCCAGGTGGCTGTAAAGTGAATGATTAAAGTGCATGTTTATCTGGAAATCATATTGTGCTTTGTGAACTTTTGGAAAGGGTCTAGAAATGATTTTTTCCATGTGATTCTCTCAGAAGATGAGTTTATTAAAAGAAAAATACATGTATTACATTCAATTGTTTTTCTGTAGCTAAAGTAATAAATTAGATGTGTACACATAAAAACAACTTTAAATACATTATTTTGATGCCCTATACACATGAACATTGAATTTTGGGATATTTTGGTCCCTGAAATATTTAAATCATGCCAACACCTGACACTTTCCACATTGATTACTTGCATAGGCAAACTTTGAAAAAATAAAAAGCAGATTATTTCCCCATCATGTCAAATGGCATGTGGTTTTGATCCTGAGAGTGGAGACTTTCCATCAGACTCTCCTATCTGAAATCTGTGGGTCTATTTCCTCCTTTGCCTGGACTGCTATTAGTGGTAGTTGGTGTTATTTAATTACCCCTACATTTTAACTGTAGTGTTTACCTTTAATATCACTCCAGTCAGTAAGTGATTCATTGCATCTGGAACTAAACAACAAGGTTTGGCAGAAAAGGGACAATGTGTGGCAGATGCATTTGGACCCAGGAGGACAATGGCTTTGAAAGTGGGCTTTAAGAGCTTAGAAATTCAATTATGCATTTATGACTGTAGGAATACGTTCTGCAGTGGATGTTTCATGGTGAATCTCACAAAAGATGCTGGGGATTTTGAACAATAAGACTGACATATACTAGAAAGTTACCCACTCTTCAGGGGACAGGCGAGCTCTTCAGATTCTAGGTCCCTGACATTTCATTCCAGTTAGAAAACTCAGCCGTCTGGGTTTCCTCGTTCCTAAAATAAGGCTAGCCATTTTGGGAGTGAGGGTTGATAAGAAACGCCGCGTGCCTTCTGCCTTTTCAGAAACCCAGCGATATGTCCATGTGAATGCTTAGTAGAGCCCAGTGCTACTTTCAAGTACTCTGTTAGCTTTAACCGATATTTCCTTTGTCCTCCCCATAAAGTATGGAAGTAAATGCAATTTAGTCAAGGCCTGTGAAGAAGCAGGTGTAAGGCAGGATTCGCTGTTTGGTTTCCCCCTGCAACTTTCTTTTTATTGAAGTTTTAAATTTTATTTCTTCTGAGACATACATGAATACTGCATTTTTACTGTTCTTTCCCCTTCCAAATCCTGTCTCCCTTTCCTTTCACATTCGTGATCTCTTCTTTAATTATTATTGTGTGAATATTCATATGTGTGTGAGTGCATCGACTGATTGATTCCATTTATTGTTGCTCATAAATACACGTGTCCTGGGCTGATCTCTTAGGATTGGATAACCTGTGTGGTAGCTCATCCCTGGAGGAAACTGATTCTCCTTAATAGTCATTGTCTGTAGCATGGGTGGGGCCATGTGGAATTTCCCCCTTTCCCACTGCATGCCAACTGACATCAGTATGCAGATCTTGTTCAGGAAATTGTATCGTCACATCTAAGGGATACTATTTATCAGCAGGTGTCTTGGACTTCTGGCTCTTACAACCTTTCAGCCTTTGCCTCCTCGTATCCTGAGCCTGAGGTGTAAGTGTTGTGTTCCAGCACTATTTATATCACCTATATTCAAATAGTTTCACAAATACTATGCTTTGTGAGCTTTGGGAAATTCTGGTTCTCTTGAAGGGCACATGATATGGCCATGCTTGGCATCAGGAGGATTGTGCCTTTCTTAACATCAGTTAGAGAGAGGTTGTAATAACTTTGGAATCCTTGTGGCATTTACTGTGTAGCTTTAGTAGTTATAACTCTTCCCAAGAAAATGAAAGCTCTGTGTCAGGCCTTAATTTACAGTTCTTGGCATCATAAATCTAGAAGTTTTATGCTGTATATTTTGTGTGTGTGGAGTCATTTATGCTGTAAGAGCAGGCTGGCCTCCTGCCTGTAACTGACCTCCAACAAGATCTTGCTACCAACTCCTTTGAGCAGTAACTTCAGCAAAGAGGGAGAAAAGCAATTATTTATTTATTTATTTTTATTGGTGAAAGTTGTTCTCCACAGGAAGCCACCATGGCAGCACAGCAGGTTTCCACTGAACCTTAGTGAATGACTACACTCTTAGAAAAGTCAAACAATGGCGAGTTAATCATGGACCATTTTGATAGCGCATAGTTCTGGTTAGAGTAGCTGCGTTCACTGCTTGAGGTCTCCTAAGGCTGGAATCAGAGTGACAGCTAAGATATATCTCTGTCTGTAGCTCAGACTATTTAGGTAGGTTGTCTGCTGAGGCCAGTTATTTGAGTTTCTAGCACTTGAGACCTCATTTCCTGCTGACATTTGGCTAGGAATTATGGGTAGCTCCTAAAGGCTGATCTTGGTCCAAGCTCCATATGGTCAATGTACCATTTCAGAGCCTGTGGGAAAAATCACTCTTAAGGACTTACCTTAGGTCAAATCTATCTCACTTTCTACAAACCATTTTTTAATTAGTGTACATGATATTTGCTTACATTATGACATTTTGATTGATGTATGTGATTGCACATGGATATCATGGATATCACATGACTTATTTGCTCTTCTAGTACTCCTCCAATACATGCTGGTTTCTTTCCATTCTTGTATAGTTTCCTGTCTGCTTTCATGTCATACATGAATATGTATATAATAGTCTGCTTTTGAAAGCATTTTTTTTCTTCCCCTATCTTGATTCCCCTTCAGAACACACACACTGACACACCCACACACACATGAGAGAAAAATGTGCTATTTATCATTCTGAGTTTGGCTTATTTTACTTAACATGTTGATCTTCAGTTCTAACATTTCCTCCAAAATGACATAATTTGTTTTGTTTTCTTTTTTTCCCCACATTGTATATATCCACATTTTTTTCATATTAATCTGTTAATTGATACCTGGACTCATTCTGTAATTTCACTGTTGTGCGTAGTGGTACAGTACACATGGGTGTCTCTAATGAATGCTGACTTGGATTTCTTTTCTGTCTGTCTGTCTGTCTTTCTTTCTTTCTTTCTTTCTTTCTTTCTTTCTTTCTTTCTTTCTTTTTTTTGCTTATTTGTTTTCAAGATAGGATTTCTCTGTGGTTTTGGAGGCATGAACATGAGTGCATATAGTGGCTGGTCCTTGGCCAGTGGATTTCTGATTATATAGGTTGTGTGCTTGAGGAGATCCCTAGATTCAGCCTTTGTAGAATTACCTTTCTCCTGCTGATGGTGCTGGCATCTGTTAATGTTTTTTTTTATTTTCACACATTTAACTGTGTCCAAGGAATGGACCTAGTCTGGGTTATTTTGGCTTTTGGAGAATTTTCTGAGATCCATTTGGCTCTATTTCCCTTTAAGAGACTGGGATGGTCCTGAAGGATTTCACCCCATGAAGTTGTCTGAAATTTTGGATGGATACCCAGCTTTGTGCTTAGTGGTTCTTAAAATCTGGGGTATTCTAGAAGACTTAGCCATGCCTCCTTCTGACCAAAGTATGAGGAATTATACTGTAGGGACTTTAGACCCAGAAAAGTGCAGTGCTAGTTTTTCATTCAGATAAAATTCCCCCAAAGAGATGAGAAGAGAAAAAGAGGAGTAACCACCAAGGGGACTCAATTTGTTTGTGATAATCAGAGCCTTGCTTGCCCATTCTCTTAAATGATTGTTCGCTTCAGCCATTCCTTAAGCCTAGGAGGCATGTGTAATCAACTTTTGTTTGTTTCTGAGTATCTTCTTTTGCCCTTGAGGAGATAATTATTTCTATTGTATAAAAATGGTAGCCCAAACATGAGAAGCAATTAGAGCAGATGGCAGTGAACACTCTTGTGGTAAGAGGCACTGATGCTTATAAACTGGATTTCATTCTTTGGGCTTCTTCCTTCTTCTCTTTGCTATGACACATTCATTTGCTTCCCTTCAGGTACAAAGGGGACACAAAAATGAAAAGGATGAAAAAAAATGCTGCCCCCGGTGTATGGAACTGAGAAGCTGTCAAAGGCTCATAGCAGGGAAAGTGTGCTCCTGAGTATTCAATCACTGAAATTAAGTGTTTTCAAAGGCAGTGCAGTCACGGGTCTATTGCATGGGGAAATAACATGTTGTAGTCCATCACTTAAAATGTTAACCTTGTCTCTTACCAGTGAGTGCAAGCAGAAACATGTGCTGCACGCTCGTTGGTTAAATGGCAGCGTGTCAGCTCTGTGAAAAAGGCTAGCGTGTATCTGTCAATCTTCAAATTTGATGGTGTGTGGGAATGCAAACACATTCACGTGCAGACACACATTCACACATAACATACCCCTTCATTTTTCCACTTACTTTTATACAACTCCCCAAGACTTAGCTCATCACATCACTTACTAGAAAATAAGAATTAAATTAATTTCTAGTACGTAAGTGTATATTTTTACTATGCTATTTTTATTCTGAATCTTGAAATTCTTTATTAACTTAGTTACCCATTTTTATCTATAGAAAGGTTTGCTTTGATTGTTCTTCAATACTGTCGGAGGATACATATACTAGAATGGGCACCTTGTTAAGTGTCATCCCAATAATATGAATTACAGTATATGAGTAGTTCACCAATCCTAAAAGATTTATATGACAAATGTTTTAGATTTTGCAGGTCATATTTCCATATTATGACCTGGAAAGAGCCATAAATAACACAAATGAATTGTTAATATTGTGCACCAATATTAAACTGAATAGGCTACATTCGGGCTGTAGTTTGAACACCACTATGTACTACTGAATATTTCATGTAATTCTTCTATGGCATATGAAAATTTGATATCCACTAGGTCTTTCCTTAATGTTTTTCACTGCATCAGCAGGAATGCTCTGTACCAGCAAGTGCCACTTTCCCTGCCTTGAGGTCCTGACACCCTACTGTCCTTGCTGCACTCTAGGCAAGCACATTCTTCAGGGTCACTCCGCACTCCATTAGCCTTGGGCTTACACTCAGTGTTTCTACTTCAATCTCTTACCAGAGTTATGTAGCCAGTCACTCAATGTCAATAGTTCCTGCCACCTCCCTGACATTTCTGATCCACTTTGCCCTGCTTTTTTTGTTTCTTTCAGGGCAAACTATTTATTTTATATATTTATCTATTATCTTGCTAGAAAGTAAGCTCTATGCCATTAGGGGTTTTCTGTGCTTTGTGCTTAGACCAGTGCCTGAGGTGTAGTGTGTGCTCAATAAATATTTGTTGGATGTAGGGATCTATCACTCAGGAGTGGTGGTAGACAAGATGTCTATAGGGAGCCTATGATTATTAAGCAAGATAATACCTGCTGAGTGAACTCAGTAAATCTTAGCCCTATTGTTATTATTTTTTAAAGATGAAATATTAAGCAGAGAAGGTAATACCTCCCTGTATTTCTTTCTTTCTTTCTTTTTTCTTTCTTCCTTCCTTCCTCCCTTCCTTCCTTCCTTTCTTTCTTCCTTCCTTCCTTTCTTTTTTTTTTTTGGTTTCAAAGATTAATGACCCTGAGAGTAAAATGTATAGTGCCATGCCTAGGACATTAGAGGCATTCAATTACCAGCAAGTGAAATGATCCTCAGACTTAGAATTCAGAAGAGGCATTGCTAGGATAGATATGATGATTCAAGTAGAGAAGATAAGGCTCTGTGAGTTTATTTTGCTTGTAGACTGTGATATTCCTCTGAAACCCATGTTAGTAACTCATATATGTGAACACTGAGCTAGTAGCAGTAGTCTTTGGGAAATCATGAAGGCAGGAAGTTTGTGAAACCAATAGAGGAGGAAAAAAATGTTCAGTTTTCAATTGAAAAGGAAGGTTAGATTGGATGTAGGCAGAAGTCTCTGGCAAGAGATTCTTTTGGCATTTCTCTGAGCAGTTGAAGTGCTGGGTGTATAAAAGGGCTTTCCCATGCAATTTTCTCATCATGCAGAATTGGTAAATACTGAGTAAAGAAAGAGATGAAGGGCTATAGGGACTCTGGGAAGAGTAAACTATGCTCAACAAATTTAATTTGCTTTGCATTCTCCAAAGAGTTAACAGATTACAGGTCAAAGCTCTATTGGAATGTGTGAATGTGTGGCTTCTCTGCACTGAGTATTTTGTTGTTGTTGTTGTTTCAAAGTCACCTATAATTATCTTTGTATAAATTTATTTTTAGTATCAAGCCCTAAAAAAAGAAGAGGCAATAATTTTTACTGAATTCTACCTATAGGGTCCCCTCTGACAACTCTCCTGAGCCCCTTGCATTCTTGTCTGTGATTTTAAGTTTTGAATCAGTAACACTTTAGTTATCTTGGCATTTGCCATTTTTCCCATGATACTATAAAAATCTGAAAAACAGGTAGAAGGTCATAATTTTGGAGTCTTGTCTTCCCACCAACTCACGCAAATGTTGGAAATTTTAATTGGTTAACAGTTTAAAAATCACTTAGCAGTATAATGTGACTGTTAGTATATAGTCAAATGGTTAGAGACTGTAGCTGTTATTTAATAAGTGGCAGGAATATGGTTATTTGTTTAGGTAGAAAAAGCAAGAAAAACAAAACATCAGAAATTAGAAAATATAGCGTAGTATAAATTCTTAATTAATCAAGAAACATGTAGATATAAACCCACTGATTAAGAATCCTGGGATCGATATGTAAAATAAGAAAAATTAAAAAAGAATCTATGAATGGTATTTACGTCAGCTTCTGATAATAACTTTTGTGCAGAATGATGAACGAGACATCAAATAAATTTAATTTCATGGAAATTCAAAACATTTCTTTGTAAAGAAACTCTTTGTAGAACTTAAACTTTTCATCTTCTCAAATTATTGTGATTAAAAAGATATTTTAAGTTGTAGAGTAGTTATTAGAAACCCAAAGAAGAACTGGTGATTCATTTCTTTAAAAGCTATTTTTTTTGTGTGTGTGTGGGGGCTTCTCACAATATATGAGGCATTGTGAGTCCTGTGGCTACAGCATCTCAGAAGCTCCCATGAAGCTTCACAGTCTGCTAGGCTTGAGTATGAATCTATGCGTACTGCACTATGGGGCCAGGCTTGAGTATGAATCAATTCGTACTGAACTATAGGGCCAGGCTTGAGCATGAATCTATGCATACTGCACTATATAGCAATGAGGGCTTTGAAGAGACTAAGGGAGGGAAAAGGGGAGAGAAGAGAAAAATTTTGGTCAGAAGGACTTGTCTTTTCCACTCTCAAGTCTTGCATGCCATTCAAGAAGGCCTTCTGGTGAGGCTTCAGGAAGTTTCTTCTTCACCTTTGTCCAGCAGCTGTGACACCAGAGATCCCTTTGCCCCACGTCTTCTGCCACCCTAGCTCAGTTCATGCACTCAAATAGGTTGTTCCTTTGCCTGATGTTCCTTCCATCTTGCTGATCAATGACTTCTTTCAAGAGAGATCTCGTGGAGTTGCGAGTCCATTTAAGGTGACAGGGGAGATTTGCAGGCATTGCACATTCCCCAAAGTTCAGAGAAGTGCTGACGTGCACTAAGAAGAAAACAAATTGCGTACGCTTCCTAGCTAAGGCAGGGAACTTTTGCTTTTTACTCTTATTTACTTAGACTTGTTTGTTGTTCATTTGGGGCTGGATCTATGGGACTGAATAAACATTTGAAGGCACGTTCTGCCCTGTCCAATTCTTTCTCTATGCTTGTATGGAAATGGTTTACTTCATTTGCACAGTAGAAATTACTAATTCACCTATCGCCAAGATGAAAACTAAAGCTGAAGTATGAGAATCTTGGAAGCCACAGAAGAAAGAGCTTATCTTAGGTGGAAGTGAGGCCTTCATTGACCTATGACTTATGTACGTCACAGAGGGCATCCTGGTAACTGGAAACATTCTACTGTTACCAACAGAAAGATTTCATGTGCATTTACAAAGGTCTTTGTGCTAATACTGTCAGAATTGTTTTCTTAATTGGCTCAAAGAGTGGTGGGTTAGAGGATGAATATATTGAAAAGTGAGCTGTTCCCACTTGTCCGTAAGAGAGTCTTGTATTGGGAGTGATCCTACCAACTATAAAAATGTCAACTATAAAAATGGAGAACTGTTGTTCCTATGGCAGCAGGCCTGCCAGCACAATTTACATTGCAGTTTTATCATCATTGGCATGTATTGTTCCTCTTCTTCCCCAGGTACACTCACATTTTTGACATTTGAGTACTTAGTCCTTGTTTTATACAAAAAGGACAAATCATCGGTATGAATGTACATAATTTTCTATCCCTTTGCTGTGCTAAAGAGAAATTTGGACTTCAAGTCACTTGGGACTTTGAATAATTAACACTGATTGTCATCACAGGGAGAATAGAAGATCTGAATTTCTTTTTCTAGCATAGAGGCTCTCTCTAAATGGAGCTAGACAATAGGAAAAGGCATGCAAAAGAGTCTAGGCCCGACTTGGTGAGCTGAAAAAAAAATACAGCATTTTTGTTAATTTAGGTTCAGGCACCCATACACTGTATTAGAAAGGTATGTGTGTGCATTCTGTGTATAGAGTATAGTGTGGATAGTATGTGTTCATGTGTATCTCTGTCTACATGAGTCTGTGAAATGTCTATAAAACCTGTATTGGATTCGTAGATGGAATTTAATGACTTATGAAACAATTTGTAGTAGGACAGTTTTTTTTTTCAGAATGAGGCATAACAATGACCAAAAACAAATCCCCTGCCTCATCTGAATAAGTTCAACAAATGATAAATAAATGCAGGAGGAGCTCTGTGATACCCTGCCAGATCGATAGAGGAAAGGATTGACCAAAGTTGAATTTTGAAAGATATAGTTATAGGGGAGGGGGACATACTTGAGCAAATACATGGTTGTGATAATGGGGTGAGCCATGCAATATTTTAGGAAGAGCATCCCAGGAGGACACAGGAGTGAAAGACCTCAGGTGGGTATTTGCTTCTCATGACTCCAGTCTTCACATTTGAGCCCCGTTTCCTCAGCCTCAAAATGGAGATAACAACAAAATGGAAATCTGCCTATCCACTGGGACTGACTGGAATAGTTTTAGAAAGGCTGCCAGTCCAGGCCAGGCTCACTCCAAGCTGGATAACAGTTAGCAGAGCTAATTGTACCGATTTCAAAATGTTCTCAAATCGATGGAAGGCACCATGGAATTGTTTTCCTTTGATGCTCTTAAGTACCTAATTAATGTCTGGTTGATCCCGATATTTTTACTGAGTGTCACGAGCTTTCAGTTCCTTTGTAGTTCTGTGGCTGGGCTAGGGATCTGCTTACCAGATTAATACATAAGGCTCGTGCTGCTGAAGTCTTCATATGCCTTTGAGTCTACCCACGCCACCCTGCCTAACTTGGTTCTGTTGGGTGACTCTGATCACTGGTCCTGAGCTTGAGTGTTGTTCAGGTGGAAATTCCATGGTTCCTTTGTTTTTGAGATCTCCATCTTTCCCTTCTGGACCTTGCCTTGATTTGCCCCATGAACTCTGAAGCCAGATTGTCATCTGAGTGACAAGTGAAGCTATTCTCCCTCCTGAACTTTGGATTCCCTATCTCTGTGGTGGTACCGAGCTGAGGAACATTGTTTGAAACATCATCTGTAAAGTGAAAAGAAGGGACTTTTTTTTTCAACTAGTCTATCTCTGGCCCAGATAGCCCAGCCTTCCCATTTTTATTCAGTGGGGACTCAGATGATAGTGTGGATAATCTTGTTCTCTGTTTTGTAACTGATATAGCTGTCTTAGTTTTACCGCCTAATTCCCCTCTCCAGTCTCCTCCTCCTTGCTTGCCTTCCTTTCTGCTTTCTATGTTGGCATGAGTGAAATCAAGGAATATAGGCCTGATGGTATAGGCTTGGAATCCTTGGAGATGTGGTTCCAGGCCAGCCTAGGTAACTTGATAAGACCCTGTTTCAAAATAAAATGTAAAGACAGGGCTATAAATATAGCTCAATGATGGAGCACTTACCTAGCATGTAGAAGGCTCCAGAAGGCTCTAGAAGGCTCTTAAGACCCAAGTACCATTAAATTATACAGCATATATTTATAAGAAGCTACTTTGTTTTATGATTTTACTTCACTAGAGCTAGCTCTGTGGTGAAATCAGACTTAGATCTCATTCTTTAAGACCAAGGGCAGTCACCATAGTGTTGAAGCTTTTGTGGCTTCCAATGATGGTCAAGCATACTCCATTTCTCCTTTTTAATTGTTGTACCACACACACACACACACACACACACACACACACACACACATATATATATTATGAAAAGCTATGATTTATCCAATTCCATGCTGATTAGGTTAGAGCTACATCTTGGAACTATTGACTTAGGGGTGTCAGCATCCTCTTTTAGAAAATATACTATCTCTTCTAGAAACATCATTTCCTATTTTATCTCTCAGAAATATACCAGTGCACAATTCTCTGTGTGAGTGTAGTTGTTAGCTTTACAAATATCTACTCCCCTTTTTAAACATGTTTTATATTCCTTGGAAAAAATTTCACATTATACATATTAATCCTGCTCATTTCCCAGTTCCTGTATATATATATATATGCTCCTCCCCCATGCTGTCTCCCCCAAAAATTAAAAAAATATTAATTAAAAGAAGAGAAAATAAACAAACAAAATGTTTGTGCTTCCATCTTCCCCACGTCCCCAATATCTATTTGTGTGTCTTAGTGGCATTTGGAGCTGTGGTGTGTCATACAATAGACCCTTTTGTCCACTCAGCTTTGCTTGCAAATATTTATTGCAATGGTTGTTGGTCTGGTTCAAGGCTCTCTCTCTCTCTCTTTTTCTTTTAACAGTAATTAATCTCTTTATTTTTATTTTAAGTTTCCTCTTCACCTTCAAGTTTGTTTAGAAGCATGCATAAATAAATGAGGTTGTTTACTAATGGTAATCAAAAAATACTTATTTAATTATTTACTTTATTTCTGGGCTGTAGTTTCTCCTCCCTCCTCCAATTTCCTCTCCACCCCTCTGTCATCCCTCTGCATCCACTCCTCCTCTATTTCTGTTTAGGAAAGGGCAGCTCTCCTATGAATATCAACAAAGCGTGGCATATCAAATTGCAGTAAGACTAAGCACCTCTCCATGTATTTAGGCTGGCCAATGTGACCCAGTATAAAGGGCAGGGTCCCCAAAGCAAGGCTCATTTCATAATGACCACCTCCCATCTGCCTCTAACCTGCCGGGAGAGGACTTCTTAGGCACATACATGTGCAGAACTCAGACTTTCCATGGGGTTGGAGTGCAGAGGCCCACACCTGCTGATGCTTTACCTTGAGAAACATCACACTTTCTGAGTTTTAAATATTTATCTTTCTGGTAGCTATATAAGACACGCGCTAAGCCTTGCCTGGCCTGACCTCCGTCCTTCAGTTACACCGCCACGCTGGTCACTTGTTGTCTAAGGATGTCTGCTGCTCACTTGTGCAGGCCTTGGCTTTGTTCAGCTCAGCTCACGAAGCAGAGAGGAAAGGGCCGCGTGGGAGGGGACGGGACCTGAGCACTCTGGAAGAGGAATGTTCCTATGAAACAGGGACACTTGGTGGCAGAGTTAGTGAAAAATGATGCCAATTACATAAAGCAAAATGCTACCCATCAGGGAAAACGTTTTAATTCTCTCTAGTCCAGGCTATTGATGACCTTCTGTGCAAGATTTCAGTACATGTCTGTAAAAGTAAGGCATGGAATCAGCTCTGCTTGTTAGGTTCAAGAGAACCTGCTCTGAGGAAAAAAAAGGGAGTGGTGGTGGGTGAATTTGGGAACTGAGCACAGAGGCACAGCGTACCCTCTTTCACTTGTTTCTATTTGGGTTAGTTGCCCAAGGAAAAGAGGGTGACTAATGTTCACGGAAGCATGCAGTATTTTCCATTGCTAGCCGTGCTGTCCAGTTTAAGAAACGAGCGAAACCTTCTCTCTTCCAGGGCGACTTTCCCTTCCAGTTCTGCCGGAGGTGGTCCAGGCCTCACAGTTGGTTTCCTCAGAGAGTGCCACATGATGGCGACAACGTCACAGTGGAGGCCAGTCAGCTGCTCCTGCTGGATGTGAGCACAAGCATCCTGAACTCGCTGCACATTAAAGGTCTGTGGAGTCAGAGTGTGTGAACAGGGAGTGGGGCAGGCCGGGGGTTCCGGAGAAGTTTCAACATTTGATTGACCATTTATTTTGAAACCAAATTGAGACTTTTTAAAAATGAAAAGTAAGAAATGGTCAGAGGAGTTCAAAGGAAAAGGCCATTCTTTTCTGCTCTTAAAAAAAAAAAAAACAAAAACAAAAAACTCAGAGCTTAATTATTTTTTTTTTCAAAAACAAGAAAGTTAGTAGTGTTCTCAAGGAGCAGATGCCTTGCCCAAACCCTTTGTAGTCATGCTTGTCCAAGGCAACCCCCACGATATAGCAAAATGCCTTGAAATTGGTTAATGCTGCTGCCTTTGAAATCCTCTGCCAAGAAAGCAATGTCTTCCTGCATTTACCCTGTTGTGGTTTTGACTTCTTGGTCCCATGGAAAGTCATATAAATAGGCTTCCTTAGTGCAAAGCCATCCACATAGCTCCAGGGTGTAGGAAGTTGGAGGAGTCTGAGAATTCAAATTTCAACTCATCTAGCATGTGGCTAAGTTTCATTTCACCTCTTTGTGCATTTAATAAAACACACTGCCTACCCACTTCAGGGGCTGATAGTAGGAAGTGGTTATGAAAGCGCCTTTGCTCATTGTCAGACGAAAATTGTATGGAAGAAATGCTTAGTTATGATGCCTCTAAAACTTGAGGTTAAAACACCTGCTTTTACTGTAAATGCCTTGAACACCATTGCATGTATGCTACTCTTGTTATGGTAAGAACATATCCACATAGCCACACACTTGGAAGAGGCTTAGCTAAAGTACTTTTGAAAAATCTGTTGCTTACAGACTGAATCAAGTTTTTCTAGCCAATTATTGTGGCATCCTTTATTCCGGAAGCTGCTTTCATTTTTCCTTTGATCCCAGGCAAGAAGTTTTCTGTCAAGTCAGTGAATTAGTGTCCTGTCTTTGTGCTTTCTCTCTCTCTGTATGTATGTATGTATGTATGTATTTATGTATGTATGTATGTATGTATGTATGTATGTACATACGTATGTACATATGTAGCCTAGTGGCTATGGGGAATATGTATGTGTTTATAAACAAAAATAAATAATAAACAAATATCTAGGTATGCAATTCAGTGGCTATGGGAGTATTATGTATGCATGTAATGTGATTTAGTGGCTATGGATAGTATGTATATAAGTATGTATGCATATGGTTTAGTGGCTATAGGGAGTATGGATTGTGAATCTAGAAATAATGAGAACAATGAAAAGGCAAGGATCAAATTTTGTTCAACAGATAATTCATGAATGCTTACTAAGTGGCCTGAGAATTCTCTGAGATAGAGGAAAAAGTGAAGAACACTATTAATGTCAGTAGCAAGCAATATGACCAAGGGGAAATAACTAGGGGAGTAAATATGAGAGACTGAAGTTTCTAGTTCTAGTTAAAGCAGCTGATAGATAAGGGAAGTGATGTATAAAGCAGAGTGAGTCATTATTAGATCGAACCATGGAAAGGATTGAGAGCATGCCACTATTTAGAGGGGTGATAAGTAACACAGTCAGTAAAATGTTTACTGTGCAAGCATAAGGACCCAAGTTCCATTCCAGAACCCGCATGAAAATGTCATCTGTACTGGCATGCACTTGTAACCCCTGTGCCAGGGAAACATACACAGGTAGATCCCTGGGGCTCACTGGTCAGCCAGTCTAGCCTAACTGGTGAGCTCCAAGGCACAAGCCATCCTACTCAATGAAGGTACATAGCATTTCTGAGGCTAGCAGGCAAGGTTGACCTCTATGTGAACATGCCCACATATTCTCACATGTGTACACCCATATGCCTGAATCAGAGCCTGCTATTTATTTCATACTTGTGTAGATCACATGGATGATCAAAGTTGGAACTTCCCCATCTTACTGAGATTACATGTTTCTACTAGCCAGCATAATGACAGACTTCGTTTGTTTCACCTAACCTATTCACAGTGCCCCTGCTGTCTCAATCCTCATTAGGTTTCCATAGACCTGTCCTTGCACTGCTGCCATTTTAGTCCTGCATTTTGGGCCTGAATTACTACATATTCCCTCTTTTCTAAGTCTTTTTGTTTGTTTGTTTGTTTATTTATTTTTGCAGAATTCCCGTTTCATTTATAATAGCAGGACAGTTGAAATGCTGTGTGTTCTAGCTCCCTTGGTAGGTGGGCATAGTTTTGTACTAACACTTGGCCAGTTAGATCCCAAAGGAAAGTTACATGGGATGTATTGAAAGTTTCTTAAAGTAGAGCTGATGCAGTATGGGGCACGTGTGTCCTTGTCTTTCTCACTTTCTGTTATGTAAATGTAACAGCTAAACAGCCACTGTATTAGACGGTTAGGTGATCTTGTAAGGATGGGGAAGAAGGGACATGAAAGGAACTCAAGACCTTGTTGACTCGAGTTTCTGTGGTAGTATTGAGCTGGTCACTTAGAAAAAAACTGTAGTCATTTACTCATTCTTTTGAGAATTTCATAATGCATGCAATGCATTTTGTTTATTCTCATCCCCAACATCTTGTTCTAACTCCTGCCAGATCTACTTCATAAACCATAACCCCTCCCAACTTCCTGTTTTAATAAGCCTCTGAGTCTAAGCAGACAGCCTGCATGTACATGTGTGGGACCATCCACTGGAGCAAGGTTGACCTACATGGGGCTATGGCCTTGAATAAAACTGGTTTCCCCAGCAACCAACAGCTCTCTATAACTCCTGAGCTAGAATGGGAGCTCATGAGCCCCTCACTACTCTTCAGGAGTAAGACACTTTTGAAATCACCTATTTGGATGGAAAATAAGATTCCTTGCATCACTGCAATTTGCTTTTTGTGCTCTATGCTAAGATGAACTCTACCAGTGTTAGCTCATGCCTTCTAATCATATGTCCTATCCTATTGTTGCTTCTCTCTTCAAAACCCTCTAATGACTTCACATCTCACCAAGAATAAAACACAAATCTCTTATTATTCTTTAGCCTTGTATTTCTTCTTTGATTTTGTCATCCTTATTTTCTCCAAATAAGTACTTCTGTGAATCCACTTGCCCTAGACCTCCCCCCATAATGTCCTTTGCCTGGAATATTTGTCTTCTGGATTCATGTAGCTTTCCATTGTGTTTATTTGCTCTCTGAGAAAATGCCAGTGTGTCAGGGAACATTTCCCCAAACTGAAACAAGCCCTCTTATTTATTATTCTCTATGTTGGTTTGGCTTTTCTTCTTAATAATTTTATTAGCACATGCCATATTTTAAATTTGCTCATTGGTATAAAAAGTATGTCTCTTCTCATAGAATAATCCCCAAACAAAAGAAATTCACTAACTTGTTGGCTGTTTTCTAGTCAGGGTTTAGAACAGTGTGAAATAAAAGATGGGGCTCAAAAGCTTTGAGGTGACTGTTGCATGAATGGGAAAGCAAATAGTACATAGTTCAAAGTCTGGGTGAAATCTATGCATTATATTAACATAATTCCTGTGTCTGTGAATGTTATCTTTTTTAATTAATTTATTTCAGTTTCCTTAATTCTTTCAGAGATAAATATGCATGCCCATGCATACACGTTTGTATGTACAAACATATGAAACACATATACACACACAGATATACTCACACATGTGTACACACAGACGATTATGGGTTCTCAACAGCATAAATCATTTACTAAGTTGTTTTTTCTGTTTCTAAAATATATAGAGGAATGTCTTTACTGGTGAAAGAATAGCTCCTGTGCTCAATACATGGTTTCTATTCTACAGCTCAATTTTTATCCGTAGTATGTACAGAAACACTTGAAGGATGATAATCAATATGAGATCAAATCATTGTTACTATCACCAAGAGCGACTCTATCTCTGAATGCCTCATATGGCTTTTATTTCTCGTATGGCCTTTATTTCTCATAACCATGCATAGCATCATAAAACGAGTTGAGTAACCTTTTCTTTAATTTTTTCTCATTCTGTCTATAGACTGAGGTAAACTGCGAAAAATTTCAAGGCTTGAATGGTCCCTTCTAAAGACTTTAGGGAACAAAACTCAGAATATTATGGCATATACATGTGTGCATGTGTGGGTGGGGGCAGTGTGTCCATGTCAGCTTTGCCCCTTACACTCTCTGTGGTATTTTGGGGAGAGTCTTTAACTGAATCTGAATCTCACTGATTTGGCTAGACTGGCTGCCAGTACCTGCCTGGATTCTCCTGTCTTTGCCTGTTCAGTGCTGGGATGACATTTACTCTGTCACTCTTAAAGCTTTCTTTGTGCGGATCTGAACTCAGGTTCTCATACTTGCACAGCAAGGACTTTATCAACTGCATTACCCACCCGTCTATACCTCTCCTTTTAATCTGAAATTGCATAGAAATAAGCCAGATTTTTGCCATCATGATAGAGAAATTCAGATACATCTACTTTTGTTTTACCTTATTTTGGAGTGCAAACACTTTTTCCCTTTGAGCTATTTTGCTGCCTTTCTTCAGCATTACTTTTTTTCATAATTAGAAAAAGACACAAAGCTTTAATTTATGAGCCATCTCTACTACTCTCCTACTGCCCATCTCCTGTTTTGTCTTTTTGAGGCAGAGTCCCTAGGCTTGTATCCCTGTACCTGAAGAGAGCTTTAAACTTCTGATCTTCTGCCTCTACTTGCCGTTGCTGGGACCGGGCTTCACATATGCCAACTGAGCCCTATCAGCGGGGCATATGCCCACCCCCAGCCTTATCTTTCTTTTTCCTTTTTAAAAAAGTTATTAGGTATACTGTTAAACACAAAAGAGAATTAATCACTTATTACTAATGAGATGGGGTGGAAATAGGCATCTTGCCTTCATTTCATTAATTATCCTTTTGCTCTTTTATGTTAAGATTCCCAATAGCTATAGGCATTTCTGAATTAAAACTTATCATTTTTATTCTGAGTAATTATGAGGAGCAATAAAAACAAAGAAGGAAGTTCCCCTCTTTTAGAGCATTATGTATCCCAGGCAAGGATCTTCTGTAGTTGAGGAAACATTTATATTTCTTGAATGAGGCAATGAATCTCTTTCTCATCTGGTGGTCAAGCAGCTTGATGTTAAGTGGCTGAGAGATAATAATTAACTAAGAGTTAATTAGGGGAGGATAGACCATCCTCATGGTGTAGAACCTTTATATTCTAGTTCTCTCTCTCTCTCTCTCTCTCTCTCTCTCTCTCTCTCTCTCTCTCTCTCTCTCTCACACACACACACACACAAAAGTATGATAAATACAAATTGGCAGATGCATTAATTTGAGTATCTAGTGTGTATATGTGTATATAAATATGTGTGTATGTATGAGTGTGCACATGTAAATACATAATTAAAACATTGTATTTTACACCATAAATAGATACAAGGATGCCATTTTGTAGTTTCTGATTTCTCAAAAATGCCATTTCTTTAAAACATTTTTACCAGAAGCTTGCTTCCAATTTCCATTGCTGCTTAGTAATTCATTGCTTGCCCTTAATGCGATTTTCTATTTCTTGGTCTACTGGTGTATACCACGACAGTTAAATGCTTGGCAGGCTTTCAAGCCAGAAGGAGCCGAGTTAGATCTCAGCCTCAGCATTCACCATCTCTGTGACTTTGGTTAAACTGAGAGCTCTTATAAGCTTCAGGATTCTCCTTCCTGGGGCAGTACCAGATTGTAATGACTTCAGAAGTCACGGCAATAACAAGAGCAAGCATTTGAGACTATTGCAAGCCAGCAACACTATGCACTCCCCAGGTCATAGGGATGTTTTGAGTTAAATGAGGAAATATTTTTAAAGCCATTAGTTTTTGACAGAGCCTGGTCCAGAATAAGAACTCAATTAACATTAGTTGTTTCTTTTGGACTAACAGAGATAACGGAGGAGATGGCTGAGAATCAGACCAAAGTTAAAATTTTATTTGCAGATAGCAGCTGCTTCTATATATAAAGCAAACTGGATTATGGAAAGAATTAGCTGGATAATAAAGACCTTGGATTGCTTTTGGCCCTGTTATCTTCAGGATGTACACTGAAGTGTTTTTCTTTCCTTTGCAAGAGAAGAGGGGATAGGAGGTGGAAACAGCAGAATTCTCATCTGTCTGTCTGTGCCCTTTCTCCTTGTTGCTCCGTCTTCATGGGTTGCATGGCTTTTCTGGTGCAACTGGGGATGTGGTCTCAAGCTGGTAGAGTAGCTTTTAGTTCACAGGTTTAAGGAGTGCTGATCTTTGTGATCTATTATATTTAGGACTTGTATAACATAAACATGAATATTGCTGGGTTTTTTGAGACAAAACATCATTTATTTTTAACAATATAATATTTTATTAGTTATTTGAGAAATGCATACATACACACAACACATTTTGATTATATTTGCTATCCATTACTCCCTACAATTCCTCCTAGATCCAGCTTCTACCCCAGCCCCTCTCTCTATTTCACGCCCATTTAAAAGGTAACTTAATGAGTCTGATTAGTGTTACCCATATGATATGGAACCAATGAACATAGTGGGTTCCTAACACAATGGTTTTCTTCCCCTAGCAGACATCAACTGACAGCAGCTCCTTAGCTGGGCTGGAGGATTGGGGGCCCCTCCCCCTTCCACGCTGGAATTCTGGCTGGCTGGTTTGGTACAGATCTTGTTCCGGTCACCACAGCTGCTGTGAGTTTATGGGCGCAGCAGAGCCGTTCCTTTATCCAATGTCAAACCCATTGTCGGACTTCTTCATCTTTGGAAAGGTTTTGAGGATTTTAGGGCACCGCATCAAGCGCTGAACCCAGCGCTTTTTATCCCTGTGTGTTAGCTAGCTCCTGGTAGTACCTTAGGGAACAACATACACAGAGGAATAATCTTGTCACAGATAACTTTGTGCAATGTTTGTTTATTGTGCTAAGGCGGATATGATAGAGCAGAGCAGCTTGTAAGGAGGGCACAAGGCAGAGAATGGAGAAGAGGCCAGGGCATGCTATAGTCGCCAATATATCCCTAAGGCCTCCTACAAGGTGGCACTTTCTATGTCTCTCCTCTTCCCAGTGATGTGGGTCCATCAAGGGATCAATCTATTGCTCAGGTCAGAGTCCCAAGGATGTAATAGTCTTGGTAATGTCCTCACAAGCACACCCCGAAGTCTGCTTTACTATCCTCAGTTGAATGAAGTCTATAGTCAAGGCTGAGTGTCTTTCCAGGGAACTGTATGCTTTTTGGCTCCTTATTGACACTGTCCCAGCCTTAGATTCTCTTGGTGCTTCAGGTCCACTTTACAACAGGGCAATCGGGAAATGCTGCAAAAGGGCGCCCCGATATGCCACTTGTTTTTCTGGTTAGCAGTCACTGGCCAGATTGCTCAGTGTCTTCAGTGTTCATACGCATAAGCTTGGGTTAAAAGGAAATGGATCGGATGATAGGCTGGAGTTTCACTCATATTGAGATACGCTGTATAAGGTTTCTTTCTGGAATAGGATGTCTTGGTCAACATGAGAACTTCTGAAGCTGGTAAAATGTGTTTCAAATTGGTGAGCTTAAAATAATTTACCTATAAATTGCCTGTGAAAGAAGACTGAATTACGTCCTTTCTTGGTCAAAATGTAGCCGCCTGTCTTATAGTTTCTATTGGTGTGAAAAGACAACATGATCATGGCAACACTTATAAAGGAAAATATGTAATCAAGATGGCAGATTATATTTCCCAAGGCTCAGTCCATTATCATCATGGCATGCAGGCAGACATGGTGCTAGAGAGGTAGTTGAGTGTTTTACATCTTTCAGGAAACAGGAAGTGGACTGTCACAGTGGGACCTCAAAGTGAGGTCCTCAAAGTGAGACCTCAAAGTCCACCTCCACAGTGACACACTTCTTTCAACCAGATCACACCTACTCCAACAAAGCCATATCTCCCGAAAGTGCAAATCTCTTTTGGGGACCATTTTCTTTGACTCACTGACATTTGGTCAGCAAGCTGGACCTTAGGTTGAATCTGAGGCAGTCATAGATATTTCAGTGGTTTTGATAAGTCTGCTAGCTCCTGAATAATAACATCTCTCTCTCATTGGTAGGAAGAATAGTGAGTTACAGTATGTGTAGTCCAGTGAATGAGGAGCAGTGAAGGACAGAGCAATTGTACAACCTACATTTGCCAGCAGGTATTCCTTGTGGTCTAAAGCAAAATCTTGACTAAGTCTGCATCAGAAAGTATTAACCTGGATAGTTTTGAAAACTACCCATATCTTCCTTTACCTCATATGTCTTTATGACATATGAGTCTTTCCCTGGTGACAGGTTGATGTAACTTTCATTATGGCAGAGTGGACCATTGACAGAATTTATAATCTACTGAGAACTTGATTTTGTGTTTGTGTATGTGCATATGTGTTGGAGTGTGTGCTTATACATGTGTTTGTGGAGGTGTGTGTGTGTGTGTGTGTGTGTGTGTGTGTGTGTGTGCGAGCATACATGTGAGTGTGTATAGGCTGTAGGACAACTTTGAATGTCATTCATCAGGCTTTGTACATTCTTCATTGTTTTTCTTTGAGACAGGGTCTCATACTAGCTTGGAGCTCATCAACTAGTTAGATTGGCTGACCAGTAATTCCTAGAGATTTGCCTTAATACCATGTTCAATTTTATTTTATGTCTATATGGGTTCTAGGGATTGAGTTCAGATACTCATACTTGTTAGGTAAGCATTTTTACCAGTTAAGGCTATCTACTGTCTTAGGCTTTCTTTACCACACTTGTGCACACATGTGTGTACATGCTTGTGTGTGCACATGTGTGTATATGTGTACTATAGCAAGGGTATGGATATCAGAGGACAATCTGAGGTGTTGATCCTTGCTTTTCATCTTGTTTGAAACAGGGTCCCTCATGGTTTGATGCTACATATGCAAAGCTACCTGGCCTACAAGGTTCCAGGGATTCTCTTGTCTCCATTCCTTATCCCACCATAAGAATGGTTTCAGATGGACACTGCCATGCCTGACTTAATAATGTAGGTTCTGGGAATCTGACCTCAAGTTCTCATGTTTGTATAGTGATTACTTTTACCCATACAAGCAACTTTCCAACCCTAATTATTTAGAAATATGACATCAATTATTTTCTTACTTTGACTATTGTGGAAGATTATAAAGTTCTAGGCTACAAGCTAAGGATATCAGGAGCCATAATTGGTCATGTTCCTTGTGACTGAAAGCACCCATGGACCTCTGGAAAAGTATTAGGTGTCCAAATAATTGCGGAATGAATGAACTAATAACTGAATTTCTTACTTGAGAAGACAGGTTAATAATGGTTGTGAATTTTCTATAGCCAATATCCTTCCTGGTATCCTCACATGTTACTGGATTCATCCAGACAGGGACCAATTTCATTTGCTATTTGTGTATCAGGAGATCAGAGACAAGGGCTTTTTTATGTGAGGGACACTTTCCTCTGAAGCCCGTTATTTTTTCCAATCTGACAATGGCTTTTATTATTTACTTCCAGAGACCCGTCCCAGACACACTTGATTAGCCATAAATGAAAGATAACCCGTTGCTGTGAGAAAGGATATGCTTTCAATAGCTAGGCAGACAGACAGATAGATAGATGCTTAACAATTTACAGTTTATGTCTTGACAACTTGGATATTGTAATATGAAAAATGTTACTGAAAAGGCCCAGTCCATTCCTAGAACAGTATTTTCAGTAATGAAAGATAAATGTCTCAAACTTTCTTACTTAAAACCCTTCACTGGCTTTCCATTAGCCCTTAAGTTCAAATCCAAACTTAATATGGCTTACAGGGTCCTTCAGGACTTGGCCTCTCCTTACCTTTCTATCTCATTTGTTGATTAATGATCCCTAGATTCTATTCATCCTCACTAGGAAGGGAGTTGGAAGTTTGGGCTCCTTATGTAACTAAGCCAGTTGGGCTAATAGAACTATGAAAATATGAGACCAAACATTTTATTACTGTTGTTTCTTAAGCATTGCATAATATTCACAGGGCCAAATAAAGGTAGACATTCTCATAGTTTCAAAATGACTATACAAAATAACTTAGCCTGCATTTCTAATAGAGAAATGCTATATAGCAAAATCAGAGCATTTTATCTGAAAGTCTTTTAAAGAGCATCTTGCTCAGAGAAGTATAGCCATTGGTCGACTGGACAGAAATGTGATAGGGGGGTGCTTCAGGAAAGTTAATAAGGACGGAGTAGACTGAATACCTTTGGTAGGTAGGAGGCTTATATCAACTTGGGGGGCAGGATTTCATGAGAAAGGGGATTTAGTTTTGTAATTGCTTCCTTTTGCAATAGCTCTCTTTGTGAGGGTTTCAATGACTTTAGGAACCCATGGAATAACTGAGACCTTGATCACTTAGTCATGAGAAGCACTGTGAGCGAAGGATATGGCAGCTTTATGTAGCTCTAAAGTAAAAGAAGGTTTAGTTAAGAAATGATTGGTAACAGTCGCCGGAATGACAAGTACTTATTTATGTCGGTGTTTCAATGCCTCTGAAGATTTACATATAGTTCTAAAATATGTCAAACTTACAGTTAGTATAAAATTGATTTAGAAAGGAGGTTACCTTGATGAGTCTTATATATTTTGTTGTCTGTATTAGGGTGTTATCATTTACCTGGAACAATAAGTTAGTTCACTGCCTTAGGGTATTGTCATTTACTTGGGACAGTTCAGCTCTCCTGTAGCCCCTGGATGTTGAGACCATGTGTTTCTACATATTTATTTCAACACCTTGGGGAAGGATTGGGATATAGCAGTAATTATTTATTGGATGAGAAAAGTACTTAATCCATAACCCAAGCTTCTAATTATTTCTCTGCCTGTTTTACATGAGATCAAGTATGGCAAGATTATGGACACCCGAAACCATCACATGACTTGCCTGAAATGTCAAGGGACATCTATAGTTCTCAGAGTCCAGTGCCCAATCCACAGCCTCCAGGTCTAGAATCACCATAGATCATAGAATCCATCTATGTTTTAAGATATTTATTTGGGTCGCACTATACAAGATCAGATTGGGGAACAAGCCTAAAACAAAGAAAGGGAATTTGATCAAGTTGTCAACACTGGAAGGCAACTAACACAGTGCCTCTGCTCTCTTCCAATGGCCATTTGACTTATACAAAGACCAGGGCAAACTACACTGGGAACATTGTATGGGCTTCTCCTGGGCATAGAGTTTTAGATTGGTTGCAGTTCTTTACCCTGTGCAGGAAATCTAAACCGATGAAGACTATTTCTTCCAGCTGCTATTGTTTGTGGCTGTGAGTCAATGATTTTATTTCAGATACATTTCCCCCCTCTGTGTTGCCCATGTCACTGCAACACAAAGCTAATTAAAGGATTGGTATGTGGTATCCATTCCTGGGAGGTGTATAATTCTCATCCTGCCTCCCAAGAACGTTTTTGCAAATACTTTCAGTTCATATTTTCTTTTTTTAATCAGGCAGAGACATTACAATTAAAATACCGTTAAAGTGATTCTGGCAAGTATTGCAATAAGCATGTTTTTTAATTAAAGAAAGAACAGGGGGATGCATAAGCAGCATCAGCTAAAGGGGAAATTTTCAGCTGATATCTGTTTTAATTGAAAGGAAAAAGAAACGAAGAAGAGCAGCAGTAGCCTTTGCTTGCTTGCTAACGTGTAAGTGGCTTCGTCCCAGGATGTTAAGCTTAGGTGTTCTGTGCTTGATTAATTAGTAGCCAGCCAGAGAGGCCATTCCCTTTGCCCCTTATCCTTAAAGCCTGATTTATGCCCCACATCCTCCATGAATATGTGAGGACTCGGGCTTCTATTTCCTGAGCTGCTAGTGGATAGGATTATGGAGCGTGGACTGAGCTCTTGGGGGCTCTCGTTTGCCAGCCAAATTGATTTTCCGCCTCTCTGGCTGGGGACAAGCCCACCTCGAAGGCTTCTCGGGCTCTGCTCCAGTGGATCAGGCACAAGTCTAATCTGGATCTTGCCAGCAAAGGCAACAGTGTGGTGTGCACCCCTGTCATGATACAGACTTCAGGCTGTGGCCGCCTTGCATAAATGCTACTTTCCCCCACTTTTCCTCACCTCCTCATGGCTCCCACCCTCAAAGCAGCACAGGACAGCAAGTACAGTAGCACACCCCGCCACTTTTAACATCACAGCTAGCACCCCCTCGTCAAGGCAGGGTAGTAAGTATCCATGCATCCCAAATGTGCAGTCACCTGTCATTCTCCAGGGGTGCTAATCTACAGACTCCCCTGATTAATCGTTTGACAAGTTACCAGTTGAAAAGTTGTGATGTATAGACTGCTTCATTGTTTAAGGAGAAAAATTCTGAATGAAGGTTCATCATTGTAAGTAAGTAAATTGGATGGTTTGTCTCCCCCGATTCAGGTAGTTCAAGGTTCAAGAAGACAGATGCTATGGTTTGGTGAGAGAAATCATCTAATTAATTGGGGATCTTGGATCCCAAATTGGTGTTTTTTCTTAAATATGCATTTTAAATATTAATATGTGCATTTCATTTTTACAGTTTATAAATTTTTTAGACAAAATGTAGTTTTGAATCCACTGAGATGTTGCATTCGAATTGAAATAGTGTGTAAACATGTATACAAAAATAATCCAATGTATGACTCATCTGACACATGTTTTAGATCAATAAAGGCTTATCTTTGAACATACACTTAGGAAGAAGGGAGAAGCCCACCTCACTATCCTGTTGTTGCTGGCTTGATTCTGCAGTGGTATCAATATTGTGGGATCCCGTTTTTGAATCTTCCATCAACATTAGTCTCAGTCTCACTGTGCCTCTGTCTGCTGATTGACTTTTGTGTTTATTGTTTATTCCCACTTTCACCTAATGTTCACCTTATCACCAAAAAATGCTATCACTCTGAACCTTTACTTCCGTAATCCTCCTAAAAAATGGCATAAAGCATTTGTCATCCCCATTACCACCTCTCCAGCTCTTCAAACTTTCCTCAGAGTCCATGCTTTGCAACCTTCTTGTTATTCTAACCTATGTAATTATTATTATTCTCGGCTTTATGTAGATATTTGATGGACCTATCTTCCCCTACTCCCCATCTTTTTCCCTCTTCTGTTTTTAGTCTACTTATCCTTTGTGGGAGATTCATTTACTTCTGTTGCTTAAAGTTGTAGTTATTCAACAATGCTATTTCCTGTGTCCCAGACGCTATGGATGTGAATGAAGCCACTCAAAATCTTCCTCTTAGGAAACTTATTTTATAAGGAAAACAACAAATAGGCAAGTGCATTGTGTTTTTATTAGATTTCTTACTTCCACAGAGCAAAATTCAGCCTGGTTTGAGATGGGAGGAGGCAAGATGGTGAGTGCAACAGGAGCACAGGGTCAAGAAGGGAGAAGAGGGAGACAGACCCAGAGAAGACCAACCCTGAAGGGTCTGGGAAGTTCTGTTTTAGGAGGAATGGGAACAACTGTAGGACTTTAACAGAGAGGTAGATCACATGGTTTCCATTAAAAGGACAAGCTCTTCCAATATTTCAGGAGTGAGACAATGTGAAATAGGAGTGTATATTAGGCTGTAGGAGTGTATATCCAGGTGAGAGGTAGTTGGGTAACGAGGGTAATTTGAAGATAGGATGCCTAAGTCAAGTCTAGAATTGTGAGACTTAGCTTAGCTACTGGATAGGGTTAACCAGATCTTTGGGGTAAGAGGCGTTTAGGTCTTGAATTGTTAGATTTCAAAGATGATTGGACATCCAAATAGGGATATTGAATATGAAGATGGATATATAAATCGAGATGAAGGCTGAGTTGAGGGCTTGGAGATAAATGTTTGGGAATTATCAATAACTAGATACATTGATTTTTAAACCCTTGAGATAAAATGGGTCAATGAATGTGGTGTACAGGAAAGTGTAAGGGAAGTGGCCTGAGGGCTGTGTCTTGGGATATATGAAGTGTTGTAGGTTGCGATGATTAGAGAAAACAATTGCCAGGGGAATGGATGCCTGGGCAGTAGGAAGAAGCCCATTGTAGTGGCATTTTATACCCATCATCTGGAAGCAGAGGCAGGGGGGATCACTGTGCGTTCAAGCCCAGCCTGGTCTACAGAGTGAGTTCCTGGACGGCCAAGACTACATAGTGAAATCCTGTCTCAAAAAAGAAAGGAAGAAAGAAGGAGGAAAAATACCAGGACCATACCATACTGGGCAGGTGGGGTGAAGAAGTTACAGGAAATAGTAAATTACCAGGTACATCATAGGTTGAGAGCAATATGAATAAATTTTGTGACCTTTTACAGAAACAGTTATGGTAGAAAATTGAGACAAAAGTCCAGCTGGGAGTGGGGATTGCAGAACAGGACAGAATAAATAAAAGGAATAAAAGGACTGAAGACATGGAAAACCAGCTCTTTCAAAGATTACTGCTACGAAGTAAAAATAAGTTTAAATTTTTCTTGTAAGGAAGTCATCTTTAAAACTATGTATCTGTTTTCTTTACAGAACACAGAAAATTATTTTGTGGTCATTACAAATAGTGATTAATTGTACAGTTAGCCAAAAGTACGTTTTCATGTTTCTTTTTTTCTTCAAACATTCGCTGGCTGCTAAAATTCTCTTACTTCCCCTCAGAGGAAATAAGAGAGGTTTGACGGAAATGAGTGGTTACATGTAAAAGATATGTTCCTTTATGCATTTCAGAGGGGAAGCAACTATAATGATGGTTGATTGATTTTTATAAAATCACCCAAGACCACTTATGAAGATATAGTCAGCTTTCATTCAAGTCATAACAAGCAATTTTAGAGTCATACCGAAAGACTTACTTCAGCGTGCTCTTTACTTTAGCTGTAAGAAATGGGGTCAAACTCTATAAAGTGGAGACATAACACCCTCCTACTTCCCTCCCATGTTCAAGTCACCATCCTGTGAAGCAGCACATTCTAGATTGATTGCAAGCTGACTCTGTGCCGAAGGAAATTCGGAGGCCTTTACCCAGGCCTGGAGAAAGTATCAGCTCTAGGGTCTTTCCACGGAAAGGTACTACAGAATTATTTTATATATGATGAACTGAATTCCTTAGCAAACTTCCTCCATTGTGAACCTTTCTGTTTATTGCTACTGGTGAAGCAAGAAGATGGCTTTTTTTTTTTTTAAAAGCAGAGTTTATGATGTTTGTATTCATTAATACATCCTGTTTAAGCACTTTTAACACAGAGGTTTTGTTCTCTTTGGGCCAAACTCTTTTTCTTTCATTAGCATTCTTTTTAGGTCCTGTCATCAATGATATTTACCAGTGTCTTAAAATCTCTCGAAATTTGTTTCTATGTGTTTAAAATTATGCTTCATGGTATGAGGAACAGAGCCCAGGCTTATGTATTTAGCCACCAATCCTTACAATCTGTTATATATCCTTTTTGGAAGGAGCAGGGTCTATCTCCATGAACAAAATAAAAACAAACCATGTAGAAACAGGCTGAAGGCAAACTTACTTAGCTTAACATGTTTTCACTTAAATACAGCTATGAAAACAGCCTCACTTAATGAAGAGGTTGCCTGGAAATGTTTGTGGAAAAAGGTAAAATACTGGAGTTTTTGTCAAGTGGCCCTGGGTTCTAATGCTGAGTTTTTATTTTCTTTGTTAAGAGAAATGCAAGCTTCTCTAAGCTTGTTTTCTGCTATGTGAAACACAGGAAGGGGTGTTCATTTCACAAGCTAATTATTGAAGGTTATGTTAATTAAACTGTCCAATGAGTTTGGATCATGGTAGGTATTTGACAAATATCAGCAGCTACTTCTTCTTCTTCTTCTTTTTAAATCCTTTGCATTGGAATAAGTATGTTGTGCTACAATACATTTTTTGTTATAAAATGAATGGGAGAAAATAATAAAATCCAACCTAAAATATAATTGAAGGCTAGAATGAGCTCTGCAGTTTTATTTGTAGGGTGATTCTAAATGTACATATTGCAGTTAATCTCAGAAAAACATGGCTTCCTGTTATCATTAGTATCAAATGATCATCCACACACATTCTTAAAAATATAATTTAAAAAACATGTCATCTACAGGGTTTGGTTGTGGGTCTCTCCATCTGCTCCCATCAATTTCTGGGCTATGTCTCTCTGATAACTTGAGATAGGAACCAATCTATGAGTATGGCAGAATAATATTAGGATTTCATGGACTGTTTTTTTTTTTTTTTTTTTTTTGCCAGTCATGGTTGGTTCTATATTGGGTCTGGAATGCCAAGCTTCTGATTTTTGACCATCCATGCAAGGTCAGGTGTGTGGGCACTTTCTTACTTTCTTGTGGTATGGGCCACACGTTGGAGCAGTCATTGGTGGCCACTCCCACAAGTTCTGCTTCATCATTACCCAGCACATCTTGCAGTCAGAACATAGTGTAGGTCAAGGGTTTTGTGGTTGGGTTGGTGACCCAGTATCTCTTCTGGGAGCCTTCTCTCTCTCTCTCTCTCTCTCTCTCTCTCTCTCTCTCTCTCTCTCTCTCTCTCTCTCTCTCTGTGTGTGTGTACGGCTAGTTCTGACTCTCTGTATCCCCCATTGCTAGGAGAATTTGCTAGGGTTACTCTTACAGATTCCAAGGAGTTTTCATTGCACTGATTTTCTACATCTACCCCCAACACCAACCCATTTTCAGTTGTCTTTCCCAATATTCTCTCTTTTCATTCACCCATCCACCTGTTCCCTCCTGTTCCCATCCAAGTCCACCTGAAAAATATGTTCTTTTTCCCTTTCCCATGAAGATCCATACGTACTCTCTTGAGCCCTCCTTGTTACTTAACCTTTCTGGGTTCGTGGATTATAGTGTGATTATCCTTTACTTAACATACCATGTTTGTCTTCCTGGGTCTGAAAGCTGTCACGTAGGATGATATTTTTTTATAGCTCCGTCCATTTGCCTTCAGATTTCATGATGTCATTGTTTTTAAATAGCAGAGTAATACTCCATTGATTAAATCTACCACATTTTCTTTTTTATTTAAATTAGAAACAAGCTTGTTTTACATGTAAATCCCAGTTTCCTCTCCCTCCCCCCATCCACTGTCCCCCCCATGGCCACCCTATCCCATCCCTTTTCTGGTCCCCTGGGAAGGTGAGGCCTTCCTTTTTCCATCTTTCAGTTGAGGGACATCTAGCATGATTTTAGTTTCTGGCTATGATGAATAAAGCAGCTATAGACATAGTTGAGCAAGTGCTTTGTGGTAAGATGGGGCATCCTTTGGATATATGCCTGTAGTAGTTTGAAAGAAAACTGCCCAAAGGGAGTGACACAAATGGGAGGTGTGGCTTTGTTGGAGTAGGAGTGGTCTTGTTAGAGGAAGTGCCTTTGTGGAGGCGGGTCTTTAGGTCTCAAATATGCTCAAGCCACTCCCAGTGAGATGGACCCCTTTCTGTTGCCAGCAAGTCAGGATGTAGAACACTCAGCTACATCTGCCTGCACACCACAATGATGATAAGACTAAACCTCTGAGAATAAAATTCACCTCAGTTATGTTTTTCTTTATGAGAGTTGCCGTGGTTATGGTGTCTCTTCACAGGAATGGAAATCCTAAAGAAGACAATGCCCAAGAGAGTTGCATAGCTAGGTCTTGAGGTAGACTGAGTCCCAGTTTTCTGAGGAACTACCATATTGATTTTCATAGTAGCTATAAAAGTTTGCACTCATAACAGTAATGGAGCTGTGTCTCTCTTGCTCCACATCTCTGCCAGCATGAGCTGTCCCTAATGGCTAAGGATGTTGAACATGTTTTTCGGCCATTTGAGATTCGTTTGTTGAGAATGTTGAGAATTCTCTGTTTAGGTCTGTGCCCCACTTTTTTTTTTTTTTTTTTTTTTTTGATCTTTCGAGACAGGGCTTCTCTGTGTACCTTTGTAGACCAGGCTGGCTTCGAACTCACAGAAATCCACCTGCCTCTGTCTCCTGAGAGGTGGGATTAAAGATATGTGCCACCATTACCCAGACTGTTTTTCATTTTTAAATAGGATTATTTTGTCTGTTGAGGTCTAGTTTGAGTTCACTATATATTTTAGATATTAGTCCTCTGTGAGATATGAAGTTGGTGAAAATCTTTTCCCATTCTGTAATCTGCTATTTTGTCCTGTTGACAGTGCCTGATGCCTTACAGATGCTTTTCCATTACATGAGGTCCAATTTACTGATTGAAACCAGAGGGGTCAAGGACACCATGAAAACGTGACCCACAGAATCAAGTAAGCAGGGCTCACAGAGACTGAAGAGATAATCACAGCACCAGGATAGGTCTGAGTTAGGCCCTCTGAATTGACACTATGGTTGCATAGCTTTGTGTTCTTGTGGAACTCCTAACAGTGAGAGTGGGGGATGTCTCTGATGCTTTTTCTATGCTTGGGACCATTTTTCTTCTCTTGGGTTGTCTGCTCCACTCTTGATATGAGGGTTTGTGTATAGCCTTATTATAATTCATTATGCCATGTTTAGTTGAGGCCATATCCAGGCCTCACTAACCCCTATCTTCATATTCCTTCCATCTTCCCACCAAACTCCTTATTTCTAAATCTGGCTACATTCATATTAGGTAGATTTCAGATATGAATGATGGAAGAAGGAGGCTTAGACGAAAAATTCTATTGTTTAATCTTGTCTGTGGCAAAAGGATGATGAGGTCAACTCATAGTCATAAGACCAGATCATGAGATCTTATAATTACATTACAAATTTGGGAGCAATCCCAGTTCAATTTAGTTGTAGATGAGAATACACACTGAGAGGAGGTATAATTTCAAAATGGCCCATTTTAACACCACATGTCATAAATATGAATGACATGACTAACCATGACATGACACACCAACAAGCAGAAACAAAATCAACAAAATGAGCCCGAGAGTCTTTCAGGTCCCATCTCTTGATGATCCACTAATGCCAGGTGAGTATAATCTTGCTTTAATAAACTTTCATTTATGCTAATAAATTTTACTTGCTGAACTCATTATGCAACTTGTTAAAATTTCTTCAGTGAGAATGTAAGAACCAAGGGATGCTGTGTGGTCATTATAGGTAGAAATATCAAATGTTCTAGAGTTGGAAGGATCTTAGTAGTGTGAGTCTCCCCTCTACTTGGCAATTGAGTAAACTGAACTGTTCCTTCGTAATGAAGCTGCAGGTTCTACTGAAGGTCAATAAGATGTATATAATAGTGAGGACTGGAGCATGACCTTTATCAGTGACCAAGGTCAGTTCTGATTCACTGGCTGTTTACAGTGGGAAGTGCTACCATGTAATTTGTGGTCCATCAGTCAAATATAATTAGGGAGGACATGAGTGACATTGGTGAAAAATTTTTACCATTATATGTTAATGGTAATACCATAAAAAGTTAATACCATTATATGAATGATGGGAGATGCCATTCTATAAATATGTTTCTTGTATTGGTTAATGAATAAAGCACTGTTGGCCAATAGGAAAGTAAGACAAGTGGGACTAGGAGACTAGGAGGAAAGAGGAAGTAGTAGGGAGAAGTCAACATGTAGAGACTTGAGAGAAGAGAGGTCCGGACCCTCTCTCTGGTAAGATGAGACCATGTGGAAATACTTAGATTGATAGAAATGGGTTAATACTTAAGACAGAGCTAGTGATTAAGAAATGCTAGTAACAGGCTAACAGCATTATATCAACAGAGTGTCTCTGTGTGTTATTTGGGGCTGGCACAGCCCTGAGACCAGGCCAGCAGGGAAAATCTACTCTTAACATATGAAGGGTCCATTTCTTCTTCTTTGTTCACAGTGGAGTTCAGGTTCATTATTGCATTTCTAGTGTGATGACAATGGATGAAAAAAAATTAATGTCAAGATTGCTAATGGGTCCTTTAGAAGCCTGGTAAGCAGAGTGCTACTGTTCTCTGGCACCAGTCTGGAGATTTCCAAAGAGGAGTCTTTTGCTTCTTAGATAGTTTTTCTGCCTTATAGATGGTTTACACAGGACACAGTTCAAAAAGGAAGTCAAAACTAACAGCAGTGAGCTGTTGGAAGTCAAAGGTCAGGTAGTGTTGAGACCTTTGTCTATAAACTGAGTAGACATTAGCAGTAGTTGGGGAATGAAGGTGGAAATTATTAAAACAGCAGACACTTTCAATGAATGGCCATCAGGCACTAAAGTAGGGACCTTTGAACATTATTTTAATGAGTCTCATCTTAATTCCCCAGAGAAACTCCTTTGAATACTTTATAAAAGGATAGATTAGATTCCCAGATGGAATGTGTCTAAATTATGTCTGAACAGAAAGAGTTAGAGTTCTAGGCCAAGTAAACAACCTATAACTGTTGGTGTGTGGCTTGAGATTTGGGATTGAAGACTAGAGAGTATGATGATGAGAACCAAAAAAGCTGGAGAGAAATTTTAGAACAGACAGTCAGAGAAATGATCTACATTTAGCAGTCAGTCAAACTATTCATGATCATTATCTCTGCGTTAAGATGGGGGCGAACAAAAAATAACTACAGGCATCTTAGCTCTTTCTTTCCCTCCTTTCATTTATTCTTAATTACTTCCAGTTGTTTCTGGAAAGCAACAACTCAAACCATGAATACAGAATTCAAGACAAAGTTTAGCTAGTGAAGAGTCTTTTTCATGTACAGCCTCTCACCAATATCTTCCTTGTAAAAGCAGGACCTGCCATTTGAGACAATTGTAACATCTTTCTCTCTCTACATCTTTTGCTTTAATTTATAGGGATAATGTTTAACCTTTCTAATAGAAATATAGTGGGTTTTTTTTCTGAGAAAATTTAAGTGAGAGTATATATTTGTATTTGCATCAGATTCTCTGAAAAGGAATACCCTTATACTTATTGACTCAACAATTACACACTAAGTGCCAATTGCCTATCAGTTGCTGCTCTAGTCATTGGATATTTAAATGAACAAAATTGGTAATTGCCCCTATGAAGAGTGCATTCTGGCATAGAGAACAGAAAATAAAGACACACATAGGTAATATGTCTTTCAGACATTACAAAGAAACCACATAGTACTTGTGAGTAAAGGAAGAGTGTTTACCAAGATGATATGGCTTGTTTGAGACATAGAGCACTTGCCTAGCACATACAAGGTGCAACACCAAATGGATCTCTCCAACACCAAAACAAATGAACAAAACACCAAAACAGCACCAAAAAGCACAAACCCCAAAAAGCTGACCACAAATCTAGCAGACAGACCAATATACTTGAAACATGAATTGGTCACCTTTTGTTAGTGTTCTATCCCGCTTTTACATTATTTGGCTGTAGGTGTGTGTGTGTGTGTGTGTGTGTGTGTGTGTGTGTGTGTGTGCATGCTTTATTTCCCTTATCCATAAAGCAACCAGCATTTAATCAAGGCTCTCTAATCTCTGGCATTATCTCATCACAGTGCTTGGCTTAAATTACTATCCTCTTAATTCAGTTAACCTTGGACATTGGGAACAAACTCATGTTTCAAGCTATAGCAGAACAGGTGAGGGTTACATTTGATAAGATGGTTTTGGAGAGGAGTTGGAGATGGACAGCAAACCACAAGGGGCCCTTCTTAGACTGATATGAAGACTATGAAATGTATTCTGAGTGAGTTGGGACACAATCACGGAGTTCGGAAAAGAGAACCTCCAGTTGTTGGGGAAGATTTGCCAAACCAGTATTTCCTGGAAAAGACATGACCATGGTATTAATGAACTCACAGCACCTGGGATTGTCTGCACAAGACCTGTATAAGATGAAGTCAGTTAACAACATTGTGTGGCATGGTTTGGAAGTAACTGATAGTCACCCCCAACTAAGGTTTACTGATATTTGATGGCTGCTGGAGGAGGAAAAGTCAGTTTTCTTTAGTGGTGTGACCCCCAATAGATCAACCACATTCCAGTGATTGGCCTCACATTCAGGATTATGTGGTCAATATAAATTTAACTCAGTGAGCTATTTACAAATACAAAGAGGACACACATTTAGGAGAGAATATAGGCACGTGTGTGGTGGATCTTTGGAGGAATTATAAGGAAGATTGGGGTAAACATAGGAATGAACAAAGTCAGAATACTTTGCATGTGTGTATGAAACTCTCAAAGAATTAATAAAATATTTTATAAAGCAGAAAAAAGTTATAGACAATAATAAGAAAACGTCTATATTACTGTTTCTGAAAGAGTTACATCTCTGAGCACACTGCTGTAGGGAGAAACATTGTCTGTTCTAGATTTTTTGCAATATACTTAAACCAAGGAGGAGATTTTACACCTCATTCTGGGTAGGTGTTTGTCTGAGATCATTTAATTATCATTAAGTTATTAATGACCCTGGTATTATTGATACATTATATGAAACATACACCAATTAGGTGTCAAGAAGAAAATAATTTTACCTAATAGGATTTAATTTCTTACTCTCACAATCATTTTGCTACAAGCTTATTTTTATATATTACAAAAATAGAGACATTTGAACAGAATGATGTCTAAATCAGACATTGGTGGTAATAACGGAAAGGAACTCATCTTTACCGAGAAATGTTTTAGAATGTTTTGGACAGCTCACTAATCAATGGAAGTCAGAAGCGAATCAGAATCAAGGTGTTTGGAGCAGAGGAGGTAGGCAGGTGATGGGCTCAGGAGCTGGACCTCTCCTTAGGAGTGTTAGAACCCCGGCAATAGAGGTGATGAGATCTAACAGTCCCTCCCCTCTGCTCTGCATCCCTCTCAAAGCTTACGTCTATGACCTAAGGTATGACATGACAGTCTTGATTGATAGTCTTCTCATCTCCATCTAGTGAGGAAGAACTCTTAAATTAGGTCTGTTGACAAAAGCATGTGAAGATACAGGAGAGCTAGCATCCCACAAAACTCATGTGTTTGATGCACCACCTCCTTGTATTCTAATTCTGTTGCTTTGAACACATTTTCTCCTATCCTTGTCTCTTGTGCATGTGCTTTGTCATGTTCTTCATTTTATGTCCAAGTTTAACCTATTGTAGCCTGTAAAGTTTGTGACCTCCTCAATCTTTTACTTAGCTAATTCTAAATCGCTGGATATTTAGATAGTTGTAGAAAAAGACTTTCATCAAAGCTGCAGGAAATAGTAATAGCTCATGAAAAGCGACTTATAAATGTAATGTTTCCATTCCCGGGTGTCTGGCCTACGGTATGGTGCTTCTTCAACAGAGTTCAATATATATTAAGCACAATTTCCAGAAGAAGGATATAAACAAAAGAAATTTCATCACATGTTGGAACTGCCCAAACAGGGTGAGCCTGATTTTCCTGGAGACTGACAGCTTGCTCTTCGATTGTCAGGTGGCAAGCTGATTTTCATGGAGCCAGGACCCATTGAGCTCAGAGCCCACTCCATCCTCATTACACATGGTGGAGAGCTCCGTATTGGATCTGAGGACAAGCCTTTCCAAGGCAAAACTAAGCTCAAACTTTACGGAAGTTCCCACTCCACTCCTTTCTTTCCCTACGGGGTGAAGTTCCTGGCTGTGAGAAATGGAACTCTTTCCCTGCATGGTAAGTAGTAGATCAGTGACAAAAGAAACTGAAATGGGACTGTTCCTAGCAAATACGTGGATAATGAGCATCAATAAATTATATAAAAGTCTAGCAATTAGTTGCTGAGGCAGTAGATCAATTATTGCATAACATTATTTCTTTAAATAACACATCTGATTATTGTTAACCGTGACAGACTGTGCTATGATTCCTGTAAAGGGACTGGATACCTTTGCTCACCATCAGATGGCTGTCAGCGCCTTTTGAGCTATATTCAATGTTCTACTGAGGGTGAGCTTAGCCACAGGCATCCTCTGGTTTGATAAATCTGAACAAACATAGTGCCCTCCATGGGCAAGTAGTGGTTTTCAAAGCTATTGTGATTCTCAATCCATTTGTCCCTTGTCTTCCACATGAGAATAGGCTGACCCAGGTAGGGGCAATTCTTCCTTCATGGGACCCTTTATGAAGACAGCATGCACAGGCCAGAGTTGATGACCACAGCTGCATATGTCAGTGAAGAGTAAAGCCTTTTTTTTGGAAGCAAGACTTTGAAAACTGAGATTTGCAACTATTATTGAGTCAGTGACAACTAACAATTGTTTAGGAGAAACTGTTGTTTCTTAATAGATAATATCCTGACATCACAAACCAAGTAAAGACGACTCCACTTTGGGATTGTTCAGGGCTTCCTTTCACTCATCACAACCCATGCAGAGTTCAATTACAGTTGCACCTAGAATCCCCTTACAGGTGAGCCTGGTGTTCCCAGCTTCCTAGGAGGAAACAGTTTCCACTACAAGTTTTCTTGCTTTCTGATCACCTTATTCCATTTTGCAAATTGGCTGTTTCTTCCCTTAAGATAGAAGCAATTACTAAAGTGTAGGATATTGATATCAAGTGAAAAAATGTGAAAATTAAATGAGTGTTTCAGTGGATAATTACATATATTTGTTGTCTGGCCTTAGAAAACAAACAAACAACAAACAAACAGAGCAAGAGTGTGGGCTCCAGAGGTTGGAGAGGTATTTGTATCACACTTTCAATTTCAGTACCCACCCCAAACAAAACCAAGAAGAGTAAAACAACCCTAGAATATGGATCCCAGGTAGCAGTCTGATCTATAGATTTCTCATGTTAACATCAGCATTTTTATATTGATGTGGCAAAATGGAACCTGCTTGTAATAGAAAAATTGTTTTAGATATAGGTTGGTAACTGTATTGAAGAGTCTGATCTCATTCTCTGTTTTGTTGCAAATTGTGTAATCATTTTTCTGCAAAAAGAAAAAAAAAGTTTCATGGCTTCCTTTTCATGTTACTCTAAAAGGAAGCCAAAACGGTTTTTCAGTATTGTTGACCCTGGGCTAGCCAAGTGTTAGAGGGTATTGAATTTATAATTTTAAATACCAGCATCTTATCTGGATGGGAACTGGGAATTCTTGTCCTAATTTTACTCTTTTTCTCCTATCTTCATGGATGTGTCACTGAAGATTCCTATCTTCTACCTTTTTACACATTAGCTGTGGTCTCCAAGTGTTTAGTTTGCTGGCCATTTAGGCCATCTACAGTGATCTTGGCTTGACTCCTCTAAAAACTGAAATTCAAATGAGGAAAACAAGAACTTGTTCCATGTATTTTCCCTCTTTGATTTGAACTTCCATGTTCAAGTATCAGTGAAAACATTCATAATATTTGTGCCTATATTTTAAATGTTCCATGGACTCATATGCCTTTGTTAATAAGGAAATGCACAATTAAAAAATTCACAATGGCATCACTTATGTTCAATATGTCACAGTCAAAGCTGAGCAAATACCATTATTAGTAATAATGTTTTAGACTTTTGTAAATTAAGAGGAATATTCTTATTATGTCTAGGTGACATTCCTGAATCACAAAGGAGTGTGTTTTTTCTCTGCTTCCCTTTTGTTTTCCTCTCTCCTATCCTTTTGTATGTCTTTTATGACTCCCTCCTCCTCCCCCTCCTCTTCCTCCTCCTGAGATGGGGGATGTCTTTCTTTATGCTATGAGTATATGTTTCTCTTATTGGTTGATGAATAATGCTGTTTCAGTCAATAGACAGGCAGGATTTAGCCAGACAGGTAGTATAGATTAGGAGAATTCTAGGAAGAAGAACTGAGAGAGTCTCAAGTGAGATTCTGTGTAGTTACCAGAAAGGTAGGACATCTGGGCATTCTCTGGTAAGCCAAAACCACATGGGGACATACAGATGAATAGAAATGGGTTAATCATTAGGAGAGAGCTAGCTAATAAGAAGCCTGAGCCATCCACCCAATGGTTTATAAGTAATATAAGCCTCTGTGTATTTTTTGGGACTAAATGGCAGAGGGACCAGGTGGGACAGAAACTTCCGTCTATACCCCTATTCATCTTTTTTCACCTCTCTTGTATTTTCAGATCTGTTATTAACATTTCATTCACCCTCAAAGACCTTCCCACAAAACATGTTCAGGACCTCACCTAAACTGCAGTCTGAACATGGGACATGGGATAGATAATCCCACCTACGCGCTCTCTGTTAGGATAATTCTACACCTCCTTCATCTGAAATAAATAGTCCATGGGGAGAAAGCTTGGCCCGCTGGGTAAGAAGGTGTCCTTTTCTCACCCGTCCATCGGAGCATCGCACTCACATGTGTTACTCATCAATCCTCTCTCCGTCTCTCACCACCTGAGGTCTGGAGTAGTTTCGCCTTCAGGCATGATAGAGTATCATGGCTAAAATCATTATGTAATTTCACTCACCTCTTTCCTAGGGCAAAGGTGGGTCTGGTGACAATCGGGCATTAGGAACAAACTAATTTTCTTTTGCTGTCAAGTATTTCGAAGACTGAGCATCTTGATTCACTGATCTAGGGAGTCCCTAATGAGGTGGTATCTATTTCGTACTCCAGGAAAGATGTGGGGAGGAGAGTCACCAGCTTTGGCGAATCTCGAAGAACTAAGCCAGGGAAAGTTTCTAAGTCTAGTTTCCTGAATCTCATCCCCAGACTCTGATGCAGTCAGTGCTCACAGGCTTGAGGAGGAGTGTGCTTAGCAAAGGGGATTTCATAATTCCCTTTGATTTTGAATCTGTTACTGAACTGGGAGATTCAGTGGTACACTGAACATGGTGGAATCAGAAATTGGCATAGATCTGTTGGTTTTCCAATTGTGATTTTGAAAAGTTAATTTCTACAGAACCAGTGAACATAGTCACTATCCTACATTTAAACATACTCACAAGGTGGAATAGAGTAGTGGACATACAACTCACAGTGTTGAGTCTTACTGCTTTTCTCACATTCTGCTTAAACTTCTTTTTTCCACAACCATAGGGGATGAAGTGCCAGGTAGCTCATATTAGGAAATGTTGAGGGGACAGTGACTCTAATTGAAAATGTGGCACGTGGCCCACTTTGCCTACCATTTTCTCATCTTATTAATTAATATCTCCTTTCCTTAGCCATAACCCTTAGAGCTTATGAGGCAATACCATTTCCAGGCACCTTCTGTTACATTCCCGTCACCCAGTGGGCACCTTTAGATTTTAATCTCTTGTGGTATGGTTGCTTCCTAGCACAGGGCATTCACCACTCCCAGGTGTGGTTACAGTAAAAGCACAGAAAACAATTGCATGGGTCCTACCAGCCAGAAGGCTGACACTGTCCAGTTAATGGGGTCCTCTATGCACTTGATGCCTAGCGTCTAAGAGTGAGGGGATTGATGGATTCTAATTTAACTCTAGCATGGGTCATATAGAATCATACAGAATGGGCCAGCGTGTCAGTGCTATCAGCCTCCCCAGCACCTCCCTCCTTGCTCATTCTCCATCTCTGCCCTTTGTAACCCTTCTGCTCTAGCTGATTTTCATTCATAGATTACAATTGCTAGGCAAACGGGGCTTTGCTGTTCAGCTGTCACAAGGAATTCTGGTGTTGAAAGCACATTTCATTGCTTTGTTTCGATGCAGGAAAGTGGCACACTTTAGCACTCACATACACATGTGGCAGTCCCATTTTCTGTGTAGTTGGGAATGGATCAACATGAGGTATGTTTTCCACGGCAGGAGGGGGGCTGATGGTGTAGCAACCGCCACCTGCCCACTCCAATGAGTTCATATGAAGGGTCCAGGGCTGGAGACTGTGGCTTGAGCTTGCAGAGTCCATAAAGAAAATCCAGTCTTGCCCTTTGCCTTTGCCTCTGCCAATCTGGTTTCACCACCCAAACTGAGTGCCAATCACTTGTCACTTTTCAAAGAGGTCATGTCAGCCTGGGCAACTTGAATTTTTGACAATGTAATTATGGCTCTTGCCTCCACAGTGGGGGGCTGAGCAGGCCAGAGAGGCTTTTATTGATTGTTCAGCAGGGAAATTTATCAATGTCTCTCATTTCATTTCTACCGCCTCCCTGAGAAATTTGGTTGACAGTTTCTTAGAAGAAAAGTAGTTTTACGGCTTTGACTGGACTTCCGCCTTCGTCCTTCTCAAGAAATTACAAGACAGAGACATTAAATATAAATGGAGATTTCTGAGAAAAACTACCATGTGAGACACATTTGAGAAAAATACTAGTGAAACTGTTATGAGTGTAACACTTCTCTAGGAATAAAAAAAAGAAAAGGGTTATTTATGTAAGCAAGTGGCTCATTGTCCTTGCAGAGCTTTCAGAAATCTGTATTTCAGTTCTAAGGTGTGGACAAATCCCATAAAGTGTGCTGTTGTTGTGGTTGCTAAGGAGGGGACCTATCTTTAAGCACAGTGCAGAGCTCACTGAGCAGCACAGGGCAGTGTGTCCCTGGTCAGTGATTTTCATACTGCGTCCCACAAAATCCACATTTCCTAAAAGAGCCGCTGGAACTCCATAAAAGGGACTATTGGAGGTCAAGTAACAAAAGCTTAAGCGGCTCAAGGAATCAATTCGGTGCCTTTATCTCTACTACCTGTTCAAAGTGATATTTCACTAGGAAGAAAGAGTTTTTCTGTAAGAATTGTGATTAAGGGGCCACTTCCACTCAAGCTTGACAATCAGAGTTCTGTCTCTGGAACTCATACTCTATAAAGTTGTCCTCTGACTTCCCAGCATCCTGCCTGGTATGTAAACATACCATAGGTACATAATAGATAGGAATTCGATGACTTTAAGCAGCTCTGTGGGGCATTGTTTTAATTGTAGGGTGTGGACCTTTGGGGGAGCACAGGGCCTCACACTACATGACTCCTTATCCCCTCAAAGCTGGTTATGCTCTTATGTGCTTTCTATGACAACTATAAAAAAGCCTGTTCTTTGGTGAAGTATAGTCATTCCTAGCTCCAGTTTTATTTTTTCTTCTATTTTTTTTTTAAATTAATGATGTATTTTATCATCATTGTTCTGGGTCCCATCTGATCCATCATTTCTCATCCTGTCTCCTTGCTGTCTAATGCTACTTCCCCTTGCTTCTGTCCCTCTTTAAATATTTCTTCTGTATTCCGTTCCCTTGGTCAAGAATATAAACCATTGCAATGACATGCTACTTTTTTTGGGTCTTTCAGGCAGCTTTCCAGTTACATTTCAGAAGCACACTTTGTTTAGAAGTAAAGACCTCACACTACTTTCTCCATAGGATGGAGAGCTAAAGTCCATGGCCAGCTTAACAGGGCTGATAATGCATCTTCATGCCCAAGGATTCTTTTTGAAACTGTTATTTTTCTCACAGTCCTAGCTGGCATATAGGCTTCTCCAGGAATGGCTATGAGTTAGCTCAATATCCTTGTAATAGGTCTCAAGAAGATATCTGCTCCCTAAAATTTTAGGGTTCCCATATAACATGTAGCACTTGTTATCTCTTTGTTTTGTTTAGCTGTTTATAGTAGGTTCAATTGGAGTAGAAATTCTGTTCAATTACTTGTTTGAAGAAAAAATCACCAGAAGATTGTCAATGGCTTGAAGGGAAGAGCCAATGTCTTCCTCCCTGTATTTTGTTTCATTTTAGTTAGGGCTGGGAAGCAAGTTATACAGAAATGTGACCATTGCTACCCATAATCATTTTTCTTCTAGCATTATGGATTAAACCTAAGGGCTATGCATGCTAGGCAAGATCATTGAGACTGAATCAAATCCTGCTTGACTAAGTTGCCAAGGTTGGTCTTAAACTTCCTATGTAACCTGGTGTGGTGGTTAGAATAAAAATGGCCCCCATAGATCCTTGGAGGTTGCACTATTTTGGGTTATAGTCTTGTTGGAGTAGGGTTGGATTTGGGGTTTCAGAATCTCAAGCCAAACCTAATGTGGCTTCCTGTCCCTGTCTGTTCCTGCTGCCTGCCCATCTGGGTGTAGAACTCTCTTTAGCACCATGTCTGCCTGCATGCTGCCATGCCCTGCCATGATGATAATGGACTAAACATCTGAAACCATGAGTCAGCCTGAATTAAGTGTTTTTTTACTTTACATGAGTTGCCATGGTCATGGTGTCTTTTCATAGCAATAAAACCCTAACTAAGATGCCTGGGTTGGCCTCAAGTTTGTGACTTTCTTGACTCAGGATTCCAAAGTAGCTGGATACTGCTATGTGCAGCTAGATTTAGCTGTTTCCTAACTGGCCAGCTTGAATACAGTGTTGGAGTTGTAGTCAGCAGGAATGCTGTGATGGTCAACAGCGGTCAATGTGCTTGGAGTCCCACCTAAACCTAGGAAACTGACCTCGGTAGATGACCAGCCACCTTTCAGGGTAAATAAATACTATGTCATATGACTTTGAAAACATGATCAGTATCACTAACAAAACACAAGATGGAGATTTCTTCCTTCTCTGTCAAATGATGCTTGTGAAATATCCTACATACAACTATTTTTTCACACAGTGGCAAAAACACACCTTCTGTAGTTTCTAGACTAGACAAGATTGACCTTGGGCCAATGAATATGAAAGGCTTCCCTAGTCTGATACTACAAGGAACTTGAAGGAACTTGTTTAAGTGAACGTGCTTTTAAGGTCTTTTGATTTTAAGTGTTTGTGTGTAAATGTATATTGCTAATTGGAAATGAGAGTTAGCTTTTCAATAACCCAAGTACAGTGGGAATCCCACTTAGAAACACATTGTAAGGTACTTCAGGTTTCTATATATACTTGAAAGTGTTGGCATTAGTCAGGTCTGTTTGGTTGGAAGTGACAAAAACCCCAATTCAAACAAAAAATAAGGGCATTCACTGTCTCATCCAACTGAGAAAACACAGCTGCGTGCAGGTGCTCAAATGCTGTCATTAAGACTGCTTCTCTGCAGCTCTGGGTTGGGCTTTCCCCAAACTGTCTTCATTTGCAGTCACACCCCACCCCCACAGAGGCAGAAACCAGAGTCCTTGTTCCTAATGGCTGTTTGATCCTTGAGCAAATCTCATTTGTCCCACTGTCACTATTGCACGGCACTCTGTTGCCTGCCCTAGCTCTTAACCTTGCCTGATAAAGATATCATGTAGGGCTTAGTTTTCATTGTTGTTGTATTTATTCCATTGCTTCTGTCAGTAATATCTGTACATCATGGGGACAAGCGTTTTTCATTATTTTTGTTATTGTTTCTGTTTGTGACAAATCCTGATTGCCAAGAATACGGCGAACACTCATAGTGGATTTTGGCAAATATCCCAAGAATACAACTAACACTAATAAGGAACTATGGTAAATATCCTAAGTATATGGCTAACACTCATAATAGACTTTGGTAAATATTTACTTCATGAACAGCTTGATGGGAAGCTTGAGCAAAAGATTTAAAGTGACTTTGGCTGCATTTGTATCATGAACTACTTGGGTTATTGTGTGTGATGAAGGAGGAGTTACTTTTATTCTCAGGTCAGTCCTTGTTGGAACAATGGTATGGCAAGTCTTCCAGAACTACGGGCTGGGATTGAAAAAGGATGGGTTTATAAATAAGAGGTGTCTTTTCTACCATTCAAGATACAGTACTGTAAAAAATAGCTCATCTGACTTTAAATATTGAAATTCCTTGTTTCTTTTACTATTTTCTTAACTAGTTTTGAATTACAAAACGATTTAACTGGATTGCCTATAGTAATTTGTTTAAAACTTGTTCACTTTGGCTGGAAAATTTCCACAGATTCACTAGGCAAAACTAAAACCCTCAATGCAAAGAAAATAAAATTCAGGATTAAAATATATTGTGATGTTAAAAATATTTGCAGGATGGTCAGTTCAGCCATGAATAGGATAGAACAAGCTTACCCTTGGGCTAAGAGAGAGCTGGTCTGGGTAACTTTCTGTTTTAGAAGGAAGCATCTAGGGAACTACTTCCAGAACACTTCACTATCCCTATGAGGGTGAGACTAGAGAAAAGAATCCTTCATTTGTGTTGTACATTTTTCTTTACTATGCCAAGAATTCTTTAGTTAATGGCAACATTACATCTCTTTGTGTAGCTGAGGAATGGGGAATGGATGGAGAACCATGACTGTCACCTAGTTTACTTATACCACATGCAGAATTATTGTTATGTTACAAATATCAGATATATATATATATATATATATATATATCTGATACACACACACACAGATACACACATATGTATACACACACACAATGAGCTACATTATTCTGAAAATTTAGTTGAGAGACTAAAATAGTAAAAACAGTACTTGAGCTTTTCCTGTATTTCTAAATTTATTCTTTTTATAATATTCTTCATGGATTAGTAATCCACCATGGTAATGAGTATTCTTGGGAACTAAGCCATTTCATTACAGAGATTAAAAAGTCCCATGGTTATCTATCAGCAAACTGGAGACCAAGTAGTACAGATGTGTGTAATCCCTTATTCATGTTCAAGAGCATGAGAATCAAGAGAACTGATGGCATAAGTTACAGCTGAAAGATGGCAGCCAAGTGAGCCAAATGCTGAGAATTCACTCTGAGTCTGATGGCAAGAGAAGGTCTAACCAGTGTCTGCATATATATGTATTGAGAAGGGGTTCCCTGGACCTTAGTTCCCTCACATAGTGGAAGACAATTAATTTTATTGAATTTTCCAGTTTCAATTTTAATCTTAACTAGAAAATATCTTCACAAATACACCCCAAATTATTTGGTCAATGCTGGGTGCTGTAATCCAAACAAGTTAAATCATAAAGTTGTACATTTCAGTCACCAATTTGTGCCCCACTTTGGACAAATGGCTTTCTATTATATTATATATATATGCAGTCTAGGAAGACACAATGTCTCCTCCTCTAGGATTTGGGTGACTGACTCTGTTTTTCTCAATGTGCTGAATACTTAATCATCTTCAGTGATCAAGCTTGAACTCTACAAGACTTTATGGGCTCAAATCCCAACTCTATGATGAAACTCAGAAAGTTACCTCCTAAATGTTTCAGCTTCCATGTGTAGAATATAGCACATTTCTCATGATGCTATTACATGAGACAAGGCCATTGAGACATATAAAGCATTACTCAAGTCATCAGGAATCAAGTATCTAACTATTCAATACATGTTCATATTCTTGTTCTTGTTATATAGCAGCAATTTGATTTGGTGAAGTTGCTTCATTATTAATCTAAGATGGATACAGTATTGTTAAGTTCTTCTGTCAGCCAGAATTCTGATTGACATTCTTTCATTATCATTTTGTCCTTTACTAAGTATTCTTTATTGCTGAACAACTTGTGAATTTGTGTTCTGTAACTCCTATTATTGTCACAGTTTATCTTGGTGCTAATATGGCTTTTTGTTGCTATTCCTTTTTTTTTATCATAAACTTTTTTCACCCAGGAAGTACAAGTAGAAACATCAAGATTCTGGGAACAGTTCTAGAAAGTGAATAATCAGAAGAATGGACACTCTGTTATTTTACATTATTTAACACACATTGAAATCAACAGTGAAAGCAGAAATGAGGGTGTCAGCCTCTAACAATTATTATTATTTATACCAAAACCATAGGTTTCTCTCCCTCCTCTCCTCCTGGTTCCTCCTATTACCTCTCCTCTACCCTACCTCATCTACTCCTCCTCTATTTCCATTCAGAAAATATCAAGCAAACACGACATCTCAAATTGCAGTAAGACTGGACACCTCCCCTCATATTAAAGCTAGACATGACAACCCAGTAGGAGGAATTAATCCCAAATTAGTTGCTATTCTTATAACCTCTCCAGTTCATTATGTGCCTTGGAGCCAAGTTAATCTTTTAAAAACGTATTTTTTTTTATCATGCTGATGTTTGAAACTCTTCATAGCTTCTTATTGTTCCCATGATAAAGTCCAAACTTTCTCCTCTAGCTGTCATGAACTGTCTGATGTAGATACCACTCTCACCTTCTGCCATCACCATTCTCCAGAAGAGTCTTCTTTTAGTTTATTGACTGGTTAATGTTGGTACGTTTTTTCGTCTTTAAGTATCAAAAGAGACCCAAGTTAGTTGAGGAAATGGGAATCTGCAAAGGCAGAATCCCCCTTTCAAACAGCAGTCTTCTACTTGCATCATCAAAGCACAACTGTTAATAGCCTGGTCATGGAGAAGGAGGAATTGGGTATTATATTCAGCATTTGTTGAAATTGGATTTTCATTCCATCTGGGTACGTTATAGTTTTCAAAGCTGATTCACACCCCTTTCCTCTCATCTATCTCTCATAGCTCGGAGAAGCACGAAAGGCTGGGATTATGACTATTGCTTTCATTTTAGAAATGATGGTACTTGGGCCTAGAAGGGGAGGTAACTAAAGTTCATTCTGTCTTCAATAGGCAAAAGAGGCACACGAGGGCCTTTCTGCTTTTTGTACATATAGATGTCTTGTGGTAGAAACACAGACACAGGGTAAGCCTTATGGGTTCTGGAACAATCTTCTCAATTTAATCCTTTCAAGATATTTTGGGATCCCAAAGGGAGCATTATTTCTACAACTCACTATGTAATACTCTTGACAGAGACATAAAGAACTTGTTTTGTTTTCTCCAAATTGCTATTTACTTGTCAGTATTTTTGTGGGAAAAATAACAAGTCTAAAGGTATTTTCTACATAATTCCTGTCTTAGATATTGTGTTTAGAAACCTTTTCCTATGGAAGAGACAATATAAACATTTACTAGGTTCTCAGATCTTGTATTGTTTTTAATTTTTTCTTTTAGCATTGCATATTTAAACAGGTCTGGAAGACTATAGCTTGTGGTCAAATCGGGCCCATTGTTTGCTTTTTTAGGACAATTCTGTCGAAGCACAGTGACCCTTGTCTCTAGAGATTTTATCTATGGTGGCTTTGCATGACAGCAGCAGTGTTGAACAGTTATGCTAGAGACAGCATGGTCTGTAAGCATAAGATTCCTTTCAGGAAAAGATTGGTGACCTCTGCTTTAATTAACCTAGAATTAGTTGATACTGTTGGTTTACCAGTTATCTGTTTTCCTCCAATGGCCAGTCATTTTCTGAACACTACTCACCACCATTAATTGGAAGTCAACCTTAATTGTATTTATGTCCCATATTGTCAGAATTATTGAGTATTGCTTTATTTGGCAAAAGGGACCTTGCAAAGATGGATATGGTGACACATACTTGAAATATCAACAGTTGGAAGACTGAGGCTAGAAGATTCCAGGTTTGAAGCAAGTCTGGGCTACAAAATATGACCTTGTCCCACAAGAATAAAATGAGTGGGGAGACTTGGAAGATTTGATTAAATTAAAGGTCTTGAAATGTGAAGATTGTTCTAAATTATTCAGGTATAATTCATGTAATCATAGTGGTAAGTATCAGAAGGCTATAGGAGAGAAGCTTGAGGAGAAGGGAAAATGATCATGGTGGGAATGGCTATGGGTAATATGCTTTGAATATAGACAAATGAGCTTCACATAGCCATTGGAAGCTGTAAAAGCCAGGGAACTTGATTTTCTTTTCAGAATTTCTGAAACAGAGCAATGATGATAGCACTCATCTTTATCTCAGTTGAATGGCTTTCAGAATTCTGATTGTTTTAAAACCATGAGATAAAATAACTGTGCTCCCTGGGTTGGGCTATAATTCTTGCCTTGCATTTGTAAGGTTGTAGGTTCAATACCCATTACTGCCCCCCAAGATTGTGTTCCCACTATATGATGTAAAGAGAATTTACAAAGAAAAAAAAAAGACTCAACATTTCTGTTCTTCCTTAGATCTTATTGTTGGTTCCTTGGTGTGTACTTGCCTCTCTCATCTTTTGTCATAAGATCTGTGGCCATCAAACATCACGGCATCAATGCCTTATCGATGGCAGTAGGGAAGGTTTATAGTAGTTTCTGCCATGACACTTTGCACAAGACCAGTAGTAGCATTACTATAACCCACAAAGACACCTTGGAAGTCTCATATATGACTATGACCAGTCCCTAAGGACTAAACACTGATTGATGTATCTATCCTTGATGGGCTTCTTAGACCAGGTAAGCTTTGAATGTTGGAGAAAATGGATCAGAAGGAGTTTGACTTTGATATTCTGTTGGGTATACATGTCCTAGGTAAACCATGACAAATGAGAGTTTGGCTTGTAAGATGGCACTAGTGATCTTTTGCTCCCATGCTGCATCTCTTTGCTCTAATAAGAAGACTGTGATTCCAGTTGACTGACATTTAGAAATTTTAACAGAAACCAACCAGATTTCCCTTTTCCTTTCTAGAACCCTTTTTCCAGGTCTGTTCCTCCAAACCAGCTTATTCCTTGATAAATATGCAGTGAAGAGAGTGCATCTGAGGAAGTTGGAGAACCTTATTCTACTTCTAAGTTAATGTAACAGAAGATGCCTAGGCTCTACCCAGCCCAGGTCCTCTAACTCTAGTTGCTGTTGTCTATCTACCCCACAACTTAGAACTGGCCTGAAGATGGTAGATGCACAAGTAAAACAGGAGAATCTGGTCACAAAGCTTAAAAATAAGGAGCATAACAGAATATCAGTGGTCAGGCTGTGCCAGGAGAAGGGAGTGGAGTAAGGGATACTCACAGGTTAATGTAAAGGGTTTTAAATGAAAAACAAGATCTGAAAGAGAAGTCAGTTTACAGTCATCCCAACCTGAACACACTCAAGTGTATATGCAAGAGAAGGCACAGTCTGATCAAAGAGAATACATATCTTATTGGAAAGATGAGGCCAAAAAACAGAGCAGAAAGGAGTCAGGCTGGCATGTACATCCATGTAACTGTCCAGTGCTGAAGCTATAGTGTAATAAACTATATTTTATGAAATTACAAAACTTAAAAATAAACTGCAGAATCGGAATATTACAAAAACACACAATATTGTTAACCAAGGAACATAAAAAGGAGTAGAGAAAGACCTGTGTTAATATGTCATAAAAGGGTTATGGGATATTTCATTGCCTTTCTTGATCATGTATTTGTACTTTAAAAGAGTAATGTTTATTTTTTCTAAATGTAAGCTCTTATTAAAAATTCTTCCTCATAATCTTCACTGACATTCTAAGTGACGTACAAACCCACCCAGATACTTACCAAAATGATTTCTCTATGCAAGCAATGCTGCATGTAAAGTTTGACATAGCTTGGGAGTAGCAAACAAAAGAGGGTATTTGAAACATCCTATAGAAGTCACGTAGGGTTTGTGCCTCTGATTGAATGATATTCCAATAGCATTTTGTGGCCAAATACTGGTGCTGGTTGAATTGGCTTAAATTTGTTATAGGAAGTAGCATGAAGGTCCAGATGTTTCCAATGATGTTACTATAAACTTTCTTTTTGGGTGCTTACTTTGACTCAAAATAGAAAGGCTATAAAGTTCTAACTGCACAGAGAAAAGTTAGCTTTTCTCTTATCCTTTCAGAGGAACAGAACTAATTTCACTATCCTCACGTGATGGTTAGCTTTATTCCAAACTCTTGTGATAAAAGATCAGAAGGGCTCTTCTTAGCACTGGGAGGGGCTTGGTCTGGACTCCCTTTCAGTTGTGGACATGTTGGCTGGTCAGCCTGGGATGCAGCTAGCTGGTAAGCACATCCAGAGGGCTTTTCTGGTGTATACTTCTTCCTGCAGGCACATCTTCCCTTCTCCCTCATGACCACTGGGAATGAGCCAGTAACAGGGAAGGAGGTTCATAGTGGACATAAGCCACAGAAATGCATATGCTTTACCAGGTTTTGCCTTAATCTAAGGGATACACCACAGAGTGATTCTCATGCACAAAAAGAGCGGTAAATGAAAAAAAAAGTTTTGATGCCCAGTTTATCATCTGAGCAAATTTGGCACATTCTTCAACACTCAACATGGTAATGTCACTGTTCTGGGAAACATTTTCAGAAACAGCCAACCCTTCTCTCCTTGTGAGGTATTCTGTGGTTTTGCAGTGGTAGACTCTGAGTGTCCTTTTATTTTAAGCTTAGTATGGCACACCTTATTCATTTGCATAGTTCTCACACTGTTAATTAGTCCTGGGGAAAAGAAGCTGTCCGTTTTGTTTATCTTCTGAGTGACAGACCAGTAAGGAAGAAAAGGAAGCATTCTCTATTTCATTATGGGGAAGATGCATACAGAAATTGGGGGAAAACAGCTTGTGTATAAGCGAGAACAACATTTATAGTTGGTTATTTTTTGTTTCTATATGATGTGAACATTGTTCTAACAAGTGATACCTATCTATCATTCTATCTATCTATCTATCTATCTATCTATCTATCTATCTATCTATCTATCTATCATCTATCTATCTATCTATTATCTATCTAGTCTATCTTTCTTTCCTTTGCTCTGTCTCTCTTTCTCTCTCTCTCTCTCTCTCTCTCCCCCCTTCCCATCTCCTTTTTGAAGTCTTGTCAGTTATTCTCTTAGAATATTGATTTATGTACTATAAAACAAAGGACAATTAGTGAGTTTTAAGTGTGTCAACCCACGAAGGTTATGTTCTTTCTTCCCATGCCAATTTGGTAAAAAGTAGTTCTTCGGGACTGCATAATTAGAGATGAATGACAGAGAATTGCTTGCACAATAATTGGTAGGAAGTACAATTATGAGAAGTCATTAGTGGGAGAAAATGAATAGTTGGTTGCTTAACGGGTCAACATTGAAAGCCCAATGTGGTTAAACATTGTATTAAATTACAGGCTGTGTAAATTAAGCACATTTATACATCACTGATCTTTCTAAGCTGTATTTTTTGCATAATCTTTGATTTGTGGTACAGAACAGGAGCTTCCCAATGTGGGTTTCAGGAGTTCAATGAAGAAAACAGTATTCATTTGAAGTGTGTAGTGCTTTCTTGACCAGGGAAATCAGCCGACATACCTTGCACAAATAACATCTGTAAAGCAATACATTTGGTGTTTAGAGAGCCCAAGCTAATTCTGTACAGTTGGATTAGTGTTCTATCAAGGGCTGAGAACTATGTTACCCATCTAATTCTTTGGTCCTAGATTTAGAAGTCCCAAGTTCAGAATTCAGAATTGGTATCTCAATGCTTTATAATCATGTCCAGGAGGAATTGTAGTTTTCTATCTGCACAATCTGTTGAAACAACAATAATAAAACACTAACAAGAAAATCACAACAATGATACATTTACCCTTACTTCAGAAAGGAAGAAAAATCACTAAGCATTATGTCTTATTTTGTTTTCTGATGCTGTAACAAACAGCACAGCCAAAAGCAACTTGGAGAAGAAAGGATTTATTTTGTTGTACTTCTAGGTGATGGTCTACCTTTTATCACAACCAGGTTAGGAAGTCAATTAGGAACCAGGAAGCAGGGACTGACACAGAGACCATGGAGGAATGCTGCTTACCAGCTTGTCCCCTCTGACTTGTGCTTAGCCTGCTTTCTTATGCAGCCTAGGAGCTACCTGCTCAGGTTTGGCAACCATGTACATTGGGCGGGGCTCTCTCATGTCAATTAATGACAACAAAACCCACAGGCCAACCCAATGGAGGCAATCATCCAATTGAGACTCCCTCATGTAATTCTGGGCTGCATCAGATTGACACCTGAAGCTCATTAGGAGAAAGAGATTAGGATTGTTCTAATTCTTCAGTAAATGTGTTATTTCTATGCTTGTTACATATTGTGTTTTATTTTTTAATTTATTATTTTTTTTATTTTACATATCGATCCCAGTTCCCTCTCTCTCCCTCTGTATCATGCCCCTCCCTGACCCTCCCATCCCGCCCCCCCACTCCACAGGGAGGGTGATGTCTTCCAAGAGGGATCAACAAAATCTTTCAAGTCATTTGGAGTAGGGTCTATGTCCTCCCTTCTGTCTCTAGTCTAAGGAAGTATCCCTCCATGGGGAATGTGCTCCCAAAGTCCTTTTGTGCACCAGGGATCCATCCTGGTTCCACTGTCAGAGGTCCCTTAGACTGCCCATGCCTTCTAACTGAGACCCATGTTCAGGGGTTCTGAGTTGGTTCAATGCTGGATTCCCAGATATCAGGCTGGGGTCGATGATCTCCCCCCTGTTCAGGTCAGCTGTCTCTGTGGGTTTCTGTAGCCTGGTCTTGTCCCCATTTTCTTATCACTCCTCCCTCTCTGCATCTGGATTCCAGGAGTTCGGCTCAGTGTTTAGCTGTGGATGTCTGCTTCTGTTTCCATCGGCTACTAGATGAGGGCTCTATGATGGCAGATAAGTTAGTTATCAATCTCATTATCAGGGAAGGGCATTTAAGGTAGCCTTTCCACTGTTGCTCAGATTGTTAGTTGGGGTCATCCTTGTATAGAGTACGTTCACTCAGATATCTGTCTTCTGGGCTTCACAAGTAATTGTTTATAAGACAACTTTTCTAATAGATATTTTACGTACTGTGAGTTGAATGCTAACCCTGTGTTCAGTTGTGCTTGGAACAGGACACCCATAAATGGAATACAAAGTAGTGCTGGTGTGGGAGATGTTTACCCACTGTAATAATTTCAGAGTGATTAGTGCTAACAAACCTGGTACTATAGGTACTGTATGCTTGGTACTTTGTACTATAGGTACTATAGGCTTTCCCAGATCTCCTTGAATCTGCTCATCTTGTAGCGATTTCATTAGTGGTGTCAAACATTATATTGTCTGCCTCCTCCATCTCCTTCCTCCACCTCCCATCTGAGATGTGGGTGTACTTGTTCTGAACTGTGTGTGAAGCTGGCAAATGAGTTTGTCTATCCTGCTCACCACAAAGCACCTTTCATGCCACTTTCCTTTTGCTTTGACTGTCTATGGCATTGCTTCCTGTTCAAGAATGTGGGGAGTACCACCTCCTTCCTACCCCTGCTTTTGTTAGCTATCATGAGAATACTGGATATAAGTTTCCAGGGTGGAGGTTTCCATTTTTCCCATATGTTCAAACCCCAAGGTGTGGGAGAGTACTCTAATGCATAATAAACCATAGTCATGCCCTTCCCATCACATAGAGTCTAACCTAATGAAGTAGATATTCAAAATTTGAAGTGATTGCTTCCCCCATCTTATTTTATAATGTATATGTTACAAACACACACACACACACATACACACACACACACACACACACACACACACACACACACACACGTCATATAGACATGTATATGTTTCCTGAGCATCTATTATGTGTTAGACGCTGAATGGCTTTGGTGTTTTCATAGTGAACAAAATAGGTATTGCTTTTTCTGCTGTGCTTAGTGGGTGAGACAGATGGGTAATTGCAGCATCAGAAGCTTAGCTATTGTTGGATCAAGTACTAGACAGAAAAGAGGTGTGGTAATGTGACAAATTACAACACAGAACTCAACTATCCAGGGGATGTTGGTGGCTTGCTTCATGCTCAGCAATAATCACTCTAAAGAATGCAGCATGCTCTTAACCTAAATGCCCCTCAACTGAAGAATGGATGGAGAAAATGTGGCATACTTACACAATAGAGTATTATTCAGCGGAAAAAACAATGGACTCTTGAAACTCACAGGCAAATGGATGGAACTAGAAGGAACCATCCTTAGTGAGGTAACCCAGTCACAAAAAGACAAACATGGTATGTACACTCATATATGGATTTTAGACACAGAACAAAGGATCATCAGCCTACAATCCACGCCACCAGAAAAGCAAGAAAACAAGGAGGACCCTATGAGAGACATACATGGTCTCTCATAGAAGGGGAAAGGGACAAGATCTCCTGAGCAAATTGGAAGCATGGAGGGGAGGGGAGAGGGAGTTAGGAGAAAGAGAAGTATAGATGGGACTAGGAGACAAGGAGAATTCTGGGGAGAAGAAAGGGTCAATAAGAGACACTAGGCTGCCGAAGGAGTTACATGCCAGAGTATGGGTAAGATACTTGGCATTACATAGAGTAATAGAAATGGGTTAATAATTAAGAGTGAGCTATCCAATAAGATGCCATAGCCATCAGCCAACAGTTTTATAATTAACATAGGGTCCATTTGTTTATTTGGGCTGAAGGGCAGTCGAACCTGTCAGGACAGAAACTTTCATCAACAAAATGGTACTTAATGTTGGATTTGAATCCACAACCTGAGATTAAGAGTTTCATGCTCAACTCAATGAGAGGAGGGGGGAATTGAGGGAATGAGAGCAAAGGAGGGAGGGGGAACTGGGATTGGAATATAAAAAATAATAAAAAGAAGTAAATGCCTGGCCAATAGCAAAAAAGAAAAAAAAGTCTCATGCTCTACCAACTGACAGTACAATGGACTAAACATCTGAATTGTAAGCCAGCTCCAGTTAAATCTTCCTTTACAAGCATTGCAGTGGTCATGATGTCTTTTCACAGCAAGAGAAACCCTAACTAATCCATCATCAGAGAAGTTACCTCCTGTAGGAGATGGGAACTAATACAGTGACTTCCCAATGGGATATTGTGTAGAGAGGGAACAACCTTGGAAAACTCAGCCTTTAGAGGGAAAACTCAGCTTCACACTCCTTCCTTTTGGGCTAGGGGAACTGTGAAGAACAGGAGGTGGAAATATTTTAAGAGCTAGAGGGTATGGGAGATACCAAGAAAACTGTCTTCTAGACACAAAAGACTTATGCAAATATGAACTCACACAAAGCATACAAAAAGCCTACACAAGTCTAAGCTAGATGGAGTCCAGTACTGAAAGCCTACATGGATACTAGCCCCTGTCTCTAACCCAGGAGCTATCAACAATTGGCAACAACTTATTAACAAATGTTTTCTCCAATGAAGTCTCCCTGGGTATACAAACAATACTTAAGAGTAGACACCCTTGCCACCAGTAGATGGCCAACATGAAATGAACTCAGTGTTATTTTTTTAATAGTTTAAGTTATCCTTTATTTTGTTTTTTAACAAATATTTTTATTTTATAACAAAATTATAAATTTATATTTATAATTTAAAATTGCAATTTGTTTTGTAATCTCAAAAGAGATAGACTGTCAGTTTTTGAAAGGACATGGTTTTATTTTAATAGTTAAATATATACCTTAAAATTCCCTGAGTTTTGACTTGACCATTATTTATTTTTGGTTGTGAGCCTAGCCTTTCATGGCTGGGCCATCTCCCCTTCTTCACCATTATTAATAAGGATGAATAGCTAATAAATGTTTGTTGTCTTCACTTTTGGTTGTTTTAATACAAGGTAACAAGCATCACAATTTGGCAGTGCTCTTTGATACATCGTCTTGTATGTAGCCAATAAAGAACAGGTTAGAGAAATTTACACATATGTATATACAAATAAATAAACTTTATTTCATTTTATTATTCCCAAGGGTTAAGATGTACAAATAAGGAATAAAATTAAAATTATTTTCTTTGGGGATGATTTATGCCTTAATTTCCACCTGCCCTGTAATTAGAAATTTTGAACTCTGTAAATGTTTTTAAAGATAAAATTATTGCCTTGGTAAACTTCAGAAATTACATCATTAACCCAAAGACCTTTCTCAGCCTAGAACAACATGGTTGGCACAAGTGTCTGTGCACACACAGACAAATAAATAAAGAGGAAAGTTTAAAATAATTTGAAAATGATTTATTGTCGGCCACCCCTGCAGTTAGGAATTCAAGTATTATTACTTTACTTCAGTGCAGCAGGGGAGGACAGCAGCTTGCTGTGGGCTAAAGGTAAATTATGATCTATTGCAGAGGAGGAAAGGGATGAACTGAGGAAAAGGGGAAGGAGTGGGGAGTAAGCAATGTGCTTTCTGAACTATTACTTCACATAATGCCTTTAAAAATTTTGCCTTGACCTCTGCTGGAAAATCCCAGTATAAATGGTGAAGCGAATGGCATTCTTAAATCTTTGATAGTTAAGGGCATGCATGCTTGGTATGGGGAGGGTGATCAGGGTATGCGAGTGCAGTGCACGCTAAGCTGTGTTAAGTCACATCTTTCCCTGCTTCAAGTGCTTGATAATAACATCCCAGATGTACCCCGTTTTAGTTCCAAGGAATCAATCAATACACAAAGGCCCAGGATGGCTCTTTTAAAGTAATCTACTCCTCTCGCAGTGTTTGTGGGTTAAATCCTTCAAGTTGTAAGCAAAATACAGACTTGTACATTAGAATAAACACCTACTTTCTCATATTTGAAATAAGCAAAGTAAAAGGTCATTTTCCAAACACAAAGTGGCACAGGGAAAGAAAAAGTAAACCCTGACCTCTACCAATGGTACTTCATCAACTAGTGTCTCATTAAATCATCCTAAACCCTGTGCTAGAAGTTCATCTCCTTCTCAGTGTGACTAAGAAAACCGAAGCATACCTAGACATACTTCTTTATGTTAAGACCAGCTCACATAGAAATTTTATCTAGTGGCAGCACCTATGTTTTTCACCTCACTACCCTATCTTTTGGCCATTTTTATGAGTACCTCTTAAAAAAAATCATATCCTTATTGACAAAATATCTAAACAAGTTTTCTCTTGACTTTAGGTTCAGTTCCAGAAGTGACTGTCACTTACCTTCGAGCAGCTGCATGTGCAGGAGACAAAATGTTGTTTCTGGAGGAAGCTGTGGACTGGCACCCTGGGGATGAGGCTGTCATTATAGGTGGAATGGGTGTGGAAGGTGCTGGACCAATGGAAGAGGTTGTTGTTGTGGAAACTGTGCACAATGCAGACCTCCATCTCAGGACGCCCTTGAGGTACTCAAATTTCAGCTTGGATAGGTTTACATGGGGCAAGATGAAGTCCTCCACAAATTGGGTTCTGGATATTTATCTCTTGTTGAGATGCAGTAGCATGAAATAGTGCTGGACACCTGGGAAAGAAAATAATAAAGCATGAATGATAGGAAGGTGAAGATTTCTTGAGTACTTTCTAGTAGGGCCCTGGATTCTCTGCCTTAGAAAGGGGTCGGTCAGCATGTGATTCTCAATGCTATGCATGGTATGGTTTACAGATATGTATATATGGCTCATTCTTGGGTATTTGAGTTTCTAAAGAAATAAACACTCCCCAAAGAAGAATCTATTTACTATTTTTGTTAAGATGCAGAGTGATGTTCTCAAGTGATTCTTCCTCTCTCTCTCTCTCTCTCTCTCTCTCTCTCTCTCTCTCTCTCTCTCTCTCTCTCTCTCTCTCTCTCTCTCTCTCTCTCTCTCTCTCTCTCTCTCTCTCTCTCTCTCTCTCTCTCTCTCTCTCTCTCGCTCTCTCTCTCTCGCTCTCTCTCTTTTTATTTCAGATATTCTTACAACCTCACAGAGAACTGGGTAGCTGGAAAGAATCATATTTTGAAGGCTACAGTGGCTCTTCTCAGCAGGAACATTATCATCCAAGGAAATCTCACTCTTGAGAGACTAAAGCTCCTCCATTCCTGTCAGGAGGCCAATGCTGCTGAAGGTAGAAATGCAGATTGATGGAAAACCCAAAGAGTGAATAAGTATTCTCACTGCCAAACACTATGTGGCAGGGCTGTGGTTGGTCTCCCTTAGAACACAGTTAGTCTTTGATTGTCCGTATCCTTCCATAAGTTCCAGAATCCTCTTGGTGGCTTATAACTTCGTCCCTTTCCCCACTTCTAGGTAAAAGAAACAAACAAAGGCAAAGGGAATAATTATTTGACCCCGGAAAACTTGTGTTAATGAATTAAACCTGGATAATTGGGTGCCATCATGATTTCTTTAGTCCCACGCTTCACCTAAGATTCCCAAAAAAAGCTATGATTCCAGAATCATAGGCGTGGGCAGTTCATTATTATTGATTAGGTTTGTACCTCCTCCCCTTTGGGGGTTTGTTTTCTGAGTTGCCTACCACATATTCTAGGTAAAGGAGCCAATTTATCTTCTGATAGAATAGCAGGCACTGAATCACAGTGATGTGCCTATTAAACATCTATTTCAGGGATGGTTAGTTTAGGAGGTTATGTTTTGATTTCCCAGGTTGTAGATTATGAGGCTTTCACATGCTGTGAAGATATCATTTGTCAACTTTGGTCCAGGATGGTGTGGGTGTCAAGGATGACTTCCAGGCATGAGCTGTGGATGGATGATGAGGCTTTCATTGTGATGGGAAGAAGGGGAGAAGTTTTTGGGATAGGAAGGTGGTAGTGAACATGAGTTTAATTTTGTACACATTGAAACTGAGAGGGCAGGCCAGCAGTTGAGCCGGGATGTCTGACAGTTTCTGGACCCCGATAGAAACATCAAGGCTAGAGTTTAAGATTTCAGAGCTATCGACATAGAGGGGTCATGAAAAGTGTCATGAAAAGAGGGGTTGTTAAAAGTTAAGAATAATTATGACATCACCCCTTTCCACTCAAAGTAATAAACTGACAAGTATGTAATTTAGTAAAAAGAAAAAAAGTTTGGATAAAAGTGGGTTAGAATGGACTGATTCTACCAGATTGGGTCCATTCTTTCAGTAAAACTACAAACAGTATCTCTTCATTTACTGCTCATAGGTCAATCCTTGAAGAATTAGACTCGGTTAGTGACAGGTCATTTTGAACTGCTGCCTCCTCTTTTGTTGGTTATCATCTTATTGATATTAACCTTAGTGCTGCAATAGAGATGGCCATGTAGGTGTGCTGGCTAGTCTTTGTTCTCAGCTGGACACAATCCCCAGTTGCCTGGGAAGAAGTAGTCTCATTTAAGGAACTACCAACATCAGAGCAACCTTTGGCCATGTCTGTGAGGGGCTCTCTTGACTGAAGGTTGACATGGGAAAGCTTAGCTCATTGTGGGCAGTACCATCCCTAGGTGGATGAGTCTGGGCTACATAAGAAGGCTGAGTATGAACTGGAGAGCAAGCTGGTAATCTGTGTTTATCCATGGTCCGTGTTTGAGTACCTTAAAGATGGACGGTGGCTGGGAAATGTAAAACGAAACAATCCCTTTCTTTCCTTGGCCATGGTGTTTATTACAGCAAAAACAAGCAAACTGGAACAGTAAGTATATCTGATTTAAAACACTTTTGATTCTTCTGGGTATGGATTCCAAAGTAATATGCCTGATACTGAATCAACTCTGAAGATGATTTCTCCACTTTGAGATTCTTTCCCATTTAACATTATCAAGTGTCAAAAGCCAGGAGAAAATAGTCTGAATGCTGGTTTCTCAACATGGTAGCAATGGTAGGTGTACATTTCCACACTTCACTGTTCTGTTCTTAGTATAAGGATGGCTGGGGAATCAGATTGGTATCAACTCTCAGTAACTTTTCTGGATACCTTTGTCCCTTCATTGGAGATATTTTTGGTAAATCCTTAAACACCTAACAGCGTATTGAAGGGAAATCCCACCAGCACTTTATAAGGTGCTGTGATAGGATTCAGTACTCACAACTTCCCCAAGAATTATCAAACAGAAAAAGTCATTTTATTGCAGCTTCTCTACAGGATATCTTTTGTATTTAAGTCAACACCAGTATAACTGGGCTTGGTAGATATAATCTGCCCGTTTCTGATAGGAGTTACAGTGTGTGTGTGTGTGTGTGTGTGTGTGTGTGTGTGTGTGTGAGAGAGAGAGAGAGAGAGAGAGAGAGAGAGAGAGAAAAGAGAGAGAGAGAGAGAGAGAGAGAGAGAGAGAGAGAGAGAGAGAGAGAGAGAGAGAGAGAGAGATTTCCAGAAAAAAAGAGAGCAGGGAGCGATATCATGTCCTAGTTATTTGATCTAGTTAAACAATTCACAGGGAGAATCAGTAACAATGAAAAAGACTGTTGGATGATTTGTTCTTTGTAGCCGCAGAGCCTCGCAAACAGAGATTTGTCTAGAATCCGCTTAACGTTTCCCCTGAATTTCATTGTGTGTTTCAGGTAACCTAAAGCACTGTTTGTATTCTAAGAGTGAAAAGATGCTAGGAGCCAGGGATCTGGGGGCCAGGGTAATAATTCAGTCATTCCCAGAGGAGCCCAGCTTCGTCAAGCTGCGGGGAGTGCAGTTTCGAGACCTGGGGCAGGCCTTCCATAAGCCTCACAGCTCGCTTACCTTGGTGGGAACTATGATCGGTAAGGACTGCCAAAATTCAGAGATGGATAAATGTTTACAGTATACTTTTCAGACTTCTGTACTTCTAAATTAACCTCTCATGGAGCTTTTTCCGAGATACACTTGCTCACTAGAGAAACTTGTACATACGGGGAAATGCTACCGACTCAGGCGCCCAGTGTGCTCTGATGGGGTGATGTATTCATAGGGATCCAGGGTTGGGGAGAAACAAACATGATTTCCAAAAGAAGTAATTACTCATGAGTTAATTTATGGGTATTAATTTATTCTTATAAGAAACTAGAGATTTTGCTCCATAATCAACATAAAACTTTGTGTAAAAATAGATTTTATAGTACTGACAAACGGACCAAATACACCTTGCCATTAAATGAAGACTCATTGTATTAGCTATATATTAAAGAAACAAAAGCAACTTTCCTCCATTCCATGGCTTCGGTGGTTTATTCTCAATAGGATATGTAAAAGAGGAGATAGTTCTTAGGGATTTTAACCTGGGTCATCACACTGTGACTATACTGTCCCCAAAATGTCACTCTAAAAATAAGAATTTTAAGTTAATCTCTCATTTTTAGTTCACTGTAGTTATTCCATTTTAGTTTTACAAATATGCAAGTTAAAATATACAGTATAATGTTAAGGATAATTTCTTGTAACGTTTCTAAAATACATGCTGTGTATAAAAGTACAAGGGACTATGTATATAAATATTGTGTGGTTTAGCATGTGTAAGGTGCCATACACACAAACACACATACTATTAACCATGCATGTTCTGAGTTATTTATTAGAGCAGAGTAAAACTAGTATTATAATGATCTGTATTTCCTATATTACTTTTTACTTCCCAAATTGGTTAAATAAATATTCTACAAAGCTTTTTTTGCTAATAGCAAGATAGTTTTGGAATAACTATTTTCAAAAATATATATGAAGGTTTAAACATTCTTAACAGTATAAGGAACATTCAAAAGTCTAAAAGGAACACAGATGAAATATATGACAAATTTCTGGTTCTGCTTAAAACACTCCAGGAGTGTTTTTATCATTCCTTTGGGGGGGGGTGAAGGAATACTTAAAATTGCTAATGATTATTTTTTTTCTTGAGAAGAAAAATGAAGCACAAATTTGAACTGGTATTTTAAAAGCAAATGATTTATCTTTGTTACTTTTTTACTGTCTACAAAATACATTCAGGACTAACTATTGGCCAATGTTTTAACTATGGTTTTTTAATTTACTCTTACATGATGTAAGACCTGATAATTCCAGTGATGTATCATACAAAGATATTGTACCAATTACATAGTTCTCATACGATAAAAGTCATAATAGGATTATAAAGTTAACTAATATATCTTGACTGACATAGACTATTTTTTATTTTATTCAAATTTATTAATTGTGCAATCTAATGGGCTTCTTTATGACATCCCACTTATGCATATAATATGCTTTGATCATCTTCAGTCGACTATTATCATATTCTATCACGCTGTCTGTCTCCTCTTACTCCAAGCTTTCTTTCTATTTTCAAGGATTATCTTGGTACAGATTATTTTTAAAACAGTCTATCATGCATGTTATTATAAACTTAAAAGAGGAAAAACTGTCCATAGCAAAATTAGGTTTATTTTTAAAGAAACCTATGCTAAGAATTTTGTTTGTTTAAAAATAAGAAAAATAGACTTCCCAGTCCTCCTAGTTGATACCCATGTTCAGGGGGCCTGGTTTGCTCCTATATTGGTTCCCCAGCTGTCAGACTGGGGTCCATGAGTTCCCACTTGCGCAGGTCAGCTGTTTCTGTGGGTTTTCCCAGCGTGGTCTTGACCCCTTTGTTCATCACTCCTCCCTCTCTGAAAATAGATTCCAGTAGTTTGGCTCAGTGCTTAGCTGTGGATCTCTGCTTCTGCTTCTATCAGCTACTGGATGGAGGCTCATGTTTGTCCTTTCTGTGACTGGTTTACCTCACTTAAGATGGTTTTTTTCTAGTTCTAGGCAGTCTATGGAACCTATGGCAGTGGAACCAGGATGTAGCCCTAGTGCAAATGGACTTCAGGATACTCCCTTAGCCTAGAAATGCTAGAAACACGGGGGAGAGCCTAGGCCCTACCCCAAAGGACTTGACAGACTTTGATGCAGGATGGGATAGGGGGCAGTGGGAGGCATGGGAGAATGGGAGGGATCAACCAGGATTGATATGTAAAACAAGAAAAAATATTAAATAAATTAGAAAAAAATAAGAAAAATAAGCAAGAGTATAAATTTAATTCATAACTTAGTTCTTAGAAATGCCCTGTTCTTCTTCTTTTCCTTTGTTCTTTAAGGAAGGGTTTATTTCTGTAGCTCTGGCTGTCCTAGAACTAACTCTGAAGACCACGCTAGCTTTGAATTTAGTGATCTGCCTGCCTCTACCTTCTGAGTGCTGGGATTTAAGGTGTGCACGACCACTGACTGGCCTGAAATGCCCTATTTCTATGCATACAGCAGAACATATTACACACATATGTATATGGTCTTTCACAAAGGTATAAGAGAAAACAGCACCTGTGCCGTCTGCCTCCAGTAAATGGAGGCATTCGCTGTAGAACAGTCAGAAGCGATCCAGACAGTGCCTCACAAACAAATCTACAGGTCAGTCTAATGAAGGCATTCCTTCATGTAAGGTTGCTTTATTCCCAGGTATGTCATGTGGACAACCAAGATTAGTCATGACATCAGCCAATGAAAGTTTTGGTCCAAGATAGCCTGATATTCCTAATCCAAATTATTGGCAAAACCCAAAGTTGACCTGAGAACAAGGTTTATATTTATGAAACTACCGAAATGAATTGACATTTAGAAAAGTAATTACTCTGCCTCACTGTCTCCATCTCTGTATCTACCCCCCAAATAGTGGTATATGTCTTGGGCCCATCAACAAATAAATGTTTGAGACCTGAGGTGATTGTGCACACCTTTAATCCTAGCCCTTGGGAGGCAGAGGCAGGCAAATCTCTGTGAGTTCGAGGCCAGCCTGGTCTACAAAGCTACTCAGAGAAACAAACAAATAAAATGTTTGTTATCAGCTACAGTTGTATAACACAGGATAGCATTTCTGTCAATCATGGCCCAGACCACTGTATGTGGTACTGTCCCTGGACAAGTGAAAATGAGTGCATTCAAAGGTTAGCCAAGCATTGCCAGTGGCAGAGTGAGTGAGTGAACAGTGTTCCTCAGTGATTTCTGCCTTGGCTTGCTCAGTGACAGACTGTAAACTCAGTTTCCTTGTGGCCATAGTGTTTATGACAAGAACAGAAATTAAACTAGAGCAGCTGGCAAGGTATAAACATTTAATTTCTAACCTAATAAATAATGACCACACCTTCATATGCAAATGTAGTTTTTAAAAATCCAGGTTAAGCTAGGTGTTGGTGGCGCATGCCTTGGATCTTTGTGAGTTTGAGGCCAGCCTTGTCTACAGAGCCAGTTCCAAGACAGGTTCCAAAGTAATACAGAGAAACCCTGCCTCAAAATCTGGAATAAATAAATAATAAAAAAAAATCCAAGTTAAATCATATAAGGTCTTGACAGCTGCTTTACTGTATTGTTATAAAGGACATTTCTTAGATAACACTATGTAGCATTTGTGTCTTGAATTTCAACTAGTTTTATGTGCAAGATCTAGAGACCTTAGTTGTCTTGATTTGTTAGCTTTTTTCCAAATTACAGATTTTTTTTTCTGTTTTTGTTGTTGTTTGTTTTGTTTTTTTCAAGGCAGGGTGTCTCTGTATTGCTTGGGAGCCTGTCCTGGAACTCGGTCTGTAGATCAGACAAACTCAGACATCTACATGCCTCTGCCTCCTGAGTGCTGAAATTAAAGGTGTGTGCCACCAACATCTGGCTCAGAGTTTTGATTTTATGTGGAAAAATATTTTTCTGGTGATGTGTATCTTGTTTGGATGTGGTTAACGGAATCTGAGGAGACTCTGAGGTGTGAGTAAAATGTTCACCATATTCTCTCCCCATCAGGTTCCTATCTCCAGAGCTGCTCAGTGTGCTGCTCCTTCAGCAGAGGCCTTAGCATGCACAGGACTCGGGGCCTGAGGGTGGACAGTAATATATTCTACAAGATTGCAGGCCATGCCCTGCTGGTAGGTAAGAACATTTACTTGGTTAATATATATATATATATATATTCTTGAGTATTATGGGCAGTCTTTCTTTCATAAAGCATTCTCCCACATTGTTGAATGCCAAACTTACAAAATTATTTTTCTGAGCATCACCTAATAGGACATAGCTTAAAATCTCAAATTTAAATTTACCCACCACTGAGTGACTTACTAAACAGTATCAATAGGAAGTGAATCACTTGAAAGTTGAATTCAGGTTAACGAATGTCTAATGGGAGCTTTTAAAATTTATTGCCACAAACTTTCCCCTATTTCTAAGTCCACACACAGTCTGAGATGCTCAGGCTTGGATGATGTTGGCTAAGATTCAAAAATTGACTGTTTGCCTAAGTGCTTCTGTGGTAGGCTGGGGCTACAGTTTCCGACCTGGCAGACTACTCACTAGTTCCTACCTTTCTCCTGTTAACTTCATGACCAAACAGTAGGATTATCCTGAGAAAATTAAAAGTCTCAGTTGGCACCACGTCACTCCCAGACACTGGGCTAAAGAGTGCCCTGTCAGTGATTTCCACCCCAGCTGATTTCTGTAAAGTCATACTCAGCCTTTTCCTTTCTTTCTCTGTGCTGAAAAAAGTCATTCTTTCCAAAGGACAGCCTTCCTTCTGCCATATGAGTCTTCCTCAAGTTCTTTCTCTTCGTCCATGACAGTTGCTCTCTTGGAACATTCTTTCTCCCCTACACCACCAAGCTAGAACCTCTCAACTTAAAACTCAATGTCACATTCAGATTCCTCTTGTTTTACCCAGATTTTGTGAGACACTGGATACTGTCCTCTTGACACTCACATGGATAGTTCATCATAGGGTAGTTTGCTGAAAGAAATGAATTAGTAAGTCGTCTCTGGTTGTGTCTTAATATAAAAGAAAACCAGAGACTTTTTTGTGGAAAATAAGAATATAACTATAATGGCTAATGTTTTATTTTTAAATGAGTCCTGTGATGTGATCCAGGGGAAAGTGTGTGTTTTATTTAAGAAGAATCACTTGAGGTAAAAGGCTGAAAAGTTTCTAATCCCAAGTGAGCTTTTGTTTCATGAGGGACTAAGAACTCACTTAAAAACAAACTCTATCTTGAAGGCAAAGAGCAGACACATGAAGTCATCAGGTGTACAAAATATTTTGACTAGGGAAGAGTGGCCACAGAAGTCAAGACAACAGATGCAGGCTCGATTCTGCTCTTCCTTTGCTCTGTGAAAGTCTGTGACCAAAAGCAGAGATTTAGGATGGCATCCTAACAATAAGATTTCAGCAGAAAATGATACTGAATAGACAATAAAAAATTTAGAAGGATTTCACCCTTGGTTACTGAGAATTATTGGCTCTTGATATCCTTTGTATTGTAATCAAGGGAATTAAAATATTTAATTCAATATAAAGTTCTCTTTATACCTTAAATAATCACAAATTCATATAAAATAAATGACATGGGAATATCAGATAAAATAAAGTCTTAGCAATGAGGGGTTCTGTGGCACTGTGTACACATTATTGATCCAACCTAAGTGAATAATACCTTCTTATGTCACATGGTTGGTACATTCCATGCTCTTCTAGTCCATTCTCATTGAGAGAATAACTGCCTCATCCTGTCCAGCCTGTTCCTTCAGAGCATGTCTGCTCTTCTAGAAATAGCAGTCCATATAATTTGAGAACCAGACTGGGTTGGATACATGCGGTGTGGTTTTCATTATTACATTTTTATTAAATTTATTTATTGACTATTCTGTGTACATATTTAAGGCTGTATGGTTGTTCCCATTTCCCACCATCTCTTTATCTCTTCCTGTTTCCTACCATCCAAATCTCTTTCTCATATTCAAGCTGCACGTATGCTTGTGCGTGCGTGCGTGCGTTTGTGCGCGTGCGTGAGTGTGTCATACTGATTTTAATCAGGACCATCCATTTGGTTTTGACAATGAAAATACTCACTTGGACTTCATCTAAGAATTAAAATAGAAGGTCTATTTGTTGAAGGATATTTGATCACACTGGGAACTCTGAGATTGTGGTATTTACTGGAAAAAAATGTTTCTAGTTGTGGTGTGGCTCAGATCTAGCACACCCTTAATTCAAGAGCTTTCTGCCTGAACAATGTAAACTGGATTAAATAAAGTTAATGATGGGTCAAGAGGTGGAACAAGCAACCGGTTGTTAGGAAAAAACCAATAGAGAATAAGAGGGAGTCAGGAAGATGGACAGAGAGATATATAAGAAGTAGAAGGGTGGGGCATGCAGTTTGAGGAGTTTTTTTTTTTTTAGATGTCATAGGGCTGCAGAATATTTGTTTAATTATGCAAGGAGTGTTGCACTAATCTAACTATGTAAAGATGTGTTGATTTGTTTATATTGAGGAATATAGGTCTAACTATGTAAAGATGTGTTGCATTTGTTTATGTTTCAGAATATTGGTTTGGGTATACAAAGATATGTTGCATTTGTTTAATCATCTAAAGATGCATTACTGTTTTACCTTGCCTTTCTAAGACATCTGATTGGTCTAATAAAAAACTGAATGGCCAATAGTGAGGGAGGAGGTATAGGTGGGACAGGGAGATTAAGTAAGAGGAACTTAGACTCATGGGAAGAAAGAAAAGAAATGCTAGGGGCCAGGCAGCCAGACACAGAGAAAAGTAGGACACACAGAATAAAAGACAGGTAAAAAGCCTGGAGGCAAAATGTAGATCAATAGAAACAGGTTAAATTAAGTTAAAAGAGCTAGTGAGACAAGTCTAAACTAAGGCCAAATATTCATAATTAATAATCAGTATCTGTGCCTTTATTTGGGAGCTCATTGGCAGCCCAAAGAAAATGACAACTATAGCACAAAAAAGGTAGGAGGCTTTTGGGATGTGGCCTGAGGAGGAAGGTCAGCTGGGTACTTTCTCTGCCTATCTGAGCTAGCAGCTTTTACCCCAGCATCTGGCTTCTGAGTCTTTATTGCTAAAAATCAAGTGATTGAGATTTTTGTTAAAGACGCTTCTTTTATTATGACAATATTTTTCACTTAAATTTGAAACATGTTTGTTTTACATGTCAATCCCAGTTTCCTCCCCATCCCCTCCTCCCTTGCCCACGAACCCTCATTCCATCCCCTTTCTGCTCCCGAGGGAGGGTGAGGCCTTCCATGGGGGATCTTCAAAGTCTGTCATATGATTTGTAGCAGGGCCTAGGCCCTCCCCCAAGTGTCTAGGCTGAGAAAGTATCCCTCTATGTGGAATGGGCTCCCAAAGTCAATTTGTATACTAGGGATAAATACTGATCCATCACTAAAGGCCCCATAGACTGCCCAGTCCTCTTAACTAACACTCACTTTCAGGGGGTCTGGGTAGGTCCTATGCTGGTTTCCCAGCTATCAGACTAGGATCCATGAGCTCCCCCTTGTTCAGGTCAGCTGTTTCTGTGAGTTTCTCCAGCGTGGTCTTGACCCCTTTGCTCACCACTCCTCCCTCTCTGCAACTGGATTCCAAGTGTTTGGCTCAGTGCTTAACTGTGGATATCTCCTTCTGCTTCCATCAACGACTAGATGAAGGCTCTAGGATGGCATATAAGGTTGTCAGCAATCTCATTATTGGGGAAGGGCATTTAAAGTAGCTCTCTACTATTGCTTAGATTGTTAGTTGGAGTCATCCTTGTAGCTCTCTGGACATTTACTTAGTGCCAGATTTCTTTAAACCTATAATGGCTCCCTCTATTACGGTATCTCTTTCCTTGTTCTTCTCTATTTCTTCTCTGTCTCAATCTTCCTGCTCCCTCATGTTCTCTTCTTGCTTCCTCTTCTCCCCTTTTCTTTTTCCTTACTCCCTCCCCACCCCATGCTCTCCATTTGCTCAGGAGATCTTGTCCCTTTCCCCTTCTCTGGGGGACCATGTATGTCTCTCTTAGGGTCCTTCTTGCTTCCTAGCTTTTCTGGTGTGGATTGTACACTGGTGATTGTTTGCTCTATGTCTAAAATCCATATATGTGTGAGTATATATGACACTTGTTTTTTTGTGACTGAGTACCTCATGCAGGATGATTTCTTCTAGTTCCATCCATTTGCCTGTGAATTTCAAGATTCCATTGTTTTTTTTTTCCCCACTGCATAGTACTCTATTGTGTAAATGTACTACATTTTCTCCATCCATTCCTCACTTGAGGGGCATTTAGGTTGTTTCCAGGTTCTGGCTATTACAAATAATGCTGCTGAAATACACTTAAGAAACTGCTCAACATCCTAAGCCATTAGGGAAATGCAAATCAAGACAACTCTGAGATACCATCTTACTCTTGTTAGAATGGGTAAAATCAACAACACCAATGATAGATTATGCTGGAGAGGATGTGGAGAAAATGGAACACTCGTCCACTGTTGGTGGGAATGCAAACTTGTACAGCGACTTTGGAAATCATTATGGCGGTTCCTAAGGAAAACAGGAATCAGTCTACCATAAAATCTAGCAATCCCACTCTTAGGCATATACCCAAAAATAACACTATTCTTATGATTATTTTTCTTTAAAGTAAACTTCAGATCCACAAGATGAATCTTAACTCATAGTCCATATAATATGTACATTTTCTCTGTCTAATACGTTAAAAATTACCCAAACAAAAAAAAATCATGTTTTATTTTTCTCTTGTTTCCCTGAATGATTTCAAATTTGTAAATGTAATTTAATCTTCTGTTCTTAGGGACCTATATGGACAGAAAGTTTACCACCAGTGAGACTATTATTGGAGGAAAAAATGGTAAATATGCAAACTTATTTTTGTTTCTATCCTATTTCATCTATGATTGTCATAATTTATAGGCAGATACAATGACACGTTAATTGTAAATTTTAAATATACTATTTTATTAAGTGTTTATAGATATAAATATTTTATTAATTCTTTGAGTCTTTCATGCATTTTTTAAACATATTCATCCTTCCAATTCCCACTTTCAACCTTCCTATCCTTTCCTATTCAACTTAGAGAAGACTTCTGTGTTTTTCTTCTCTCCTCCTCATCAAACCCTATTAATAGAGTATTAAAATGAGTCCTGATGACTTACTGTTATACCCATAGATCAGAACATCTCTCAAACCTCATCAAAGATATATGATTTTTAAAAATTATATTGTGTGAATATGTGTACATCTATGTGTGAGTTTTTACACATGAGGGAAGGTGCCTATAGAGACCAGAAGGGGGAGTCAGATTCCCTGATGCTGGAATTACAAAAGGTTGTGAACTGCCCAATGTGAGTACTGGGAACTGAACTTTGGTCTTTTTCAAGAATAGTTACTCTTCTAGCCATTGACCTATCCCCAATACCATCTTTATAATATCCAATCATAGATAAGGTATAGTTATATATAATGTACATGTATATGAAATATGGTTTACATTAACAGTCAAAGAGTATTGAATTATGCAAATTTTAATTGCTTATAAATCCCCCTGTGTTTGATTTATCTGTTTTTAAAATTAGACTGGTGGGCGCAGGGAAGTACAATAAGAAACAATGTGATCATCAGTATTTCTGGGGCTGAGGGACTGTCCAATCCTGAAGTTTTGACACCAGCTGGCATCTACACTTTAAGTCCCACCAACGTGATAGAGGTAAGAACTTCATTTCCACCGGGATTGTTGAAGATGCTGATGTAGGAAATCCCTTCCAATAGTTCAGAGTAATGCCAGATATTTGATTTTGGTTGTCCACTTTAATTAGTACCAAGAAATTTGTTTATCATTTTGTATTAGGAGAACGATTTAGCAATTGTTCTCGGGATTCCTATGAGTTGCATATTGTTCATCTGAAGCATCTTGTTTTGGAGCTCTTGGTTCTGATGTCAATTTCTTATTAAATCACCTATAGCATATCATATTAATTTGACTTTAGTTTTGCCAAAAAAAGGGTTTTACATTGAATCAGGAAATATATGAGACCTAAGGTTTTAGTAGCATGATATTAATTTTTATTCTATTATTTGGTGCAACTTCATTTAGTGAAATTATAGCCAAATGGTAAAACAGGTTTTTTTTTTCTATTGATCATTAGCCAAAGATTTGTGAGTAAGAAGTTGCACTACAACAGTAGTAGGCCATTCAATTTCTCCCTTGTTAGTTATTTTATCCGTTGGTGAACCTCCAGCAGGGGTTAAGGCCACCCTCTTTACCAGAATGCTACTTTGAGCATCTGTATATGCCCAGCCCCACAGATACTCTCACGGCTACGGTACTATGACATTTATGTCCAATTTCTGATGAACACGCAGGACAAACTCCTCTTAATTACCGTCAGTTGAATAGTCCCTAATAAAAGTGTGGTCCTTTGCTCAACACTCCTTACACTCTTAATTGTGTCTTCCCAAAGCCTGGCACTTACACACCATTTTAGGTGCCTAATAGGGGTGGCTAATAGGCCAGTGACAAAAGGAGGCAGAATTTCGTGGATCATCAGAAACCCTACTCTAGACAAGTTGCATTTAACTTTTTGGCCACTGAAATGTTTGTTGAACATCTAAGGAAGCAGCTCTTGGGCTTAGAGAGAGAGTCTTGTGTTTCTAGACTTTCTTGGGTAGTGTAATCTCCTCTACATTGATACATCTGGACAAAAGCAATCAAGGTTTCCCAGCTTATCCTGTCTGAGGCTGGAATTCCCTTGCCTCCCTGGGTAAGTGGTATATTGCCTGGCTAGAAGCAAAGTTGATCCTTCTTACATGCAGTCTACCAGGAGACCCACTTGGAAGGCAGAGTCCTGTAGACTACATTGCTTATATGGGAGGAACCTGGGTGAATGGTTCCTCCATTAATATGGAGGTCATGGGATGATATCAACATGAGTATAGCTCATTGGTGTAATAACATTGAATGAACAAAACCCTTACTTAAACTTGTAGACGTCCCTAATCTTCTAGTATGGGCATTCAACCTAGAAAGCGTATGTAGTCAACAACAGAAAAATGGAGCCGAAACGAGCTGGTTTCCTCGCAGATGCCTTCCATTCTCATACATTTGTTTGTTTGATTTTTCCTTTCAGGTCTAATTTTGTTTAACAATATATATTAACATACACATATGTGATATGTACATATTATGTTCTAAGATCCCCAAATCGTTTGGGGAGGGGAGGAGGTGCAGGTGTGCACTGCTACCCTCTTGGTGGATGCTGGAAAATCTGACTTGGGTCCCCCTGCTTGCACAGCAGTTTACTCACTGAGCCATCTCATGGACCTTTAAACTTTAAATTTGGGAATAATTGCAGACTCAGAACACGTTCCAGAGAGTTCTTCTGTTCCTTTCACCCGGCTTCCTCCCATAACATACCTCTGGTCACTGAGTGGCATCAAAATGGGTACATTACACTGCTGTACTAATATTAATTGAGCAAAAGCCCTCACTTAGACTTCAGGAAGGTTGCTGAATCTTCCAGCAGGGACATTCAACCTAGAAAACACACTTTCTTTCTCTCTCTCTCCCCACACATAAGCCTGGCTTTGAAATCCTAGATCTGATGACTGGGGGAGATATTTTTAGTCTGGATGACAGTTTGTGGTTTTACATTATTCCTGATTCATTCGAACCCAGAATCTTGAACCAGATTCGTAGCCACAGTGTAGAGAATTCATCTTCACTTCCAAGTAGACACCTTCAGAGCTTATTGTCCTTCACGTCTGCATAGCACAAAGGGATTTTTTAGGTTCTTTATAGTTTTCATACCTGCAACCCAGGCCACAGCCGAATCAAAATCAGTTTCTCTGAAAATCAAATTCTGAGCACTGTGTCTTCTCACAAGTGAGAACTTCTGAAGTATCTTGCTGGAGTCTGTAGGGGCCTGGCCATCTTTGCGCACTCCTTTGTGAAACACTGACTTGTTTTCTAAAACACATTTGTGGCACTCTCTCCATACACTGCCCTAGCTTCTCCTGTCTGTGCCAGGCCTGCCTTCTCTCAGCAGCTGTGGCGTCAGTAGCCAATCTTCAATTTCTTTCACAGATTCCTTTTATCTGACATAATAGTCATGATCCCATCACTCCCAACTTTCCTGCTGGAGTGATTATTCTCAGGCAACAGGGGATGGTTTGCTGCCAGTGCTTCAGAGTGTTCCATATCTACAGAGGTATCTTCCTATGAGCACAGTCCTGTGTAGGAAAGCCCATGGAAGAAGGAGCCTGTCCATTTGATGTGAGGGGAATTTGTTCTAGTTTGGGAATCAATTTTGTGTGGAATTCTGTTTTAAAGGACCCAACCTCAGTTCTCTGGCTTTCTCCCCCAATGGGTAATGCGTATTTAAGAGTTGCCTGAAGGGTTAAGTCAGCCCCCTCCCTCTCCTACTTCTAGTGCTACAGATATGCACCTCAAGGAGCTGACTTACTTGGGCAGCTCATTTCTCTCTGGAATTTCTCTTGCTTGAATGTTCATTGCATTCCATAAAGAATTGATTTTCCCTGCGAGCCTCTGGCTGCCTGTATAAGTATGTGGTTTCTTCATGAATCCTTTGTACAGTACCCAATTGGGATGGAGAGAAAGGGTGGGCGGTAACGTGAGCTGATTGCTGATGCACTTCCTTTAGAAGAAAAGTGAGTTTTACTGGCTAGCATAGGACCAAAGCTGCAACATCCCTTCCAAGTATAAATGGACTTGGACAGTGTTTGTGATACTCAGATGTTCCATAATATGCTGGTAGAACCAGGACACGTGACTCAACGAACACTTTCATTTGTTGAAATCGCATGCTTTCTGAGCCCTGGTGCTGGCAACGGTGGTGAACAAGGAAGTAGCCTCTGGAATCTTTCTGAACTTTTGGAGCATTCTCCCATCACATAAAGTCTTAGTAATAAGCTGGCATAGATTGGCAATGAAACTGATGTGTGTGTGTTAAATCGAGATTGCCTTCGTCACCAGCCTGTGGTGTACATTCCCATTATTTGTAGAGGTGGGTGTTAAAGAGAGAGAGAGTACACACACACACACACACACACACACACACACGTATGTGTATGTGTATGTGTGTGTGCACACATGTGTGTGTGCTATATTGAAAAGAATGTAGACATTGACACCTTTTACCATTCCTAATTTTAGAGAAAATATTTTCTGTTTTTCATCATTTAGTATAATGTTGATGTGTGTATATGTGCCTGCTTCTCTCTCTCTCTCTCTCTCTCTCTCTCTCTCTCTCTCTCTCTCTCTCTCTTTGTGTGTGTGTGTGTGTGTGTGTGTGTGTGTGTGTGTGTAAGCCAATTCTTGCTGTCAGGTGTCTTCTTCAGGTGTAAGTATATAACTAATTTTTTAAAAAAACATTACATTCTATTTATTTATTTATTTGTGTGTATGAGCATACATGCATGAGTACATACACATATGCCATGACTCATAAGTGAAAGTCAGAAGACGACTTGAAGGATTCCCTTCTTTTCTACTTACCATGTATGCTTGGGTATCAAATTCAAGTCAACTTTGCAAGCTGAGACATTTTTCTGGCTCTCTGTGCTATTTAATGATGCAAAGTGTCTCACTGATTCTGGAATTCATCCATTCCATGGAGACTTGGTCAGCAAACCCCATTGAACCTCTTGATCTATCCACAGCTCTAGGAATACAGACAGGCATGAATGGCTACTTAACGCCTTCTACATGGATGCTTGGGATCTGAACTTCTGCCCTCACGCTTGCATGGAATCACTCTACTAACTAAACTAGCTCCCTGGCCCTAGAGCTTTCTGCTTTGACCCCCAGTTCTTAGGTATTGATATATCATTGGTTTGGGTTGTAGTTGTGGTAGAGGCAGTTACTGGGTAGACTGGAAGATGGACATTCTCATGGTATCTGCTGGGGAGGTTTCTTTTTGTTATCATGATAGGGAATAAGTGCTATGTTAAGCCCTTGTTTGGGACAGATACACTGAGTACTTATATTCACCTTCTGAGAGATAAGGATTCTTTCCAAGGCTGAGAATTATTAGTGCATATTCTACTTTACTTTTTAGTACAGGATTGAGATGGCTAGGTAATATTGTTTTTGAGAATTCTTAGTGACAGATTTGATTATTTTGAAAATATCTTCCATGCAAAGACTACTAAAACATTCCTCATTATAATTAATTGCATTTTCATATTTAGCATAAATATAGAATTCCATCAATTATAGATTATTGGGAGGTGGATGTAAATTACTTTTATAACACCTGGTATTTCTTAACCATGGTAGTTATCGTAAATAGTTACAGGTTTCTTCTATGTAGAAGTTTTAAACACCAATGATGCTTTCCTCTGCCCTGTGAATTGGGTTCATAGTAACTGTTTCCAGATACTTCCACATTTCCCAGGAACAAAATTCCCCTTGGGTTAGATTCTCTAGACTGTGATCCCCTAAGACCACTAATGTCTTAGAAAAGGCCCCAAGTTCTTGAAGTCCTGTGGATTCTTGAATAGTAATTCATACATCATAATACCCAGATATTCCTAAGTGAAATTTCATGAGAACCACACAGTTAGTGAAATGGGATCAGAATTGTAAATGACCTCAGGAATAGAAGAGTGGTTTGGAATCCCAAATAATGACACTTAGTAGAGAACAGGCCAATTGTCCACTTGGAAAGAAAACATTCTGTAACTGGGTAAAAACAAGGAAAGACTATTTACAAGTACCCTGGGTACAGAGTTTACTGGGGGCCCACAGTAAACACTAAGCTGTAGTTAAGTAAACAGCAGGATGGTTGTGTCAGCATATGCTGGCTCCTGCACTGGGTCCTGTAGGTCAGCCTTTCAGACTCAGAACAACTCTAGCCCTGACTCACAATTGAAAAGACAAACATGGTATGTACTCACTCATATATGGATTTTAGACATAGAATAAAGGATCACCAACCTACATTTTACACCACCAGAGAAGCTAGGATACAAGAAGGACCCTAAGAGAGACATACATGGTCCCACAGAGAAGGGGAAAGGAGAAATATCTCCTGAGCAAATTGGGAGCACGGAGGGACGAGAGAGGGAGTTAGGAGAAAGAGAAGGAGAGAAGAGGAGGGGAGAGGGGGCATGAGGGAGCAGGAAGATTGAGACAGGAAAAAAAAGAGGAGAACAAGAAAAGATATGCCCATAATAGAGGGAGCCATTATAAATTTAAGGAGAACTTTGTCACTAGGGAAAAGACTTTTTCTCAAACATGGTGGTAGGTGTAGGTGAGTATTCATAACTGAAGTTTCTCTCTAGATGCCACATATATGGAGTCACAAACATACCTGTACTGTCACACATATACATCTTAATGCATACACATGATTTTAATATATTTTATGAATACAAGTTTTATAAAGGTATATAACTTTTTCCATTATAGAAGATTCAATTAAAGTATACAGAAATCAATGCGGGTGTGTTCATAGAGTTGGATAACTATCATCACAGTAACCAGAACATATTCGTCATTCCTCCACAGACCTCATACTCACTCAAAGTCATGCTCCCATTTTCTTATCAATGGCATCTCATTCCTAGACAATTACTAGCCTACTTTAGAACAGATTTTCCTTTATAGAACACTCCATACACATGAAAATACACAACTTATGCCAGACTGTGAATAGAGTGATGGTTCCTTTCTGCATTTGCTAGTAAATCTGATAGGATGAAAGGGTATATTGTATGACAGCCCAAGGTATCCAGTGCCACCAGGATGAGTGAAGAGGTATTGGAGAGGTGGAAAAGGAGAAGCAGAGAGAATTTTTGTTGTTTTTGTTTTGTTTTATTTTGTTTCGTTTGGGGTTTTCCATTGTTGCTGTTCTTGTTTTGTGTGTTTGTTTACTTGCCTGCTTTGTTTACTTTTGTGGTGGGCACTTCAGGGGTGAGGGGAGAATTTGGGGGACCAGGAGGTAAGCAGAATTAGGGTGCATGATGTGAAACTCCCAAAGAATTAATAATGAAGTTTAAAAAACTAACTAGCACACCTTCTTGCCACTGAAACTTGAAGAAGGATCTAAAATGGGATGCTTGTTATCGATATGGACAGTTAGTTGTCTGAAGGTTGGGAAGTGGGGGTGGGGGTTGATCCTGTGATGGAATCTGGGATAACTGAGTCCACAAAAGCCTTATCATACCTGAAAAGAATCATCTTAGGAGGTTGAAAGTGCCAATAAAGTTCTCTCCTTGCAGCAACCTTAACATGTATGGAATAACTATTTTTCAACCTCTACCCTTAATTTCTGTAGGGCAACAGAGTATGTGCAGCTGGCTATGGCTATGTTTTCCACCTTATGACGAACCAAGCATCACAAGCTCCACTTATCTCATTCAAGTTGAACACTGCTCATTCTTGTACACGGTAATGCTGGTTAAACTCATCTACGTTCAAGTGTAGTGTTTGTGATTGCAAGATTGTTTTTATGCACAAAGGGTTTCTTGGAACTGGTTTGAGATCTGGAAACTCTACAGCTTGTTGTTTCATAGTCATGTTATTGGCATGTTCTTGACATATAAATTGCTGTATATACCTACATATAGAACTCATGAGCTTGGAGATAAGTATACATACTTGAAGCCAACACTGTAATCTGTGCACCAATATTCATCATGTTAAAATTTTTCTTGTTGGTCTGTTAATTAATATATGTTATTATAAAAACATGTGCAATATTTAGGAACCCAATGCAATACTGTTAATTATAGATATTGTGCTATACAGTGCATTTCTAGAACCTATTTATCATACACAAATGAAACTTGATTTCTTTTTATTTATTTGGCTCCGTTTATCCTCTAGACAACCCCTCAAACCACCATTTATTTTCTGCTCCTGATCCATTAATTTGTGATAAAGATAGTTTTTTTCTGTGTCTGGTTAATATCACTCAGCACAATATTTTATGAATTTATCAAAATTACCACAAGAAGGGGATTATCATTTTCTAGGCCAAATTATATTTTATCATAGGTACATATGACATTTTTTCCATTCATTCATCTATTGATGGATACCAAAGATGCTTCTTTGGATACCTATTGTGAGTAACTGTGTTAAACATGTCGATCACATTTTGTTCTGTGGGAGATAGAGGAATAAGGAGTCACTTTGGAAGTCAGCAGGACAAAGAATACCTTCTGTAGCTTAAGAAAAATCAGTGGAGAGACCCATTGAATTCTCAAGGGGTTGGTAGCAACTCACAATGCCAACCCCTTGAAAGGCCAGTGCAAAAGGCTCGGGAGTCTAGTAGATATTTTCTCACGGAGAAGGAGCTCTTGGGTTGTGTTGCCTACCATAGAGAGAGAAGAGACTTATCTCAAGTCCTCATAATAGAGGGAAAGGGCATCAGATGCTGAGAAAATATTTGAGGAAACATGGTGGCATAGAGAATTTAAGAAATAAGGCAAAATTGTTGTTTCCAGGGTTAGTCAGGGCTTGACTCTAATCCCAATATATATATATACACCTACTAAATTCCTTGCTTTTATGACACTTTAAAAAGAGTCAGGTACTTATTTGTGAAGTGGGGACAAATCTGCATTGAGGATTTGGTGTGAAGGTTGGAGATGCTTCAGGTGATGAACATAGGGACAGCAGGAACTAACAAACTGGTACCTGAAGTACTGGTGATGATAGAAGTGTATACTGACTGGCATGATGGAGAATGATCAGAGTGGAAATATGGTGGACTGCTGCTAACTACTGAAGAATTTGCTTCCTGGGGCTGGGATTAGTATACATGGGGTGAATTTAGCATCCAGTAGTCCTTGCCACACTAAGAATGTGAGAGAAGGAAGTATCTGGACAAGAACAACAGACTGTAGGACAAATTCAAACAACTCAGTATACTCTCCCTCTGAATAATCCAACTTTAAACTGGACAATAGACCTAAGATGTCATTTCTGAAAACAAGATATGAAAGTGAGGAGCGAGTATATTAAAAATACTTAAGACTGCTAATCATCAGGGAACTGGAGATTTAAACCACAAAGAGTTGTAAGTTCATACCTGTTAGGATAAATATATCCAGATTGATGGATGAGGTATTGGAATGAATTTGGATAAAACACAAAAACTTATAAATTACTGGTGGGGATGTTAGTATTAATTACCATCATGCAAACAAAGAAAATCCCTCAAGGAAATTATAAATTTAAATACCTCTTGATTCAGTAATTTCATTACCTGATCCAAAAAAAGTAAGATAAATTGAAGAGATATTTGAACTCTCACATATTTATCACCCAATGAATTGGTGAGGAAAGTCTCTCCCTCCCTCCTTCTCTCATTCTCTCTCTTTCATGCATGTGCACGCGCGCACGCACACACACACACACACACACACACACACATGCACACAGACACACAGACACACACACACATCACACATCACACATCACACACACACACACACACACACATACACACACACAAGACTCAGCCTTACAAATATGAAATACCATCATTCATTACAACATGGATGGAACTGGGAACCATTATTTGAGTGAAATAAACCACTCCTAGGCAAGTACCACATGATGTCACATATATGTGGGATTGAAAATGTTGGTTTCAAAGAAGGTGAAAGTTGAAGAGTAGTTCTCAGAGGCTTGAAGTGAGGGTGATAAGGAAAGTTAGTTGGCCTGAGTGTTACACTTACACAAAAGGACATTTTGGAGTTCTACACAGTCTTTTAATCATAGACAAAAATGCTCTGTATATTTCAAGAAATACTGGAGAGGGTATTAAGTTCTTTTACTATAAAAATGATAAATATTTGAAAAGATAGACATGCATACCCTAATTTGAACATCATACAATGTGGTTGTACATCGAAATATCCCACATATGTCTGTAAAGATGTCCCATGACCATGTTTTTAAAAATGCATAAAACCATTTTTAATCTCAATGGGGAACATGTTGATTAATTTATTTCCATTCTTTGCTTTCTAGGTATGGTCTCCTTATATATCCTAAATTTCAACCACTTTTTAATAATGACACTGGCCTCACTCTCTTCCAAGATTTTATGGTTTGGGGAAGTGCAGGTGGTGCCCAGGTGAATAATAAATAAATAAATAAATAATAAATATATGTACATGTATATATATATTATAATGTATATACATGCGCGTGTGTGTGTGTGTGTTTGTGTGTGTGTGTGTGTGTGTTTCTTTGTTTTCTAGAGGCAGACCATTACATCACTATATCTACAGGATAACTATTAGGGGCATTTACAATTAGGAGATGTCAATTGTAGAGGTTCATCTATACTTCCCTTCCAGTTCCTACTTATGACAAATGAATGAAGAATTGGAAAGTAAAGGAGTTGTCAAATGTCACACACTTGGTCAGGAACACAACCAAGAGTGAAGACACAGATAGCGTTTGCCTGTGTAATATCATGAGTAATGCATACTTCAGTCTTAAGGAAAACATGGCTCCTCATTCACTTTAATCATTGTATTTTATTTTCTATTTTTTCTCAAAAAAGATTCATGTTTATTTATTTAGCATCTGCTGCTACAGTGACTTTTAAAAAGGGAACTTTGCCTGTTTTCTATGAATTAGTTACAACTAAAATTACCTAGGGTCACTAGTACTACCAAGAGATATTCTCATGCATTCATCTATACAATTTAGAACTCTGCAGACTAGTATATATGGATGAGGAAATATGTTTGTAAAGCATTTAGGGACTAGAGAAAAAGCTAAACATTTACTTGAGTCTTCAATAAAAGCAAGGCAATTTTGAACAAATAAAGCCTAAAATGCATGATTAGATAGCTAGCAAGGAGATCTCTAATTGTGTTGGGTATTTTTTTTTTTTTAGTTTTTTTTTAACTTTTGTGTGTGTGGAGGAATACTTTCTCAAGTCTCATAGATAATAATTATTGATTTGAACCAAAGATCTCCTCAATTTCTAGGTATAATAATAGTTTAAAAGCATTATTTTCATCAAGTTTCATAAATATAGTATTTCCTTTATAATAAAGAAAAAAACGCTTGTACACTGTGAAAATTGTACTCACAGTTCTAATAGGTACACTTTGCTAGTGTATAACTTATAACCAGAGATTTGCTCGCTAGAGCTTGATGTTACTATTTTTGTATATATTTGCAAATAAGTTATTTTGGGGGACCTGTAATTAGGTAGTTGTCAAGTTATCAGTTTAGGTCTTACCTATTTTGTGCTCTTAGTCTGTCTTCAAAAAACTGTCATTTTATAAAAAGTTTGCATGCTGACACATTAGAAAATTAATGTACAAAATCTGAGTGACATGATAACACCATATGTGAATGACACCTAGGCTTCATTCAGTAGGACACTTTCAAGTATGAATGCAAATATTATATGATTTAATGAGAAAGGGATGACCATTAGGTCAGCTGTTGGTCCTCATTTTTAAAATAATGTATTGATATTTCTAAGTTTCATTCTACATTCCAACCCCAGTTTTCCCTCCCACCCCTCCTCCTCATTTTAAAGACAGCGGACCTTAGGCCTAGAGAAGTAGGGAAGTTAAAGATAACCTTGCCCAAGAATGCTTGATAATATGAGACCAAGATGAATAGTAACAACCCCATTACCAAGAACATTGGGATTATTTTTAACACTATGAAACCTTGTTGTTCCTTTATACCTTTGTAGAGGTTCTAGACCAAGTACTCATAAATATGTATGCACATGTTAAATCCATACACAAGGAATCAACCTGTAGACATAGTGACTTCCTGATTTTATATTTGCAATCTTCTGACTAGATCTGCTAATGCTGTGTTAAAATGCTTAACACTAAAGTTTTTGAATGCTACAATTTTATTAATTAATCTTGTACATTTGGGGAATGTAAGATTGTTTTAAATATGTGGACAACTCACATTGACTTCTGTAATTTCCAAGGGGATTTGTTAGCTACTTTGAGATGTCTGTACTGATCTTGGTAGACAAAAATCTGCTTAAATATGCCAGTGTGCTTATTTACTTATTTATACTTAATCAATAATTAAAGAGATCTTAAGAAGTCTGTGAGAAAAAAAAAAAACAATCTTTAGACCTTTGGCATAACTTAGGCTGTTATTTTATAGATTTTTAGAAGTAACAATATCCACCTGAAAAATTTCCAAGTTTATGCATGCAGAGATTGTGGAATTGACATTTTGGAAAGTGATGGAAACACTCTGGTGACTGACAGCTTTTTACTTGGTCATTTCACACATAAGGTACGTGCCTTGCTGAGGTGGTTGTGGATTGTCCATGATTATGCAGACTGGGCTCCTTGATCACAGAAATGTTTAGTGTGTCATGGTAAACAAAGGAACATTTTATTTGTCACAGTAATGATATCAATAATATAATTTGAGCACTTAGAGTTGAGGTGTTGAGATCATGTAAATCCTAAGTCATTAATAGTTTGAAGAATTCTGATTTGATTTAAAGGTATGTTTTTTAATGTATGTAAATTCAGTATTAAACCTAATAATGTGAGTGTCATGGCTCATACCTGTAATTCTAGTAATTTGGAGGCTGAAGCAGAAGACTGGACACAAGTTCAAAGCAGGGTTGAGGTACAAAATGAAACCCTGTCTCTCAAAACTAAAGCAAAGAAACAATCCTGCACCACGTTGATTTAGTTCACCTTTCTAGATCCTCTCAAAGATTGTGAACAGCATGAAGGCACACTGTGCCTCTTCTCTGATGCTCTGAGCTTTTTCACTAAATTTTCGTTAACAGGATTATTTCTCCATTGAGCCTGCCACCCCAAAGAGCATGGATGAGGCTATCCAGACTTAAAGAGTTTGTTATTATATGATAAAGATCTGTTTGCCTCTCTGGACGTGAGGAGAGTGTGGCTGTGGGTGGCTTCTGAGTCCCTGACATGTGTGGACACTGGGGGTCAGGGTTCCCAGGCAGAATGTGTTTCGAGGTATTGGGTACTGACAGAAAGGATGGAATAGATATGAGGATGGAATAGAAGGGGAGGGGAGAGATTGAGAGGGTCCACGGTAGGGGAGAAGGCTGGGTCTGCCTTGAGGAACTATGGATTCCACAGGAAATAGGAGGGGAGTAGGAAGATGGGACTCTGCAGGTGGTCTGCTACAGGACTGGGAAATTGGGAATAGAGAACAGGAAGATGTGAGAAGATTGCCTACTGCTCCCCTAGCCAGTATGCCCAGAGGGGTTCCAGGGAAAGTACCTCTAGTGTTGGTGGCTGAGACAAAGGAATGCATGTGATAAGAATGGATAGGCCTTCAAAAAATATGGTTTTCTATATTACAGAAATCAGATAATAGATGGCTTGTCCTGCATTCCATAGTTCAAGGGAACATGTGAGTTCTTTTTTACATTGTTGTGACCAAAATACATGACACAAATAACTGAGGAAGGAAAGATTTATTGTTCCTCGGAGTTTCAGTCTTTCATGGTAGCGGAGGAGTGGTGGCTGGAAATTATGATAGATGGGACAGATGTATGTAGATTCAGAGCTGTGATAGGCAGAGCTATGATAGGAACCAGGGGTTGGGTAAAATATTCAGTGTTCTTCCCTCAATGATTGGCTTCGGTCAAGCTAGTCTCCTTCTCCTCAAGTTCCACAGCCTCTGAAAAGTCTGCCTCTCACTATTGAACAAGTATCAAAATTCAAGCCTGTGATGGCCACTTCACATCAAGATATGGCAATGTTAGTGTAGTCATAAGCTGCTTCCCAGATTAGCAGGACCATTTCCCCTTTGGGAAGTTCTGAGCACCCATGTCCTTTAGACTCCAGACCTTCAGTAATTTCCTGTGTCCTCATTTCTGAGAGTCACATAGATATCAGCAATTAACATTTCCATTACTTTTCTTGTGGCTGTGGCAAATGCTTGAGTGGGTCAGTTTTGGCTAACATTTGGAGGGTATGGTTATCAGGGCGGAAGTCACAGAGAGAGGAACATGAGACAGCTGCTCACATCACATCCACAGTCAGGAAGCAGGATGTGATGAACAAACACCTCTCCTCAGCTAGCTTTCTCATTTTTTGCGGTCCTGGACTCTATCCCCCATTCAGGGAGGGGCTTTTCAGCTCAGGTGACCCAATCTAACCAATCCCTACCAGACATTCCCAGAGCCATGTCTCCTAGGTGATAGTAGATTCTGTCAAGCAGACAACAATAGACCATCACAAAAGAGTTAATAATTTGTAGGTGGTTTGCAGGATTCTTGGGATCCATGGGGAGAGTATTCTCTTCAGTTTGTTCCTGCATGTATTCAGTAGAAATTCATATGCTAATTGATTCTTATTCTTAGAAGGGAGATTACTTCATAGATGCATGTTAAATTAAAATAAAAAAATATTCAAATTATTTTGTTATTGAGTTACAGTTTCCTATAACTCAACTTTGGAATTAACTCTTTTCAAGTATCTTCTTCTGAATTTTTTTCTCCCTCCCCCCTCCCAGAGGGCTGCTGATTTAGAGATGACTCATCTCTCTAGCTTCCTTTGTCTCCAGAGAGGATGCTGCAAGGTCAATGGACCCTAAGTCTAGTAATGACTTTAGACTACGTACTAAAGCAATCTTGCCCATCAAACAGAGTAACTGTCCTGTCAAATTAATGTTTTAGTCTCTTAATTGATGTTAACTAGACATCATAATTAGTAGAAGAGTGACATAAGTTAAGATGTAATTTATGACCAAAGGATACTTATCATGAGATAATAAAATATAATCACACCCCTGAGGTTATTCACTAGCAATGCAGTCTAGATGATGGCCTTTGAGACTCTTAACAAATGCAGGACAATAGTTTACTGATAAAAGCTCCTGAACAAGTTTGTTCTAGAGAATTCTAGATAATGGTCAGTCACCCAAATAATAAAACAATTCAATTTTATATCCAGCTGTTACCTAAATGATGATATTGATCAGACTGGATTAACAGGTAGGATAAAATGGAGATATCCATTGTCTTTACAAATGCAAGTTCCAGATTCATCCCAAGTGCTCAATTGGACAGCCTTGCTGCTCTTCTCCCGACTTATGATCAAATACTATTGATTATAAGGGAAGTGTTTTGGTGAGAAACACTTATTAACATGTATGCCATTTCCTATGAAGTGTTTTCTATGAAAATTTTGTCCTAGAGGTGTGCCTTATACAAGAGATTCTTTAGTTAATTTCATTTACCTATGCTGTTATCATACACATAGAAAAATAAGTCTAGAGATATACAATGCATCATGAGGATTACAGTTAATTAAATTGAATCATGTTAGCAATTTCTGTTAAATAAATAAATCTTAGCTACTTTTTAAAAAATAAGTGTGTGGGATGACAGATGTGTTAAATTTTCCTCATCACTATAACTATTTTGCTGTCTACCTGGACACTGTGATTCTGAAATTCTTAAATATACACAATTAAATAAACTTGCAAAAAATGTTGAAGGGTCTGAGAAATCCCGTGATTGATGCAACAAAAAAAATTGGCAATCTTTAATTAATGAATTTTTGAAGTTTATTTTAGAGACACATTTTGGCAGGTATCTTTAATTTTTTTTATTAAATGTAAGGAGGATGCTAAATGGGCTATGGAATAAGATTTTGCCCATCTCTTAACCTTGCCTGGCTTTGTAGAATTAAGGTTTTTCAGAGAATTTGGCCTTCTCACTCACATTTGATTAATAGGATACAATTAGGCAATCATATCCCCTAACAGATAATAATTTATGCTTTTTGTGAGTAGAGGCAAATTAAGCATGTTTGTGTTGGTGTTTATACCTACTGTATCACCTGTCTGTTCATGGGCATAGAATACTTTTAATTTTCAGGAAGAAAATGTTTGAGTACCAGCTCGCTACATCTTAGTTTTGCTGGGCAGTTTTTGATGCTAGCTGCTTAGCTAGCAGTTAATTAAAACAGTTTAATCATCCCTGTTTCATGTATAGAGACATCCCAGTTTGGCTTTAAATTCTTTTTTTTTTTTTTTTTTTTTTTTTAATGTTTCTGAGTATCTGCGGGCTGTCTGTCTTTTTGTTGCTATTGGACATAATTTGGTGTTTGTTTACAGACACCAGTCATTTTTATGGTTGTGATCATGGCATCATGGTTATATAAGAACCATGCTTAAATAATGTGTGTATGTGTGGTATAATGCATCTATGAAAATATATTCCATGTGATTTAGCAGAAAACAAGGAAGTGAAAAGAATAAGATTGCACTGTGAAAATATTTGAATCTGGATCATTGCTAATCAGAAAATTCTCTGTACTTTCAACTTCTTCATTCATTTGAGAATGTTTATAATAAAAATGTAAAGTATTCAGCAGTGCTGGTAGAGCTGCCTCATTCTTCCTCCATTTTCTCCAGGGGTTATTTCTCATTTTCATCGGGGATTTGTCTACCCCAGTTCAGACCTTTCATCTTTTTCGTGCCTCTAAATTCGGTTGCAGGGCCCCTCTTTTCTCAATATGCTTGCTCCCGCTGGGAGAAATCTCATTTTCTCTCATGGTTTCAATTACTATCCCTGCTGATGTCTCCCGTGTATTTGCATTTTCTACTGTCTTATTTTGTGCTTTCAGTTTTAATCATTGTTTTTGTTTTCCTTTCCCCCATTTTTCAAACTTGATTTGGACTGTCCTGTGTTGCGTCTTTTCAAAGATATTTTTCTCATTTCTCACATACTCATTATGTTTTGACATTCTAGCTACCGGGATTAAATTTTTAACATGCCTGCTGGTTGTGATGATGTTGTAATTACATTAACGACGTTAAACTGTACTTCAGCAATTCTACACTTCAATTTTTTAAACTTTGTTCTTTTTCCTCTTAATGCTCAAGGTCTTCATTCGTGCATAGAATACATTTTGATCAAGCCCGCTTCTTCGTTCCCTCCACTCCAACTCCTCTTTTATCCACCCTGCTATTCCCTCGTAACCTCATGTGATCTTTTTTTCTTCCTCTAATCCATCGAGTTCACTTAATTATACCTGCACATGCAAGGATACGGGAACATCCACTGGAATATGGGTAGCCTCTCAGATGCTACACCACTGAAGAAAAGTGCCTATCCCTTCCCAGCAGCCATCTATGGCCAGAAGAATCTCAACAAGGGATGGGGCTTTGTTTGCCTTCTTTCTTTGCTTACCTTTCATCCTCTGCTTCTTTTACTTTCCATTGGCCCTACCTTTGAAAGTAAATGTCAGATGGAAATATTTACAGAGAAAAGCACACAATGTGTTTTGTGAGTACATTTTTTAATTAAAGTAGAATTACATCACCTTCCCACTTCCCCCCTTTTCCTTCCAACCCCTCTCATAACCCCTTCAACTCTCACACTGATAGTTTCTATTCCCTGGACAAAGTACTATAAGCAACTAATGACTGCCAGAGGAGGGAGAATTGGCCTCTCCTGGGGATGGGCCCCCTAAATAATATCTAATATGTAGAGGTCAGCCATGAAACAAACAAACAAACAAACAAACAAACAAACAAAACACACAATGAGCAAAGAAAGGGATACAGTAGGTTGTATGTATGTGTGTAACAGTAATGATCACAATGTGTTTTCCTCAATAAATCAACTGTGTACCACCCAGATTAAAAAAAAAATCACTACCTGTTTTCCTTGCAATGCCCCTTTTCTCATCCCAGATTTAAACCTAAGTATCCAAAGCTGAAGGGGAACCATGATTCAGACTCCTTGTGATATGAATTGATTTTTTTCTTCTCATTATTTGATATAGCACAGTCACAGAGCACATAACTCTATTGTTTCTGGGTTTCTTTGGCACAATAATATGTCCATGAGCTTTGTCTGTGTCTTCTTGTGCTGTAGTAATTTATTCCAGTCATTGGCCATTACTCCATTTTGTGACTCTACTAAGTATTTTCTCACGATCGATTGCGTTCACGGCAGGAATTGGTGGTATTTGACAGTTTCGAGCCATTTTCTACCTTATTTTACTCATTTGAAAAAAATCTGTGTAGACTCTTGGAGCTTTAAAACTTATACTCAGAGCTCATGTAATTCAACTCGCGCCTTGTGTGTGTGTGGGAACAATTCAGGTTTAAAGCGCATTTCCCCAGAGCCATTCAGTAGAGAAGAGGACTGCTCTGCAGCAGAGGCTCCTCTTATTGGGAGCTCCAGGAACTTCCAGAATGCTTACGTCCCCTGCTCTGCAGCAGCCTTGAATCTGGTAACAGATCACTCCCTTTGACCGTCCATTCAGATTGTTCCCCCACCAGACATTTTCCTTGATAAATTAACTGTTTAAGGTAAGGTACAGAGTAGGGTTTCATCATGACATCGTTGTAGGTGTATCAACGCACTTTGTATTTACTCATCTGTTCCCTCCTCTGCCCTTCCCCATTGTCCAGCTTCTTTTGCTACCACACCCCATTTTTCATACTGATTTCATCTTCCTTGCATCCCCATTGTCCTACCCTTTCACACTCTCATTTCTTGAAGGTTCCTTCATCCCAGATCTTGAAGGCAACGCCACAGCTTGCTTAACCACCAACTTGCTCTTCCTGTATTGTCAGTACCCAGAATGGGCTGATAAATCCCCTGTGCAGGCAGTGTGATACATGCAGGAACCAGTGGACAGCCACTGCTATCCAGAGAGCCCTTGCTCGCCCTGCACCTCTTTCAGTTATTCCACTGGATCTTTATGTATTTGTGATGTTTTCAACTCTTACTTGAGTAAGAATAGAATCTTATTAATAATGTGTTCATTTTCCTTTTATTTGTATCCTAACTTTACCTCTACTGCGATTTTATTTATTTCTCTAGTTTGTTTATATTAGTTGCCATTTTTCCTATTGGAGATTTTTTTTGGGGAAAAAAAAAACTTCAATAGTTCCCGATTGCACAACTATTTTTTAACTATGGAATAATGCAGAGCCAACAGCTTAGTTAAATGGGCTTTGCTGAAGAGGTTTTTGTAGGAAAATATAGATGTTTAAAATGATTTTTTTCTGTATTATCTGTAGAGAAGTTGTTCTTTTCTATGTGTCTTTCTGCATTTGGGCACATGTGTAAGTTTGTGGTGACTGTAATCGATAGTCAGAAGGCTTGTCTCAACCTCAGCTCCCTCAGGCCTCATCTCTCTAAGCACATCCTCTTCTGACTACTAATGCTGAGCCATCACTAATCTACTCTCTGTTGGGATGGTTTCTTGCTCAATGATTGCTTAAGTGGGGTTATATGGTATGTGACATTTTGGGATTAGCTTCTTTCGTTGCTAATGTGTTCAGGGATTCATTTAACTTGTTGTGTTTATTAGTATTCTATCCTTTATTAATGAATTATAAACCATTGAACCAACAGTTCTTTCATTCATTCAATTGTTGAAAACCATTTGAGTTCTGTTCCAGGTCTGGTGATAATAAACAGTTGGGTATAACCATTTATGTAATTTGTTTATATGACTGACCCTACTGATTTTTATAAGATAATTACCTAACAATTGAATGGCTGTTTCATATGAGGCATGATGAGAAGCTGCCAAAGTGATTTCCACTGTAGCTATCCCATTGTATATTCCGTGATCAATATGTGAGTTTCAGTAGCTCTCCATTTTCATAGGCATTTGATACTGACAATTTAAAAAAATTCTAAAATTCTAATAGATATATTGTATATTATTTGCACTACCTACTTTATATGATGTTAAACATTTTGAAATATGACTAATTACTATGCACACAGTTCACTTTAGAGAAATGTCTTAATTTGATAGGAATTTCTGCAGTTTTATTTTGAGATTTGCAGTTTCTGTTTTAAAGATATGTTCTTTTTCATAAATATTAGTAGTGTTTTGTTGTTTCAATAATTTCAGTATGTAGCTTGCAATTTTCTTGTTTTAATTATTTTACTTGTCAATTACAACTAGATTTCATATGTCTGGTAGTCTTACTTTGTTTTATTGTTTTGTGTTCTGTTTTTAAAATACACACAGGGAAGTCTATATATGTCAGCTGGGATTAAAACTCCCAAAAGATGGGAACTGATGATTTCTAATACAACCTTTGTTAATTTTGATCTGAACTGTGTGGCCATTAGAACCTGTTCTGGCTGTTCCCAAGGACAGGGTAAGTTTGAACAGACAGGACAGATGGTAAATAAGACCAGTGTTCAGGTGAGTATGACAAATAGTGGCAGAGCCTCTGATGAGTCAATATTTCTTTCACTTGTATGATTATATCAATAGAAACTGTTCAAGTTCCACAAAAGAATTCAGGAGTCTATGTGCTTCCCACATGAAATGTGTAGTTCCCTCTGTATGTCTCAGTGACCATGACAGTTATGTTTCTATGGCTCACCTGGACTCTCAGCTTCACAAAGTGGAGACATCCCTCTTGGGTAGTATCTGTTTTTAAATTGATACATTGAAGAGAGGCTGTTGCCTAGTGAGAAGTTCATTGGTAAGATGAATAAATGAATTTAGATGGATGATGGACACCTGGGCACAAACTGACCTGCACACACCACTGCTTATAGATCCCAAGCCAGAGTACTTAATGTCTTCAACAACTTGGGCTGTGATGTGTACAAAGAAAACAAGGGTAGTTCTTGATGACTTGTTAACTGCCATACAGAGTGGTGGGAAGTAACTCCTTGGAGGACTCACAGGCCAAGGTGAAAAGAGGCAGAGAACAATTTAGGTGATCTGATCGTTGTAAACAGCCAAACCAAGCAATTCAAGTAAATATGCTCTTGTGGTTTGAATCACCAATTTGGATAATTGTTTGTTTTTTTTTAATTAAATGAATAATCAGCAAGTCTCCACTTTACTCTTATACCCTTATGTAGGCTGAGCCAAAGGTTTGGGGATTTTAGTTTAAGATTGGGAGACAGTCATAGGAATGTTAAAATGCCCTATGACAAACACTTCAGTTCATAGTTCTCCAATTTCCTGATGATTTCATATCATTCATCAGACACCTAGAAAAGGATCTCTTGTCCCTGGATGATGTTGGGTGAATAAGCTTTCATTTGTTTAAAAACAGTCTATCATAGAATCTACATAAGAATGTAGAGGATACAATCAGAAAAACCACACACTTCTTCAAAAATGATTGTCTGAGAACATGATTTCTGAAGGGCGATGAGAGCAGTTTTGGTGAAGTTAACACACCAATGAAGGATCATGGGTGGGTGTACCTTGGAAAGGTGACTCTCCTAGGCATCAAAGGGTAAATAGAAAACTACAACAGGAAATAATTTTTAGGCATTGCAAATGACACAGGCAAAATCTTAGAGATTTTATACATCAGGTTTTCCTTGGGAAATGAAATATATGTCCAACCTAAGACAACTGTGGATATGAGGGTGTTAGTAAGTTTTATGCATTACAGAACATGGAATTAACAAGGCTTTCACACACGACTTGCTTCACTGTAATCCACTGATAAGCAGAAAGAAAACACTACATCTGTGAGCATTTTGTTCTCATTTGTTTTTTATTTTCCGTAGTTCATAATGTGCATGATGCAACAATACACAATGTATGTGTTGAATGTTGTGTACTGTTCTTCAGTGATTGGGATGTACATTATAAATGTGTCCCTAGGTTGGTGGTCTGGCAATGGTGGTGACATTAGAGAATTGCTGAAATGTGTGTTCTAAGATAATATTTACAAAGTATGTTCCTAACACTACTAATGGTGAATAGAATGTTGGTTTTGAAAGTAAGCAAAATAAAAATATTAAAGTATAAATCTCACTGTTTGAGGCATTATTGATGAGGTCAGGCTTAGGATAGAAGAACGGAAGCCAAAAGACTGAGAGACTAGAGTGTAACACCTCTAGGTTTTAGGGAACTAATGCTTGTTGTTTCTGTTTCTTAATAGAAGAGCTCTTCCCTGACCCCCATGGTATGGTTGGTATTTGGAGGAATTGTTTTGTTACCTAGAAAATTGTAATCATTGTAGGAAATTTAACAGCATCTCTTTGCCATTCTCCTCAGTCGCCATTAGCACCACCAATGTGATAGCCCATAATAACTCAAAAGAATGTCATATGTTTCTTGAGTAAAATAACCCTTGGAACAAAATCATTGCCTTACAGAATAAACTAAATGGTGACTGGCTATGCTGTTCTTGGCTCTCAATATCTCTAACACATGTATCCTGACATAAGGGGACATTTGCATTCTTTTTGTCTTTTGCGGATGACTGAATGAATAGGAAATTATAGAACGTTCTAGATAAAGTACCGAAAGGAATCTTGTGAATTTAATTTTGTAGCAACAGATTCACGTCGTGTGTAACAGTCTGTCTTCTTATTTGTAGGTGGATTTACTGTGAAGACCAGGGAGTTAAAGTTTGTAAACTCTCCAAATTTAGTAGCATTTCCATTTCCTCACGCAGCAGTTTTGGAAGACTTGGATGGGTCCTTGTCTGGGAAGAATGGAAGTCACATTCTTCCTTCCATGGAAACCCTCTCAGATACATGCTTGGCCAATGCCAGCTTCAGTCATATTGTCCCGGGCAGCATCTGCGGGGACGGTGTTCTCTTTCATCGTATGTCTGTTGGTTTGTAAGTAGCATTAACTACACATTTCAGCTTGATAATGGGCGTGTACATACTACTCAATCAGGTCTAAGCTTATCGACGGGAAATTATTTTGTGATGAGCTGAAGTGTTTATTTCTTTAAAGGTGAAATGGACTAATGGTGACCACTGTGAAATCAATCACGGAATTATGGTGGTTTTAGGCTCACTCAAATGGTAGCTGTCAATATCTTTGGATGAGATGTCATAGCCCATGACCCCTTATTGACATTTTGAGTCAACAGCTTCTTTGAAAGACTCATGACCCACAACATATTTGAAATTTATTTACATGGGAAGTATTATTTAAGAGATTCCACTAATGCAGTCCTCATTTATAAACATGCACTTTTCCCAAGCTCTTTTTAAGTGCTCAACGTGCTTCAGGGGAGCAATTGCTGATGCCTTCTTTTACGTGCCAGGCCGCTCACTCTAGTTCATTTTCCTTGTTAATTTCATGAACTATTGGATTCCTACAATACCTTTCCTATTAATATTGGAGCAAGGACTCCTTGGTTATGCTACTCAAACTACCATTAAGTCAGCAGCTGGGCTGTTTATAATGTATAATAGGATTGCTTCTGCCCTCTTTAATTTCCAGGTAATGATTGCAGAGTGTCTGGGGCTCTCCCTTTTACCTATTTCAAATGCATTGTATATATTTAGCCACACTTATTTTCTCCCTTTAAGTGTCCCAACTCCATGAATATTAAGCCAAGTAATTCCGTCAGACCACATTGGCAAGTTATTTGAACCAGTGTACTCTGGGGGGGGAGGGTATTGAGGAGGCAGGGCCGCACTAGCTGTATACTGAGTGCATAGAGCAGTGTCTCTTCTCTTTCTCCTTTGGAAGGTTTAAAAATAGAGTTATCTTTAACTAGTCCAAATATTTTCTCTCTCCACATTCCAAAATATCCATTATTTTCTCTACTGTGAAAGGGCCCTGAGTTCCAGTGAGTAATGTAAGAGTGACAGGGAGATGTTTTCATTTCTAATTTTGTTTGTCCTGAGGATAACTTTTTTCTTCATTCCCAGGAATGTAGCCTGATTTTCATTATCATCATCATCATGCTTCCACAAACCCTGGCTTTAAGGACTATTGGGGGGGGTGGTCTAGGAAAGTTAGTCTTTTCTTTCTTATATGATTTTTTTTCCTACATGATGCTAAAATATTTGTGTAGTGAAGAGGAACAGCATGTGCTTGTATGATATTTATCTATAGGTATTTGCAAAACTCCTAAAATGGCTTTCTTTAAGGTTTGCATAAGTAGTGTGTGTGTGTATGTGGGGGACATTGTGGTGGTGAAGGCTCTGACTTCAGCCCTGTCCCCAATATCAGTCCTCAGCTCCCCAGAGATAGGGCTATGCAGCCTTTTGCTGTAGAATCATGTCATGATCATCCTAGTCTGGGTCTTATGACAGCCCTAATGGTATTTTCTAAGTCAAAAGACTCCTGGTAGGGTGAAATAGTTTTTATTTATGCATATTCTCCCCAGTTTTAAAATATAAAACTTCATGTCCTGGAAACCTTTTTAGTACCACAAAATCCAAGAAGATTCCTTGTTCTTCTACCCAACTTCTATTTTAAAATTTCAAGTGAACTCACAGGTCTAGGCACAGATGCTCAGCTGTCACAAATTAGCCCAAGGGAAGCCTCAGTGGGCTCCTAGTGGTGGTTTGGCCCTTGAGCCCTCACAAGAAGAAGACTGGTGATCTTCTTCTTATGAGAGCTTATATGAGCTGTGAAGCCGGGTGGTTCAGAAAAGCCTATGGGCTATCATATAGCAGCAATGGGAATCTCTTGAAATGCAGACCTTCAGTACGGACCTCAGACCCCAGACATCCTGAATGAGAAAGAACAGGTGATGCAAGGGGACCTTTGAGCAGCCCTGCTCCCAGGTCCTTCCAATTATACACTCCGAGCTTCTACCCCTCCCTTTTATGTTCAGTGGCTTGATCTTTGTCCCAGAGCATTATAACCTCATTAGGAACATGTCAGTGCTAATGAGCAATTTGAATTCAGCTTAGATACAAAGTTTGTTGTGTTTCATGGAGAAAGGATTAATTTGTTGTGCTATTTACCCTGGGGGAAGCGCTGCTGTCTTTACTTTTTACTGGTACCCCCTTCTCTCAGCAAGTGGTCCCCAGAGGGCAGGGAGTGAGTCTCCGTGTAGCTGTACAAAGCTCCACTTTTGCTAAAATCCAATACTTGGGATGATTTCTTCTCTGTTAGGCCCATCCCTGGCTCCTTTTCACTATACATAAGTCCTTTGTTTGATGTGAGTGATCTCACATGGATGGATGCTGTCACTCACTGTCTTACTTGTACCCAACTGGCACTCACATCTGTGGTAAAGGTTTCCTAGACTCTGTGACTCAACACCAGCAGTTTGATTGACAGAATCGAGTAAATATTTGAAGTTGGCGGTAATGCTCAATGTCCAAGAGAATTAAAAATGGCTGCCCAGCACAAGGCAGAGAAATTCATCATTTGTTATATGACAACATGTTTCATCTTCATGGTCCTTCCTGTGTTGTTGGTATCGTGGAAAGTGTTTATTCCCAAGCTCCGGCTTCTAGCTTTCTTCCAGGAGTCATCCCAGGATGATGATGTCAATTCAGGACCGTCTCTTAGGCTACTATGTCAGTAAACATTTTCCCCCACGGTCCCCTACTGATGAAAGGGCCCACAGAGTTGTGGGAGTTTTCTTTTAAAAATTTTTAATTACATTTTTATTTATTTAATTTTGTGGAGGAGGACATGTGTGCATGCATACATGTGTGTATGAAGGTCAGAAGAGAACGTTCTACCGTGTAAGTTCCTGGAATTGGACTTAGATTTTCGAGCTTGGTGGCAGGCATGTTTACCCACTGAACCATCTTGGCTCCTATACTCTGCTTGTATTCTATCTCCAGACTTACATAACTAATTTCATTTGCTTTTATGTATAATTATGTAGACTAAGTATAATGTTGCCAATAGTGTGTGTGTGTGTGTGTGTGTGTGTGTGTGTGTGTGTGTGTGTGTGTGTCTGTGTGCATGTATACTTTTAGATCTTCACTTTAGAGGTTTTTATTTCTTGTGAAATTCACACAATCTATTTTGATCATTTTCACCCCCCTCCTGCAACTCTTCAAACTCTCCCTTGTCTCCTATTGAGTCCAGTTTGTGCCGACCTACTTCAGGGGATGGGGCCTTTCTTAGAGTGTGATTGATATGCCAGGTGGCATTCCATTGAAGAAATCTGGCTTTCTCTTGCCCAGCATTAATCAACGGCCAATAGCTCCTCAGCTAGGAGTGGAAATGACGTCTGCCTCCTCGCCTCCATGATGGCGTTGTGTCTAGGTTGAACTTACACAGATCGTATTCAAGCTATGTCTGTGAGTTCACGTGAGCATCTGCTGCATTGCATCTGGAAAATGACACTTCTTCAAAATCATCCACCACCCCCTTTCTCTATCCTTTAAATGCTGATGTCTTTGGAGGATCTGTGAGTCTTCCTTTCCCTTCTAACATGCATGCTTCCCAAGCCATCTGGGTTATTCCCACAGTCTGGGATGACTCCCGCAATTTTTTTTGTTTTGTTTTTTTTTTTTTTTTTTTTTTTTGTTCAACTACTCTTCTGCATTTCAGTCTGCATTGGCTGATATGTTAGCCAGTCGGCACACGTGATTACTGAACATATGAAATATAGCCAGTATAAATTGAGATGTGCTCTAAGGATAAATTATACACCATATTTTTATGATGTTATGAAAAGATAATGTGACAAGCTTTAACAACTTGCTATTACTGGTGAAGTTGAAATGCTACTTAGGATATATTGAGTTACTCTATGTTAAAATTACTTTCAGTGCTCATTTTCACTTTTTTTTAAAAATGAAAGTGGCCACTACAAAATTTCAAATTAAAGAGATCTGTGGCTGGTATTTTTGGGTTGCTTATATTTCTACTAAACAACCATCAGTATTTCCACGTGAGTCTTTCACATCCATTTCAAACTCAGTGTGACTGTGTGAACTAATGTCTTTGCTCCACAGACTCGCTCCTCCCTGGGTGTTTAGGACCAAACACACAGGTTATCCTTTTACTGACTTTTTCCCTTCAGTTGACTACCAGGTTCCTCCCCCACCCCCAACCCCATCTCTGTTCCCCTTCCTGCCTTCCTTCCTTCCTCCTTCCCTCCCTTCTTTCCTTTTTTACTTCCTTCCTTCCTTCCTTCCTCCCTCTCTCCCTCCCTTCCTTCCTTCCTTCCTTCCTTCCTTCCTTCCTTCCTTCCTTCCCTTCCTCTTTCCTTCCTTCCTTCTTTCCTTCCTTCCTTCCTTCCTTCCTTCCTTCCTCTCTCTATCCCTCTCACCTTCCTTCCTTCCTTTCTTTTCTCCCCCCTTCCTCACTCATTCTTTACTACTTCTTTATTTTTTACCCTCCTCCTATTTAAAAATTATTTTTAAGTTAGCATACAATATAATGGTTTATTATGATATTTCCATATATGTATGGACTTATGCTTTGCTTTAATGCATTGCCCCATGCTCACCCTTAACCCTGTCACCAGCCTACCCTGGTATTGGTCCCCTTCTTTACTTCAAATAGCCACACTGTCTTAGTTTTCTATTGCTGTGATTAGATACCATGAGCAAGGCAACTTAAAAAAGAGAGAATTTATTTGGGACTTATAGTATGAGAGGGTTAGAGTCTGTGACCATCATGGCAGGAAGTCTGGCAGCGGGCAAGCATGCATTGTACCAGAGCAGTAGCTGAGAGATTACACCTTGATCCATAAGCATGAAGCAGAAACATATACCCAGGAAGGCCTGGGCTTTTGAAACTTCAAAGCCCATCCTCAGTGACATACCTCCTCCAGCAAGGCCACAGCTCCTAATTCTTCCGAAACTATTCCACCAATTGAAAACAGCTGTCCTGAACATAGGGGAGTTCATGGTCCCAAGACTGACAGCTTGGAAACCAGCAAAGGATGGAACTAGGCCCCCTGCATGTGGATGACAGTTAGGAGGCCTAGGAAGTCTATGGGGCCCTTGGTAATGGAACAGCATTTATACCTAGTGTACAGAAAGACATTGGGAGCCCACTCAACATAGAGGGATACTCTCTCAGACTAGACACATGGGGGAGGGCCTAGGTCCTGCCCCAAATGATGTGACAGACTTTGATGATCTCCCATAGAAGACCTCATGCTCTCTGTGGAGCAGAAGAGGGATGGGATGGGGGTCTGTCAGGGTGAGGGGAGGGAACTGGGATTGATACATAAAATAAGATTGTTTCTAATTTAAATTATATATATCTACATACATATATACACATACATTCATATACATACATACATACATACATACATACATACATACATACATATATGGTCCTGTGGAGACTATTTTCAAACTACTACCCACCCCTTTGGATTTCATGTCACAAGTATTTCATTACCTTCCTTTTTTCTCTCATCCCATTATGATTTTTATCTTTGTTTTCATGGTTTCCTTTCTGTTATGATAAAGTGTGTGGGGGAACCTTGGCAGATTCCATGCAGGTGAGGGTGACTGAAGTGGGGAACAAACATACCAGGCACACATAGCTTACTGAGAAGTTTTATTGTTTAAAGGGAAAGGTGGGGAAGGAAAGAGAAAAGAGGTCAAGAGACACAAAGACAGAGACAGAACAGAAGAGAAGAGGGAGACAGGAAAAGTTCTGTTGGCACCAGGGAAACAGCAAGGAAGAGAGCCTAAGTGGGTGGGAGTCTTTCCTTTAAAGGGTCCTTTGCATCTGCATCCAGACTAGCAGTCATGGAACCCTTGGCTAATATTGTAAAAGTGGTTATATTACCAAAATCTACAGATTCAACATAACCCCCACTTAAATTTCAAAGGTATTTTTTATAGAACTAGAAAAAGTTACTAAAATTCATAGAGAAACACACACACACTCACACACACACACACTTGGGAGGCCAAACACTCCTAAACAGAGTGAGCAAAAATGGAGGAATCAATTCATGATCTCAAATTACATTAGTAATACAAACTACATAGCATTAGCACAAGCACATGTACAGTAACGGAATAGAAGCGATTGCCCAGAAGTAAGTTACAAACACCCATTTTGTTTTGTTTTGGTTTGGTTTTTGGTTTTTGGTTTTGTTTTATTCTTTTTCTTTTCTTTTCTTTTCTTTTCTTTTCTTTTCTTTTCTTTCCTTTTCTTTTCTTTCTTTCTTTTCTTCCTTCCTTCCTTCCTTCCTTCCTTCCTTCCTTTCTTTCTTTCTTTTTTTTTTTTTTGAGACAGGGTTTCTCTGTATTGTTTTGGAGCCTGTCTTGGAACTAGCGCTGTAGACCAGGCTGGCCTCAAACTCACAGAGATCCACATGCCTCTCCCTCCTAAATGCTGGGATTAAAGGCGAACACCAGCAAAGCCCAGCTAAACACCTACTTTTTAAAACATATATTGATGTAAACATTGCCTCTTTCCCTCCCCTCCTCTCCTGTCTCCTCCTCATCTCATCTCTGCTCCTTCTCTCCTCCTCTCCCTTCCTCTCTCATCTCTAGTGTTATTTCCTCACCTCTCCTCACCTTTTCTCCTCTCCCCTTTCTATTTTCTCCAGTTGACTCTCATTCTTTAGCTTCCTCTGGCTGGGAACTCATTAGGTAGCCCAGGGTGTCCTCAAAGTTCAGCACCTCCTCCCCCCCACTGGCTTCTATAGACCTGGGATTTCAAGTCTGACTGCTTGCACAGGTTACTTTCTAAGAGCAACCCATGTTGAGTCTTTCCCATGCCCACTGCCCCCTCCAGTCAACCTTTAGTTTTCTCTCACCTGTGTGCCCACAGGTGATTCTTCGCTTGCCACTTGGTGATGCCTTAACCCGCACAGACCTGGTCTTGCCCTTTCTCCTCCGTTGCTTAACGTGTGCTTCCAAGTGCTTCCTGAGGCAAAGCCACTCCCGCCCTTTCTGTGTGCTATGGGCACAAGGCATTGGCATCACCTGTTTGCCCATCTCTCTATTCCATATTTACCTCTTTGACTGTTTTGTGTTCATAAGGTTCAGCTTCCATGAGCTCAGCATGGAGGTGATTTTCTCTGATGAGTTTCCCTGAGCATCTTGTGCACTCTGTTATCCCTGCTGTGTGCTCGCTCTTTAGACTTGCTCTGATCAATACTCATAACTCCTGCGCAGTTTTATAAGCTGCCTTCCCTTGCAGATGTTAAGGAGGGTAACCGGGTAGTTGTGCTTGTTGTACATCTTACGGTGCTAATACAACATTGAGCACACATTGACTTAAATTAGTTTTATATAAATTGAAAAAAAAACTTGTCACCTCCAAATGTTCTTCTCATGCTATTATTTTCCATACTTTATGTCTGTGTTTATGAGGTCTCCATAACATTTACTATCTATTCAGATTATCCAGGGATTAAAATGCTATCATTTGTCCTTATTTCCAAAATAAAAAAAATCATTTGTCACAATGCCCACAATGTTTTGCTATCCTGGGGCTATCAGTTAATTAGAGTACATATTTTAACATTTACTTCTTTTTTTTCACTGCATCCCACCCCACCCCCAATCTGTTGCCAACATTTGCAAATGCTTTCTTTCCCTGGTGATATAGAGAATTTACTGTGATAGGGGAGAATGTGGTGAGTGGGGGGATAAGAATTTAACCTTCACAATTATTAACTGGGAAACACCACATTTGCTTTCAGATATGAACAAATCAGACATTAATTTTGCTTTCTAGTTAGCAAATGGATGGGGATGGGATAAGAGTTTGAAACATGTAGACTGGCCAACCAATTTGCCTGAGTTTTGTAGCTTGCACATAAAGCATGGTGAGGATAGATGATGGCATTCAACATCATCTTCAGAAACTGAAGGATACAGAAACAGCTGGGAATCTTGGGTAGAGGCTGCAGCTTCTCCGTTTCCCATGTGTGTGTGTTCCTTTCAACATGTCACTTGACCTCTTCTCACATCAGCAAAATGAACATCATGCTATTTAGTTTACAAGGTCATTGCCATACATACAACAAGTGCTTAATAAGCACTACCTTAAACAAATCTGTGCTGTGTGCTATTTAGAAAACAAAACTTAGGTATTCTAATGGAATAGAGCACTACAAGTTTTTAAAATTTATTTATGAGAAAACATGCCTGGCAAAACAAATTAGATGTGCTCAAATGTAACAATAAATATCTGAAGAAAGGGGGATGAGTTCTAAAAATCACATGATATTATGCTAATCCAGTAAAATCCCCTGGAGGGCACAGAGTCTGAGTCATTCCTAACCCAGTCTTTGATTCACTTGTGTCCTTGTGTCCTCTGATTCTCCCTTCCTCCTTCTGGGGAAGAAAAGGTTAATGTTCTTGTTGCTCACTTTGATTCTTAGATCTTGCTTAATACCCTCTCCTGTCGTGCTTGCGTTCAGTTTTTACCTATGCAACTGCTCTTAATGTGTTAGTGTTCAAAGTATGAGGCACCCCCTGCCTCCGTGAATGCAAAAGTAAAGAAGAGTTCAAATGGAAATTTTGGCCTAGCTTTTCGTCTAATAATCACCTAACTCTCCTTCCTAGGGATAAATAGGCATAGCATCACTAATGGTTCATTCAGTCCTTTAAGGAAACACCCTGTGAGACAGGGTGATTTTAAGATATATTATCGTTTTTTCGGCAGCAGGGGTCACAGAAGTAAAACAGGACATCATTTAAAAATCACAGCGAAACCCAAACTGGGTAATGCCAATAACAATACTATATGATCACTGAGTTTAATGAGTAATGAAAGGGTACATTGGTATATCAGTGGATGTTTATCAACTAACATTATAGAATATAGAATGCAAAGATGTGATTTGTGGCATTTGCATAATTGCAGGATGAACAGTTTCATTTGATTTATTTGAAGCCACAAGAAGATGCTGAACTTGGAGTTGGCAGGAAGGCCAATAATAGGCTCTTGTGAGCTGCTGTTTGTCAATTAACTGTGCCCAGTACCAGGTGTCTAGACATAAGAGAGAAGACATATCTTAGCCTATCTTTCCAGTACAGGCACAATTATTTTTGAACAACCCTGCTAAGCAGTTGCCTACTTCCTAGTTGTATCATTTTAAGGATGCATTGTTTCTGAAGAAATCTTTCTGGCTAGAATCATAAGGCCTGGAGCAGGGATAACATGGTGTATAAATCACTCAAGTAACATGGTGGGTGAAGGAAGCATCATTCTGCACAGATTAAAATCAAATAAGCAACAAGTAGCATCTTAACATGGTAACAATTGAATCTATTGCAAAGTGGTAGATGGTACCCATGAGTAACTGTGCAGCTGTCACACAGGTACCTCTACAGTAAAATTTTACAAAGACAGAAATGTGTATTTGAAAAGTTATGGAGGCTGAGCTCTCCAGAAACACAAGGCCAATTATAACAAATGTTCTGAATTTCTATAATCATATGATATGATAATGTAAGAATTGTTGAAAGATTGTGGAAGACTAAATGTTGTTTAATTTTGTGTTCTTCCCTTTCTTTAGGTTTATTGTCAACTTTCCATCTTTCTCAGAAGGCAGGATACTTAAATGTTTTGGGGGACACTTTTAGCTCTCTCACTTTCTAGCTCTCTCTCTCTCTCTCTCTCTCTCTCTCTCTCTCTCTCTCTCTCTCACTTTCTAGCTCTCTCTCTCACACACACACACAATAAACAAATTACTAACTGTATACAATGCCATTGTATACTGGTTGGTGAAATGTCATCAGCTAAGGAAGGGAGTGTTCTGAGTTCTCTGAGTTCAGGACAATTTTGAAGGCTGTTCCTAGAAAAAGATGCCACCAAGGTTTGTTGGTGCTGCTCAAAATTTTGATTTTGTCCTATTTTGTGCATTTAAAAAAATGTGCATGTGGCAGTAAGTGTAAATGTCCTGGAGTTGCTCAGATCATCGTTTGTGGCTTAGGGCATACATAATTATAAATGTTATATTGCTGAGTTGTTCAGACTTGGTAATATATAGAGTTCAATGCAGTGTTTTTGTTAACATATAGAGATACGGACCCTCAGAAAATCTAAGCTAATGGTAAACACAAATGAGGGAATTGGAGCTTGTCCTCACTGGTGTTGTTTGATGGCCTAACAAATCTTTTGTGAGCACTGTACATCCAATAACACTATATGGCCACTGAATTACATTACTGTTAAGCAACTAGGATGATAAATTGTTATGCTTGTTTGGAAGTTTTATCAATAAATACATTAGTATTCTAATGAATCATATCACTTAATTAAAAAGAATCATTCCTGGGGCTAGAGAGATGTCTCAGTGATTAAGAACATTGGCTGTTTTTTCCAGAGGACCTGAATTCAGTCCTCAGCATACATATGGAAGCTTATAATTATGTTACTCTAATCCCAAGCCTTCTTCTTGCCTCCAAGGGCAGGATACTAATGATGTACATATACATACATGCAGGGAAACACCTATACACATAAAATAAATAGATACAAATATTTTAAAAGAATCATTCTTTTTGGAGGATGAAGATTCTTGTAGAATTCTCATGCTGTAGTGGATGGTTCTACACCTATACACATGGTGGCACAAATAATCGGACTCAGTGAGTCAGTTACCACAACAAAAAGAGAAAAATACATATAGTTGGATGGGGAAATGTTAAGGGAGACATGGGAGAAATTGGATGGGAAATGGGGGTAGATATAACCACATTGCATTGCATATCATTCATTCCTTTAACCAAGCCCCCTGTGAAATAGGACAATTTCATGATGAAAGAAAATGTAGCACATGAGGCCCAGAGTCCTTTGCATTTCTGATGATAGAAGGAACTGTGGCCTATGGGAATGATAGGGTTAACATTTAAAATTGACTGGTTGCCTCCTGATTTCTTGCACATAAAGCCATGCGAAGTTCAGGGAGAGACTTCTTCCCCTAGTAATGAAGCTCTCTGCTGCTAATGGCCCATGCAGACTCCCTTGGCTCCTCCAAATTAGAAATACTTTTGTGCTCCTTTGCTTCATTAACAGTAAAGAGAGGGAGATTGGTGGCTATTTAGGGCACAGGGAAATTGGTGGCTATTTAGGGCAAGCAAAGATTGTAGTAATTATGGTTGGTAAATTCTCTTCATGGTGTTCTTTGACTCTTGATGTTCTCTTGGTGCCTTTTCGAGGAGCCCACCACTGTCAATGCTGGCATTTGGCCTAGAAGGATAGGACTTGATCTGACTTCAAGTTTTGGCTCCTGGGAATGGTCAGTCTTACCTGCAGGGAGATGAGCCTTCTGCATTTTGGTTTGCTCTTTAGGATGTACAACACGAGTCTGCCACCAGCTGTGATGAAGACATGCTTGGTATCTGCTTCTTTATTTACACTACAGAAAGTTGGCTTGCTCACAGCTGTCTAGGAAACTACATCATGAATGCTTGAGATGGATGAGAGAGGCTTGATAGGCTCAGAGCTCTACAGGAGTTTGCTTGGTGTGAAGAGGAGAGAAGAATGTTGGTTTAGAATCACAGTGTGTGGTGGTGGGTCTTTGAGTGACCCAGTGGCCATGATAACACACTGATGGAAGGAAAGAATACTCAATGGGTGGCATAAAGGGCCACCAAAGTTCTATCTTTAGTAGAACTTCACTAAAGGTATCAGAGTTTTATTAACATTTTTAAAGAGGGGGGAATGTTTATAAAAGCCTTTATAACTTGGGAAATGACCTCAATTTTTTTTAAGACATTGAAATTATAATCTCTATAATATGAATCTAGAAATTAGTATCCTACTTGATTAATAGAAAAGATAATGATAGAAGTTTGATTCATAACTAGCTTTAGTCAAAATGACTAGGGTGTTCTTGGGACACAACCCTGTTCCTAAGAATTAAAAATGCTTTCTCCAAAGTGTATCCAATTGATTGTGTTGAGATATATTGATAAGATTTAAATAACTATTGAAATGGCATAAATGATAACTGGGAAAAGAATAAATGCCTACATCTTCAATGCAAGCACAAAACAGAGAGAGAAGAGGAAGTGTTCAAAGCCATTAAAAATTCAAACTCAGCCTCTAGTGATGTATTCTTCCCTGTATCACTACCCTGTTGGTGATCTTTGGGGAGGTTTAGATGGTGTAGTCTTGCTGGAAAAAATACATACTTGCATTGCAGATGTAGGCATTTTGCTTCCTATTCATTCCACCATGCCTGACCCTTGTTGCCACGCTGTCCTACCATGATGGATTCTCATCCTTCTAGAGCCATAAGCCAAAATATATTCCTTCTCTTTCTCAAACAAGTTACCTTTGTATGTTTCTTAGAAAAGTAACTAACATATGTTCTGATCTTTGGAGAGGAGCTATTGGCTCTGCATGGTCACTCATGATACCAGTATTATTTGGCTGCTGTAGCAATAGAAATTGAAGCTCTCAAGGAGATATTGCTGTTATTTAACATGAGAAGGAAGTTAAGGGCTTATGATACAAGATTGCCAGCTTTGGGTTGACTATGGAGGCGTATGTCTCCAAACACCAGCACCTCAGCGAGATCATGGACCTCTGGACCAATACGAATTGGCTCAGGAAAAAGAATAGGAGATAGAAAAGTAGTTGACCCAGCATAATAAGGAGAGCATGGCTGTGGTTATTTCATACTCCCCAGAGACTGTAGCTACTGCAATGACTTAAGGAGCTTAGATGAGGATTACAGACAGAGCCAAAAGGCAGAGCCTAGTGCTTGGAGAATAATTTGACTTCAGTGAGATTTTAAAACTCAGCTTGGTATGTGGAGGCCTACTGTGTCTTGTATATGGAGCTGTTCAACAGGTTTTGCTACACATTAGTGGAAATCACAAAAACCTAGGCAAGCAGTGGCAATAAAGGCAGAACTACAAGGTCCTGTGGAACATCACAGGCTAGTTGGATGCCAAGTACCACTCACTATGGCCTCCTGGAAAACAAGGAAGGCTTAAATCCCCATGACAACCTGGGCAGCAACAACGTTATATAAATCTCATAAACTATCACTGTCTAAGGGTCAGACCATTGTGACATCTGTAATGAATACCTCCAAAGTTTGAAGTACCAGGGTAGCAGAAGTAGGAAACCCTTTACAGGAGCAAAGGCTAGTAAAAATTCATAGGTCACTAAATATTTGAAAAAGAAGAGTAAGCTGTTTTCCAAAGTGGTTCAATTACCAAATATGGGTAGATTAGAAGAGACAAGAGTTCATATGGAAACCTTAGCATTTAAAATCATGACCTACATCAAAGCACCTTGGTCATGACACAAAGAGGATTTCCAACCAAAAGGTCTCAATAAGTGAGTCATTTTGATAAACACTACATAGCTTTGAGTTGGCTTAACACATCCTGATGATTTATTATCACCTGCTAATCTTTGATACATGTAGAATTCCCCTCACATTTGTATGATTTTCTATATAGACACCTTCACTGGGGAGAAATATCACAAAGTAGCCATTCAGCAGATTCAGACACAGTTATCATTTGTTTATTCATTCACAAATACCTTTCAAACTGTTACTGTGTGAGAGACAACTTCATTGAATATGGCAAATTAATGATTCACTGTCAGAGATGAACCATACAGAGTTATTTTCTGAATTGTAGAGAATCCCATTCCAAATTGGACCATGGTGCTCACTGAACCCAACACATCTGTCTCCTTGATGTTTCTTGCTTCAAACTTATCTCTTCTCATATCACCTTCATTTTACATTTTTGTTAGATGTCTGTTTTTATTTTTCAATTTATAGTTGTACAAATTATGCTGTATACGCCTAGGACTTATAGGTCTAACCAGGAGGCACATAGCTAGGATGATGGTATATAACAAATAGCTAAAACATATATTATAAAACATAAAGAAAAACATAGATTATTCTAAAAGCTTTTCTAATTATTACAACTTTATCTGGGTGTGGTGACACATATCTGCACTCCTCTGGAGGCTGAGGTTGAGAATTGGCCTGAGCAGTGAGTTTGAGGTCAGCCTTGGATACGTGATGAGACCCTGTCTCAACCCATAATAAAATTAAGACTTGTACCTATAAAGTGGAATATGAATGCATCATTAACTAGGAAGAGGCACAGGATGAAATGTAATGAGAGACACTAGGCATTGGAACTGAAATGGGAGCAAATCTCCCTTTTGTCCATTCCGTTTCTAAGAATTAAAGTTAAGACCTGTCCAGTAGTTCTAATACAAACCCTGGTAGAAATAGATGAGGTGAATCTTAAGTATCTAAAACCCTGAGACAGAAAATTGCTCCTTTAAACTTGTAGCAATCCAGGTAACACTGCATAGGCAAACCCTGAGATAGAATAGTTCCTTTATTCCAAATGCATCAGGGCTTTTTTTGACTCCTCTTATTTCATTAATGGGGGAAACAAATGTGTTTAATCTCACAAGAAATACCTGGGTCAATGATCTGTAACATTAAAGCCTATAGTCATGAGTTAAATTGACAAAATTTCACAAATAAATCTTCCCAGATATGCGTAACAATTGACACATAACCATATGCACACCATAATCACTCAATACATGCCATCACAAAATCCCAAATTTACTGAAACCTGAAATTTCTTTGTGAGTTTATTTTGTAACTTGATAATGTGATCCCCAATATGTACTCTGTTGATAATAATTCGGCCTTGATGTCAAAGGGCAGTTCATGTGACAGTAAAGGGCAGTTCATGTGACAGTTTAGGCATTTAAATAAGTGGTAAGGAATCAAGAGTACACTGTCTCCATGCTGGAAAAAAGGACGTCAAAATTTAAAGGGCTAATAAGTTCCCAGCCTCACACACGCTGATGCATATAGTTTACCTTTGTATTTTATGTCTAACTTTTTTCCATTTTATTCTAACTTGCAAAGGCATTTTTATTTACTTTTGTTTATTTGAAAAAAAAAGTATCTCAGTCTGCTTCTGATTGTTGTGCTTAAACAGCACGATCAAAAACAACTTGGGGAGCAAGAGTTTATTTGGCTTATCATGGTCTGACATGAAGGGAATTGGAGCGGGAACCTGGGGGCAGGAACTGAAGCAGAAGCCATTGGGGGGGAGGGTGCTGCTTACTGGCTTGCTCTCATAGCTTGCTCACTTTGCTTTCTTAAACACATTATGACCATTTTCCAGAGGAGACATCACCCATGGTGGGCTGTGCCCTCCACATGGATAATTAAGAAAGTGCCCTGTAGACTTGCCTACAAACCAATCTTTATGGAGACATTTTTACAATCCCAGTTCTGTCTTTTCAAACGACCCTAGCTTATGCCAAGGTGACAAAGCTAACCAGCATACACAGAGTTCCTCTCTGTGGCCCAGGGAGCTCTGCAACTTGAGGTCCTTTGCTGTTGTTTCCTGTTTGCCCCGCTATTTGATATTCCCTTTTCCCACTAACTGCAGTGGTACATCTCTGTGATTTCAAGTGCTTGTGGGGCAAAGGCAAGGGTGAGCTCTGGAGATCATGGCAAGTTTGGTGATGTAGCAAGAACTCTTTCTTCCACACAACTGTTTCCTTTTCATCATATACTACTGGGTTATAAACTGGGTTTCGATACACACAAGTTCCAGCACCTTCTCTGTCCCATTTCCCTTTCCTTAAGAGCTTAATTACTTGCTTGTGGCTAAATGCCACGGTGAAAAGTTCTCTAAACAATCTAAACAAAGGGAACAAACAGCTGTATGTTTATTGATCTTTAAATAATCCTGACCTTTAATTTTCATTTTGACTTATTTTTAGAGCCTGAACTTTTGACTAAATGTATTTATGATCTGATAAAATCTTAAAAATCACTTTCTGGGATGGGCCACACAGAACAATTCAGGAGACCTTGGTACTACCACAATCTACCTCAGTTTCTTCATTTGGTAAATTAAGTTCTGTATACAACCCTTTCTAAAAAGTTAGCAAGAAGGCATAGGCTGCTTTTGGAAGACCTTATCCAACCAGTCTCCATTATATAACAAGCACGATCAGCAGCAATGTGTGTAGAGCCCTGTGATGACACAGAAGTCACCAAGAGGAAGGAGAAAATATATCTGACTCAGGTTTACTACAACCTGTAGTATATAGAAAGCAAACCTGGGAACAGTATGTTCTGCATCCATGCAGTAGACTAGACCCTGAGAGAGAAGCTAGGATCTTCATTCCTGGGAACACTGCTGAAGTCATTTCTCCCAGGCAATTGGAGAAGGGTACTGAATAGTTTAGGCACATCAGGTTCTGGGTTCATGAAAGCTCCTCTAGAAATATCAAATTACTCAAAATAATGTGTTTTCTGTAGTTAACAAGCTTGCTGCATCTTTCTGTAGACACTTGTTAAATTAATTGTATTTTATTCTAGCCCATGTGGACTTATTAAGGTGATATTATTAGTGGTTTCAGATATGATTGTTATGTACACATTTCCACGCCAGCAGTGTAATAGATGTAAGACTTCTGGTGGCAGACTCCTAGTGGGCTGTTTTGACCTACATAGACACGTAGGTAGACGCTTCATGACATCACCAGTAGGGAAGATTATAGATGATGTAAGAGAAAGTCATTTGATTTAGAATGGGAAAATAATCATGGAATTACATTATTTATTTATTTATTTATTTATCTTAAATGTGTGTGTGTTTCACCTGCAAGTATGTCCATGCACAGTTTAGGTTAAGTGTCCATGGACCGCAGAAGAAGGAGTCAAGTCCCCTGGAACTGGAGTTATGTACAGTTGGTAGCAGCCTTCTGGGTCCTGAGATTCAAACCCAGGTCCTATGGAAGAGTAGCAAGTAGTCTTAACTGTTAAGCTATTCCCAAGACCTTACCTGTGAGCTATTATTTACTATGTTTTGTTTGTTTTAAATTCACTTTAGAGATACTGCCCTTGGTGTTCCCAAGAATTTAATTGTGACTGACAGCAGAAATAAGACAATCACTGTCAATTATGTAAGAGACACATTGTCTAACTACCATGGCTGGATGGCTCTACTCTTGGATCAAGAGACTTACTCACTGCAGTTCCTGAACCACTGGGTGGACAGATCTTTACAGGTAACCCTGTCCACTGGCATTTCTTTCCACACTAAGGGATTCTTATCTGTACTTACGTGAAGGAATGGGCTGCAAATATTATCTGATGCTCATGAAGGAAGATGCAGTGGCATTTTTCTGGATGGTTTGTTAACGTGAACATTCCAACATTTAAATTCCATCTTTAATATGAAACTAGATCTGCTAGAAATGTAGTAATTTGATGAAAAAAAGCCTTTAAGCATTTTCCTTCCTTCCTTCCTTCCTTCCTTCCTTCCTTCCTTCCTTCCTTCCTTCCTTCCTCCCTCCCTTCCTTCCTCCCACCCTCAATCCCTCTGTCGCTCCCTTCCTTCCTCCCTCCCTCCCTTCCTTCCTCCCTCCCTCCCTCCCTTCTCCTCCCTCCCTCCCTCCTTCCCTCCCTCTCTCCCTCCCTCCCTCCCTTCTCCTCCCTCCCTCCCTCCCTTCCTTCCTCCCTCCCTCCCTTCCTCCCTCCCTCCCTCCCTCCTCCTCCCTCCCTCCCTCCCTCCTTCCCCCCCTCACTCCCTTCTTCCTTCTTTTTTAAAATATAAGCTAAAATCTAACTTACCCATTACAAGGGTTAGAAGCCAGAGAAAATTTCTTAATGGGGCAATCACATGTTTCATACTGCCACCTTGTGGTTCAGGATGAATTTACAAAAAGATCTATCTTCTAGCCATTACCCCTCAGCAATTTGATTCTTTCTATCCAGCCCTGCCTGGAGAAGCATGACGATAGATCTTTTTGTGTATCTTAGGGATACAGGAGACACTTATCTCTTCTGATCTTCTCATTACGGCTCTCAGGAAGGATACTGTCCCCTCTACCTCTCTTTGATGTCCACTGGGTTTACCATGAGAACACTGGAAGGGATTTTCCCCAAAGCTAAAGATAAGGATGTGTCTCAGGAAGGTTTGTATCCTGGCACAGCATTGTCCTGCCTTGTGATCCAAGGGAAGCTGCTGCGGGATCTAGAATGGTACAGTGAGATTAACAATGGCTGGGCTCTTGGGTCACAGGAATAATGCCTCGTGATGTATCACGTGCCCCAGCAGTGTCAGCCATGGCTGTGACTCATGCACAGCTCTTGACCACTGCTTGCCTCTTTCTGCTGTGAGAAGAGCTTCGAAGCAACTGTAGACCTGGCCCCTTCACTGATCTGGGTCATGGTCTCCTCCTCTGTTAACTGTGGTTATGCACAAGAAGAATCCCATGGAATTTTGCAGCCTTCACATTTGATGATGTTGTAGCCTGACTGTGAACTTGCTATGAAATAGATTCAAGGAGGCATATTTTTCACCCAGAATGTGTGACTTGGATGCTAAATGACCCAGGGTGGATGTCCTTGCTCATCAATGTGTTTTTCCCTTCCTACTTCAGTACTCAGCAACATTTGACAACTTTGCCTCCAGAAATCACCTCCTGCTGCTGCACAGGGACCTCCCACCTCACCCAGACATCCTCATCCGATGTGGGAGCCGTGTGGGTCAGTCACGTCCTTCTCCTCCTTTGCCCAGTCACGACAGAGGCTGTGACTGGTTCTTCAGCAGCCAGTCAAGGCAGCTGACCTATCTGGGTACGTGTCCACCTGCAGATGTAGATTTTGAGGGCGTAGAGTCAGAAAGCTTTCTTTATTCTTGAATTTCAGCATTTGTGCTGTGAAATAAATGAGGAATAAAGGGATGGTGGTGCTGGATGTTGTAATTAAATGGGCAGGCTCTAAAATCAGATCGTGTGAGTTTAAATCTCAATCCCAAGACCCAGTCCGTAGTGGGTAATAGATAAATCGGTACTCTCTATATTAATCCCCTTATTTATAAAATAATAATAGACCAAACCTGCTGTTAAACAAAGGGAGGCATGTAAAATTCTTTATCAAAGTGCTTAATCTATATTAAGTGCTCAATAAGTATTTGTGTTATTAATATTTTGATTGATTTTAAGATAATATTCTATTTGTCGTAAAATAATTGCAAATTAAAACTCTCTGAGATGGGGCTGGAAGGATGTAAGTGCTTGTTGCTTTTACAGAGGACCTGAGTTTGCTTCGCAGGACAACTGCTGTAACTCCAGTACCAGGGGAGCCAAAGGGATCTAGTGCTTGCAGGCATGACATGTGTCCTTACAAATCCATACAAAGACACACATGCAGATACGTAATTTAAAAAGGCTGCTTGGAAAGTCCATTTCACTCTAGTCAGAACGGCTATCATAGAGAAAACAACACACATTGACAAGGAAGCATGGAAAGAGGAACCCTTATTCACCTCTGTTGAGAATGTAAAGTGGTGAAGGGATTATGGAAATCAGTATGAAGTTTTGTTCAAGAACTAAGGACAGAGTTACTATATGGCAAAGGTTTATACATGGAAAAATTCTAGATCAGCATACAAAAGACTCTTGTTTACCATGTTTATTGATGCGCCATTCACAATAGCTAGGGAATGGAGTTAGCTTTGCCTCCCATCAACAGAAGAGTGGAAGAAAAACATTAATACAAATACACAAAAGAATTTTATTTATCTGTGAAGAAGAATTCAATTATGACATTCAGAGGAAGAAATGGAACTAGAAATGCTAGGGCCAATAAGCCAGATTCAGAAAGACAAATCTCATGTTTTCACTCATGTCTGAAATCTAGGTGTGTGCGTGCGTGCGTGCGTGCGTGCGTGCGTGCGTGCGTGCGTGCGTGCGTGCGTGTGTGTGTGTGTGTGTGTGTGTGTGTGATATGGAAGGAGAAAAGAGGGCTGTGAGACAGAAGGACATGTTCTAAGTGGAGGGGCAGTAGAAGCAAGAGGGTGTCATGGAATATGCATGCCATGGAAGTAGAGAAGTGGTAAGTGTAGAGGGGAGGGGACGGGAAGAGGGCCAGAAGTTGGAGTGAATAGGAACAAAGTCTAATGATGTGTATGTATGGAATGTCACAATAAATCCCACCTCTTTGTATGCTGACCAAAATATTAAAAACTAACCAAGCCACAACTAACTTTACTTATGAAGGTGACAGACCAGATAATTTTGGCTGCAGACACACAGGAGAGTAGAGAGTGTCTGCCAATGCCTATGAAAGTTAGCATTGACGTGGCATTTGAGAAGAGAAATTTGGAGAGTTGCTGAGGTTCGGATGGCATGAGCTACAGATCCCTGCACTGGAGGGCTAGAGGCTAGGCTGTGTCTTCCCAGGGTGCAGGGTTAGAAGGCGGAGGAAGGATCCTGACAGTCTGCAGGCAGAAGGAATTCCTTACCTTCTCACACATGTGTTTCATAGGATCCCAGTGTTAAGCTCAGGACTGTCCAGTTTTGAGCTCCTCAAGTCTATCTGGTTTTATTTTTCTATTCCAATGTCCTCATTGGTCACTGAGAATCATGGTGTCTGCTTTTAGCAGCCTCACCAGTTCACTTATATGGTCTAATCTAACGGAAGTCATCTACAGACGACTATTTCCAAGAAGACTTGTCATCAGTTCCATCTTTACATTCATTTCATTGTTTAGTTTTTGTGACCTTTTCAGGCTTTGTGACTGCACCACTTTTTTTTGTGATGGTGTGCCGGAAAGAGCATCTGATAAGATGGTTTTCTGCAATGATGGCTTTGTCATAAGTTGTTCTTAATAGATTCTGACAAATTCACAGAGCCTGATCAACATAGCAAGTCTCAGCCCTGCTATAAGCCTCACTTGGCCCTAAGGATAGTAAGTAGTAAGCCATTGCCTTGGGTCCCTTGTCTTTCCCCCCTGTGCATAACCATATGAAAACTGGGTCCGACCCACACAAAACATTTACCACTATTGAATCTTGAAGGGAAAGTTGGTGTTTCCCGGCATAAAAAGAAAACGTCTTGACAAATGCATTAAAATATGTGTTCCTTGCACTGAATTTAACCATTCATATTTCATTTTTAATATGAACTAATCAAACGTTAATCAGATAGATGACTATTTTGATAGGAGACGTTTCATTGGGTAGTTAGATTTTACTAATAAATATTCTTTTTGTATCAAAATGTCCTTGTAATCTTTCCTTTGCCTGAGATTTTGGGGGGAAAAAAGGAAGCCATGCAGGATTTCTTGAGTCTCTAAAGACTCTTGATCCTTGAAGAGGATGGCCAATAGGAGCTTGTGTGGTTAGCATCACCTCTTTTATACTCTAAGTCTGGAATTGAGGTGTGTGCTATTTCCCTGTAGCTTCCCATGCAGCTACATTGACTGTGCACATTTGACCATAACGCTGGATAGCCTGTGTGAAAAGTTTACAACTTCTCTGTGGATGTGGTGGATGGACCTGTGTGCCTTCCCTAATATCTTACTAACAGTAAGGTAATTATAATAGTAGTTACCCCAACACAACCCATAGGAAGTACAGTTCAGAACTTGTATTCCACATTTGATAAATTAGTTAGATCCTTACTTTTCATCTAGTTGTTTAGTTCTTGTGACCTTCTAGGATTATTAGCATTAGAATAATTTACATAAAATATGCAAATCAAGATTTCACCGGTGTATACTAGAATGGGAAACTTCCGCAGAGTTCCCTGTATAGTAGTCTGGCTTTATTGTCAGGAGATTGCTTGACTTCCTGCGGTGCAGTCCGGGTTAGTTCTTCTGTGTTGTTTTCTCACTTAGTTGCTGTTTCCTTCTGAGGCAGCCTCTCTGACAACTGGTTGGATTTTATTCATTAACTACTTTATTATTATTATTATTATTATTATTATTATTATTATTATTATTATTTTCATACAATATGCATTGATCATTTTCTTTTCTCTCTCCCAACTCCTCCCCAACTCTCCTCATCTACCTACCCACTGAACTTCAGTATCTTTCTCCATCCCCCCAAGTAACAAAAATAAAAGCAATCAAACAAAATCCAATAAATAATTACAACAAAGTAAAACAAAAAGTGTACACGTGTGCGTGCATGCAACACACACACACACACACACACACACACACACACCCACACACACACACACACCCATGGAATCCATTTTTGTGTGTCAACTACTCCTGGGCTAGGGGACTGCTCTGGAGTGTGATTGGAGAAAACTGATTTGTCCTTTGCCAGTGGGTATCAGTTGCAAATAGATTCTTGGTTAGAGGTGAGATTTTTGTGGTCAGGGCCCTTTCTCAGTTCTGGAATTTTTGTCTGGGTTGAACATTAGCTGCTTCTAAGTGGATGATCATCTGTGCTGTCTGTTTGCAGCCTTCCTACATCCCATAATAGAAAGGGTTTTTTTGGGGGGGTCACAACTAATTATATCTCCCTTACTTGACTCCATCATATGAGACTTAGGGTATCTGTCTAGCCTTAGGCCCAGACAAGAACGAGAAAGAAATGAACCCAGGCAGTCTAGCTCCTGGCTCTGGATCCCTCCACTAGAGTGTGCTACCCACTAAATAATCATTGATCACCAACCACAAAGGATGGAGAGGGGCTTCTAGGCAGACTACGGAAGAAAACTTTTCACTGGTCCCCAACGACAGTGAAAAATGCACCATGCACATGTTTTGACCCTTCCGTTTCTCCTTGCCAGTGAGGCTAGTTTTGTCTTTGTTCCACAAACATCTTTATGGAGTGACGGCTGGGTTTCTAGAAAGCTGATGGCTAGTGCTTGGAGCTTAGGGTTTCAATCAGTGTCTAGCTGACTCTTTTACCTGGGGCATACTGTTATAATTGCTTGATGCCTTAATACCTTCACTTCTACAAGGAGGTTAAGAATATTTACCTGTCTCTTGGAAATGTGATACAAAGCACGGGAATACATTAACGCTTGCTTAGCAGAACCTGCTACTCTGGTTAAAACTTTCTCAGTGGACTCTCCCTCTTTTCTCTCCATTAGTGAGGCAGCATCTGCATTTCAGTAAACTCACTATAGTTTCTCTCCTTTGGATGTTCATGTGTGTACCGGTGCACATGGCCATACATGTGCTTAGAGGCCAGAGGCCAACTGGAGGTGCCATCCCCCTTGTCTTCTGAGATAGGGGTTCTCAGTGGCCAGGAACGTCACAACTAGACTACATTAACTGGCCACTGAGGTTCGGGGATCCAGTTCACCTGTCCCTGCCTCCACAGTGCTGAGATTACAAGCGTATGTCCTTCTTGATCTTGACATTTTTTTTAACAAGGGCTCTGGAGATCAAATTCCAGGTCTCATGCCTGCAAAGTCAAATACCTTACCAATGGAGAAGGAATGGTAGGACCCACTTGTAATCTCCAAGTTATGCTTGGGAACACGCACAACAGTGTAAGAAGCATTCTCTCCTGTTTGCAAGTCAGGAGTCAAGCCCACTTCTCTGCTCACACAGTTTGACTGACAGCTCATGTCTCTGCCTTCCCAAGCTACTTTCTTACTACTTCATTGCTGCTGTCTTTCCCCCACCCCCCAGGAATGTTTCAGTTCATGGTGAACTATTTTTATTTTTTAGTTACATTAACGCTATGAAATAATTAGTCAGCTAATTAATCTGGTTTACAAGCTTTGTAGGATTCTTCAGCTGTCAGTCAGGCCCAGGCCTGAGGCCTCCATCTAGTCTCATCTCTCTTGCCCATGTGATTCTCGTTGCCATGACTACTGGCTACATCTGCTGACACCCCACTCTCTATTTATTGCTTAATTAAGAATTTCACGCTCAGCCCTTATCTGCCTCGAAGAACAAGTGCACACTGTTAAGAAATTCCAAATTTAGGCCCAGACACAAGGAAAGCCTTTTCTTTCGGACTTGGCTGTGTGGAGCCTCTCTAACGATCCTCTCAGCATCCCAGCCGCCACCCTTCAATCAAAAATCATTAAATGGGGCAGAGATAATGAGCATGTAGCATATCAAAAGAAGGATGTTTGCTTGGTCCAAAGGAGGGAAAGCTGCTAGGCCCCATGCTTTGCCCCACTTCAAAGGGAGATGAGACCTCTCATCACTGGGGCCTGATAAAGCCTCATTTGTTCTGGGCTTGACTTATGCAGAAGGTCTTCTATGTCAGACCATCTCACAGACTGGGTTTCCCCTACGTCTTGCCTCCACCTCTACTGGGCCCCCTCCCCGGCCTTCAGCATGCTCGTGTGTCAGCACTTAGGCAGCTGGGTCCCCCAACGCATCAGGCCAAGCGTGTAATCACTGACTCCCCATTCACAATGGCCACTTGTAAGGGGGTGGCCAGGAGGAGGTCTTCATCACAATAGGAACACAATTATTGCAGCTGCTAGGGAGGGCTATGCTTCTTCCTGTAGAAATATAATAGGACTTGCCCGAACCAGGAGGTGAAAGCTGGCGGGAGGTGGTGAGGGGGTGAGAGGGGTGGAGAAAACAACCTTGACTGGATTATTCATATTCTGACTCTTGGAAGCCCGATGTGGGGCCAGTGGGGTTCCAGCAGCTGCACCTACACAGACTCTTCTAATAATTGTACATTCTGTCAAGGGTCAACTTACTTTTGACCCTGTCCTTTTATATTGGTAAAAGGCTCTTTAGGGCAAACTGTTGGGTTGTGGCAGGGTGCATTAAATACTCAGAGGCCCCACCCCTTGCTTTGCCCCCCACACCCGACCAGCAGCCTGTGATAAATTCATATCAGATGCTTTGCCATTCATAGTTGCCCTCCTGAATTCACACAGCCCCAGAGCTGAGCAGAGACAGCTAGTGCCCTGGGACATTGTGTGAGGTGGCAGCTGAAGGTACACCTGCAAGGCTCACAGGCTCCTATGCTACCACAATCTGACTGGACAGAAAACAAAACCAAAACATGTTTCGGCAGACTAGCTAATGAATGTGTTCAAATGTTCCTTTAACCAACGTTAAGGCTGGCTATGTGTCAAGGATCTGGGGTTTTAGTCTGTGAAAATGAGCATGATGTGGCTAGAAAGACAGATGGAATTTTCCACATATGCACTAGAGGTCTTGTTGCCAACTTGTAAGAGTCTGAAAAAATGATGCGTTCTTGAGTTTGAGGCTAGGTTCATGGCCAGAACAGTTTTCTCCTATTCTCCATGCAGTCAGGACACTGGCCTCTGTCTGGAGTCCTTCATGCTTTTGTGGATCTAAAGATGCCATGTACTTCTTGGATGAGAAATCCTGTGAGGATGTAAGAAGACAGGATTGAGCTGCTCTCCAGAGCTCTTGGGAGCATCTGTAGGAAGGGCAGAATCATAATCGTTCACAATGCTGTCGCCCTCCCCATGCCAAAGGCCTCTAAGGCAATCTATAGCATTCTAGTTAATAAATTAATTTACATTCTTATAGAAAACTCATTCTCCAAAGATCCCGAAGGACTTTATCACTAATGTAGCCAATTGACTTGGAAATACACTAACCTTTACGGTTAAAAAGAAATCTAGATAGTGGGATAGGAGCTTGGGATGGGAAAAGGGATTCTCTTCTTGGTTATAGAAGCCTCTGCTCAAAATTAAAAAAAAATAATAATTAAGAGAGGGAGCAGAGAGAATGACGGAAGAAAGAGGAGGGAGGAACGAGTGGAGAAAGGAAGAGAGAGAGACAAACTTAGATGACTTATTATGGGTCTGTTAGAAGTGACAGCGTTAGGAAGATTATTCTGAGTAATGCTAAGTGGTGAACCTTAATTGACATGGGTAACAAGTGAGGTGACCTGAATTCCGAATCAACTGTCTGACTCTTGGCTCCATGCTTTTCCTTGTCCCGTATCCTGCTCTTCAGTATCTTCTGTCTCTTGTATGTTTTAGCAGACACCATGCTTCTTCAATTTCAGACATGTAATCTCCATCCTTAGACTGTTGTCATATTCATTTCCTTTTGTTGACTACTCAGGGGCTCCAGCCTCCTGAGATCTAGGATCACAGGTGTGAGCCATTACACCCAGCCCTTTCATCATATTCTCGTGCCTCCGTATTATCTGCTGAATATTTAAAATCAGCTCTTCCACTGTTGTATTTTTAAAACATAATCTTTTCATATGCAATGCTATTGCTAAAACTATGGAAATTAATGGGATATTTGATTCTTCCTAAAATACCTTAAAAGTTAATAGCTTGAAAGAAAACATGTTATGTTACCAAAATCATGGCTACATATATATTTGGGGATGATAATGTCACTTGCAAATTTTTGTCTGATTTCTTCTTGTTACTGTTGTGACCCCAGGGGTCTTTTCCATCTGAGTCCCTCTCCTTTGTTGATAGGAAAATCTGTTACCAAGTACAAATGGTGCTGTTGTTGGTAAAGTTCAAGAGAAGCTATGTACTTCTGTAGTGTTTTTAAAAAAAATTACCTCATGGGTTAACTGAGTACTCATTCTCAGATACCTCTGAAAGTTCCTGTGTGTGTGTGTGTATATGTGTGTGTGTGTATGTGCGTGTGTGTGTGCATGCGTGTGCGTGTGCATGTGTGCGCGTGTGTGTGCATGTGTGTGTGCGCATGCGTGTGTGTGCACGTGCGTGTGTGTATGTGTGTGTGTGTTTGCTCAAGATATTGCAAATGCCTCCACACAAATATGGTGCAAACTGATCTGAGTGAGACTCATAATTATTATTGTTCTCTACATTAATTAAGGAGGTTTAATGAGCTAGCTGTCAGATTATGATTAATGCAGATATATCTGTCAGTCTCGATTAAGTTATTTTAAAACATAATAGCAGCTGCCCACGAAAGAATATTACTGGATGTAGGAGAAGGCTAGAACATAGGATTTTCCTCTACTTCCATAAGGACCTCTAAAGGACTGTGTGTTGTGAGGGCAAAAATGACTTCCATAGCTTCTTAGTAATGTTGAAATCAGGCAAGAGTATGTACCAAGCCACCTTGGTACTTACTGGCCAGCAAGCATTTCTTGCAGCTAAGTCAGAAGACTCAACTTCTGCAGCATGATATCAAGTTCAGTGCTCAGGGAAGGAACTCAAAGCAGATCCTAAGAAATGGACAGCAGGTGTGGCAGCTAGAATGGAAACATAGAGAGAGGACCAAGTACAGCACCTCTCTTAGGAAGCCAGCCCTGGAGGGCACTGGTACATTTTTTTCCTTTAGAACAGATAGGTACTTACTTTCCCTTTCCTGTCCAAAACTTCAAAAGGGCCTTAGGCTTGCTTAAGGGCAGAGTGGGGGGATACTTATTTTTCTCGTCTCTGGGACTATAGACAGGACATTTACCAGGCACAGCATCTTAACTTATAACTGTCTTCCTTTTCTCTTCCCAGGAGCAGGGGCCATTTTCTTAAAAACATGCCTCTCTTTGTCTTAGATGTCTCTGTTTATAGCAGGCTTACATCACATAGCATTTACCAGAAGAGCTTGGCACTCAGTGATCCCAACACTGTTTTTGAGAATGACTTCCTATAATCTGGAAGGATCAACACTGGGGCTTCACTTATAAACAAAAATGATTAGCCACCCTCATATTTCAAGTACAAAATTGGAACCTCAGAGAAAACATATGCACACTATCACAGCTTAGATAAAACCTTTGAACTCTTCCCAACTCAATACCTATACTATTTAGTGATTCTCATCCCTCCTCTTTATTCAAATTGGAAACCACACTTCACATTTACAGTCCTTTGGAGTTAAAACACTTAGTAAAATTAAGCAGATCTCCTTAAGTTGTGTAATACTATTACTCCTCTTGATGAGGAACAGCTGTGGGAAGAGCAGCACTAGTGAAAACAATTTCTGGAGCCTTGTTAACCTGTGCCAAGAACAATGAGGAAGCCATGAACGTGGTACCAACAGCAGCTAATATTTGTTTCCTATGTGCCATGTATTGTGTTAGCTCACATTTCTTCATCCAATGACCATATAACACAGAGTAAGTGTCCCCCTTCCCCAAGTCCCATTTTCTGGTGATGTGAATGAGGGTCAGAATGTGAAGGAGTGTGACCAATGGCCAGTTGTTCCTATGTAGGAATAGGAAGAGCCAGGATTCAGATCTCTGCTGTTGGGGTTCAACACCCATGTATTCCCCACCATCCTCTATTGCCTTTTCGGACTTAGAAAATGTTTTGTCATCTGACACATATGTGCACACACAGAGCCATCTCCAGACAGTCTTGCATGATGGACGTTTGGGAAGCCAGACTCTTGTGATTTTCCCCCTTATTATTTATAGCTTTTCTCTGTCCTCTCTGATCTTCTGAATCTTGTCCTCATAGATGAGAGACATTTTCACATATAATAAAGTGGAAAATAGCTTTTAAGTATACTTTTAGCTTTGCAATGTTTGTATGGGTTTGGAATTATACTGGATACACTAGAGGAGGTGGGTGGAGAGGGACACCCTGCAGGGGGATGTGTAGAGGGGTCACACTGGAGGGGATGTGTGGAGGGGTCACATTGGAGGGGGATGTGTAGAGGGGTCACATTGGAGGGGGATGTGTAGAGGGTGGGCAGCATCATCAACTGCTCAGTCTAGGCACCATCTCTAAAGTGCGATGGGATGAACTGCTAAAAGGCTAGAACATGGAGCCACAAAGCCATGGTCTATTAAGAATGGTACCTGGATGAGAGCTATTAGAAAAGAAGGAAGAAGCTGATGGCTTGGGAGTCCCATTAAGGGTACATTCTTCAGCCCCAGCACTAATTATCCTGTGGTGACCACAGTGTGAACATGAGTGATAGCCTTTTCATTCAAAGTCTTTGGGATGCATGAATTGCTTTTTCTCTAACTTTAAATTACTTTGGTCTATCTAATGTGGATAAAAATTACGGTTTTTTATTCCTTCAACTTTATCTCTTCTGCTATTGTTTTTTTTTTGGAGGGGTTGATATTGTATTCTAAACTTATTTAAGTCTTCTGATATGTACCTATTACTACTTTCCTTATTTCTATCTGTGTCATAAGAAACAGACACTGTATGCACTGACCACACATGTACAAGCCTACTGAGGTCTATGCTGTTTGAAAAAATGAATAAGAATGACTTTGATAACACCTTCAAATGATATCATTTCTGTTTTTTGATGTTTCCTGGGATACTCTATACTTTGTCTTCCTTAGAGATTGACTAGGTGATTCTATTTAATGCCAACTCTTACAGAAAGGTCTTGTGTCTTTGCCATTATTTCCATGTTTCATAATGATATCCTGTCCATATTGTTTTCCTTTTAACTCACAAAAACTAACATTATCATTACTACCATTACTACTATGGCGAAGACTATTTTTTCACATCTACTGGAGTAAGCAGAATGCCTTTCAATTGTCTAGTCTGAGTAATCAGACTTGAATGCTGTGAACTTGTGTTTTGTAAATCAGTCCATGAAAATAAAAACCTATACTCCCAGAAGTATCCAACATCAGAAGATACATAAGGAAAATTCTCTTTTTAAAAGAAAGTCTCTCCTATAGTTATGAGTCTAGTTCAGAGGTACAGTGCCTATCTAGCAGGAACTGTAAAACAAAACAAACAAAACAAAATTTAGTGTCAATGTTAGTTACTGTTACAATCCTGAACTATTATTTATTACTATTAGTTATTGAACTGAAAGCAAACAAGATAAATATCATGGTATGGAACTAGTAAGCAGTTTTTCATGTTAGTGGGGCACACAATCATGCAAACAGAGGTGAATGTGTTAGATCTTAAAGAAAGAGAAAAGGTGAGATGGTTGACTGGTGACTTAATTTTTTAAAATAATTTTTATTTTATTTCTAACTATGTGTATATGTATGTGCATATGTGTGGGTTTATGCCAATGAGTGCAATGCTTGCAGAGGCCAGAAGAGGGCATTAGACCCTTTAGAGCTACTAGAGTTATAGAGTTATAGGCAACTGCCCAACATGGGTGATGGAAATGGCACTGGGGTTCTCTGGAGGAGGACAAATGAACTATTTCTCCTACTCCATTCACTAAGAAAGAAGGAAAAGGTGTGTGTGTGTGTGTGTGTGTGTGTGTGTGTGTGTGTGTGTGTGTGTGAGAGAGAGAGAGAGAAAGAGATGAGTATACAAGAAGAGAGATAAGTGATTTTACATAAAGAAGAAGATAAGAATTTAAGAAGGCTTAGCAATGATCATAAAAAGGAACACTTTAGGGAGACAGCTCAATGGATGCAAACTAAAGACAGAGTTTAAATCTTCAGAACCAATATGAAAGCCAGATACATAGCACATGTGTGTAATACTACCCAGGGTTCCCAGACGAAGATGGGGGACAGAGACAGAATTCTCCAAAAGCTTGTGGGTTAGGTAACATAACGTACATAGCAGAAAACCAAGAAAGAGTCCTATATCAAACAAGGTACAAAGTGAAGACCAACAGCTGAGAACCAATAGGTGAGCAGCAATACCTGAGGACCAACACCCAAAGACCAATCCTCAAGGTCCAGTACCCAAGGACCAGTACCCAAGGACCTGAGAACCAGTACTCAAAAACCAATGCCTAGGGACAAATACCCAAGGACCAATACCTAAGGATCAATACCTGAGGTTATTTTCTGTCTTCCACACAGGTTCTGTGGCACACTCTGAGTGCCCTGCCCACTTCATACATATACATACATATACATATGTACATACACACCAAAGGAACATATCAAGGGTATCTAGAGCGTGTTGCTAATGTGCCTGTTCTTAGCAAACCTCATGCATTTTATAATTGAAAAACATGTGAAAGTGATCAAAATAGGAGCAGAAGAATCGGAGAGATCTCATCTTGGATCTCTTTGGAGATTATTTTCTTTCTAATGTTCTGGAGCGTATGCTTTGTAATTAAAAAGAATGACATTTGTTCTGTCCCATCTGTGATGGAAGGAAGAGTTTAGGGTCCCAATGAAACAAAAAACAGAGAGCATGAGTTTGGCCAAGACCCTGAGGCCGCAGCCTACAGCTGAGTTAGTGGTGATGGGAGGGGCTGGCTCACACGACATCGAATAAGGCAGAAAGGTAATTAACCAATAAGAGACAAGGTGTTACCAGAAAGATAGAGTTTGTGCACCTGATTACTAATTAATCAGGCATGAGAGCACCTTGTAGATGCATTCACTATTTAATTATAGCAGCCTCTCTTGGCAAAGGAGCATATGTTCCCAGCTTAATCTGCTGGTTTATACTGACATCAAATTGTCATTATCAGAAAGAATCAGGCCTTTTGATTATTTCCACTAATTTATTGAACACTTAAAATTAATGAACCCCAGGCCTTTTAAATGTGCTTAGTTGGTTTGGAAGAAGGGAGGAATAGGGTGGGGGGGGAACCTTCATTAAAAGGACAATTTGTTTGGAAGAAGGTAAAGCAAATACATTTCATGGGTGATCTCAACTCTGTTGGTGAGAAATGCGGGCACTCTACCACCGAGCCTACTCCGTTATAGAGACAGGAAATCAGGCACACCGGCTGGACACCAGTGGCCTCCGTGAAGCACGTGTTAAAGTGTTTTCCTCCCTCGTGGCTTTTCTCTCCGACATTGTGCTTAAACAAGTCAACTCGAACCCAACATAACAGTAGAAATCACATGCTCGATTAGTTAACAAGGAATCCTTTCTCTTTCATTTCCAGACTTCATTTTGGGTGGGAAAATAAAATGTAACACCATCATTCTCCTTTGTGTGTGCAATCTTTGCATTACCCTCACCTTGGTTTTGTTTTTGCTTGTTTGTTTTTAAGTTTCAGGTGAGGGTCAAGTTCAGGTGTTTCTTCAGGTGAAGGAAGGTGCGCCTCCAACTGTTTCCGGTGAGTATTGACCACTAGATAGAATGTCCAACAGAGCAGAATGTCCTCCAGTGGTTGTATGGATTCCCCCCTTCTTTGTTTATGATCAGGCAAGCATCAGCTCTCATGCTGTTGAGCCTAACAGCTCTCTGCTGTGTTGTCCTACAATTAAATATATGTCTGCATGTCAAGGGAAGATATAGGATGCATTTGCTTTTCAAAACAATAGAAAGTAAGAATTGTAACATGTAAATAAGCACATTTCATAAATTATGAGCCATATGTGCACATAGGACTCCAGATCTGCAGATGGGCCATTAGGCCCCCTCCAAATGGAGAGAAAAAATCCAGGGTATCTCTAAACTTTAATTGTTCCTGGTAATTTCAGGAAATCAGGATAAACAAACGCTCCCCAAAAGTCAGATGGTTCTGTGAGATCCTGCTAACTCAAAAGAGCCGAATTCTCCAAGACTAAACATCTCATAACCACCTTTTAATGTATGTCTTAGTTTGTTTTTGTTTATTGTGAGTCAGTTTAACTGTATATTTGCAGGGAGGGGATAAAGCCTTTCAAAGGCAGGGTTTTCCTTTGATTTCCAGGGGAATATTTGTATTATGTCAGAGAAGAGTCATACTAATCAAAAACGTTCAAATTCTTTCATTTCAATTAAAAAGGAAACGAGGTACAGTTACTGCACTAAACTAAGAGAAGGCGTTTCAGCTACCACTTCATGCTTCCTATATTGCAGAAGTACAGTTAAGACCGGCTTCACAGTGGGTTCCTTGTGTTTGCGTTTGCTGTGTTTCACTCTGTACATCTTCTGTCTTCATCCCACCTTTTCCTTTAGGTGCCTTAAAATTCCCAGTTTATTGATTGGCTCTCTGTTAGGTGTGTGTGTGCGTGTGCGTGTGTGTGCGTGTGTGTGTGTGTGTGTGTGTGTGTGTGTGTGTGTGTGTAACACAAGTGAGCAAGAAAAAATGGTTCTTACCTTTATAATTTTTTGTTTTATTGTCTCCGGCAGACGTCAAATAAATGACAAAATAATTTAAAATATCCTTTCAAAAACTAATTTTTTTCTATATGAAAATCTTGTCTTCAAATTCCACAAAATTGAGTGCATCCTTAGTTGGTTACATTCACACCAGTTGGAAAGGATGCCATGTACCAGTGTCGTTTAGGTTATATGAGACTACATGTGATGCCTAGATATGAAACAGTTTACATGGTCATATCAGCAGTCAGTGGTCAAATCTTGGTAAGACCTCACATATGTTAACTCAGTCCTGTATTCTTTTTGCTGTACCATGTTGTCTCTAACATGCTTACATTATTTGTGGGGGTATACATTAATCTACACATGAATTTAAACTATAGACAGTTTTCCTCTCTTACCTAATTTAGGGCAGAAAAGTATTATAATGAAGCCACAGAATCAATACATCAGGAAAATATTTCAGCTAAGAGAACTCCAGGTATCTCCTTGACTTCCATATTACAGAATATAAAATTTACAATATGGCAGTGCATTTTATTTAATAAAGTACCTATGGAAAACAATGCAATTATTATACTATAAACACTAGTTTTTAATAAACAAGGGTATGATGATTAGTGAAGTTCTACCTCTGTATTAACCCATTACAAGCTTAAGTATGAGTATGCAATGAAGTTGAAACTATTGATAATATGTTGTGAAGAGTCTCTCCATTAACCCATTAATAGAGAACCTGTGTTAAGTGATCAAATTTGTGGATGTTATTGAGAGGATATGGTGGACAGGCAAATTCTAGGACCATGTAAACCAATGTTAATCAGCCAGTAAACCTCCCCCCCACCAGTAACTGTGTGTAGTGAATCTCCTTGTAGCTATTTTATCATGATGCTTCTTAAAAAACTATCTTCCTTGATGCAGAGCCACAGAGCTCAGGAGATGACTGAAGAGTAAAGGAGTAGATGGCAATATTTGGCTGATACATTCAGCTCCAGACCACTTAAATTTTGAGCTGCTGCTGATTAATACATTTGTGTAGAGAAATAGGATGAGCATTTGCCTCATCAAAAGTGACCTAAAGGTTTTAGAGAGGAGAAATGGCTCCCAGCCTTCAATGCTAAATGCAGCAAGCTTTTGGATGGTCCAATCTGATCTCTGTTTTGCAGACAGACAGACAGAGAGAGAGAGAGAGAGAGAGAGAGAGAGAGAGAGAGAGAGAGAGAGAGAGAGAAGAGAGAGAGAGAGAGAGAGAGAGAGAGAGAGAGAGAGAGAGAGAGAGAGAGAGAGAGAGAGAGAGAGAGAGAGAGAGAGAGAGAGAGAGAGAGAGAGAGAGAGAGTTTGATATTTGTGTGTTAACCAACTACTTCTGGGCACGGAACCCTGCATTGGAGTGTGGCTGGTACACCCAGTAACACTCTATTGGAGAAAACTGATTTTCTTTTTTATCATTTGCAAATAGCTTCCTTGTTAAGGGACATTGTGTCCACTTCCTTTTTTTTTTTTTTTTTTTTTTTTACTGCTGAGATTTTTATTTTAATTGAACATGAATATGTCTTAAGCATGCTTTCACAGTGTCTGTGGAATCATATGTTTATCAGTCCTATTGTGCCTAAAAGATACTGTTTCCTTGGCGTTGTCTACCACTTCTGGCTCTTACAATCTTTCTGCCTCCTCCTGCCACATAGGTCCCTAAACTTTGAGGGGAGGGATTTCATAAAGACATCCCATTTGGGATGAGTCTTTCAAAGTCCCTTGCTCTCTGCACATTGTCCACTTGTGAGAATCTGTGCTAACTACCATCTACTATAAGAAGAATCTTTCCTGATAAGGACCCCATCCTGATCACACATGCCCTGCTTGTCAAACTCAACAGTTGGCCTTTAACACTCTCTTTTATAGAATTTACTGTTAGCAAGAGTCCATCTTGAACTCATTCCATTGCACAAGAGTCTCAGAAAAGATAAGCAGCATATTGCTGACTGCTTTAAAAAAAAACACAACAAAACAAAACTATAGTTCATTTTCTCTCTACAACTTTCAGCACATTAGCCATATAGAAAGCTAGTAACTAACAATAAACTGAAACAGTTTCTTATGGTGAGATGGAATTTGTGTGTAACATTCATCATTAAAGTAGTCCCTTGAAAGTCTGGGTTGTTAGATTAAAAATAATTCCAGCCCTTTTATAAACTAGAGTTATAATGGCAGCAGTGCAGGGTGCTTGTTTCCACCATCTGTGACATAAATTTGAAGCAACTGTTGTTCTGTTTTTCTTTGTTTGTTTTGAGACTTTGTGAAGTTTTGAAGAGCCTAGTCACTGTCCATCAGATAAATTACTGTACATAGAACATCAAAAACCCTGCCAGGCCTCTGTGGTACTAGTTAGTGGTTATACCAACAAATGCCCTTAAGCCTTTGGTCTGTTCTCTTGGACTATTTGGGCTATATTGAGACAGAAGCACAGCAGAGAAAAAGCAGAGGAAGTTATTACAGTGTTAGAGGCACAGCAGAGAGAAATAATAAGTAGATATCACAGTGTCAGCATTTATAAACTATTTGTAAAGCTGCTTTCTGAGATAGGCCTGCCTAAGTAATACCTATTTTCATGCTGTGTGGTGTATTTATGTGCTAATTGTTTGTAAATTCTGCATGACTACAGTCTATGCTTCTGAGCTATTCTGGAGCTCAAAGTAGACCATTATTTCTATAGATTTGAGCACTGATAGGAAAACCAGCAGGTTATTCCCATGCTTCTGACATCATGGGTTGTATCTATGCATGCTGTTATATTTGTGACACCACATTCATCTTCAAAGACTGAAATATGACCTAATGGCAGATGATGACCAAACCTACCTTTCTTGCTCAGTGTTCTCCCTTACCTATCAACATCACATTCATCCACTCCTTGCTGCGCATCTCCATCTGGATATCTCATATTTATCCAAATTTCATATGGTCAAGTCATTAGAAGTTGATAGAACTCTTCTACCCCAATGGTCTTGAAATCTTAGGCCTCTCTTCCTTCATAATATTTGACTCTCTGGCCACTTGTTATTTTTACAGACTCATCATTTGCTTCTTTCTAACTGTCTTATCAAGCTTCTTTTGATTTCTCTCTTAATTGTGCAAGACCACAGGCCTTGACCACTTATCCCTCCTTTTACCTGCAGAACCTGAGAGCCTTTGAAATGCTAATCAGTTATTACTTCCTTCAAGAAGCTTCTCTTTAAAGAGAGCTATTTTCAATCTGGATGCATGTTTATTTCATTTATTTTTTTTTTAATCTCCCTAGTATTTATTGACACTGAATCTTAGCTGCCTAAAAAAAAAGGGTAATGTTTTGTTTTTCTTTTTCCTTTTTATTTAAATTTGAAACAAATTTGTTTTACATGTCAATCCCAGTTCATTCACTCTCCCCTCCTTCCCTATCACCCACTAAACCCCATCCCATCCTGTTTCTGCTCCCCAGCGAGGGCGAGGCCTTCCATGGGGGGATCTTCAAAGTCTGTCATATCATTTGGAGCAGGGCCTAGGCCCTCCTCCATGTGTCTAGGCTGAGACAGTATCCCTCTATGTGGAATGGGCTCCCAAAGTCCATTTGTATATTAGGGATAAATACTGATCCAGTACTAGAGGCCCCATAGACTTCCCAGTCCTCCTAAGTCCACATTCAGGGGGTCTGGGTCAGTCCTATTCTGGTTTCCAACCTATCAGACTAGGGTGCATGAACTCCCCCTTGTTCAGGCTAGCTGATTCTGTAGGTTTCTGCAGCCTGGTCTTGAGCCCTTTGTTCATCACTCCTCCCTCTCTGTAACTGGATTCCAGGAGTTTTTAAAATTGATTTGGGACTTATACCCCTATCAGAAACTTCTCCCCAAAAGATGTCCATTATTTGCGTTTTTGAAACTAAACCACTAATGGAAGAGATTCTCTTTACCCTGTCAAGAGGTGGCATTTTAGTTTACTTTTTGTGACAATCTTTCTAGTCCCTAGTTGTACTAATATATCATGAAAAAAACCAAACCAAACCAAAACAACAAAACCAGAAAGAGGCAACTGGATACTGCTAAGCATGCCAATGTCCATAATGTGGTTCTAGAAGTCTCTTTAGAAAGTGGTTAGAAGTTATCAATCCCATGGTGCAGTACCACTGGACCACTAATGGTCAGGGGCAGAATCAATAAAGAAATGTGATCTGTAGATAAATTACTATCTCAACAAATGTCCACGTCATAATCCTGCCATTCTCATGTATCAAGAGCTATGAGACACTCATGCTATGTATGACTCAGCCATTCCAAAAAGGAATTTATTTTTAGGAGATAATCAGGATTGTGGTTAGATTTGCATAGAGACTGCTCAAATCATGTTGTTTACCATTAGAAAGACTCACCATGTTTGATGTTACAGAGTAAGAGAAAAATGGATTGCTAGTGTGATAAAATATTATGCAATCGCTAAAATTGTGTTTACAGCTTTAATATCATTAGAAATACATGAGAAAAATAAGCTAACAAAATAAAACTAGATCTGAAATAATTTCAATTACATAATAACACTGAAATATTATGGAAGGTAACACAAATAAAAGGCTGACTATGGTAATGATTATGTGGCGAGATTCTGGGCAATTATTAACTTTTCTTTTAGCATTTTCAAAACAATCTATGTCAAGATAATATCGTATTTATAATGAAGCAGAACATTCAATGTTTAATAAGTGTGGAACATGTTTTCTCAAAAGTGTAAGAGTTGGGTAACAACTTGCTTTCTTGCTATGAAATGTTTTATAGAAACTTCTAATGTTCAAAGTCAGCTAGTTTGAAAGGCGAAAGCAGCAGTCATAAAACAACAATAGATCTTGAACTTGTCACAAAGACTTCAGTTTTCATAGTTAACTTTTCACCTTTTTCTGTGTGTTCCAGCTTCTACATCTGTTCCTGAATCATCTTTAAAATGGTCCCTTCCTGAAACATGGCAAGACGTTGCAAAAGGCTGGGGAGGATACAATCAGACAATCCCAGGACCTGGTGATGACGTGTTGATTTTACCCAGTAAGTGAAACCAGCTGTGATAGGAAACAGATGACCTGAAATGAACCAAATCTGACTGGGGATAGGATTGCATGATGTAATGCAAGGCAGGAAAAGAGTAGAAATAAGTGGCCATATAGGGAGGTTAATATGGGGGAGGAAGCATTCTAAAGTTTTTAAGGAGCTTTTATATTGTTTTTATATAGTGGTTTGCATTCCCACTAGTGTGAGTGAGTGCTCTTTCTCCCTAATATCCTTGCCAGCATTTGTTGTCATTTGTTTCCTTATTGGTAGCCATTTTGCTGGCATGAGATGGGGTCTTCACTATAGTTCTGATTTGCATTTCCTTTATGACTAAGGATACTGAGTATGTTTCACATATGTATTGGATCTTCACTTCCTTCTTTGAGGACTATCTGCCAATCAAATTAATATGTCTATTGATTAGAATATTTGTTCTTTTGGTGTTTAATTAAATTATTTACTTCAGCAAGCATGTTACCACTAAGCTACATCTCCAACCCTTGAATTCCTTGTATAGTCTAGATATTGTTTCCTTGTCATATAAATTGGCAAACATTTTCTGCTGTTCTGTGTCTTCACTTTTGAAATTGTTTCCTTTGTGTACCATCTACTATTATTATTGTGTATGACCTACTCTTATTACTGTGTATCACCTGCTATTATTATTATATATCACCTACTTTTATTAGCTGTAAAAGACTTGACAGATGTGGGAAAAGAAGATACTTTCAGAAATACAACAAATCACACTCATATTTAAAACATTATTTTTCCTTAAAGGAGAGTTCATTAAAGTTCCAGGTAATTAGAACATGTTTATTGAACACCACAAAACCCAATTTCATTCATGGTCAATGTGGCTATTTCAAGGTTACAGTAAACAAATGTTCTGCAATGGGGAGAGAACATTTGTCTATCTGTGAATCAATAATAATGTCAGACATTTACTGAGCATTAACAATGTATCTGGGGCTGTTCTTTGTGTACTTAGTTAACAGTGTGAATAGAGTAAGGTTATTGCATTCATTTTACAGACATAAAAACAGAAGTTCATGGCAGCTGAATAACGTACATGGTCAGAGTTGCACAACTTGCAATTCAGAAGTGTTGGGATTTGAACCCAAGCAATTTGATTTGCATTTCTTATTTTCAAATATCACAGTACATTTCCTTCTCAAAAGGACTAAGAGTAAAGTAAAAACATAGTACACATGTCGTTCATGTTATTTACAATATCAGAGCCAGACAAAGCATGCTGCTTACTTGGCAGTCCTTTCTGATGTCTTTGTAACTGCAAAGAAAACTGAAGGATGGGCATATGAGCTGTCAAATGTGAACCTGAAATAATATTATCCATTTTCTCCAGTGTTCACCTATGTCTTTTGTTAAGAGTAGGTTTTCCCTGCCGGTCTGGTCCCACTACTCTGCCAGCCCCAAATAATACATAGAGACACTGTATTTGATGTAATGCTGTTGGCCAGTTACTAGTGTTTCTTATTGGCTAGCTCTGTCTTAAATATTAACCCATTTCTATTAATCTAAATATTTCCATGTGGTCTTACCTTACCAGAGAGAGAGCCTGGCATTCTGCTCTCTCTTTCCTCCATATTGAATTTCCTCCCTACTACTTCCTCTCTCCTTGTTTCCTAGTCCTTCCCATCTTGCTTTCCTGTTGTCCAACAGTGCTTTATTCATTAACCAATAAGAGAAACATATTTACAGAATGACATCTCTCATCAGTCTTCAATGGAGGATGAAACCTTTTGAATAAACAGGCTTAAAAGTCATTTCTATACTGCAAATAAAAAACTCTTCTCCCTCTGCCTTGCCTTTAGTGAATCTAGCCAGTGGATTTGACCCAGCCTGTGGTTTTCCCAAGAAGGTATAAATTTCCCACACTTCATGCAGAAGGCTAGGGAAGCTATTGAAAGTTGCCAAATTTTTAGTATATTTGGGACTTTGATGATCAAAAAGCAGCAGTCTCAACTATCTTGCACATTGTTGTAAGCTTTGTCTACTGTGAGGTCTGGTGCCTAGGAACCCTTGGTGTTTTCCCTTATCCTTAATCTCTGTAATCATCATCAGCTCAGATGAGGGACCTGGAGTCTCCAGGAAGCTGCTCTAAAATACACAAATCTATATTGTAGGGAAAAGAGAGCTGGGAACACATCTGTAGGTATAGGATACATAGAAGGACTCTTTGGTTCCACCCAGCTGTGTCATTGTGTGAATGAAAGCAGAAAGGGGTGTTTAAGACATACCCAGTTATTGTTTGTTATATTTAGCATTTCAAGTGAAAACAGAAACGAGAAAAAGGAGTCATGAAATACGTAATGAAAACCATGTTCTTTGCCCGTTGTGTTTTCTTACTCTCGTGCAAACTTCTTTCGATGTCAGCTGATGGTCTGATAATGGACAGCAATTAAATCCATTTGTACCCTTCAATGTCAGGTCTGAGACAGGAACTTCTGTGTTGTCCTTTGACAAATCTTCTTTATATTCTGGCCTTTGTGGGTCATCATGTTGAATCTACTTCCTGTGTTTCCCTGTAGATTTGCCTATATCTTGATTTATCGCCCTTTCCTGATTGCTTTTCTTTCTTTAGTTCCCAACTTTCTTCAATCCAAGTGTGTTCACCAAGTCTGGCACAAGTGTTGCTTGAATGAAGGTCATGAGCTTAATGCTGTCTTAATGTAATTTAACAGCAAAAATAAGTCTTTGAGGTTGAAGGGTTTTCCATAGCACAACGTTTGAGACTGCCCAAGCCTGTGAAAAAAACAGGTTCTTATCATTGGAACAGATTCCGAAGAATTGTGTTTGTTTGGTAGTTTGTTTGTTTATTTATTTATTTATTTATTTATTTATTTATTTATTTGATGACCGTGCTTGGTGTGTGTTATCTTCTGTATTGTGCTATACGGACATTTTCACTTGGTTATCACAACTGCTTTGTAAATAGATCCTGTTCGTATCCATGATTTTACAAATGAGGAATCTGGGACATGGAACTATGAGGTAGCCCATGCAGACTCTGTGATTCTACTCAGAAGTAGAGCAGGAAACCAGTATTCTCTCTCTCTCTCTCTCTCTCTCTCTCTCTCTCTCTCTCTCTCTCTCTCTCTCTCTCCCTTTCTTTTTCTCTCTCTTTCCCTCTGTCTCCCTGACACATATGCACATGTGACACACACACAGTCACTCACTGGCACTCAGACCTGTAGTCTTATACGTTCTAGGCAACTACCTTACCATTTAGATCTATACCTAGCTTTCTTTATTGTATCTCCCATCTTTTTAAAGTTACACCATTACCTGCTTTGATACATAAAAATTAGCCAAATTGTACTTTAGTGCTTACTATTCACATTATTCCTTTAACTAGAAACAAAATCAAATACAAAGCCATTTGATGTATGACATATTTGCTCTTAGAAAAATCAAATAAATTGCTTAGATAGGAACCTATCACAGTGAACTATTGGTAAAATCATTTGCCTTGTGTCTGAGGTTACTATCATGTATTTAGTATCTAAGCACCAAAAGTGAGTAAGCTATGCTTATGCTCTCAGACTTCCAGTGGTTTAACTGTGTTAATACAACATACAATGAATAATAATAATCCCAAACTATAACAAACACAGTGTGTTTACTTGCAAACTGTGTTCAATGAATAGTGGAAAGGTGGATCTTGGAGGAAAAAGTATGTGAAATGGACTGTGAAAATGAGTTATGAATTCAAAGCATGATTATAAGCCACCAGGAAAATGGGGAATTCCTCAGTGGAGATAGAGTGAGCCATCAAATAGGGTAAACCTGGGTTCACTATTGGATTCCTGACATTTACCAACTGTGTAAATGACCCTCATCTATATAACATGAGGGCTGAGATTAATATATCATAATATTAAGAGGATAGAATGAGATCGCATCAGTCCACATGGCCACTGCTTCAAGTGTTTGTAGTAATGGAATTGGAGGTGAAGGCTGTGATTTGTGGTGAATTAGGGGTTCCTTTCCCCTTTCTCTTTGCCATCTGGGTGCCCCCCTTGGCCTCTGATATTAGCGACACTTTGTATTTGCTTTACAAAACCTTATTATTTAATTTTCATAACATCCTTGGGAGCTAAATAGGTAATAACTATTATTACAGTAAAAACCCATTTTTACATAATACGATTTTAATGGAACTGCTGATTTTACAAAATGAAAGTGACTGGTAAAGAAGATTTAAGTGATACTTTTGAACCTCTAATATAATTTTATGGTGTTTTGTGTATTTTAATTCATTAATAAAGGAAATGTGTAGAGCATTCCTATCATTATTCAAATAGAATAGCATAATTTTTCAATAAAATTCTTAGAGTAAATTGCCTATTTCCATTTTCTGGGAAATCAATTTTATGGAATGACCTCAGACCCATCCTTTTCCATATAAACAGGGCTTTACTACTCCAGTCAAAGGCATCACCATCTGACAGTCTAAGGCACCACTGTCTTAAACCTGATAGTATTTTTCTTTAAGGCGGTCTGTCTTTATAGATATTGGACTCTGAGAAGGCCGTAATGTCTCCCTGTGGTATTAAAAGCAGTAAGCTGAGGAAATTATAAAGAACTTGATCTTATGGTTTAATGTAAGATAATTTTGCTTCATGCAAGCAAACATATCTGTGTTGTCTCATTAGTACTGGATGAATTATCTCTATCTATTATAGATGTCCAAGGTATTGAGAACAAGTTCTATCTTTCTCTTTGCCATCTGGGTGCCCCCCTTGGCCTCTGATATTAAATCCCAAATCCCAAACCTTCCTAAGAAATAGTTGACCAATTGGCAAAACAATCCATTAAACTTTTCCCTTTATGCCTTGGCCTGATCTTCCATGAGATGCTTCCAGAACATCTTCTAAAAGAGCTCTCTCAGCCTTGGCAAACACACACATGCATGCACGCATGCACACACACACACACACACACACACACACACACACACACACACACACACTACAGTGAAGTTTTAATGGAAGGAGAATGTGTCATAATCCCAAAAGATAGGATTCTGCTGCAAAGCACATGGGTCCATGTCTTGCGGTCTCTGGAATCCTTCTCAGTGTGGATGTGATGGTAGATTTCCCAGTTTCATTTCCTCTCTTGCTTTGAACTAGTCTTATTTGAAGGCATGAATGGGGGGTACTGTTTTTTTCTTTTATAATGGTCCTTTTGTTTGCTCTGATTTTTGATACTTGGGTGCTTTGAATAGCAGAAGGTCTCATCTAAGCCATGCGGCATTTAAACATGGCAGCATTTAAGGCATTTCCTGGTTAAATTGCAAAGCATTGTTGGTGATGTGAGGCAAGATGACTATATTCAGAAAGTAATTTCTGAAAGGTAATCACAGAATTGATTTTATTTGGGGTGGGGAGATGGTCAAATCATTAAGAGCAGGTGGTGCTCTTAGCAGGGGAAGTTTCAATTTTGGTTCCCAGCACCCACACTGGGACTGACTCATAATTACCTGCAACTCCAGGGACATCCAATGCCTCTGAATCCCATGTGTACCTGTGTTCACATACACATATCTCCACACAGACACAACTAAAAGGAAAGCAACAGCGAATGAGTGAATGAGTGAATGAATGAAGGCAATTGTCTTCATTTACTTTTCTATTTAAAACTAGCTGAGACTGTCTAATTTAGGATGACATACATACATAAATATTTAGGTATACAATACCAGTTATAACCTGAACATATACATTGGTGGTGTAATTGGAGTAGTGATGGGAGATGTTATTCTTTAAATATGTTTCTCATACTGGTTGGGCCAAGAGGAAAGCAAGATGGGCGGGGCTAGGAGACAAGGAGGAAAGAGAAAGTAGTTAGGAGGAGTCAACATGTAGAGCCTGGAGAGACCAGATGAGGGCCGCCGCTGTGCTCCGATAAGATGACCATGTGGAAATGCTTAAATAAGTAAAAATGGGTTAATAATTAAGACAGAGCTAGCCCATAAACAATAATAGTAACTGGCCAACAGGATTGTATCAAATACAGCGTCTCTGCATGTTATTTGGGGCCGGTGTGCCAGACTGGTGGCAAGCGGGCTGGCGAAAAACAACATGCTACAGAGTAGTTATCATTTTTTTCTTGTAACACTTAAGAGGTACAAAATGGTCATGGAGACCACCACCTACTTATTCTGGTTTACTAAGAAACGGGAGACAAACACATTTAGGCTTGAATTACCAGAGTCCTTACTTTGATGCATAGTACCAGAATGTTTATCTTTAGTTGTGGATGTTATTTAGTTCTATCATTATTTTCTAAATTCTCCAAAAACCATACCCATGTAAAATACACATATAATTTTTCTCACATTTTGGTAGAGGAATAGCAGACTGAAAGGTTTCATTTAGGTTTTCTTAAATATCATTGACCATCATCAGATGGTTTCTGGGCTAGTCATCTAAAATCTCTCTTGAATGAATACTCATGGGACTGGCTGTTAATATTGGTTAGTGGCTGGCAGTTTATCCAGGAAAACAGCTAAGAGGGTTCTGGTATCTTCTTCTTAGGGTTTCTATTTGGCTTTCCTCAGCATGGTGGTGGCATCCAAGACAGAGTAGCCTAAGAGAGTGCCACCAGAGTAAGTGAGCCATCAAAATTAGGTGAAACCTGTGCCAGTCCTCACAGCCTCAGAACATGTTGGCTCTCATATGCTCTGTTAGTCAGAGAAGTTCCAAAGCTCAGCTCAGATTCAGGGGAGAAATACTAAGTCTCTACCACTGACAGAGAAGACTAGCTAAGCATTTGCAGCTGTCTTTAATCTACCACTGTATGCGTATTTACATGTGTGTATGTGTATATATATATAATTAAGAGCAGATGCATTCAACTTCATTCAAAAGGTGTTTAGAGCTAGATAAGTTTGTGTTATCTTCCTTCTCTAGGCAGACTTTACTTAGATTCTTTTAGCCTGTACGAATCAGAAATTCAGAGCCTTGGGAGACAGACTGGTCAAAGGATTGGGTTTCCTTGCTTTTGTGTTACCTATGTGTTATGGCTCTACCTCCTTTCATCTTCAACACTTGAAACAAACTGGGTTTCTGATGTACCATCCATTACTCTGAAACTGGGATGAATAGCAGTATTTTGACATCCATCTGTGCCCACAGTCCTCACTCATAGTCAGGACCTCTCCTAAGAAGAGAGGACTGTAGTAGCATAAGTAGATAAATGGAAAAACTATTTAGATTCCTTCATTTCAGTGCAGAAAATAAAGGCCCAGTGAGACAATGGCCACACTTTTCCTTGGCCTTATTTTCAACATAGCGTCTTGCGGTTTTTATAAAGAACATGCTTTTCAAGGTAGCACTTTCGACACACACTCTTCCTCCCACATTATCATCAAATAGAAATGAACAAACAGAAGGAAAATCTGAAGCAAACGATGAATGCCTCAGAATATAGAAACATAGAGTTAAATGTGAGTTGTAGGTATTTCCACAGTTGTGTCCAGGAAGTTTGTTTTTAGAATATTGAATATTAGTGGCATTTTCATATATCGAATCACTGAAATTGTGCTGTTTAGATTTACTACACGAAGTAACTTAAGTACAGAAATCCATTGTAATATGGAGTTCTTAGACAATGGAAGTTATTAGTAATTTATCTGCTTTAGCTGTTCTTATTTACATTAGTATTAGGTAAATACTTGTATGTATAAAGTCATATCAAATTTTTATATTTATAAAATATATGAGACTGTTGAACTGGCAGAGAAATTGGTGGCTATTAAGATGATGCAAGAATATTATAAACTCTGAAATGCTGCTAAACATGTTAATATTATCATCTCAAATTTTTGTACCAAGATGAAGACAATTTTAGTCTCCTTTTTTCAGCTCTTGGTTGTAAATTGCATTCTAAAATGCATGAAGTGAATTTTAGAGCTTTGTCTGTTGTGCTACAAACTTGTGTCCCTAATATAGGATTAAATGTATGAGATGAAACCCTGGATGGATTCACATGGCTTTCCCAAGGAAAGAGCATCAGTGGCCCAGTTTAGCCAGCAAGCCCTGTCACTCAGTGCCCTTGCTAGGGTGACCAACTCAGCATTAGTTTGCTGTGTTAACTTGAGCTATGTTTCCGTTTCTCTATAAAAATGAAATTTCAATAAAACTGAGAGAAGCTAGTTTTATTTCCTGTAAGTTACAAAATGAGTGCAAAGTGTAAATAATGATGGGATAATGTTGAGATAGATCTTCACCCTTTCTCTAAATCTAATTTGTCAATCTCGGCTTGACTCAATCACTGGGCTAATTAGAGCTCACTTAGACTCTTCTCTTGGGATCCAAACTCCTATAGGCCCTGACACTCTTTATGGCTTGCTAACTTGCTGGAACTAATGAGAGTTTTCTCTAATCGAGTAGTTTTTCAAACCCTTTCCATTCTCACTCACCTGAGAAACCTTCTCATTGTGGAAGTCCATTAATATCAGTATCATAACTGCAGAGATTTCAGGAGGGGATGTACTTCCCCATGGTGCACAGGTCTTAATTTGGGTGGGGTAAGGACTAGGATTTGGTGAGTATGAGGTAAGAGGCCCATGTTTATTTTTATGTTTAACCTCATCTGGAAAATCACCACTTTGAAAACTTTGCTTTATACTATCCCAGTCCACTAGAGGCAGGAGCTACTGAACACCTTGTGGGGTAGAATGAGAGGTACATAATAAGTGTCCTAATGAGTATTCGTGATGCATTTCTTTCTCAAATTAATGTGATTCTGTGGTTGACAAGACGTCTTCCTCAAGTACAACCCTGGAAAATCCCATGTGAAATTTACACCTACTTCTTTTGTTATTGTTATCTGGTGCGTGTGTGTGCGTGCATGTGTGCATGTGTGTTTGTGTATGTGTGTGTGTCTGTGTACAAGCCCCATGTTATAGGTGTGGAGGTGAGAGGTCACCATTATGTGTAGTACCTACCACCTTGTTTGGGATCAGCTGGCCAAAGAGGTTCCAATGAATCTCTCGTCTTTGTCACATCTTGTTCTAGGGTTACAATTGTGCACTGACGCTTCTATGTGTGTGGGCCAAGCACTTATACAACCAGCTACTTCCCCATGTCTCCTGGCCCTACAGCTACTTCTGAAAGGAACTACGCATTAAGATTTTAAAGTAAACTTTGGCTCTATTATTTAAAATTATAAACCTTTTTGTGTTAAGTATAATGATTACTAAGGGAAAACATTTGTTAAAAGGGAAATTAGAATTGTTAGGATTCAGCAATTTATTAGTCATGCAGGAGAAAGGAAGTTGATGCATGGGATGACCAGATTGCTTGCACATGGACTGGTACACAGGTTAAGGGTGTTCTTCAGAGAAGAAGAGGATGCAGGTTAGGTGGTTTAAGTCAGTTATCACCTAGGAGACAAGCTCCAGGCATCACTATGAGGGATTATCTGAATTACAATCACCTTTGGGCATGATGATGACAGATTATCTAGATTCCATTTGCTTATAGACATACCTGTGAGTGATTTTTCTACATTAGATTAGAAGATTTACCTTAAGTGTGGGTGGTACTATGCTGTAAACTGGGGTCCTGCATTGAATAAAAGGAGAAAGTAAGTGAACTGTATGTAATCTTTATTGATCTCTATTTCCTGGCCATATATAGTGATCAAACGGTCTCGAACCTCAGTGACCATACATGCCTTCCCTGCCTGTTGCCATGTTGTCCCTGTCATGAGAAAATGATGCATCAGAATAAACATTTTTCCCTGTAAGTGGCATTTGATGGGTATTTTGTCACAACAATGAGAAAAGTAACTAATGCACTGGGGAAGAGACAGATTTGTCAAAAACCTGACCACGCCCGTTGTATGACTGTGCTATATTTTGTGTGTGAATGCCCAGATAGATGGTAATAGGAGCTGTGGACTGGAGACCTGGAGGGAAGCTCACTGTGAGTGGGGATTTAGAGTTGGTGACCCTGGAGGAATTAAGGGAGCCTTTAGAATACAGTAAGGGTAAAAACCAGCACATGAGAGCTGCTGCTGATGGGTGTGAGTAGGAAGAAGAGTACATCCTGGATGAAGTTACCACTTATGTGGCAAGAAAAGATATCAGGAAAAGTAGTTTGGGGCTGGAGTGATGGCTCAGTGGTTAAGAGCACTGACTGTTCTACCAAAAGGACATGAGTTCAATTCCCAGCACCCACATGGCAGCTCCCAACTGTCTGTAGCTCTAAGATCTGACACTCATACTGAGATACATGCAAACAGAACACTGGTGTACATAAAAATAAAGATGGATAAATTGTTTAGAAAGAAAAAGCAGTTTTGGAACGAGAAGGTCTCAGACTACAAGGAAGAAGTAAAGAGCATTCTGTGCTGTTAGCAACCAAACCAAGATGTTCTAAGACTGGAGAGTAAGCCATGTGATTCTTGGGTCGCTCTCACAAATCAAATGCATGATTGATGCAACATTTCTTGTTTGTCTAGCTGTCTTGCATATTTGGGTAAGATTTGTATCTTTGAGGATCCACACAATTGAGTTAAAATTGAAAGCCTTTGCGCCTTTGTGACACTGTGGACTTTCAGTGTGACAGGTTGCTGTGGCTTGCTCTTTGGCTATAACACCAGCATGGACTCCACTTTAAGAGGCTCCAGAGATGAACAGCCTTTAGATAAATGCAGTTATCTGTTTTCTAGGGATTTAGGGGATGGCTATGTCCTGTGAGATATTATGGTCATTTTCTATAGGGCTACAGTCTTATGAAAAATATCCATTTAGAGGTTGTGTCTACCTCTTAAAATGAGCACACTCCCAGAAGTGTCAAAGTTCATATTATTTAAAATGGGCAGGCTAAGTTGCTCAGATCATTGATGCATTCTTTTCATCCGGGAACCCCGATAGCAGCATCTGGTGAAATTAAAGTTAGTTAAGAGACATTCTATTATAAATCAGTCCCTTTAAAATCATTATTAAAGTGAGTGACTGTCTACCCTAGTTTTTCCAGGACAGAGGGGTTTCCTGGGGTTCAGGACCTTAGTGATAAAACCTAGAAAATACGGAGTCAAGGAATGCATATCTGTCACCCTAATGAGCAGCCACCACCCATAGCATTTCCCACCTTGTACTCTCTGTATGACAACCCATATGCTAATTGTTTTTCTTGACATAAATATATACCCATTTTACCTAGTTTTATTCCTCAGAGACCTTAGTTTCCTGGAATTTATATTCTTCTTTGTGGAGATGCTGGTGTTTCTTGCAGGAGAAGGGGACCCGAGTGATTTACATATGTGCTTCCCTGCTGATTAATGCAGGGGGTGTGAGCACTAACAGTGCCCATGGAGCTTCCTAATGTAGAGCAGGGCTTTATTTGCTTGCTCTAATTGAATTACTCTCTTGCTCTTTTCTTTATGGTCTACTTTCCATGCAGATACTTTTTGGAATGCAGAATTAAATAATTCATGATTTCCTTATTATTGGTTTAGGTACAGTTGCAATTTCTTGAGTTGATTATATTCCCATGAGGGGACTTTTGGAGCCTTCTCCTAGGCAGCATTTAATGATAAGAATTTGGCCAGGTAACTAAGCATCGGTAGGTGGAGAGGGCAGCAGGGGCAGAAATTTAGGTGGCTCTGTGTTGAAGTTTGGACTGTCACACTGCCATTGTGCCTAGGGTTTATTAGTGTCTTTTGTGGCCTCAACCTCTTCAACAGCCTAGGGAAGAATTCTGTCTCAGGATGTGGTTATGATACATAAGTAACCCATTAGAATTACAAAAGAAACCAGTCTTATTGATATAGTTATCAAAATATTTAAGACAAACTGTCGTGCAATCATTCTGTTTTAGGATTATTAGTATTGTCCGATGTGGGGGTCTGATAACTATCACCACTTCGGTGTCATTATTATAAATATTTTCCATAAAAGGCTGCCATTAATTCTGTCTCTTCATTTAGGGGTATGTTGTTTCTTTCTCAGTGGGGCTCATTCCTTTTCTCTTGAATCTTCCATTCTTCAGTGATGTACTAGACAGAATGTGTAATTAAGTTCTTGGAGTTCACTGGCTGGGTAGTAAGGATTCTTGCTTTAGGAAACACACATGCCTCACTTACTATTGGGATTTTCCCTTGTGTACTCAGTCCATAGGGAATCACAAACTATGGGAATCCCAAACCACATAGGGAACCTGTGTTTGTCCCACTAGTTGAAAGCCCTGTATAAATTCCAGCCAACAACCAACATCAGTTTCCCGAACCCATGTAAATGCCAGACAGATGTAAAGGCTCCTGTAATCCTAGCACTAAGAAAACAGAGAAAAAAAGCTCCCTTCACAAATTAGCTTCAGGCTCGCTGACAGATCTTGCCTCAAATAAATAAAAGAGGAGAGTGATTGACTGAGGAAGATACTCAGCACTCACTTCAGGCCTCTACATGCATGCATACATATGTGCACAAGTACCTGAAAATACCCTTGAAGTCTTACACATGTGAACATGTACACATCAGCACATACCAACACAGACACAAAAGAAAGGGTAATACAGGGTAAGTTACATACATGAATGGAAATTTCATAATGAAAGCTCTTCATAAAATTAATTCTAATAAAGGCAAATAGAGGAATACATTTTTTTTATTTATGTCCCCAGATTTAGATATGGAGATTACTCAATTAAGAATTTACTGTGAGAGGCTAGGGAAATGCCCAGTGATTAAGAGCACTTGTTCTTACTGTTATAGTGGACCCAAATTCAATTCCCAGCACCTTCTTGGCAGTTTAGAGCTGTCTGAGACTCAGGTTCCAGGGGATTTGACAGCTTCTTCTGACCTTCAGCGGCACCAGGCATGTACACGGTGCACATACATACATGAAGGCAAAATACTCATAAACACAAAATTTAAAAAAAATCAAGAGAGAGAGAGAGAGAGAGAGAGAGAGAGAGAGAGAGAGAGAGAGAGAGAGAGAAAGTGTGTAACACCTTGTTTGTTTTGGTTTTATACAGGTCACCATTGTGTTGCAAGTCTGCTGTGCATGGCAGGGCCTGCCCTCTGTCTGGTGCTTTATCCCCATGTTTTGTTATTTATTTACTTTCATTTGTAACGTTAATAATTGTCCGAAAGCATTGGTGCCCATCTGAAGTCATCCATTTCCTTGTCTTTATTTGCATGATAACACCACCATCTGATGGTGCCACCGAGTGTCTGGAAAAGAGCATAGGGTTTTGCTTTTGCCTCTTGTTTTCTCTTTTTCTTTTTTAAATTTATTTTTCTTTTAAATTTAATTTTACATTGCCTTCTGTTTTGATGAAGTGGAATTGCCCACCGACTTGCATTTTAGAAGCAGCAACGGTATGTGTAAAGGAGGGATCTGCCAAGCTCTTCCAGAGGAATTTTCAGAGGTGATGTATGTCCCACACTCTGCCCAGCCTGGCTGGCTGTGCCAATGGCAGGCATCACTTTGCTGTCTTCTTGAATACCTTTTTTTGTACCTGTGGGCTGTTCTCATCTTTGTGCTTCTGTTGTCTGTTCTGGGACAGTAGCCACATAGAATCATCTATTTCACAGATCCCAAAGAATGACTTATGAAATTTTATTTTCTTCCACTGGTTCTGATGAAGACAAGTTCAATCCTTACTATAGTGGAAATTTTTTAATCATGCTGCTACACTGGGCTTGACCCTCACACTTCAACCATCTCTCTTGTCTTGAGAGACAACCATCTCTCAAGGTTGTCAGTCTCTCACAGCCATGACCACAGACCAACCTGGTGGGGTCAATTGAGGTTGCCTCTTCCCAGTTGATTCCATGTTGTTTTTGTTTCAAATTGGCATTAAAGATTCACTGGGAAACTATTGGGATATACTTTATTACATAGATAGTGTTTTTTAATAGGATTTTTGTGACGTGTATATGATTTATCAACTTATCACTACATTAACAAATAAATAATATTGAGAACATATACTTAAAATGTTATTTTTCTAGAAAAGGTATATTTAGCATTTATTCGAGTTTTACAAAATGTGCCAGTATTTGCTATAGGAAATATAAGTGTGCTACATGCAATATTAAAATAGGTGTCATATATGATTATATATATATATATATATATATATATGACTTTGGTTTTTGTTTATTTAGAAGTTGGACTATGGAGCCCTCAGTGAACTGGGAATCACTTTACAGCACATACAGACTACAACCATGAGGCTGTCTTCCTGCTCAATATGAGTATTAGGACTACAGACATAGCCGTTTGCTTAAACCTACTTTCTTGTCTTTCTTCATCTCTTTTTTCTTTCATTTCTCTCTTTTCCTGGTGCCTTACCCCTATTCTTTAACACTGGAATATTTAAAGGCACCTTGAATTTTCAATTAATTTCGTCCTCCTTTGCCTGTGTTCCTACAATACCCTGACCATCTTCCTATAGTAAACAGTTCGTTTGCAATTATTTTTTGCTTTTCTATCACCTTGAGGTGAAAGGAATATTCCTCATTATTTTAAATATGTTTACCAGGCACAATTTAGGGGTTGGCATGCTATAGATGATCAGGAAGCAGGAAGTGTTAGAAGCAGAAATTGAGAATGAGGAGCAGGCTTTAACCCATCCTTCCTAACAGGTTTCCAGTGGTCTGGGGACACAGAAACAGGAATATGTCATCCAGAGAATCTTCGTGAACAGGAATGTGTGTCAAGTCTCTGGAGACCTTGGCAACAATATCTGAAAGGCAGAATTGGGATTCTTGCTGGTAGACCTGATCCACACAATATTTATTTAGAATCCTGGATGTTGTGTCCGGGTGGCCAAGTGGTCTAAGGTGCCAGACTCAAGCTCAGTCTTCCTCAGAATTCCTGGTCAGACACTTACTCTGTGAGCTGTGTTTTCCCATGGGGAAGAAGATGCTGCGTGTCAGAAGGAGGGGGTCCTTCCTCTTCTTAATAGAGTTCTTGTTCAGGTTTCCCAGTAAGTGCCTCTAGTTTTCCTTCACTCCTGGGGAGCCTGTAGCTTCTCATTCAAGCTCCTTCACACAATTTGCCTGCTTCCTCCTCCCTTCACCTTCCACCTGAGCATTTGACAGCCCCCCTGTGGCTCAGCATCCTAGGGCCTCTTGGGCCTGGTGCTCTTTGCCAATCATGAGTTTAGAGCTTACTGGGGATTCACTACCTTCCTGCCTGCAAGCCTCCTGGGGCTTTGTATCCAGTATTTGACACCCCTCCTGTGGTTTTAGAGAGCAGCTTGTGCATCTTCTGTTTGCTGTGAAACAGTTTCAGAGCTTACCTTCTCTCATTTGCATAGCGTGGATGCACCTGTCTCTCTTAGGTTTCTTTTCTTAGTGGAAGTATAAGGAAAGCTTGAAACAGAGGCAACCCTAATGCCAGCTGAATACATTGTCGTTCCTTACCAGGAGAGGACCGGACTTGTGTTGTCTTAGCTTAAATACCAGTATTGCTGAAGAAATTAGCTGTGCCTAGGGACTAGAGAGGAGCCTGACATTCTTTTACTCTCTTTTACTTGGTGTGTGCTTAACGAGATCTTGCCAGCCTGAATGTTTCAAATGCATTTTGAGTCTTTTTTTTAAATGATCTTATTCATCACAAAGTGTCATTCAAGGGAAGAATGTATACAGAGAAAGCTAAAAGGTGGTTTCAGAACAGCAGAAGGGAAATAGTTAAAAAGAATTTAAAGTGTTAAAGAGGGCTTTCTTTTTAATATGAACAAAGCAGCAGTTTGTATGGAAATCACAGGTTTTATACATTAAGTATGGTTATGAGTCTTTCCCCTAAAGCTGTTAAGAAATGTGGGCAGTCCCCCGCACACCCCCCCGGAAAAGGTCCAGGACTAAAGATTCACATGGCTCCCTGCCAAGGAATGTCAGGTAACAAAGATGGCAGACACTAACTGTTTCTCAGAAAATATAGGGTATGAAAGATAACATATATTTTGCTACATCATGTTTAGTTCAAGCCTCATCGGAAAAATAAAATTAACATTTTTTTTTACAGTGCAGATTACCCCAGTATCTTCTGTTTTTCCCCTTCAATGTCACCATCACTCATTACAGGCAAACACAAACCACAATTCTTATTAATGAAGAGTGTGGCAGTCATTTTCCATTGCTGTAAAAATACCCAAGAAAAGGAAGAGACATTTATTTTGACTCTTTATTCCGGGGGCTTCATTCAGGTTGACTGGCTCAGTTGCTGTGAGCCTGGACCATAGAAACCGAAGCAGTAAAGTAGCATCACAGGAGGATGGAGTGGTGGGAAATCCTGCTCACTTGGTGGTACCACATTACAGGAGGATGGAGAGGTAGGAAAGTCTGATCACTTGGTAGTAACATTACCGGAAGATGGAGTGGTGGAAAATCCTGCTCACTTGGTGGCACAGAGCATGGAGAATGGGAGGGGTAGAGAGACAAGGTATGCCTTTTAAAGGCTTGTTTTAACTGTATCCCACCTCTTCATAGCCCTCTCAGCTGTTAGTTTATCACAGAAGTTATTAATCTTTAACATGCATCTGAACCTAGTTAGACGTTCTTAAACCATGTAGTCTAAATATTGAAACAGTTCAGTAAGCGATGCTGGAGCACAGACTACATTGTTGAAATACTTCAATACAAAGTACACCAACACTGAGAGACTTTGCTTGGTTCCCACAGCAAGAGAATGGCTGGTTGGGACTTGAGTGCTGGGCTGTACTCATTGTTACATTCCTTTGTTATCTCAGTCTGTTCTTCATGTTTCTTTGTGCCAGGATGGAAGATTAGTATGTTCCTGTTGTGTCATTCATCAAATTCTTTATTACTATTGGAAATTCTTGTCAGACTTCTGTAAACTTATTTCAAATAATACATGAGCATTTCCTACGAAAAATATATCAACATAAAGATATAAAAATATCTAATAACATTTTAGTCTCTTCTTTAAAAGGTTTTCATCCACTTATTTAGAGAGAAGGGGAAGAGACAGTGAGATAGAGACAGTGAGATAGAGATAGAGAGAGAGAGAGAGAGCGAGGGAGAGAGAGAGGAAGAGAGAGAGTACACATGTGTGCATGGGTACATGGGTACATGTGTATATCGCTATGTGATACATATGTAGAGGTCGGGAGATAACTTGTAGTAATTGGTCTTTTCTTCCACTATATGGGTTCTGGAGATGGAACTCAAGTTTCCAGGCTTGGCAGAAAACAGCTTTACCCACTGAACTGCTATCACTTCATCCCCTTTGAATTATTTTTTTTAAAGATATGCTCAAGCATAATCAGGTAAGATTCCCTAAAGGAATGCAAAGGTAGTTCCTCACACACATTTCCTGTTGATTTATGCAAATCAATAAATATGACACACAACAGTAACAAAATAAAGTACAATAGAGGCAGAAGACATTTCATAAAACGCAAACATTTTCTGAGAAAAGAAAAACCTCTCTGAATAAACTGATTTAAAGAGTAGAACACTTCAATATACTAAAGGCAATATGTGATATAAGGCAGCTAACATCACCACAGGTAGTGGAAAACTAAAGCTTTCTGAGACTTGGAACTGAAAGGAGCGACCATTTCTTCTACTTCTATTTGACTATGGTTGCATATCCTAGCCAGAACAACCATGCAAGAGAAAATGTTGAAGGACATCAGAATTGAAAAAGATTAAGTAAAATTACCACTGTTCATATATGGCACCTTACACATAAAATCAGCATATAACTCCTGCCCCTCACTTCCAGAAACCTTGTTAAAACTAATAGCAATGTTACAAAGTTCTAGGATTTGAAATTCACACAAATAATAATTACAGAAAAAGGAGGCCAAGAATGTGAATGACAGCAAGAAAGAAAGTATATGGCAAAGTTTGAAGGGAGGAAAGGGAACAATTATGTAATTATATTGTGCAATAGGAGTAAAAATATGGAAGAGGACAGAAAGGAAAACAACTCCTACATTCATGGATTAATGCAAATACCAGAAAAATGTCTATGACACCTATTGTGTTTTATAGACTCAATCTATCATGCAAAATAATACTCATATTACTCAAAAACTTAAGATGGGAATTCTACACTTTGTACAGGACTGCAAAAGCAAGCAAGCAAACAAGTTAGTTAGAACAGTTTTTACACATAATGGTCAAAGATAAGTAGAGATATTACTTGACAGTAAGATACACTATAAAGCTGTAATAATTTAAATAGCATAGCATTGTCACACAAGCAGAAATGCAGACTATTGCAATAGACTGAATATCCCTGTGAAATGAACTTTTGTAAGATCAAAATATAATTACATCATTTCCCTCCACTCCCTTTCCTTCTTCCAATTCCTCCTATGCCATTACCTACCTTGTTCCCTCTCAAATGTCTGGCCTTCTTTTAATTGCATGTGTTCGGTGTGTGTGTGTGTGTGTGTGTGTGTGTGTGTGTGTGTGTGTGTGTGTATGCATAAATATATAATCTGTTGCGTTCTTTCAGTGTTGTTTACATGGTCCTGATTCCAGGGATTACTATTTAATATTGAATAACCAGTTAGGTGACCCCACTATGGGGAAGATGAATTCTATTCTTACATCATTTGGTTGTTTGTAGTTCTTTGTCTAGGAGTCTTGCCCCATGAGATATTCCCCCTTCCATGTTAGCAAGTCTGTTTGTGTAGTCCTTTTTTCAAATAGTATTTAGACAGCCATATTGTTGATGGTTAAACTTTCCTGCCATTTTGAGAGGACTCAATATCACAGTTGTCTTCCTTGTCCTCTGGCTGTTTTAATCCTCTACTCTCTCTTATGGGCTGTTCCCTGAGCCTTATGCAAAGGAGTTGTGTGGTTGATGTAGGCCACTGGGACTGAGTACCCTATGATCAATTGTCCTGTGCATTTTGCCATGTTACAATTTCTTGTGATGATCTCTGTCTGTTACAAACAGACAAAGCTTCTTTGGTGAGGACTGGGGGCTCCCTTATTTTTGGGTAAAAGGGAAAGTATTTAGAATGCATTCATGAATTATGGTGGTTTAGTAAAATGGTGATAGTAGATTCTCCTCTAAGATCAATGCCATTACTAGCCCCAGGTATTTTGCTAGGTTTCCAGGACAAGGCATGGCTATTTTGTCCTGTTGAGTGGGTCTTAAAACCAGTAGGACAATGCTAAATTACAGTAAATCATGTCAGATGAGCCACCTATGCATACTTTAAGTACTCCTGTTCTATTATTTAATCATACTACAAGAGATGAGTTAAAGGTCCCACTTAAAAATAAAGGAAATGAAAAGTAAGATAGGAGCCAATTTCAAAATTCTTCTTATGTGTTTCATGCTTCTAAAATGTGTTCACATCATCTATTCTGTATGCATTTGGTGTATTTGGGTTACTCAGTTTTGGAATATTAATTGATTATTGATTATTCAGTATCATTCTTCAATTTTCTTGTTCTGTATCCACGGTTCTCACAGTTCTGTTGTTGCTTGCTTATAATTACAGTTGAGCAAAATGGCAATGAAGATAATTTACCTGAACACAGTCTAATTGATGCTAGCGTAGCCAAGTTTGTTCCAACCATAATACTAATGTAGTAAACAGAAATTGCAGCCAGGAACAAACCAAACAACAACAAAAACAAACAAACAAACAAAAAAAAAAACAAACAAAAAAAAACCCAAAACCTGAATGAAAACTCAATGGCCAATTTTTCCTGAACTCATAGACATTCAACTGTACAAATGTTAATCTAAAAATATCAACTATGAAAGGAGAAGGTAAAAGAAAAGACTTTAGAAGCAAAATCAAGTGGCAAGTCAAGTGAGAGGAGACTTGATAGAGCCTTGTCTCAAGGAATGCTGACTGTGGAACAGAGCTGCAAGTGTGGCCAGGACACAAAGAAAACTACAGATAAGAATCAGGTCTGAGCACTTCACATACAGGCAGGTACAGGCTCACCCTCACACACAGTCCATGCATAGAACAGAAATGCTTTTTAAAAAAATGACAAATGGAAATCTAACCAATCTCAACTCTTAGTTTCATTCTCATCTTTAGGTAAATTAATTAATTAATGTGTGTGTGTGTGTGTGTGTGTGTGTGTGTGTGTGTGTGTGTGTGTGTGTGTATGTGTGTGTGGTGAATGCAGATGCCACTGTGTGTGGAGGTCAGAGAACAGCTTGTGGAAAGTTGTCTCTCTTCTCCCGTATATGCCCTGGAATTGGAGCTTAGGTCACCAGATATGAAATCATGTGCCTTCACCTACTCAGCCATCTCACTGATGGCTTCAAAAATAGGCAGCCTGTGTTTCTTGTCCCAAGGTACAAAAGAATGTTCTTTGAACTTTTTCTCGTCAGCTTTTTTTTTTTAATCCTGTCCCTTTTTTTCAGTTCCTGTAAATGACAATGCTGCTTGCTCTTTGGGTATCCTGCCAGAGATTCGATACTATCTACATAAAACATTTCAAACTAATTATCTACACATATTTTCATAATTTTCTACCTTTTCATAGATAGCATATTTCAAACTGTTACTCTTGCTTGAAAAGATACCTTTTAAGATTATTCCATATTACTACATAAAATAGTACATCACTTTTAAAGAGATTTAATAAAGTTGAATTTGTGCATCACCCATTTAAGGCCTTCAAATTCACGGTTTTAATGCATTTACAGAATCATGGGACAACATGATGGTCAGTTTTAGGATGTTTCATTACTTTTTTTATGGAGCTCCTCACTTATCCATAACTCCTGAGAATCTCCTCATTCCCAGCCCTAAGTGACGATCACTTCCGCCAGCTCGTTTCCTCCTCCTCTTTCTTCTTTGGCTTTTTCTACACATTCCATAGAAATGGAGAAATAGGTTAGCTTCTTTCATGTTACATAAGGTTTTCAAGGTTTACCAATGTTAAATCATGTGGTCTTTATTTGAGCATCTAGAGTGACCCTTAGTTGTTGTACTCCAACCATCCTCCCCTTCCACACCCTACCTTCTGTTAAGTAGTCACAGTCATGTTTTCAAATTACAATTCAATTATGGGACTTCTCTGTCTGCTGGAAACACATCACACATTTACACAACTTCCCAAGTCCTGAGGGCTCGGCTCTTGTCTACCTTTCTGACTTTATTCTCCATTCTCTGCATCAGAGTCAATAGTTCCATTAGTCTTGTGGGTTTGCAGTATTTTCAATGAATGGACTACTTTCCCATTTTTCACTTAAGTACTGCTTCTTCTATAGTTTGGTCATCCTTGTCCTGTAGTCTTCGTCATTGCTCTTACAGCATTGTACAACATTCTGCTTGCTGTGTTGTACAATTTGTGTCTATATAGTTGTTATATAATTGTGTTTTAATGTCTACTTCCCCCACCAGTTATTAGATTTCAAAGACTGGGCTTATGCAACCTTGGCTTATACAACAGAGAAATGTCAGGTGTAGTGTGAGCATTAAAATACGTATGTTTGATGTGTGAAAGGGATGGCAATAATGAAGTACTCCCTATGTCTGGTATTAGAATGCTTTGACATGTGTTATTTCTCGTAATATTTTTCACAACTGCTCTCATGTCTTTGTCTATGTCATCTTTGTCAGGGAGCAGAACCTGTAGGGAGGAAATGCAGAGACATTTGAGAAATGGCTGGGACTGCAGAACTGCTTCTATCTTCTCTGCCTTGTATTGTATTGTCATGTGTTCACTGTATTGTCATGGTTATTCCGATGTTTTCATCAGTGGCAATTACCAAATAGCCTTCACATCTACTTCTTCCAAAGTAAAAATCACCTCATCAGTTGCATCAAAAGTATCTCTTCTCATCTCAGGTACATACCTATAGTCCTGGTATTCAAGTGGTGTAACTCTGAGCTACACTATAAGACTCCATATCAAAAATAAAAAAAGTTACTCTCCTTATGAAGTGGGAACATCATTTCCATATTAATGAACCAGTATATGAGCCAATTTATCCATCAAGGATAATACTTTCCTTTATGTTCCTGCATTGAAAAGAGGGACTTAACATAGGGGAAACTTCTAGTACCTGTATTACTTATGTCGAGATACTTAGGGTATTGGGATTTTGGCCGAAGTTATAGAATCTAGATAGTTTTGTCAAAATACCAGGAATGATGACTAAAGATTCTAGTGAGCTTTGTGATCTCTGAGAAAACATTTGAATTTAAACAGAAAGAAATTTGTTTTGAAAACCTAAGTAAAGTCTTAGCATCTGATTCACATAATTTACTGAAATCTATAGGCAGATAGATAGATAGAGGCTTAAAATCTCTGGGACACTTGAGATATTAAACATAGAAACTCTGAATTTTATAGATAGAACAATGACAATCTCCACAGAAATTATTTGCAGATTTTTGTATGATAAAATAATTTTTATAAATTTAGGAGTATTACATATAAATTGTCTTGCTTAGTAATTATATCATTTGTGATAGCATGTTGAAATGTATGAGTCAATATTTGTTATGATAATATTTTAAGCCTTCTCAAACAATAAGTATGTATTCACAAAACAGTGTACATAAAACTGAAGAGCAAAATAGACTACAAATGTTAACATCTTTAAGGAACATAATAATGTTTTGGGATTTTCTTCCAGTTAGAAAAATACATTAAAAGCATGAGAAAAAATAATCAACAGCAATATAGAAAAATGAAGACTCTTATAATTTTCTGAATATATTTCTACCTCTGTTTGAAGCAGAAACTATACAGAGGCTCTGTTTATAATTAGGAGTTTGTTCAGAGATAAACACTGACTAGAATATTTATTGCACAGACCTTTGCTCAAAGAATTTCATCAGGACCAAAGGATTTTGTAGAATTCTACACTTTTTTTTTCATGGCTAAACTATGAACATACGTAAATTCATTAGAAGTCAGTCTCATTGCTTTTCTTAGGGAAACAAATAAAACAAAACCCACATAGGAATATATTTGATGCCTAGTTTTGTTTTAACAAACCATAGCATGCAAAAATATATAAATTGGACCACCTGAGAGTTACCAGCTTTTTCCTTCCCACATAATGTGTTTCCTTAGGCAGGTATACACTATAAGGGTTGGAGAGAACTTTATCCCCAAACCTCATGTTAGCCTATATTTGTTCACAATGAACTGAAGTAATAGAATTATGTGGCTAAAGCCAAACTGGTAGCTAACCTCAAATTTATCAAAATACATAATTATCCTTAAAATTCCAAGTTTGATGTCTTTTATTTTTATTGTACTTGACCCATTGGTACAAGCAGAGGAGTTTGCACTATGATTGACATTGCAACTTAAGTTGGTCCATCTGAAGATTTTGAGAATTTGTGGAGAACAGTAGCTGTCTCAGTTTTCTATTGCTGTGATAAAACACTAGGATCAAAAGAAGCTTGGGAAAGAAGGATCTATTTCATTTTACAGCTTGTAGTAAAGGCAGGAACTCAAAACTGTGGGGAAAAAACTGTTCCACATAGCTTGCTCAACTCTTTCCTTCTTCCTTCCTTCCTTCCTTCCTTCCTTCCTTCCTTCCTTCCTTCCTCCCTCCCTCCCTCCCTTCCTTCCTTCCTTCCTTCCTTCCTTCCTTCCTTCCTTCCTTCCTTCCTTCCTGTCTTTCTTTCTTTCTTTCTTTCTTTCTTTCTTTCTTTCTTTCTTTCTTTCTTTCTTTCTTTCTTTCTTTCTTTCTCTTTCTTTTTATAGGACCAAGGACCACTAACCCAATTACACTAACCACTTACAATTGTGAACTGGTTCCTCCACATCAATTAAGAAAATGCACCAGAAACCAATCTTGTGGAAGCATTTACTCAGTTGACAGTCACTCTTCCAAAATGACTCTTGACAATTTTGAAATTAAACTAGCCAGCATAGTAGCAGAGGACAATCCCTGGATTAAAACAGCAAGGGCAGATAAACGAGAAAAGGCTTTTATTTTATTATGAAAACAGCAGCATTTCCTGGCATTTTTCTTTCAGAATTTGGAGTTCAGAGAATTGATCTGATACTGTAGGTAATTTTCCTTAAAAAAAACCTATTACACACATTCACAATATTTTTTGTTGTTGTTTTTGTGGAACAGATGGTATAGACAAGAGGAAGACATTGATCAATTAAAATATCATAATTTAAAGTGTTGATTCTGCTGTGGGAATTATGCATGTCTGTAAAGGACAGGAATAGACATTTAGAGTGTATGTGGGGGTGGGATTGGGATCTAGTGTGTTGTTTAAAAAGGGAGGGCTATTATCTCCCCATTTCCAATTTCCCTCTCTTTTCTCTGTTTTCCTGTCTCTGTATCTCTCTGTGTGTCTCTGTCTCTGTCTGACACACACACACACACACACACACACACACACACACACACACACACACGCACACACGCACACACACACACACCAGGGAGGCAGATGGCTTTCTGTCAAGGTATGAGGGACCTGCCTTTCTGTCTTGAATCGTGCCTCCAGGCCCCTTGCAAACTGCTTCTTTGCCTATTTTTAAGACCAGTTTGAAAAAAAAAAAAAGATGAAAGTCAGGGGGTAGAATAAAGAATCCACCTGTGTGGATTTGATTAAAAAACACAAAACGAGCGAGCACTAAAGCTCACAGCTAGTTGAACAGAAGGCTGTTACTAGGAGAAGGGATCCTTCCTGTTGAGCACAGTCCTGTTCAGTTTCTCCATGGGGAGGGAATCTCTTGAGAACCCTTGTTCCTGTCATGTGTCTCCTTGACACTAATTTTCAGTCATGTTGACCTTTCCTCCTGATGATTTATTGATATATGGAAGCTTCTACTATTTTGGGAGTATAGTTCTTGGCCATATTTATAAATTGAAGTCTAGTCCTTTAAAGTTAAACAAGACCTCGAAAGATAGGAAGTACCACCAGTTGCTGCAACATACTAACTTTTCATTCTGAGTTAAGAATACCCTTCTCTTTATCCAGCTCATTTGGCAGAGGTTTCAATAACATTCAAATTTACTTTTCATTTGGTTACCATATTTATAGGAAAATACTGTAGCTGAGTCTGGATATAGAAACAAATCCATTATACATGGAAGGCACAGGAAAATGACAACCTACAAATGGTTCTTGTGTGCCCTGCTGTGTCCTCAGTGCTCTTGACCTTCCTCTGAAGCCTCATTTATGGCCATTGTTAGTGAAGGCTGCCTCCCCGACAATGGAGAGTTGTAGTGAAAACTGTCCTCTCCACCTAAATCATGGGGCCTAATACAGTGCCTACCATACAAACAGTGGCTCTGTCTCCCCTAAATCATGCCTGTGCATGTGACCTCATCTTTGTTCCTACCATCTGAACCCTTTGCCCCTGACCTCATTTCTATAGGATTTAGACAAGTGTCAGACCCTTGGAATGCTATCCAAATAGTGACTTTGATTCTTGGACTTTTCTGATGGAAAACTGAGTTGAAATCTAGAGTTAAAATTATAAGGAATATTTTGTGATTATATTAGTCAAATGACTTCTGGCACAAAAAGAAGTCCTAGTCCTCTGTCAGCGACATCTGTCTTTACAATTGGGTTAGGTCTTCAGTTTTCTGTGCTTGAGGATGGTGATGAATTTGTACAAGACTGGATCTCCTTTGTTTTCATTATTCTTGACATCGGGTGCACAGGGAGATCCTAAAGATGCTCCCTAGTGTTGTTTCTAGAGAATCCTTTTAAAGCTTGTTTTATATTTCTGATTGTCAAAATTGATAGAACATGTTCACAAACCAAACCAAATCAATTTTAAAAAAACAAAGCAAGCCCCCAAAAAACCCAATAACAATTGCTTGGCAAGAGATACTAGAATAATGATGGTGGGTGTTTAGTACTTGATGGATGAACAAGTGGTAAGAGAGTGCAATTCGGTACCCACAAATACAACACCATGGTTGGTCCTAAGCCCCTTTGGGGGGAAAAGACAGTCTTTAATTACATCTGGAACTCATTATTTCTTTTTGGAGGCTCTTTCCAGATCAGCTCCCCCATCAGCCTCCCATTGAGCAACAGAAATTCCAGATGGTTCCCTCCATATGCTAGTGCTCACTCTCTCAAGTAGGATGATTGGTCATTGATGGAATAGGATAGGAGAGGTGCATCCAACCAGGACAAGGTAGAAAGCAGTGGGTCAGATCAAGTCAGTCCATCAGTATTTATTGTGTGGGTCATATGAGTGATTACTGGAAATGCTTCGAATAGTTTTACAGAAATGGTGCTACTTGTAAAGAATGTGGCATATTGGTTCAAATTCACACCTGGTCAAAAAGATACCACTGTCCTTGTATCTGAGGATACTTTTTGTCTGGCAGATTATCTGCTTTGGAGCCAGTATCAACATGAATTGTGCATTCTATTGTTCATGTCGCCATCATCTCTACAATTATGATACAAGAAGACCTCCTTTAACAGAAAATCTTACATGAGATAGATTTATTTGATTATAGCAGAATTGTGTTGTAATAGGTACAATTAGTGTATTTTCCAAAGCTAGAAATAAAAATATCAGACCAGCATCCATTTAATTAAAGTATAACATCATTTCAAGATTATAGCATTATTTTATTAATACATCTATCATGGTGATTATATAGCATATTTGTATGTAATTAATAGTATAATTAATATATCTGTACATTGGTAACAAACATCTCTAAGCCATCTTTCATTTCTAACTTCTTGAATGATTTGGCATATTGCAAGAAAGAAAAAGGACAAAAAGTTGGGGATTTGAATCCAGGAAGCTTGAAAGTGAAAACTATAGCAACCAAAGAAATAACTGCAATACTTCTCTCTGCAGCCCATCCTTTCCCTCCAGCTACTGTTGGATTTTATTTATGTGTGTGAGACCTTGTATTATTCTGAGGACCCAATGTACATTAGACTTTGTTTCAGATCCTGATAAAATAAACACAAGGAGGGAAGAAGTCATACACTAATCCCAAGCAGTTAATCTGTGTGTGATCCTTAGGGCACTGGCTGATACATTTATAGTAGGTAGGACAATTCAAAGGAAGAATTCCTTCTAGATTTGTGTGCAAATTCTGTGCATTTGTCATATTTTATCCATGAAGTACCTTCAAAGAGCCTAGTAGTGTGTATGTGTGTGTGTGTGTGTGTGTGTGTGTGTGTGTGTGTGTGCATGCACGCAGATGTGTGCACACATATGTTTTTGTGTATATTCTGTGAATTAAAGAAACATTTATCAATTATGTTTATTGTTTTGTGTAACAGTTCTATAAGCAAACACGGATCATAGTTTGAGATACATGATGACCATCCATTTTCACAGTTATTTAAAGTAAAGGTCTTACTTTAAATAACTTTTAATCTCAAATGTCAACCCACTAAATATATAAAACTATAGCATCCTCTTCATGTGTCGGTCTTTGATTTGAATGATTTTAGAAGTACCAGATGGGGCAGAGAGCTATGTCTTCTCTGTCTAGACAGTGATCTTACACCAGGTAATAATGTAATGGACTCTTGAATTGAACGTATGTGTGGACTAAGTTCATCAGAGCTGGAAACATTTGTTTAATGTCTTTATTTTCAGCAGTATAATAAGAACAGATTTTTCTTTTAGAAATGATGAGTCTCTTCCTCTAAAAATAGGAGAGGAAGGACAGACTAGGTGATAATGACTTTTTAATATTTAACAATGCATGTATGGAGCATGGATAACACATTTTAGTCTTCTGACTTGAGTATGTATGTGGCCTCTTGGGACTATGAAAGAGATGGGTTGTTTCTCTAGAGGTGGTAGTGGTAGAGATTTGTAAAGAGGAGGTGAGGAGTGCCTTGTTGTCAGCTATAATCCAGAACAGTGATGCTGATGATGCCAGGCCATGGATGGACTTTGAGATCTGCTACTCCATGTTCAGCTGAGAGAACTGAGGAGGAGGAGAACAAGCAGAGGTTACAGACTGGGCTAAAGGTGTTATGCTGGGAGTGTGCCTGCATGGTATTGGCTACAACTCAGTCACATGGCTTCATTTAACTGTAAAGACAATTCAGGCCTGGAGTCTAAAACTGCAAACCCAGGAAGAAGAACAAGTCAGTTGCCTTGCAGCCTTATGGTCTTTGCCATAGGAGGGCATGGCTGAGCTTCTAACTAAACAGGCAAGGGCTAACAAGACAACTCATGCCATGTTAATTTCCTTGGCCAGGTCCTTAAGAATGTCAGAGTAGATGGTTTCCTGGGATGTGAAATGAGATTATGCTAACCAAAGAACTTCTCTAAAAATATCTGTACACCTGTCAGTGATTGTGATACTGAAAATCTAAGGAAAAACATTCATTTCACATCTTAAATTCATGTTAAAGTACTTCAGAGAGGAACACTTAATACTTCAGCATACGTGAAATATTTACTGTCTTAAGTGAAAATGTTTTATACATACATTACTTTATTGTTAAGATCAGGCAAAATCCATGATTATTTCTCTTGAAGTTATACAGAAAAGGCTTTTATGAGAGGATGAAGGAGGGAGAATAATTGTTTGAAGCCACCCAGGAGCTCCATAAGCATGCCAAGCAAATGGAAATCCATACACATAATGTTTCTCTTGTACTTATTGACCATGCACTGTGCACTTTGTATTACATTCTGGCAATTAGGAAGTTACATGTGGCTTACTATGTTGTGTTAGCACTTTAATCTATTAACTCATTTGATACTCACAAAGGCCTATGAGGAAGCAGATACTATTTTTATTCCCGTTTCACAGACAAGATAATTGAGGCATAGATGGAGTCTTCCATCTAGGAGGTAGCAAAGCTTAGATTTAGAACCAAATTATTTATCTTTTCAAAGCCAAGATATTATTTATTGTCCTGTTTATCCTGGCATTAGTCAAAAGTGAGGAACACAGGTATAATGCATAGGGAGTTCTTATCAGAGTATACTAAATTTGTACTAAATTAAAGTTGTGGTAGGGATGTTTGAGGACATAAGCAAGACTGTTTGGCCATAACATTGTTGTGCTAAGGAGTAACAAAACTTACTAGACATAACTGACTTTTTTTCTAATTTGTTAATATTATTGCTTCATAAAGAGTATTTGTTCTGGTTACTGCAACTGGCCTGAGGCAGGTTAACAACAGCATGTGGATTGCCAGAAGCCTGAAACATCACCAACAGAGGGAAAGTGGTTCTTGTAGTGAGCACATCTGAGCAGCCTTTTTGTCTTCGGCAGACAAGACTGTTCTTGTGGATACTGATCTCCCAGTGCTTCGACGCCTCTACGTGATGGGGACCTTGGAATTCCCTGTGGACAGAAGCAATGTTCTGAGTGTGGCATGCCTACTCATTGCAGGAGGGGAGCTGAAAGTAGGTGAGTAAATTTTGGGGCATCGGATTGGCAATGTAAGGATAGTCAAGTTCTGGAAGGAAGTGTTGTGGGAAAATGGAAGGCAGCATCAATCTTCTGCCTGACAGGCTGGGAGGGCTAAGGTTGGGAATGCATTTCCAACTACATCTTTAGATGTGGATAGTGGAAACTTCTTTTTGTCCTTTCTTACTGTTGCCAATCTCTTTTATTGTCATAGAGGGACTCTAAGTTAGATAATCTGGGGCCAAACTCATCACATCCACACATTGATTGTTTGACTTTAAGCAAATAAACTCCAGGGTCATCCATCTTCTCCTTGTAACATTCACAGTTATGGATCTTACCACAGGGAGGGTGGTGAGATGTCTAAATAATTAGATGTAGCAGCTCACATCATCTCATAGTAGATGCTTATAAATACTGCTTCATCATCAGGGTGTCTATGCAATAACATGAACTGGACATTCTTTGAGACTTAAATAAATGAACTATTTACACAAGTACAGGTTTGGAATGGTGTGCTCCTTTGGGCTGGATAAACTTGCTTTACTTTGCTGTAAAAGAAAATGAGTTGTTCCAGGAATCCAGATATGTAAGTGTGGAGACAGTTGTCAGATGTACATATGGATATCTACATGGCTGGGACTCAGCCTGCACATGAGAGTGTCTTTCAGGAATCAGTACTCTATCAGTGCTCAGCAGAGTTGGAAGTCGGGAAGGACTCACCAATTCTGTGTGGATAAGTCAGCCCCACTTGGGGCATTGCACAGATTAAAGATGGTAGCTTCAGAACGTAGGCACCAACAGAAGTTCCTCAATGCAGTTGGCTTCCAGTTATCAGAATAGACATGATGTTGGTAGCAACAGAGCCAATAAGTCAACTGGCTTTTCAGCCACCCCATGCTGTTAGTCTTGGTAAGATTTTGTCAGCTTAAATGCCTACTCTTCTTTATGTGCTGTCTCCATTAACTTTACCCAGTGCACACCTGTTAGGCTTCTTTTGTTTTACCTTGGGTATTGGGGCAGCTAAGCATGGCTTTTCACCTGTTTCCCCATGAGATTATTTCTACCTATCTCCCTCCACTGGGAAATAACTGTATAATCTGATTTTTGTGTTTCTGATTAAGACTATTGTCCCATTTGCTTGGCATTCTATAAAATTATCATGTAATCACTGATGGAAATATTTAAGTAATTTTTTTGTGTTAGTTAAAAACTATCAGCAGCCACCATTTCTAACTGGAGCTGCTCTTTCCAGGCTTCTGAGGTCACTTATATAACTTGAGGACCGAGAATCTGTGCCTTTGAAAGACAATGACACTGTGCTGCTCACCAGTTTTGCTTTGGATGTTTCAGATTTTTTTTAAGTTATGCCTTTTTCTGACTTGTTTACCCATCACTAGATAATGGTGTATCTTTTTTTCTTTCTGTTTCATCCATGTGTTTCAGGCCTAAAGGTTGCTTATTGGAACCCATCTGCCCAATCCTATGTGCATTATGCCTGAAGGAAGACTTTCAACCCATCTGTCCACACCTACAGAAATCCCAACATGAGAGAGATAATATGGCTAGTTAGTAAACAAACTTAATAGATGTGGACATTGGCACAGCATACTGCCAGAGAGTGTCTGCTGTTTGGTGGCTTTTGATCCAAATCCTAACAGCGTGGAATTCTAGTTCTTGGTGGTTAAGATTTTGACACAATGGATGCTGGCAAAAGATATCATCTGACTTTCAGTATCATAGAATGCTAGCATTGGAAGTAAATTAGAGATCAAAGTTGCATTACAATGCCAGAGTCGGTTACATTCTTTGTTCTGTGCTTGTCTTACTAGTGCAGCAAAACACATGCATGGGCACAAAATATAGCAGATGAAGAAATTAGGATAGAAAATTGATCATTATGCTCTGACTGTTATTATTGTGGCTTATAAACACACCTTGAGCAAAAAAAAAAATCTTACCCTGCCCTTGTTAACAAAAAACAAAACAAAAATAAAGAACAACCAATAAAAACCAAAAAACACTCCAATGTATATTTCTTTTAAAATATTTAGTTTTATTTATGTACATAAATGTGTGTCTGTGTGTAGGTATTTGCTTGTGAGGTTCAGAAGAGAGGATCTCAGACCACTACTCGCCCCTTCAGAGCTTGAGTTACAGCCAGTTGTGAGCCAAATGATAAGAGTGTTGGGAACCTAACTGGGGTCTGCTGTAAGAGCACTTTGCATTCTTAACTGAAGAGCCATTTGTCAGGCCAGCATATATTTCTTAAGAGATGGTAAATTTTCATAAATGACATTCTTTATCTATTGTTTAACAATGTAACTTTTGTCTTTACCTTTTCTTTATAAACTAATTATATTTTTAATCTGTGTGTGAGAGAGAGACAAAGAGAGAGAGAGACAAAGAGAGACTGAGAGAGACAAAGACAGAGAGTTTGGTTTTGTGTATACCACAGTGCGCTTGTGGAAGTTGGTCCTCTCCCTCCACCGTGAGGGCTCTGGGCATCAAACTCAGGAAATAACCAGGCTTAGTGGTAGGTCCTACTTCAACATGTGCTGGTGTCATTGAACATATCACATACTGAAAGCCAAGAGTTATCTACCTTGAGTAATATATAGAATTACTTTCAGGAATATTATTCCTGGATGAAGAAAATAAATAAAAGCTACGAAAGAAATAATTTCTCAGTTGTGATGATTTTCCAATTCCATTTATACATTTCTCATTTCCTTCCATTCACCCCTTTCTACTTAATATTTTTTCTTTTATTGAATAATTAGTTCAATGCCAGGCATTGCTTTGGGGTTGACTATTTTTCAACAGTTGGGGCAAGGAGGATCCCAGTGTTTATTCATTTGTTTGGGAAAACAAACGATGAGTTCATAAGATGAACAAAAATGAGATGCTTAGATGATAGTGTATGTTTTAAAGGAAACTAAGGTGGGAAATAATTTGAAGAGAGTTACATGTTGGCTGTTGGCCATCAGAGGTTAGGTGATGAGTAAAGAACATTGTAATGAATCATGTAACCTCAGACCCTCAGACCAAAGAGAACAGAAGGCTCTAGACCAGTGGTTCTCAACCTTCCTAACACTAATCTCTTCAGTACAGTTCCTATTGGTGTGGTGACCCTCACCATAAAATAATTTTTGTTGGTGCTTCATAACTATAATTTTACTACTATTATAGGTAGTGTAATGTAGTATCTGACATGTGACCCCCAAAGGGGTCATGACTCACAGGTTAAGAACTACTGACCTAGGTTTTCAAAGATTGGGCAAGACAATCTCAGCCTTGACGAAAAGCTCAGGCACAAGTTCAAGACAGGAAAGTATGCTGCAGGGTGGGAGATGGAAGGGCAGCTCCTGGGCTAGAGAACAGTGTAAATTATGTTTTTAATCCTACAACTTCTAGAAAATTCTCCAAAAATAACTGTGATGTTGGGAGTCTCTGTGATTGTATGAATCATCCCTTCACAGTCTTTGAAAGGAAACTGAAGTAGACAGATACTGCTTATGTGTTTTACAGTCTTGTATTTGGTAAAGAACACAGCCATGTTCAGCAGCTGTTGCAGTTATTTTTAAATATTCCCTTCCTAGCTGTTAACAATTCTGTCTATTAGGAAACCTTTCTGGTTCTACAAGCAGATTATATCCAGTATCTTATTTCCTTCTTATCCTTACTACATTCATTTTATTAATATAGTGTATTAGTTTTCAAGTATCCCCTTCTGATGGGAGATGTTATTCTGTATATATGTTTCTCATACTGGTTAATAAAGCTCTATGGCCAATAGGAAACAAGATAGGCAGGGCTAGGAGACTAGGAGGAGGAAAGAGGAAGTAGTAGGGAGGACATACATTAAGGCAAAATACTTATTCACATAAAATGAGAAAGTAATTAAAAAATAACATATCCACTTTAAATAAGCACTAATGTCTTTTTTTGGGGAGGAGGGGTTTTGACACAGGGTTTTTCTGTGTAACAGCCCTGGCTGTCCTGGCACTCACTCTGTGGACCAGGCTGGCCTCAAACTCACAGAGTTCCACCTGCCCCTGCCTCCCGAGTGCTGGGATTAAAGACATGCACCACCACTGCCAGGACTAGTGTCTTCTTTCAAGTAAATACGTTTTTAATGCCTAACTGTATTACATGGATTTCCACAAGGACATGACTTATGAGACTTAAGTGGACTACTACTCACCAGTCAATCATATTTCACATTGACAGTTATTTAATCAAGGTTATGGTTGGCTGAAACAATTTTAAAGTAATGTTGAAGACAAGCACTTTTTAAGTACTACATTTAAAACTTTGTATTGTATAAGTATAGGAAGCAGAGAATTCCATTTTTGTGCTTGGAGAGTTCTAATAAGGCCAAAAGACTGACAGTAAATAATAGGAGTTTCAAGATGAGATTTGCCGTGGAAAGATGATATTTCTGGATGAATATACTTTTTCTCAAACACTACATTTGCTTGCACATTGTTAATCAAAACTGTAATAAACCTAAAAATTCTCTTGAGTAAATGTCTTTAATATTGAAATATTTCAAAATCAGTATTTTTTAATTTATGTTTTTAACTCATGAATTTCTTTAATATAAATTTAAAAATCACTTTGTTTAATAATTAGCATGAATATTTACTGATTGTACTTTAACATAAGGTAAATTACATAATAAACAAATTCATATTTAAATAATAACCTATTAATTTGTGCAAAAATAATGTTTTTCTTCATACACATATACACTTTATTTTAGTTAAATATACCCTCACCCCTCCCCAATTCCTAGTGATTTTCTCCCACACATTCCCTCCCAAACTTCATGTCCTCATGTGTAGAAAATCTTTGTTTTATTATAGTTGCATTTCTATCTTAAGAAACTTGCAGCAGTGGGGTTTTGGGGATGTCACATGTAGCTCATGACTTCAGATTCCCCATATAATCAAGGCTGCCTCTTAAAAGGTCTTCCTGCATCTACTTCCCAGGTTCTGTTGTTATAGGTGTATGCCATTGTGCTGGGCGAAAGTCTTTATTATGAAATAAACATTTTGATTGTATTTTGCTCAAAAAGTGCATGCCTCATAATTCCAATACATTAAAAAAACACAGGATGCAACCTGGATAGCATAGCCCTTCAAGTGAAATGGGGGTGAGGGGGTGAGAGGGAAGGGTGGCCAGGGTGCATGTCACAGGGGAAAGAGGGTAAGAGGAAGGGAGGGAGTAAGGGAGGGAGTAAGGGAGGGAGGGAGAGGAATCTGGGATCAGCATGTAAAATTTTTAAATTATAAAAAAAGAAGAAAGAAAAACTATAACAAGTTGAACCATTATTAAAAAGATACAAACACATAAATTTAGTTAAACTTAAAATTCAGATGCGGTGTATACTACACTCAGCCAGTAGAGGCAGGAAGATTTGTAGTTCAAGGCTGTCCTCACCTATATAGTGACTGTGAGGCCCAGCTGGACTTCTTAAAACTGTTTAAAATCAACCATAATTAACTGACTAAAAAAAAAAAATCAAAATCCCAAGTAATTTTTAAGCTTTCTTTTTCATCACTATTTACCAGTCTTTATCTTGCACAGGTCTGAAAGAAATTTGCATTCACTGTTTATGGATATTGCCCATCTATGGCTATTAAGCCAAGCTTGCTTATTGCCTGCTCATTATCACAGTGTTCTTAGTATTTGTTTATCATGTGAGCAGATGTTTACCTTACCACTCTTATTATCCATTTTTCCTTTTAGTTCCCGGGATCCCTGCTTTCTACAATTGGAGGCTATACTGCTCGGTTCCTGTATGTTTAGGATTGTTATTGCTTATTCACGTCTTTATTACTATTAAGGTGCTTCTCTTTATGGTGTTTTTCTGCAAGGAAGTTAGTCTCAATGAACTAGCTCACAATTCTATGAAACATTTTAAAGTTAGTTCTGGTGACGTACTTCTTCTTAGCTCACAAGGAAAAGATAATGGTCAAAAGGCACTGATGTTACAGTCTTTAAAATTTTGAGGTGAAATATGGTGTGGTGTTATAGCTGAGGGGCTTGCTCAACCCTGATTTAATTGACACAGAAAGATGTGAATAAAGATGGACTGTGATGCATTGGTGAAGTGTTGTGGTGTTCCAGGCAGAGAGAGGAAGAACGTGGTTAGGGACTTCCTGGGGCTCAGCTGTGGAACACCTTAGAAACGGTAAGAAGAAGGGGGGTGAGCATGCTTCTTGATTGTTCTCTCAAAGTCTTTAAAAGCATTCACCATTATTTGTAAATGACATGCTGAAGAACTTTGAGGATTTATTCATCTCTGTCCATACTTAGTTTAATTTAACAAGAGGCCTGGCTATTTTCATATACTCCAATTCAAGAGAACAGTGGATCCATGGGAATCGGTTCCAACGGAGCCAGGTGTGGATGGAAAATTAATTCTTAGGAAAAACGGAAAAGGCTGTGAACAGAAAAATGTGAAAGAATAAAAAAATCATCCTGAATGCATTTGTTGAGTACAAGGTGTGGGCATTCAGGCTGATAGAGTTGGCTTAAGTGTAAACTAGGCTCATACCCAATTCTATCACAGAGATTTAATTAATCAAGTAATAAAAGGTCCATTTCCCTTTTTATTTTATTTTGAAATTCATGGAATTCATTTGTACCATATCCCCCCAAATCAATAATGGTTATCTTCGGTATACCAGAACTTACTTTCTTCCATCTCCTCAGGTGATTTTAACATCTGGAACCAATTTTATCATCTCCCCCCTCCCCGCCCCCTTTGCCCACCATCATGCTAAGTACTAACAGCTATGCTCTACTTCTCCCTCAGTATTCCACTTGTCTTAGAATGGTATTTATTAAATCTAAGCCCTATGACATTAACTAATCGCTATGTCATTCTGACTAGTTATGTAAGATCCTCTCACTCAGTTCCTCATGGGAATCTCCACAGTCTTCATGGAGGACCTGTGAGACTGAAATGAAGCCATGCATGTGAAAGCATCTATGATGTCTTTGCAGCTCCATGACAGTTACCTCTCAACATACAAACTTCAGGTTTCAATGCAGCCTCAAAAGGTAAACCAGGACTCTGATGCCTCATCTGGGGCGCCTTGTCTCAGAGCTAGCTCCTCTTACTTACTGAAGTTTGTGTTGGAAAGTGCATCTTCTCTCTGTGAGAAGAGAACGGAGGCCCGAAAGCTTCCCTTTCAACAGCCTTTGCAAACCCAGGAAGCACTGTATTTTCACGTTGGAATATCACACATGTCCTTCTCTTGCCCGAGCCTGGTTGTTGAAGAGTTCTAGCCTCCATCTTTTCCTCTCCAGTGTCGCTTCAGGCTTTGAAAGATCACGGCAGGCTGACTAATTTTGCCCAGATTTTCTGGGAAGGCTCCACATGCGCTGCAGCTTTGGGTTGCATAATTGATTTAATCTCTGATCTTAGAGAAATGCGCAACTCTTTTTGTGGGACTCTGCATACATTTCTCTAGGGCAAAACGTGTCCTACTTTTTCTCTCTGGTATCTGTTTAGTGCTAGGCCATTCTTTTTCTCTCTCTAAGACTTTACCCTCCATGAAATAAATGAAATCACAGTTGGAAAACAGCTTACTGGACAGACTTAGAGTAGCAAGATCAGAGTCACATCAGGCACATTTGCTTAACAGACCCCTAGCCCTTTGCTTCCTTCCTTCTTGCTGTCTGTGTCTGTGGGCTAAGAGGATACCTTCATTTCTCCGCTAAGGCACGGTGGCCTCTGTACACTCCCTACAGAATGTGGCCTCTGTACACTCCGTACAGAATTGGAGCTGGCCTCAGTGTTGTAGCAGAAACACCTAAGCTGTGTGTTCAGCGCTTGCTCTTGACCTATGTGCTGAGCAGATTGACTTGTCTCTCTGGATCTTTCTGTCAACACTTCTGACAATAATGGTTATAGAGGATGATCTGAGGAGAGCAAAACCCAAACTTACACCAGGTGCATAGGAAGTCTTAACAGGTGTGTGGGTGTGGGAGTGTGGAGTGGTTTTATACCACTGAGAGAAGAGTAATCAAAATAACAAGTAACTGATTTTAACTTTATGAATTATTCAATAATACCGTATGTGGCGATTCCATTTTTTTTTTCTGTTTTCAGGAAACTGGTAATCTGGAAGGTCTCATTTGATAGTAGATAATTTTGGTGAGCCTGATTCCATAGGGTATATAGTTTGAAGAGGACTTCTATAGTGGTTATTTATTCAACAATGGATTCTGTAAGAATAGCATAACTTAACTTTCTTAGGTCTATATTCATTAATATCATGTTAGCAAGCCTCTGAACACTCAGCAAACTGTAAAGAACATGATCATTCCTCCGAGAGACTGTTAGAAGCAATTCCCATCTGCTAAGTGGCATAGCCTTATGCTTTCTGTATCCCAATGATGCTAGGAGAACTTACAAAAAACAATTTATTAGGGGTTTAATAAACCGCCATTGTTTGAAGTCTGCTACATACTTTTAGGTGGATAAATTTATATTCACACCCAAAGCTTCAGACCTTGTTCTATATGGGTATTTACATTGAAACAATAATCATACTTCTTAGGTTTGTAGAGAACCAAATGCTAAAACCATGTGAAGGAAATGCTCTTCACACAACCCTGGTCAGTGTTTTAGCCAGGATTTGCTGTAGTAATAGTTTTTAATGCATAACTTCCTTTTCCCAGTGGTTCTTAAGGGATGTGGAGAGCACTTGGTAAGTATTTCCACTACCAGCTGACAGCGGTCATCACTACCCCTTCCATCCAAAGTTAACTAACCCAGAGCACTTCGCAAAATCAACTTGGATAATATAAGCAAGAAATGTATACTCCAAGTCTATGATGAGAAGTAGTAGATAATTGACCAGTGGTTACCCAGCCTTCTTCAGAGAGCTTTGTAGAACCTATGCATTCTGCTGTCATTTCATTTATGTGACCATTGTCGCTTCCCTACATAATCAATATCACAGCATTTGCTCTGGATTCTTTCCTTGCATTTCTAATTATCTTGGATGGATGAATTTCTTTGTTTTCTTAACAGGTTCTTTAAAAAGTCCCTTAGAAAAAGAACAAAGACTTCTGGTTCTCCTTCGAGCCTCAGAAGAAATCTTTTGTGACTATTTTGATGGGATTCGTGTTGACCCAGGAACAATTGGTAAGAGTTTAATATAATTATGTTAATAATATAATGTGTGTGTCTATGGGTTTGTGCGTGTGTGAGAGAGACAAGACAGAAAGAAAGAGACAGTCAGGCAAAGGAGTTCCATTTCTTGGATAGCTGCTAAATTCTAGTTTATATTTACTCTTTGACTTACTAGATATTCAATGTCCATTTGCAGATATCATAACTATGACTCAGAAGTGATAATCTATATAAGTATGATGACCACAAGAACATTCACTGCTTGTAGTGATATTGCCATAGTATGGTAGTAACAAATGCTAACCTGGTCTACAAACACAAAGACTAGAAACACAAAGCCCAGAACAACTTGTACTGAGCTGGGAACACAAAGCCTGAGACAGCGTGTACTGACACCTGAAATTTCCAAATCAATGAGTAACAGAGGAGAAGAGTACTTCCTAGTGGCACCGTGTAATCAGCATTTACTTTGTGAAAAGAACCCTCTCAGCATGAAGTACTTTCCCTTCCTTTGACAAAATCCATTCCTTCTAAGACTAGATCCCCTTTTACTTATTTGTTTCTCCTCCCTATAGGAGGAGAGGTGAAATGAGTCAGGTCAGGGCCTTTAACTACATTTTTTTAAAATATTATGTTGTTATATAGTCTAGATGTGTGTGTTACTCTCATGAGTCGGATAGTGATTTCATTGGGTTTTCCTTTAGAGGAAAATCTGTGTTGGATGTTTCATATGTACATATATGAGGTTTCTGAATATTATGGAATAAACATTCAGGTAGCATGAGACTTGGTAACTTACATCCAAAATGCTTACTAATTGCTGTATTATATGATCAAATGCTTTGTAATTTCAATTTTCTCTATGAATTCTGTTTATTTGATTATCACCACGGCATGGATTAAAGAATTTTTAACTTTTCATAGTTGACTAAGAAGAAGGACTGTATATGCTAGACACATTTGTTTTGATCCATTTGTTCTGGTAATCATATTGGTTGAAACTTTTTAGATACAAAGTTCACACTACTACAGATGTGCTAATCCTGGACCCAGACATATACTTCAACTAATGTCTTTAAATTTTTTACTGATAGCAGTTGAAATAAAGAATACCCAGTTCACAGCATACTTAGCTTTTATGATATTATAAGCAAATGGCAGGTTTTAATCATATTAAGTAGTTTATTACTTTCTTGAAGCAACTAAGAAATGTTATCATTTCACAGTTAACCTTTGATAATGGAAATAAGTAAGAAATCTGCTTTTCTGGTTAATTGAATTTTCTGGATAATTCAAAATTTAAAGATGTGATTTGTAATCTTTTTTTGTAATAAACATCGCTGTTGGAAATTTCTGTAAATTTCACTCCAGGATCCTGTCTGTCAAGGTATTAGCCTATGATGAATAAAAGATGATTTTAGTTTTGTGATTTGATATTTTGTGACATATATTCATGAAACTATATTATGGAGAATTGATTCTAGGACATGTTCTGAAAGTAAGATTCATTCTGCATCTACTAATCTTATTTTAACACATCTTTATGAATTAGTGTATAGAAGAAATTACAGATATTGGCACAAACACTTAAGGTCTCAGTAATTATGATTTTATTGTTTTGGTTCACACTGGATGGAAATCTAAGTCACATTGTTGATATTTCAATGGTGTTTACTTCTTTCGTTTTTGTATGTTTATATGAGATATTATAAATATTTAGGTTATTAAATTAGTGGCTTGCAACAAAATGTTTTGATTTCTGTAGGCCTATTCACATGATCCATTTCAGTGCAGGGTGAAAACATTGAAACTCCAAGTCAAATGTACATATTTATAGACATATATTATTCATCTCTATATTGTCTACATGAAATGAATACACATATGGAGATACATCACTACTTTTTGTTTCACTGCGGGAATGCATGGTCACATTTTTTGAATACTAGGCTGTGAGAAATTATACTGAATATGGTTGAAAATGCCAATCAAGTACATTTGAGGAAATCCACAAAAGCCTAAAAGGATACTTGCAGGCTTTCAGGCTGACTCCCTGGTAAGAAGATAATCCTTTTTTTCTTTTTTTTTTGTTTTTCAAGACAGGGTTTCTCTGTGGTTTCAGAGGCCATCCTGGAACTAGGTTGGACTCAAACCCACAGAGATCTGCCTGCCTCTGCCTCCGGAGTGCTGGGATTAATGGCATGTGCCACCACAATGATAATTCTTAAGTCCAAAATAAAACAGAATATCTAACTGTTCATGTTTCTCTTGTTTATCTATATTATGACAAAATATTAAGTCTGAGCACTGAAAACAAAGCTAATAGCACTGAGGTCCAATCTTCAGTGAGTGTGGCTTGCCACTTGGACAATTAGGGTATATCATAAAAATATCAAAACCAGTTGACTTCCATCAGATCAAAAAAGTTCTGAAGTCACCTTGATGGCAGAAGGATAAACCTCTTTACATTGAACTGCCTCTCCATTAGATGATGTTTCTCCTCTTTTAGATTGTCATCATAATGCAGCTTTAGTTTCTCTGTAGGTCTTTGGGTTATATTTGACCTGTTATAATGGAAATATTCCATTTTAAAGATAAGATGAATATGATCAGATATGGATTATATGTTACATATTTGGTGTAAAATCCTTTGAATCATATTTCACTTATCTTAGTGATTGATTCTTTAACTTTCCAGGAGTTTATGGGAAACTTCATCTTAACAGTGCTTATTCTAAGAAATCCTGGGTACACCTTGGAGCTGATATTGCACCAGGAAATGAGAGGTAAGAAAAGAATCAGAGGCCTTGCTGTTATTGTTTCGTTTGTTCCTCTGTGATGTTTTATTGTGATATGAAGCACTAAGCAACATCATTCAAGGCAGAGGGACTAGAAAAAAAAGGAACATAATAAAAGGACAATAATAAGTGACAAATATTATAGATCCTCATAGAGTCTCAGCTGTGCCCTTGATTTGCTATGATGTTATAGAAGATTCAATGGCAGAACAACATAACAAATCCTATTTTTAAAGGCAAAAGGGGCTTATGGCTCAGTTTGCAGACAGTTATCCTAGTGTGCATCAAGTCATGGGTTTAACACCCAGCATCCCATAAGCTTGGCTTGGTGGTATACACCTATAATCCTAGTACTTGGGAGACAAAGTCAGGATAATCTAAAGTCCAAAATCACCCTCAGCTACACTGAAAGTTTGAGGCCAGTCTGGCCTATGATACATGTCAAAAATAAATATAAAAAACAGGATGGTGAGGAAGAAAGAAAGATGAAGGAAGGAAGGAAGCAATGTAGGGAATCAGCTTTAACACAAAAATATTACATAGTTACTCAAGGGTAGATAAGCAGATGGAAGGAAGGATTAGGTTAGATGAAAGGAAGATTCCTAATCTAGTCCATGTATATATTTTACTGAACAGCATCACCTTGCCAGGTTCTTCCCTGCCTGTTAATGAGTAATAAAATGTATATAGATATTTTAGTTACATCACTGCAACCCCTAAAATAATAACCAAACTATGGAAGCAAAAACCAATGGAATACCATAAAATACATTGTTAGGCATAACTGAATTGCAAAGAATTTTCTTCTTAATGTATTGATTTTTTAAAAAAAGAATTATAAAATAATATGCCTAATTTTTAATGTAAAAATAATACACATACAAGATAGAAACACAGAGAGTTTGTTAAAATATTAATTTACATAGGTGCTGTATTACCCCCCCCCCCGGAATGTATGTCCAAAGCTCCCACTGATTCATAGAAGAATAAAAGCACAACGCTTGGGATTGCACACTGGTGTAATACATGCCCACTATTCCACACCATGCAATTGGGATGTCAGGATAAGATAGGAATGTTCTACTTCATCATTGAAGATACAGACCTGGAAGAACTAAACGGCTTTTTGAGGTCTAAAGACTCATTGCTGTATCTATCTGACCACAACAATATTATGCTTCCTGTATATATTGCCCAGAAAAGGCTAATATATCTTCAGAAGATATGAAAAGAGATCTCTTTGGAAACATCTTTACTATTCAAGTTGTTTGAAGCCAAGAAGGGAGATGTCTCTTAGTCAAAGAATGTGAAGATATGAATACTAAACTCTGTTACTGTCCCTCCTCTGTTCCTCCAGGTCTTTCCAACCCCCACCCCTGCTTCTAATCAACCCTCCCCATCAATGCCTCTTCCTTCTCCATTGAGAAAGGGGCAGGCCTCCCAAGGGCTTGAACAAAGCCTGGCACATCAAGTTGAGGTAGTACTGAGCTCCTGTCCTTGAGTCAAGGAGGGGCAAGGTAATCCAGCATGGGGAACAGGTTCCCAAAAGCCAGTGAAGCACCAAGGACAGGTCCTGCTCTCATACCTGGGTTTTAAAATGTGGTTTCTGGGGAGAAAATTAAGGTCTTCATGGTTGCAGAGCACAGACTTGATGAATTCAGTATTTTCTCAGTGCGCAGCAGTCAACTTCAACAAAAGCTGTCTTCTTGTGTTTTGTTTTTGCTCCCTCTTTTAGTTTTCATGGTGAGGTAGGCTTATTTTTGGTCGCTTGTACTTAATCTTGGGTTACTTGATGACCTCTTGTTTTATCAGTGTACCTGACACCTGCTTTTTGAGTTTACAGAATCATAGTGGATGATGTAGTGGATTGGCAACCCCATGACAAAATAGTCCTTGGCTCTTCTTCGTATGAGCCTCATGAGGCAGAGGTCCTCACGGTAAAGGAAGTCAAGGGTCATCACATCAAGGTTTATGAACGCCTCAGACACCGGCACATTGGTAAGTGCTTTGCTGGTTAAAGGAAATGTATGGGCCATGAAGGATCTGCTTGGCAGCCTACCCAGGCTTATTACACTTGCTTGACATTAAGAGTGCAAGCAGGCTACCAGATTGCTGCCCTACATTTGTCCAAGAAACTTTTCTCAATTTTCCTTCCCCTTCCCTTCCTTCCTCTCCCCTTCTTCCCCTCATGTTCCTCCCCTCCCTCTCCTCTTCTCCTCCTCTCTCCTCCTTCTTTCTGCCTTTTAGTATATTTTAGTTTGAGACTAAGCAATTCAAGCTTGCGACTCAAACTCATTCTTTTATGTTAATTCTCCAGAGGTGAACTTATAAGCATACATGGCCCATGCCATCATGCTTGGTTATATTTTATTTTTTTACTTTATTTACTTATATATTAAACAAGGTCTCATTATATAGCCCTGGTTGTACATTCTATATGTGAATAATACTCATCAAAGAAAACCACCCTCCTGTGTAATGTATGAAATCAGTTTAACCGAGGAGCTTTAACTGATAAAACATGCAAAATAAGTGGGTCAGATATTTATTATTATTTCTTATCTGATATGTGAGAGGGGAATATAAATCTTTACCGAGACTGTCCAAAGTCTATTAGAGTTTCAGGTGTAACACCTCCTCTTCTCCTTTGTATTGTTGCCGAGATGGGATTTTTCTATGTTACTTTAGGCTGATCTTGAATTACTGGGATCCAGTCATTCTCCTGCCTCAACCTCTGATTAGCTAGTATTATGAGCATGTGTCACTATGTCCAGCTTGATTTTCTGTTTAAAAAGCACAACATAGAAAAGAGACATCTTTATTAGCCCTGGCCAGCTAGAGACATCATGAAATGTCAGTGGAAAATACTCCTCCATATGTATTCCTGCTCACAGAGATGGTCCAGGCTGTATGTGACAGATGGGGTTACTGTGCTTTGCACCATCCCCTTCTAGCCCCTTCACTGTCTAACACTGATCTTTATGCTATCACTGCCTCATCTGACCTGGGTGTCTTTACTCCCATGATGGAACAATATGGACAATGTGTTGTTGAATGTCACTGACTCACACTGATGCATAAAAGCAAGGAGGCTGGGAATCCTATTAAATGGACAAATTTATGTACCAGTGGCCTGTCTTAGTCCTCATATTTATTGAGAAGAGGTGAATTATTGCTCACACATTCTCTTTGATCCCAAAGAGGGACAGGTGAACAGGTTTTTCCTTTCTTGCCTGACATCTGTGGAGTGTGCCTGAGGAGAGGGTGTACTCCTAACGGGAATGGAAATTTTCATTTGTGAGGTACAGTAGGGTCCCCATTTGGCGATTTCCAAGACAGCCGGTTAAAAGTTGACACCCCCAACTCTGGTTTCTCTAGGAAGTGTCCACATCATGGAGGATGGTCAACGCATTCCTTTGGCTGCTGAGGTTGGACTGTTGACTAGGAACATTAAAATTCAACCTGACTCATCATGTAGAGGGAGACTCCTTGTGGGGTCCTCCAGGAAGTCTAGCAGAGAAGAGTTTTCTGGTAAGTGAAATGAAATTTTCAGTTAATAAGCATTACCATCCAGCTACTAAGTAATTCTGAACCACTCTTCTGGGACACTTAGAACCTTCAACCGTGAGAATTTTCACTTGTAATGCAAAGTGATCAAATTAGGTGGCTTCTTTTTTGCTCCAGGAAGCTCTGAATTTTCAGCCCCAATCTTTGCTAAATTAGCAATGTGAAGTTAAATAATATACTAAAGATCAGTGCATATGCACCTTTTAACCTCAAAGAAAACACCTTTCCTCTGCTTGGAAATGGGATGACTTAACTATGTGAAATTTATCACTTGCCTGATTTTCTCTTAATCCCCCCAGTAGTATGCATTATCTAATGAGTCATGTTACAAATTAGTGGCTATAATTTAAATACAAATCATTTACATATTTCAAAGTGCTTTAAAACCAATCCAATCTGCTTCAAAGATCAATGAAATCTTTTTCCTTTAAATTTACGCTTCAGCTCTTTTAGAATCTTGCAAAATTTTTTCATGACCTCATTTATTACAAGTATGTTCTGGCTACAGTCTTACAAAGTTTTTCCTGATCAAGGAGTTTGGGAAATGTTGTCAGGACAGCTCTATCTTTGACAAACACCGCGTACCCACCCTTAAGGATCTGAATTTATTTATAAAATTATCTCCTCTGAGTCTTAGAAATTTCCTTTAATACTTCTTGGAGTACACATCAACTGCTGACTAATTCTATTTCCTTTTACCTAAAAATGTCAGGTTTTCATCTACTACTCCTTGAAGGATGTTTGTTTTTTAATATTTGTTATTAGAAAATATCTGAATATATCCAAAAATTATTCTTTTAAGTTTTTGTTTCTATAACTAAAGGAAATAATTTATTTTTTTTCTATGAGCATTTGATTTTGCAAGTTAAAATGAGGATGCAATGAAAGTAATGAACATAATATAAAGGACAGGATATAGAAGAAAGTTCTCACATAGTTGAAAATTTCCTCATTTTATGTGCAGGCATCATTTTTCACTTTAAGATAGAAGTTATAGATATCTATTATTCATTTGTGCACCTCTTAAATCTGATCATAGAAGTTTCTCTGAGCAGTGGAAAGTTAACACACAGAAATTCACAACTGTGTAGGGTAAGTGTGTGGGAAGTGTTCAGCCAAAAATGGTACATCCATATCTCCTGTGTCTTAGTTAGGTTTTCCATCGCTGTAAAGAGACACCATGACCACAGCAACTATTATAAGGTAAAACAGTTAATTATGGTGGCTCATTTTCAGTTCAGACATTCAGTCTATTATCATCATGATGGGACATGATGGCATGCAGACAGACATGGTTCTAGAGAGGTAGCTGAGAGTTCTATGTCTTGCAGGAAACAGCAGAGGACTGTCTCAGAAGGCATGGACTACTTATATATGATACCTCAACACCTACCTCCACAGTAACACAATTCCTTCAACAAGGCCACATCAACTCCAACAGGGCCACACCCCCCATTAGTACCACTCCCTTTGGGGGGCATTTTCTTTCAAACCACCATAACCCACAGTCACTCCATTGCAGAAGAAGGAGTAGACAGACTGTATAAGGGCCAGAGGTTGGGGAAGACTAGAACAAAACTGTGTCTTCAAGGCATGACAAGACCCTCACACTCAAGAACTTCCAGCAGCTGTGGTTGCCTGTACAAGACCTATACAAGATCAATCCAGTCACTCTTCCAGGATAAAGAGGGAAATATAGTGTAGCTAAGATTATCATATAGAAAAGATTTCATGGAGGTCATTTCTTTGCGTTTACTCCTGAGTATTGGTCTTAAGGTGACACACATACTAGTCCAGGGCCCTTGATTCAGTTTTGTAACAAATGTAAAGAATATGTAAACCAGTTGTGTCCCTCCCCAAAGTCATTGCCTGCCTTATTTCTCTTTTCACTTCTTATATTAGAGTTCAGACAGCACGTGATTGTTCATAGACAAGAATGTTATATTTCCAGTGATTCATATTTTTGTTAGAATTTATGATGTGATAGACAGTTCTAGCTCTAAGGATAATGATTACCTTTTATTTAAATGTCTACATATTCTGATTCCCCAAAATAAAGGCATTTGATATTTTTGGGAAAACAAGAAAGGACTTGATCTGAATGTGTACATTTTCTTTGTAGGTATTCTTCAACTTCTAAATGTAGAACTTCAGAACTTGGGGTCACCATTGCTTTCATCCATTGAATTCACTGGCATGTCAGCTGGATCCTGGGTAATATCTTCTACTGTACATCAAAGCTGCGGCACGGGCATCCATGCATCTGCCAGTCACGGGGTGGTTTTAAATGACAATGTAGTGTTTGGCACCAGTGGCCATGGCATTGATCTGGAGGGTCGAAACTACTCTCTCACTAATAATCTTGTCATCCTGACGATGCAGTCGACAAGGTCATCTCCTTGGGTGGCAGGAATCAAAGTGAACTATGCAAAGGATATCATTCTCCAGGGTAATGTGGTGGCAGGATCAGAAAGACTTGGCTTTCAAGTATGTGGCCATGGGTGCTCTTCTGAAGAGCTTTGGTCTGATAATGTAGTCCACTCAAGCCTCCATGGCCTTCACCTCTACAAGAAACATGAACCCACCAACTGTACTGGTGTCTCTGGATTTCTGGCTTTTAAGAACTTTGACTATGGTGCCATGGTACAGACAGAGAATAGTGTGGTCCTGCAGAACATCACTCTGGTCGACAATACTATCGGCCTTTTGGCAGTCTCGTATGTCTCTTCTGTTCCACTGAGCTCCATCAGAGCTGTGCAGATTGTGCTTAGGAATTCAGTCATCGTGGCCACTAGCTCCTCTTTTGACTGCATCCAAGACAGAAAGACACCACAGTCAGCCAACTGGACATCAACTGACAGAGCACCTTCCAATCCCAGAGGAGGCCGAATTGGTATTCTGTGGCCAGTTTTTACCTCAGAACCAAATCAGTGGCCTCAGGAGCCATGGCACAAACTGAGAAGTGGCCATGCAATTTCAGGAATTACAAAGCTTCAAGGTATGATTCTGGAATTTGTCCTAAAAATGCAGTTTCACACATCCAAGCACACAGCTTTCAGGAGCACTCCAAAATTCATGTAGCAGGAAGGTCCACTGCAACATAGTACTTGCTTGTCTAGCCTGCATCCTAAAGTTGATGAACCATAAGTGTGTATTAAAGTCAGTGAGTGATTCCTTATAGAAGTGACTGCTTTCTTCATGCCATGGAGACTCCACTGTAACTATTTAATTAAAAATAGGTCTTGGATGGAAGTTGTTTTTCCTATTATCCACTAAAGAAACTGAGACACAGAAACAGTGCCTCAGCCATGGCTGTTTTATAGTGATATAAAGATTGCTAGGTTAAAAGCCAGTATTTGGAAACTTGGGCAGTTTCACTTGTGCCAGATATTTTTGGTAACTTTGTATTTTTTCCCCATCTATTTAGTCTTTTCTGGTAGTTGGTTTGAGTGTTCCATAAAATAGATATATTTTCATCAAGGTTTTAATTGAACTTTTCCTGAAAACTAAATTATTTGAACCAATCATTGTCCATGAAATTATTTTTTATTATTTTATGTGTGTGATATATACATATCTGTACATATACATATCTGTTCAGCACATATATGAAGAACCCACAGAGACTAGAGAGGGCATTAGATCCCTACAACTGGTGTTAAGAAAACTGAGAGCCTTTATGTGGCTGCTAGGAATTGAACCTCTGTCCTTTGGAATAACAGTCAGTACTCTAGCCACTAAGCAAATTTTTTTTAACATACAATGTCCATGTATGCCCCAGATATTTGTAACTAAGATTCATGTAAACTCTCTGAGGTTATCCTGGTTAGATTAAAATGACCCCTATAATAAACATTATGAAAATAATAGTTGCATAATTCATGATTGGTGGTATACATGATACAAGCTTGTGATATATTGTTTAAATTTTCAGATGTCACATTTTCTAGTTTTGTGAAGAGTTGCTATAATGGTGACCTGGATGTCTGCATCCTGCCTAATGAGAATAGCACTGGAATCATGTACCCAATAACAGCAGAGAGAACCAGGATGCTAAGGATGAAGGACAAAAACAAGTTCTACTTTCCTCCATCACAGTCCAGGTACCACTTTTGGTATTGACAATACACTGTATTTATGAAGCAGTTTTCAACTCTTTTTTTTTTTTATATTTATTATTTTTTGTTATTTTACATATGGATCCTAGTTCCCTCTCCCTCCCTCCCTCCCATCCCCCCACCCCCCGACCACCCTCTCATCACATCCCACCCCTCACTCCACAGGGAGGGTGATGCCTTCCAGGAGGGATCATCAAAATCTGTCAAGTCATTTAAAATAGGGTCTAGGCCCTTAATCCTGCTTCTAGATTAAGGGAGTGTCCCTCCATGGGGAATGTGTTCCCAAAGTCCTTTTGTGCACCAGGGATACATCCTGGTTCCACTGTCAGAGGTCCCTTAGACTGCCAAGGCCTTCTAACTGAGACCAGTGTTCAGGGGGTCTGAGTCGGTACAATGCTGGTTTCCCATAATATAGAAAGGCAGACATATCAAAATTACACCTGTCTTCTCCATGGAAACTCTGAAGGCCAGAAGGTCCTGGATAGATATTCTACAAATGCTAATAGTCCATGGATAAAAGCCCAGGCTACTATACCCAGCAAAATTATAGATGGATATAGTGATTGAGATTTTTGCTGGGTATAGTAGCCTGGGCTTTTATCCATGGACTATTAGCATTTGTAGAATATCTATCCAGGACCTTCTGGCCTTCGGGGAGGCATTGAGCAGGATGAGGATATGGGAGGACACAGTACCTATTGCTAGGAACTCCTAAGCTAAACAACGAGGCATGGACCAGGTGTAGCTGATTTTGGACATATGATCAAGGATCTGGAAAAAAAAAAGGTTATTTTTTCTCACGCTGAAAAAAATATACTACTTTAGGGAGACAATGAATAGTTTAAATAAACCCTCCATATAGACAGGCCATGTGTTTGATCTAACACTGTTTTCTTTTCAATGCCCATCCCAGAGCCATTATAGGTAACTCAGTACAGTGAGGCACACCATTTGTGTTATTATTTGTCGGTCGTGTCTTACCAGTGGAATATGAGCAACGCCTCTTGATCCATTTGTTTCCATACCAAAATACCATGAACTGGATGATTTATAATGACCAAGGATTTATTTCTTATAGTTTGGGAGTCTGAGAGTACAAAAATCAAAGCACCTCATGTCTGGTGTTGCGTTTGGGCTACTGAACAGGACATCCATACAAGGTGAAGAATATTAGCCTTATGTGGCAGGGCAGGAATATGGACAGTTGCTTGGCTTGACACAAATTCAGTGCTGTCATTGTCCATTCTTTTTGTACCCCATCATGAGGTGAGAGTTGATTTTTCCCTTTCCCCACAGGAAAGACTTAGAGGGAACCATTTGCCTTGATTCTGACTGGGAAAGTTCTAGAAAATACCTCTTTACAGATCTGGATGGGAGAACCCTGGGCCTGCCTCCACCAGTTTCTGTGTTTCCAAAGATAGAGGCAGAATGGACTGAATCATTCTTCAATACAGGTTGGTTATGTCTAACTGTGATGTCTATGGCAAAGGCAGTAGGGAAGTGAGATCAGATAGAAATGGGCTGTCAAATGGTCACCACTGTGGCATTTGGAGCATGACTCAAATGGGACTCTTGAAGACTGTAAAGCCAAATGACCACAGCCAGACCCAAGGAGCTAATGTAAGTGTTATGTCCTCACTCCCTCTTGGTCTGAGAGATGATTCAAGGAAGGTAACTCTCCAGCCTGGTGCCTTTCCCTGAGCACAGGTTGTATGCGCTCTTCCATATGGTCAGAAAATATTTCTCAGATGGATGTGTTAGGTCTTGTCAATAGTTTTCTTTGGTTGGAGAAGATGATTGCCAATGGCATATGTTGTGTCATTGTGAGCACTCTTACCAGTAGTCACTACTATGTCAATCTAATGCTTCATGTTTAAATTATAAGAATATTCTTTTGATGAGCTTTTAGGAGATTACTCACCATGTGGTGTAATACATTATTCAGGTCTAAATACCTTCTTGCTACTGGTGGCTTTGTGGTTCCATTAGCTTTTCCTCAGCTCATTGCCCTGCATACAACATGGTTAAGTGGTATATAGCAAACATTACACCATTTGCTATTGAAATGTGAAAGCAAGTGTGTATGAATGGCTAAGAGCATATGTAGAGGTGTATAAGCCCGACCTCATGCTCAGAAACTGCCTAGAATGCTCAGTAAAGTTGGTATAGATGCCAAGATTCTCACAGTGGAATCTGCTGTCTACTGTTCTAAAAACACAGTAAGAGTCCCTTTGCAAAGAGTGGTGCTTTGACTTAAAAAAATATTCTCCTGTAATGCAAGATCTTTGTATTTTAAAAATCAATGTTTTAAAACACTACATTCTGTTTTCCATCACCAAACTAGCAGACAAGAGAAGCAGATTTATTCGTGAGACTGACATTCATGTCTCTCTGTAAGCCCATAAAGGTGACTCAGACAAGATGGAAGAGGAGACTACTAGAACCAGTCTCATATTTATTCTCAATGTCACCATGCTTGACACACCCTCATGTCTTTTCCCAATTTTATTAGCAAATCTCTCCAAGTCATGTTGAGTCCATTGCCTCTAAGGTTTCTTTTTTAATTTGCAATATAACAGATCTTGTTTGCATATATTAGTTCACACACAGGAAAACTCACTCAGTCATATATCCACAGTTACTTCCCAGTCAAGTACTCTGGCATGGGGAGCGAAACCCATCCATGTGGATCACAAAGTAGGAACACTATGCCAGTGGGCTTCACTATCTTCGCAGTGCAGGGTGTGCAGCCAGGGGAAAAGTGAGCTGTTAATTTTGTTTTATACTTATCTGTAAGTTTTCATTTGCTGCCAACTTTGAAAATTACATGGCAATAAGAGCAAGGCAGTTAATCCCAAGAAGGGGATCTCCTGAGAACTATTTACATTTTATTTTAGGAAGGATTTCTGTAGTTATGGAGACATCTAATGATACAAAAATAAAAATAAAAATATCATTCAATAAAGCAAAATCTTGAAATTAATATTCTATTTAGGTAGGATAGAAACACTAGGCCTTTCCATTTGGGCTTCTTATTAATGTCCTGTCTACTGTTAGTTAGTTAATAATGAACAGTATTACCTCCCAGACTGGCTCACAGATATGAATGACCAGTGTTGTAATAAGAAGACTGAAGACTTCAGAGCTCTAGGTTGGTGCCTGTTTAGAATTCTTCAGCTAAATGAAATGGGAGGGAAGTAAAGTTTAATCTAGCATAATGCAAATCCCCTTTGCATGTGAATTACAGCATCTGGCATCTTCCTTTATTCAGTAAATATGTTTTGCCAACACAGTGTCTACTAACATTTTATTAAAGGATAAATATTATAGTGTATAGTGAAGAAGATAATAACCATGTTTTTATTAAAGTTATATTGCAACAAAGACATATGCACAAATAGTAATAAAAGAGAGGGGAAGAAAATACAATAGTGTTTTGGTTTATGGAGGAAATTTGCAATAGGAGTTAGTTTATTCTCTCTCTGGTGTATATGTGCTTGTGTATGCTTGTCTCTCTGTGTGTGCATGCAGTGTACATATGTATATGAATATAAGAAACTCATATTTTATATAAAATAACATTGCAAATAAGACTCCAATGAGCAAAGGGAGGAAACCCACCAGAAAGCACAGGGGCTCTGGTAAAAAAAAAATGGTCTCAACACATGTGAGGGGTGGGTGGAGCAGAGACGTATGTGAGTGACATGTAGTCAACTAAAGTAGTATATAGGGGGACATGAGCAAACCCTTTGAAGGCCAAGGTAAGAGGTTATGAATTTGTTCAGTTTTATTTATGGGTATTTATTTATGTGGAATTAAGGTATACAGCATGATGTTTTGACATGCATGGTTAAAGGACTGCTTTATTTTAACAAATTAACTCATCAAGCCTCAAAAACATTTACTCCTGTTTTACTGTGATAAAAATGCCATAATCTTCTTAGCAAAACTTCTGACTATATTCACTATTACTGACTATAGGCCTCTCATTCATTAGAGCTTCAGAAATATTCACTCTGTATGAGTGCAAATTTGGGTCCTTTGAACCACATCTCCTTGAAATAAATAATTTGTAGGTTTCTATTTTGGGTCTCATTATGCTATAATTTACATCTTATTTTTAAAGTAGGAGCTTTGAATGGAGACAACATGTAAAAAAGACCATCCTAAGCGAAAGGTTCCCATCTTCTTTGTCCTGCCAAAAGTTCTTCATGATCACATCTGGACACTAGCTCTCAAGGCGAGCTTAGTATAAGAAATAGCGAAGGCATTCAGCATTCATATGCACATAGGGAAATTTTGTTTGTTTGTTTGTTTGTTTGTGTGCCATGCATCCATGCCTGTGTCTGTGTGTGTGTGCCATGCATGCATGCATGCCTGTGTGTGTGTGTGTGAGAGAGAGAGAGAGAACAGAGAGAGAGAGAGAGAGAGAGAGAGAGAGAGAGAGAGAGAGAGAGAGAGAGAGAGAGAGAGAGTTGCTAGAATTGAACTTAATGCCTTGCACATGGCAGGTAAGTATATTACTGAATTATATTCTAGCTCATTTTCATAATTTCTTCCTTCCCTCTACATGCAGGAGAACTTTGACTAGAGGTGTATATGTGAAACCTAGTCTTTGGGATTAACAGAGATAGATAGACAGACAGATAGACAGACAGATAGCTGTTAGATAGACAGGGACAGACAAAAAGAGGGAGGGAGAGAGTGATGGAGGGAGGGCAGAATAGAGGCAGAGAGTGGCAGAGAGGTAGAGAGAGGCAGAGGTAGAGAGGAGGTGATAAGAAACTAAACAACTATAAGGATTTTGCTAGTAAGTTTAATTATTATAGTTGTATACTATATGTTCCTTTTGTCTTAACATGCTGTTAAGAAGATAGTGGCCTTTAGTGTTCAGTTTTAGGTTTTCATTAATATTAAAGAAGTAGTCTTTGAGTCTAGGGTTGGTAGCTCAATTCTGAAGTCTTAGGATTTGAGATATTGATGCAGCAGAAATACCCTGTGTTCAAGGCTAGCTAGACTACAGAGTGAGATCTTGACACTCTATGCCACATAGAAGAAACACAGACATAGTTGCCTGGACACAAATAAGAAAGACAAAAAGACATTAAAAAAGATACAGGAGTGTTTTCACTCAAATATATATCATCTTATTGTTTGAAACGAACTGTATTGAAATGAATTGAATGACCTCAAAAATGCCATCTGGTAATACACTACTGGGTGAAATTGGGTTTGTTATTTTTATTCTACATTGGATCATAATATTTAAATCTCACTTCATGATAAGCTTTTCCCATACTTTCTTTGACATTATTCTCAGCAAATCACTATAGTCTGACCAAGACTTCTGACCAAATCTACCTTCAAGGGAAAACGTCTGTTCCCCCTTCTTTACTGTTAAGAGCTAAGAAACATTTTTCAAATTTTGTTACTTCTGGGAGACTTACCAAGAAAGTTATAAACCATTCTGTAGACCTTAAAAGTGACTTGCCTTGAATCAAAAAATAAAATACGAGGTTGATAAAAAAGAAAATAAAGCTGGCATCTGACTGTCAGGTCCCAGAATGATGAAGTGTTTTCTAAGTGAGTGATGGGAGAGTCGCAGAAGTAGCATTTGCTCCTCGCTTCCCAGGCAGAGGGTGGCCAGCACTTTGCCTTTCTTTGTTGCTGGATCTTGAAATGTGTCTTTCTTTAAGCTTTCTAGGCTCCTTGTTCTTCCCATTTGTTCCCAGAGTGACAGCAAGATGGTATTATAAAACGAGAGAATGGAGAGGTGGGGGGGGGGATGAGAGGAGAGAATGGAGAGGAGAAACGGTTGTTAGAAGATTTGTCTGCCAATATCTGTGCTTGCCGAGGTCTTTTTCTTCTAGCTAGAGGGGGAATGCTATTCTCTCTTCCCAAGCAATTATAGGACCCAAAGATTGAAACTTGGTATATAGCTCTTTAATCTCAGCAGATATTTATGGTTAAACATTAGACTTTTAGGATTCCAGATGTCAGGGTATTAAAATATAAAGGCACAGTGGAATCTCAGAAAATATTAGACTGTGGGATACGTGGCTGCGAGGGACTTTTATTCCAAGCAGAGGAAGACAGGCTTCCAGTGGTACTTTCTGACACCCAAAGAGCAACTTTGATCCATGTCATTTTCTCATTCTCCTTGGTCTTCAGGCAGTACAGCATAACACCATTTGATTGCTTTCCAGAGTAGGCTGTGCTATGAGGTGCAGTGATTTTCATGTGTAATTTCTACAGGGTAATATGAAAAGGAAGCAATACTCTGGGGATTATTTCTTTACCCTTCCACCATCTAGACATGGATCGTTTCTCTCTTCAAGCCTTTTACATTCATGACTGTGACTACCACTGTCTCTGGCTCCCTGCCGAGACCATTAGATTAATTATCTCATTAATGTCATGCCCTATGAGATGTGTACTCTGACTGCCTCCATTTTATAGGAGCAGCAACTGATACGGAGATATGGACTCATTGTCCAAGTCATGGAGCTAATTAACAAAAGATTCAGGACTGAGCAGTGTAAGTCAAAGATATATTGTTGCAAGACTATAAGAGTTTTCTCCCACCCTACTCCTTGTTCTTCTATCTTAGATCTGTCTTCTCACAGACAAAGATAAAAAAAAAACCAAAATATAAACAAAAACAAAAAACTGAGGCAGTGGTTATTACAGCAACTACCCACTCTGCCCAGTAAGAATGGTAGTTACTTTTTCATCTGTGCATTCCTTTGTAGCACTCTGTATTCATGACAGGTTATAAACACCTTCCTTTATCCTGACAACACACTTTAACATGTTGTCGGGGTTGTTATTCACCTCAAAGCATTTGGAAAAACAGAGTTTTAGAGAAATTAACTATATTTCCATAGGATGTTCATAGGATGTTTCACAGAATGTTCAGAACTCAAATCTATTCTTGTTGGAATCAAAAGCTTAAGCTCAAGAGTACTTCGGGATAATTATGATACAATCTTTATTATCTGGTGAAACTCTACATAGAGCTGTTTTAACTGCATAATTCATATCCTCTCACCTTATGTGGGAGTAAATGTGTGTTTAGATTTAAACCATCTACCATCAATTATAATTGATATATATTTTTTCATGTACAAAATCAATGTTCCATATCATATCCATATCATAGCAAAGAATATGGATGATGTTGTTGTTAATCAAGGAGATTATATGACAACAGCAGAGCAGTTACTAAGTCATAGCTTTACTTCTGGATTTGATTTTTATTTTGGAAATATTCAGTAGCCTTCCCTCCCCCCCTTTTTGCATGGGTTAACATAGGTATAATTTTCAGTTGAGTGTTTATTTTATTGAGTATCCAGTGATATTGAGATACATGCACTGATAGAATGTGGAAGGGGCCATTTCAAAGAAGAATGAGACAGAACTTGATCTCATAGTGTGGGACAAGTGGGCAAGACAGGGCAGAGATATGTTATTCAAGAATGTAGTTGAATCAAGACCCAGAGGACATCACAGATAACCAAGGAAACAAAATAAAGCATTAAGGAAAAGGAATTTGTGGTGAGCATTGACCAATGTGTGAAAGCTAAAGCAGTTAGAGAAAGAACAAAATGGTATGAAATACTACCAAACTTTTACACTCCAAGAAAAAATATTCATTTTACTTTATATGTATGGGTGTTTTGCTGTGTGTGTGTGTGTGTGTGTGTGTGTGTGTGTGTGTGTGTGTGTGTGTATCATACACATGCAATGCCAACACAGGCCAGAAGGGGACATCAGATCCCCCAAAACTGGGGTTTGAGATGGTTGTGAGGTGCTGAGAATTGAACTCTAGTATGCTGGATGAGCCCAAGTACTCTTAACCACTGAGCCATCTCTCCAGATTTGGATCTTCCATTTCTGTGCAGAAACTGTGGTTCTCTGCACAGGATATGCAAAGGACTGGATCATCAACAGGATCACTGAGAAATAAAGGTTATTATTGGGACCCATCTTCCTTTTTGCTGAGCATTATGAGGGAAAGGAGAGAAATTTTCTTCAGTTGGTTGTAGATACCAGTGAGGCATCCATGGTCATCTAAATAGCCACTCACCTATGATCCCAAAGCAGCCCTAAAGAGCTCATTGGGCATTATGGAGGAAGCAGACATGCAAATAGAAGGGGGAGTTGAAGAAGAAGAAGAAGAAGAAGAAGAAGAAGAAGAAGAAGAAGAAGAAGAAGAAGAAGAAGAAGAAGAGAAGAAGAAGAAGAAGAAGAAGAAGAAGAAGAAGAAGAAGAAGAAGAAGGAGAAGGAGAAGGAGAAGGAGAAGGAGAAGGAGAAGGAGAAGGAGAAGGAGAAGAAGAAGAAGAAGAAGAAGAAGAAGAAGAAGAAGAAGAAGAAGAAGCAGCAGCAGCAGCAGCAGCAGCAGCAGCAGCAGCAGAAGAAGAAGAAGAAGAAGAAGAAGAAGAAGAAGAAGAAGAAGAAGAAGAAGAAGAAGAAGAAGAAGAGAAGAAGAAGAAGAAGAAGAAGAAGGAAAAAAAGAAGGAAGGTAGCAGGAGAAAGACAATAGAGAATAGCAGGGATAAGTATGATTGAAATTTGGTGTGTACATTTCATGAAATGCCATAATGGGACATATCATGTATAGCTAATATATACTAATACAAATTAACAGACAAAAGTAAATAAATAAATAAATGGTGCCATAAGGAGATAAGCCACATTGTGTTTAAACAGCAGATGTGGCTCTGCCTTCTATGCAGGAGCCTTTTGCCTTCGCCATGCAGTGTGGATCTCTGTGTCTGAATGACCTGTGTTTATCAGCGACTGGGCTCCACTATTTCAGCTGCCATGCTCTCCTCCCACTGTTGTGTGAGCATGCTATTCCACCAGTCTGCAAGGCCCATGAAGGCAAAGAAGTGAATTTTAGTGCAATTTCTGTATCTTAGTTCCTTTTCCTGTTCCTATGATCAAATACCCTGACCCTGACCCTCCCCCCCAAAAAAAAGAAAGAAAGAAAGATAGGGGTTATTTGAGTCATAATCTCATCACTGCAGGAAAGTCAGAATGACCAAAATAGGAAGCAGCTAGTCACATTATGTCCTCTGTCAAAAGCAGAGAGCAGTGAAATAACTGAGTTCAGCTTCTCTACTTTTGTACAGACCAGCATCCTCTACCTAGGGAATGACACTACCCACTGTGGGTGAGTCTTCCCACCATAATACAGTCAAGGTCATTCCCACAGAGCTGCATAAAGGCCTTTCCCCCAAGTGACTCTAGTTTGGTCAAGTTGACAAAAACACTATGGCATTCTAGAACATTATATATGTTTAGTACACACCAAAAATTTGACAAATAAATTAATGACAAGCATATGAATAATTCAAGATTATTTTGCCAGGCAACTCTTCCACAGCTTACCGCATTGCTATGATTGACATAAAATATCTTTTAACATCTTCAAGGCTGTTTCCACAGCCACTTAACTCAGGAGACTGAAAAAAATATGTTCCAATATCAAATCAGTTCTGAAGACTCTATTCACATTTTAGAGATTTAATGCATATCTTAAATTAAAAAATTAAAAGTTCTACAATTAAAAACTTTTCAATTTTGTATAACCTTTTTGTAAACTGGAGAATACTTGTTTATACATATAACTGGTATACTTAAAAATGAATGTGAGGGAAGCATTATCTCAAATTAAGCTGTTGGTCTGCACAGATTTGTTTGTAAAGAAATGATAATATTAGAATGCCTTGTATTTGGATCTGTTCAATCTGTTTCCTTTTCATTAACCACTCTTACTGTTTAGGATCTTCTGTTTATAATTTTTATCTAGTGAACAAATTTGTTTTCTAGTATAGTAGTATATATGCTGATTTCTTTCCCATATAAAATCCTTCCAGATATTCAAAAACCTATGTGACAGAAAATTTTTGACTAATTATTTTTTTTGAGAGTACACAGTCTAGGTACTGGAGAAATGGCTGTGTAGTTAAGAGGGCTTGCTACTCTAGTGGAGGATTTGAGTTCAGCTCCCAGCACACAGATAACACAAACACCTTTAACTCCCATTCCAGGGAATTCACCTGCACAAAACCTCACACAGTCACACACATACACGTAGATGAAATCGTGAAAAGGACAAACTCTAAATCCTTCCAGCTGGAACAAACAGTGACTTAGGTTTAGTGCATCAATATACATTGAATGAAATTTACATCTTAACACTTTAAGCATTTAGTTCAGCTGTAATAAATTCATTCTTCATGGCATGCAAAAATCACTACCATCTATCTTTATGCCTTTTCATAAAGGCATAAACAAATTCTATACCCATTAAAAAGCAACTCTGTGTCCCTTTTCCCCTTCATTCCCAGCAGCCATTATTGTATGTGTTTGTATGACTTTGTCTACTCTAAGTGACATAGATAAATATAACCCCACATGCCTCCTATGAATGACTCATTTCTCATAGAATAATGTTAACAATGTCCATACAAATTGTATAAAATTGCGGAATTTACCTTTCTCCAAAAGCCAAATATTCCATTCATCTGCCCATGGCCTAGGATTCTTCTTACATTATAGCTACTTTGAATTATGCTTCTGAATACAAGTCATACACATACCTCTAATAAACTTTTTATTGCATTCATTTGGACATATATGTAAAGGGACATATAATTATTTTTAGAGTTTTTGAGGAAACATTGTATACAGTCTTTCCTATAGTAGCTATACCATTTTATAGACAAAGAGAAAGCCATGTGCCCTCCCATCCCCAGGGCACAAGGATTTCTCTGTCTATATTGTCACTAACATTATATCTCTCCCATATTAGGGATCCTCATGGAACGAGGTGCTACTTCACTGTGGTTTTGATTTATGTGTCCTTATTGACTACTGGTGTATTTTCATGGTTATTGATCATTTCTATTTCTTCTTTGGGGATAGTCTTTGCTAATTGTAAGATGCTATTTGATCATTTGCTTAAGGTGTTTCTTTTTGTATTTTGCAAATTCTTCATACATACTGGATAATTTCCAGTTTGGGGTGCCTTTTCACCCCAAATTGGAAGTTTGATAAGAACTTTTGATGAATGTTTAATTTTTCATAAAAAGCTAGTTTATTTTTATTCACAAATTAATGTTAGCTTGTGACCATTCAGTATCACTTAAAGCATTCTAATAATACGTTAATACATGGAAGATTTTAAAGTTACAATCAGTTCATCAGTGGTTTTGGCAACAAGTAGCAATTAAAGTTGAAAAGGACCCATGCATAATAGTATGACCAACAGACATACTATAAATCACAAAGTAGTTAAAATGTCTCACATGTAGATGTTAAACAATATATAACATAAAAATAAGAGAAACTAAATTTAATACCATCATTTAGTTCAACATGATCAAAATAATCTTAAACCATTATAAAACTGGGATAGTTTGCATTCATAGTATGTAATTTGTTATTGGTTTGTAAGCTGTGGCTGATCCCAATTCACAAAATGTAATTTCTTTTAGAAATTTTATTATGAAAGACTTACAAATAAGAAATAATCACACACCCAAATTAACAAGAACAGAAGTAATTATGTCTTTAGTGAATTCTTATACAGTTACGGTAGTACATTTGGAATAGAAGCCATAAAGCTCCACAATGAATTCTGCATTTTTACTTCTGAATATAATTTTATGTACTTTCTTATCACCAAAAATGTAAAATCTATGTCAGAGTTAAAGCTAAAAAATGACCTTTATAACCTTCTTGTCTATTACCCACATTCACACCTGACCTCATCCCTAATATTTAGACTCTATTGTTCTCTTTTCTATATGTTATACCATATCCACCCACACACTTTTGATTTGTATACATGTAGCATTGATTAATTCCACATACGAGAGAAAACATGGGGATTCTTTCTGAGATTATGTGACATCACCTATAGTATACATTCCAAGTTCATCCATTTAATGCAATTTTGTAGCTATATTCCTTTAGAGCTGAGCAGTACTAATTTATATATAATTTTCATTTATTCCTGTCATGATGGACATGATGTGTTAATTCTAATTTTTTGCTCTGTTGAACAATTCACCACGATACACGAACATGCAGGTGCCTCCATGGTAAGTTATGGGATTCTCTGAGGATATCCCCAGGCCTGAGGTGCATCTAGATTTCACAAACTTTACCATAAAACTCTCCAATATAATATGTAGAAATGCATATGAGTCATTTCAAATGTACTTAAATATTCTGTGATTGCTAAATTATGCTCTGCATCTTAAATATTGAATTTTATGTACAACTTGAAATTTTTCATGTTTCACCAGTCACAAGATACCTTCTTTCTTGTTATGGAGGGATATATGTTAGTTGGGTGATTTAATTTTCAAAGTGTGAGCTCATCTATTCATC